>JAJHZJ010000561.1:4144313-4820219 GCA_023548195.1 Bettongia penicillata ogilbyi | reverse complement strand
TTTATAGATCTGGGAGCTATGACCTATGGAGATTACAGACTTGCATGTAGTCAAATAGATATTAAGAGTCATCAACAGAATTTGAACTCAGATCCTTTGACTCCAGAACCATGCTCTTTTATGTTGTTTTACTGCTTTTCCCTTTAAATCTGCAGGATTTAAAAGCAAAAAATATCTTTCTTCAAAACACATTCAGTGCTTCCTTAGATCTTACAGACTGTCAGATAGTACATTTCTGTCTTGTATATATGTATTGTGTGTGTGTGTGTGTGTGTGTGTATGAAATTCTAGGACTTCATTGTCTGTTTCTGCAGATAGATTGTTTTGAGAAGCCATTGAGAAATATGGGTTGGATCATAGGATAATAGATCCAGAATGAAAAGTTAGCCCAGTAGCCATAAGTTCAGCCCTCTCCTTTTCTCACTGAGGGAGAGGCTCTGGTGGGCTGATTTACTTACCCACGATCACACATGGGATGTAGGCATAATCCTCTGAGAAAAGAGCTCCCTTTCCATGGGAACACACTGCCTCCACATTCCTCTAGTTTTGTTAGCATATGTTAAGCCCCGCCATATTTTAAGCTCATTTACTTTTGATGTCCAACTGTCGCCCAACTCTCACCTGTGGCTCCAAGGAGCTGTAGCATGCACACTAGCCACTCCCTAGTAAACCTTGGCAAATGAGCTAAAGCAGGTTGAGAGTGACCAGTGAGCCACAAAGCTCTTGGTGAATTACAGGGTTTGTACTACAGGAATATGAAGACTTCCCATGGGGGAATGATTGAATGAGAACAATTTGTTGAGTGGCCAGGAGAGCCATTCAGGAGAGGGATGGGGCGCTTAGAGCTTGGAGTGTTGAAGAAGCCAGTCATTCCCTGCATCCTGGGTCATTGCCGGTGTCCTCAGGAGAGGGATGGGGCACTTAGAGCTTGGAGTGTTGAAGAAGCCAGTCATTCCCTGCATCCTGGGTCATTGCCGGTGTCCTCAGGAGAGGGATGGGGCTCTCAGAGCTTGGAGTGTTGAAGAAGCCAGTCATTCCCTGCATCCTGGGTCATTGCCAGTGTCCTCAGGAGAGGGATGGGGTGCTCAGCTCTTGGAGTGTTGAAGAAGCCAGTCATTCCCTGCATCCTGGGTCATTGCCAGTGTCCTGATGTTTGTCTTGCCACTATAACTCGATGTTTCTGTAAGAGAAAATGAGATGTCTCTGCTTCAGAAACCCAGTCATGAGGTCATAGGTCCTTTTGGAAAATGAAGGAACAAAATCAGCAACAGCATTAAGCCCCGACTGTTTGCAAAGCTCTCTTATTGCCTACTCCCTGTGTGGCCTTGGGCAAATCACTTAACATGTCAGGGTGTCAATTTCCCTGTCTGAAAGTTGATATCTGAGGTTCCTTCCTGCTCAAGATCTATAATCATCACTTTGGTAGGTGCTGAGGACAACAAAGAAAAAAATGAAATAATCTGTGAAGGGTGAACTAAAGAGGGGAGATCAGTTAGTCAGTAAACATTTATTAAGCACCTACTACATGCCAAACACTGTGCTAAATTTTGTCCCTGCAAAAGGGCAAAAGACATTCCCTTCCTTCAAGGAGCTCACAATCTAGTTGGGGGGGCAGCAGACAAACATTTATATACAGATATTCCACATAAAGGATAAATAGGCCTTACTCAACAGAGGGAACTCAGTAGAATTTAGGGAGGTTGAGAAAGGATTCCTGTAGAAGATCCATTTTATTGGCACTTAAAGGAAGCCATAGAAGCCAGTAGGTAGAGTAGCCATGGAAGCCTGTAGTTGGCACCTAGAGAAAATTCTTAGAGCTGAAAGATAGAAGGTCTCATTTATCAAATAGGCAAGAGGCCAGTGCCATTGGATTGAAGGGGATGTTTTGTGGAGTAAGTTGATGAAAGCTGGAAAGACAGGAGGAACTAGTTTATGAAGTTTTTTAAGTACCACATAGAGGCATTTTATATTTGATTGTGGAAGTGATAACGAGGTAATGAAATTTACTCTGTCAGTGAGTGGCATGGTTGGACCTGAGTTTTAGGAAAATCTCTTTAGTGACTTGAATAGGGGATGAGCCAGAATGGGGAAGGTGTTGAGGGAGACAGGCCTACCGTAAGGCTATTACAGTAATCAAGGTGGGAGTTGAAAAGGGCCTGTACTAGGTTGATGACAGTGGCAGAGGAGAGAAAGGGGCATTTTTGGGAGATGTTGTGAAGGTAGAATTAATAGGCCTTGACAAGAACTTGGATGTGGGTAATGAGGAATCTAGAATGACTCCTAAGTTGTGAGCCAGAGGGACTGAGAAAATGGAAGAGAAGGGAGAGGTTAGGGGAAAGATAGTGAATTTTATTTTTCACATTAGTTTAAGATGTTTATTAACATTGGGTTTGAACTGTTTGAAAGATAGTTGGAGATGCACAATTGGAGGTCATTATAGAGTTCAGGGCAGGATAGGTAGATGAGAATCATCAGTGATATTTGTGTAAGGTTAATTGCCCTTTTAATAGAGTGATGATGGTTACTTTAGTGTACATACATATTTAGTGCTTTATACAGAGTCAAAATTTAGTGTTTGATAATGTTCATAACAAGTTATATTTCTTTAGTTCTTAATTTACAAAGTACTTTCTTTAAGTCAAGTCTGTGAGAAGGATATTTTGCCTGTATTTTTATCTTTTCATGATGAGAAAATTGAGAGGTATCGATTTTCCAATGGTCACAAACCTACAGGCATTGGAGTCAAGATTTGAAACATACGTCTGATTTCCTTTTGCTTCTCTGTTCCTCTTGAGGTCTTCCTCACTATTGAGGCTTACAACTGAGGTAACTTCCTTGGCTTTTTTTTTTTTGATCCCTCCCCCTCCCCCATCCAATCAGTGTTCAGATATTTCCTTTCTTTCCACTTAACTTCTTTCACATGTGTCCCTTCCTGCATTCTTTTTTCGTCCTGTTTGTACACAGGTGTTGTAGACTCCCATTTGGAAGTTCCTTGAGGTCAAGGACTAGGTTTTTTGTTTGTTTATTCATTCATTTGTTTTTGAGGCCCACAATGATTAGAACAGAGAAGACTCTGAATATGCTAGTAGGTTGCTGATGTGCATTCATTGCCCTCATAGCTAATTACAATCTCAGATCCTTGAGGAGCAAAGGATGCTGTAGCAACTGGCACATAGAGTAAATTCTTAGTCAACGTTTGTCGCTTGCCTCCCTGTCTCCTTTAGTGTTCATTTATAAATTCAGACATTTCATTAAGTATTCATTATGTGGGGATGATGGTAGCGGTAATGATGAAATTAGTAGTTGCAGAATAGAAGGAATATTTGGTTGTTTTTAGTTAGAATCCAAATTGGGATGATTTTTAAAAAATTTCCTCTTTAGTTAGGGGAAGATATTTATGCTTAGTATCTTCATTTGTACTTGCATGCATGCTTTTCCATAGAATAAATATTATAAGGTTTATGGAGCTTCTTTAGTACTAGTAATGCCATAGCTAAGACTGATCATCATTCATGATATTCTTTGTTTTAGTATGTGGATTACTGGATTCCAAGCTTCTGACTTACATATATGTTTCAGTTGGGGCACTGCTTTGGCAAAAGAAAATGAAAAAAATTTTTTTGCTTTCTTCGTGGGTAAATTTTTTTCTCTGTCAGTTTCTAAAAACTAAAGGAGGAAGAAAATTTTTTATGACAGCTTTTAAAAAATATTGCGGGCAAAAGATCTTTGTTTCCTATTCGTCAGAAGCATTCATTCAACTCTATATGACATGCTCTGTGCTAAGAACTGCAGATACAAAAGAGAAGCAACAATAGTCTCTGACTAAAGGCTGTTCTAACAGAGGAGAGGACATGGATATGAACAAGTACAGAAATAACACATAATAGTCCAAATTAATCTTTAGGCCATGGCATTAGTAACTGGGTGGACCATAAAGGCATTCTAGAAAACATGGTATTTGCTTGGAGTCTTAAAAGAAACCATTCCCGAAAGGCAAAGGAGTGAAAGGAGATCATTGTAGACATGGGTAAAGCCCAGTGTAGGGGCCAGAAAAAGAGAGAGAAGGAATTGTGAGTCATTCAGTCAGCAGGAATATGTTACTATGTATATGCCAGGCACTTTGCTAAGCAGCAGCGAGCAGATGAGCCAGGCTGGTGCAGCATGAGCAATGATATGCATAACGTTTTCTTCCCTATGATTTTTGGGCTACAAAAGAAAGCTGGATTTTGTGATTTATGAAGTGCTGTCATTAATGTGTCTTGTCTTTTTTGCACTCCTGTCTTGTTTTAAGGTTTGTTTACCTTCCCCTGAATTGATTTTTAGTGCTTATATTTTTCATGGGTGAGATTATCAGGCTAATATTAGTACTTTAGTTGAATCTAGGAAAGTGTCTGACTCTATCTTAATAAATTAAATCGTGTGTGTTTAGCTCCAATGTTAAGAATGATAAAGACATAGTTTTATCATGGAGTTCCTATCCCATTCTAGTAAAGAGGAAATGAAATATACACAAGCACATATCGTATATCAGAAGTAAATGCAAGTCCTGTTCTTCATTCCCCACTACCTGCTCCCTTTTTCCCATTAGGATTCCAGCATATCTTCTTCAACCAAACTCCCCCCATCCTTCCTCTAGAATGTCCCACTCTAAAGCTACCACCCCTTCCACTGTGCTCCCTGGAATCATTTCTCTATAGGACATCTCTTCCTTTCCCCTGCCTTTCATCTTATGGCTCCTACTTAGTCCTGACTGTCCTGTTGACAGTCTCCCTTTCCCACTTTCCCCCATTCCATTCATTCACTGTTGTTCAAGATGAAGAATTTGGAAGACTTCTTGTTTCTCGTTGCCACTCCCAGCTCATCCTCTGCCTCCATCAACTCCATAAGTTCTTCTCCTTTGAGAGTCACCCAATCAGTACCTTAAGAACCAATCCCGAAGATGGCAGAGTAGAAAGATACATACATGCTAGCTCCTAACACACAGCCCATAAAATACCTGTAAAGAAAAACTCCCAACAAATTCTGGAGCAGCAGAAGCCACACAACAATGGAGTGGAGGAGATTTCTGTTCCAGAGAGCCCTGAAAAACTAACACCAAAGGTCCGTCATACACTGCACCCGGAGCAGAGCCCAGCCCTGCCTTGGTCACATGGCACTGAGAGGAGCAGATCCCAGCTGGCTTCAGGGGCAGAATCTCCAGCTGCCTTGCAGGTCCCTCCACCCACAGGTGCCAGAGGTCAGTGAGAGGGTCTTCTCAGCTAGCCGAGAGAGGACCGAGGGGAGGAGGATGTCCCCATAACTCAGACCCCCTTGGGAGGCAGTAGCCAAGGCAGCAGCAGACATGGGCTCCCAAAGCAGACAGGAGCTAGGATCCATTGTTGAAGGTCTCCACATAAACACCCTGAGGTAACTGAGCCCCATGTGGTGGCCCTGCCCCCACCTGAGCACCTGAATTTAATCTCACATTGAATAGCAGCCCTGCCCTTACTGAGAGCCCTGAGGCTGGGAAGCAGCATTTGAATTTCATCCCCCAGCACTGGCTGAGGGGAACAGGAGGGGAGGTGGGTGTGGAGAGGAAACTCAGAAGTCAAGTAACTGGCTGGGAAAATGCCCAGAAAAGGGGGGGAAAATAAGACCATAGAAGGTTACTTTCTTGGGGAACAGATATCTCCTCCCATCCTTTCTGATGAGGAAGAACAATACTTACCATCAGGGAAGAAGTCAAGGCTTCTCTATCCCAAACATCCAAAATAAATATTCAGTGGGCTCAGGCCATGGAAGAGTTCAAAAAGGATTTTGAAAATCCAGGTTAGAGAGGTGGAGGAAAAACTGGGAAGAGAAATGAGAGAGATGCAAGAAAAGCATGAAAAATGGGTCAATACCTTGCTAAAGGAGACCCAAAAAAATGCTGAAGAAAATAATACCTTGAAAAATAGGCTCACTCAATTGGCAAAAGAGGTTCAAAAAGTCAATGAGGAGAAGAAGGCTTTCAGAAGCAGAATTAGCCAAATGGAAAAGGAGGTCCAAAAGGTCACTGAAGAAAATAGTTCTTTAAAAATTAGAGTGGAACAGATGGAGGCTAAAGACTTTATGAGAAACCAAGAAATCACAAAACAAAACCAAAAGAATGAAAAAATGGAAGAGAATGTGAAATATCTCATTGGAAAATCAACTGACCTGGAAAATAGATCCAGGAGAGACAGTTTAAAAATTATGGGACTACCTGAAAGCCATGACCAAAAAAGGAACCTAGACATCATCTTTCATGAAATTATCCAGGAAAACTGCCCTGATATTCTAGAACCAGAGGGCAAAATAAGTATTGAAGGAATCCACCGATCACCGCCTGAAAGAGATCCTAAAAGAGAAACTCCTAGGAACATTGTAGCCAAATTTCAGAATTCCCAGGTCAAGGAGAAAATATTTCAAGCAGCTAGAAAGAAACAATTCCAGTATTGTGGAAATACAATCAGGATAACACAAGATCTATCAACTTCTACGTTATGGGATCGAAGGGCGTGGAATGTGATATTCCAGAAGTCAAAGGAACTAGGATTCAAACCAAGAATCACCTACCCAGGAAAACTGAGTATGATACTTCAGGGGAAAATATGGTCTTTCAATGAAATAGAGGACTTTCAAGCATTCTTGATGAAAAGACCAGAGCTGAAAGGAAAATTTGACTTTCAAACACAAGAATGAGAAGAAGCATGAAAAAGTAAACAGCAAAGAGAAGTCACAAGGGACTTACCAAAGGTGAACTGTTTACATTCCTACATGGAAAGACAATATTTGTAACTCTTAAAACTTTTCAGTATCTGGGTCGTTGGTGGGATTATACACACACACACACACACACACACACACACACACACACACACATAGAGCACAGAGTGAATTGAATAGGAAGGGATCATATCTTAAAAAAATGAAATTATGTGATGAGAGAGAAATATATTGGGAGGAGAAAGGGAGAAATGTAATGGGGAAAATTATCTCATAGAAGAGGCAGGCAGGAGACTTTTTAGTGGAGGGTAAAAGAGGGGAGGTGAGAGAAAAACATGAAGTTTACTCTCATCACATTCAATTAAAGGAAGGAATAAAATGCACACTCACCTAGCTTTCAATACAGGAAAGTGGGGGAGAAGGGGATAAGCAGGGTGGGGGGGACGATGGAAGGAAGGGCAATAGAAGCTGGGATCAATTTGAAATCAACACTCTTGGGGAGGGACAGGATCAAAAGACAGAATAGAAGCAATGGGGGGCAGGACAGGATGGAGGGAAATATAGTTAGCCTTAAACAACATGACTACTATGGAAGTCATTTGCAAAACTACACAGATATGGCCACAGGGAATGGGTAGGGAGGGAGGGATGTGGAGAAGTTGGAACTCAGAGTTGTAGGAATAACTGTCAAGTATTGTTCTTGCTTGTAGGAAATAAGAAATACAGTTAATGGGGAATAGAAGGTTATCTGGCCCTACAGGACAAAAGAGAAGATGGGGACAAGAGAAGGGAGGGATGATAGAAGAGAGGGCAGATTGGTGATAGGGGAAATTAGAATGCTTGGTGTATTGAGCTGGGGGAGGAACAAATGGGGAGAAAATTTGGAACCCAAAATTTTGTGAAAATAAATTTAAAAAGTTAAATAAATTTAAAAAAAAAAAAGAAAGAAAAGAACCAATCCCAGTTCTTGGAGCTGTTTTCCAGCCTCCGCTTTCAGATTGTTTAGTGCCTTCTTCAGTTAACCATAGCTTTATTCTCTTCTTAAATACACACCTTCATATTAGAATTCAGCACACATGTATTTCTATTCTTTGTAACTGTTTTACCTCCCAGTTTCTCAGTGTACTCATTTCCCATGTTCTCCTTTTCTGCCTCACTATAGCTGTATTCAGAGATTGTCATATCCTTCATTTCTCCATGTATTTGATCATATGTTGTCATTTTACCTTTACTTTTTTCTTGAATTTTCATTATTTCTTTTAGTCCCTTGAATCCTTGATCCTTTCACAGGCCAGCACCCTGTAACTCTGTACTCTCCTCCAGTTCTTTTCTTTCCGTTTTCAATCCTATATATTTAATTTTCTGCATTTAAAAACATGATTCAGAAAAGTGAAAAAATTATGGCTTAGTAAACATGTTAAGAAATTGTCATATTCTACTCAACACCTACCCCCATAAAAATATTCTCCTTACAACAAATTTCTTTGGTACTACAGGATGAGTAAATGCGCTGTCTTCCGCCCTTATTGATCAGTCTGACTGCATGCTGACTCCTCTCCAGTCTCCTACCTCTTAGCTTTTTGCTAATCTTGCTCATCTCTAACCCTAGCCCTAAATTTTTTCCGGTATTTATTGTCTTTGCTCTCACTCATATGCTGCTGAATGAATCTGGAGAAAAGTCACAAAACCCACTTCAGATTAGTTACATAGTCTCAGTTTCATCATAATTGTTTATATCTTCCTATTTATCATTATCCCACCCTTCACATTAGATCTTCCAAACCTTTTCATTACTCCTCAAAGCTCCTGTGTTTCCCTTTCCCTCCACCTCAGCTGAGAATCTGTTGCCTCACAATTTGCTTAAAAAAAAAAATGAAGCCGCTAACAGCTGCTTCTTCTTCAGCCCACCCCTCCCACTGCCCTCTACCACCATCTCAGTCACCCCCGTGCCATTAAAGCAGATCATCTTTCTCTTTGCTAAGAAAACCCTCTTGCCCAAGCAATCTCATTCCATCCCATCCCAGAGGATTACTCCCTTTACCATCTCTACTCTCACACTAAAATTTAGTTATTTCCCATCTACTGACTGCATCCTTAGTACCTTCAAATATGCCCATGATTCCCCCAACCTCAAAAAGAACTCCCTTGACCATTCTATCACCACTTATATTTTTGCTGCCCCCCCCCCCCCCCTTTTTTTTGGCTGACCACCTTGAGGTAACTGTCTACAATAGATGCCTTTAATCCCTGTTTACTCACTCTTTTCTTAACCCTCTATAGTTTGGCTTCTGACCTTATCTTTCAACTGAAACTCCTTTCTTTTCAGCTACCATTGATCTCTTAATTATCAAATCTAATTTCGTCTTCTCACTTCTCATCCTTGCTGACCTCTCTGCAGCCTTTGACACTGTTGAAAACTCTCTTCTCCTTGATATTCTTTTCTCTCTAAATTGTTAGAACACCACTCTCTTTTTGTTCTGCTTCTCTCTCTCTGACCAGTCCTCACTTTCCAGCCTCTTTGTAAGAGTCATGTCCACTAAATGTGAATAGTCTCCATTTCTCTATTCTGCTCACTCTTCTTTTTCTCCTTCTATACTATTTTCTTTGTTGATCTCATCAGCTTGTGTAGATTCAGTGATAATCTTTATGGTGATAATTTTAAAATCTACATATCTAGCAGTAACCTCTACTCATCTGTCATCTCACATTTGTAATTGCCTGGAAACTTGGGACTTTATGTCCATCTAAAAATTTCAAATTCATGGACCCAATCTTGATTAAAATTCATTGTGAAAATGTTTAGAAAAATATAGAAATATATAATACAATATATACAACAACTATAATACAACATAATGATAATTTGGGTTTTCTAAGTCAATATTCAAGCCACAGATAACCTTTTCTATTTGAGTTTGACACCACTGCAGAAGACATTTTAAATTCTATATGGCCAAAACTGATCTCCCCACTCTCCTGTCCACAAACCTTCTCTTCTTAATAATTTCCCTGTTATTGTCAACATATGTCTCTCCCTCCACTCCATTCAATTTTCCTTTAAAATTTCAGATGATTTTCCTAAAGCTCATGAGTTCATACTCTCTTTCCTAAATAACCCCAGTTGTTCCTCATTACCTTTATAATCCAATTTAAAATCTAATGCTTGTTCTTCATAACCTTTTTATACCTTGCACACTCCCATATACTCTGAAGTCTGCTGTTCTTGGTTTTCTTGCTTTTTGTTTTGCTTTGGTCACTGTCTCTGACTTTCCATCGTACCTCAAATTCTCTCCCTTTGTCTCTGCTCTCTGGATTCCCTGACTTCTTCAGTGTTCTTCTTAAAATCCCACCTATGTGCAACCTTTCATATTTCATGCCTTTCCTTTAACTATTATCCCTAATTTATCTTCTGTGAGTTGTTTGTATATAGTTACTTTTACGTTGTCTTTTCCATTGGACTGGGAACTTTGTTAGAACAAGGACTCTTTTGCCTTTCTTTGTACCCTCAGTGCTTAGCACACACGTAGCGTCTAGTGACTGACTATTTTTTATATACTCAACTAATATATTTGCTTGCTATTGAATAATTGCACGATGTTGTGAAAACATAACTGGATTCTGAGAATCAAAAGTTAATGAATTTAGATTTGGAGGGACCTTTGACTTCATCTACTTCAGTTTGCTCGTTTTACACATGATGAAATTGAAGCCCAGAGAGGCCAGTTTTGTTGTCCTTGGTTTCCCTGATCAATCAGTAGTGAGTATAACCAGTGCAGTATAGACTCTGAGAACCCAAGCTGAGCAGAGCTCTGGTACATCCTAATAAGTGTTTACTGAGCAATGGATTCAGAGTCTGACTCCAGTTTTATGCTCTTTCTTCTAGACCAGTTTGAGTTCTACCACCAATTTGTTGTTATTTTGGGCAAGTCACTTTACTCCCCTGCTCCTCAGGCTGTTCTTTTCTGAAAGTAAAGGTGTTTGATTGTGTTACCTCTGACATCTCCTCTAGCTCTGGACTCCTCTGAATATGCTTATCAGATGTGATTTGACTTGTGATATGAGGAAAGCTTGTAGCTTTTTTTCCCTTTCATATGTTGTCCTGGAGTTACCCTCTAAGGAGTTTAGTATTTGTCCTTTTTTCTTGAGATTATTTTCACTTTTTTTTTTTTTTTTAACAATTTACCTGATATCTTTCTTTTCTTCATTTTCAGAGGGAAGTGTAATATCTCCCATTTTTCTGACATATTTGCTGCCAGAGAGTTTAAAGCTCGTGTTGATTCATTTTTCTATATATTGGGCTACAATCCAGAGACAAGGTAAGTAACTCACTTTTCCTTTTTAAACCAATTTATTTAGGTTTAGATCAGTTTTCAGTAAATGCACATTGTCACTTCAATTGAATTTATATAAGGACCTACTGGCTTATTCCTGGGGATGAAATGTGATCTTAAGGCTTGGGAAGGGAAAAAACTCTTTGATATTTGTATGGTTTGTGGGTGTATGTGCATGCCTCTATTCACATATGGATAAAAATTACACAATACAAAGGTGGTATTTAAAACAAGCTTATTGTTGTGAGTTAGATTCACCATTATACCATTCAAACAGGACATGGAAAGCCAGGATGAAAACTGCATTTAGCATTGGAGATGTGGCAGAGGCCGAATTTTTGTAGATTTTCTTTTGGAACTGGATTTTAAAATGGCTGATTACTACCATGCAGAAAGAGAAACAGTGTACCTACAGTGAGACTTTGTTTTCGTATCACAGTGCAGGGAATGCCTCTAGTTCTTCTGGTAATCTTTGCAGGAGCTCGTCAACTTTATCTATTTTTGATGATGGACTTTGTACGTTTTCATCTTACTAACCAACTTACTAAGTATTTACTAAATTACTCTTTTAAAGGTATGTATAGAATCTAATTTAGGACAGATTAATAAATTTTTAAGTGATATTGAAATACATTAGCAAGAAGACTAATGTGACCAAAAAACTTTCACGGCAGCAATTTTTGATTTGATTGCATGTAGGACAAAGTTCAACCTACTGTAGTCTTTTATAAGCCTTAGAAACTGGGGCTGTGCTTGATTATGGAAGGCCTGGAATAGCAGCCTACCCAGTTTGGATTTCATTTAGAATACAGGACCACTGACTGCTTTTTAGCAGAGGAGTGACTTGAGTAAATCTGCATAAATATTTTTCTGTGAAAAGAATTGATTAGAGTGGCAGAAAGGTTGAAGCCCTGATTGGGAGACTGGTTTTATAGTGTGTATGTGTGTGTGGCAGTGAAGGGTTCTACGTTAGATAAATGTCAGTGGGAATAGAATGGTTGAGGTTGGTTTAATGGAGTTTCACTTAGTAACAGTATGTTAAATATTCTATGTTTGGCTAACAGAATACATTCATAGTTGTAACACCTAGCTGCCTTCTGAAGAAATTGTTTTAGGTAAATGAAAAGAAACATGGTTTGAAAGAATTACCTAATTAGTAACAACAACGGCTGATGTGTACAATAGCACTCACTGTGTGCCAGGCGCTGTCCTGAGCGCTTTTTACTACTATTATCTCATTTGATCCTCGTAACAACTCAAGGAGGTAGGTGCTGTCATCATCCCCGTTTTGCAGATGAGGAAATTGAAGCATACTTAGGTGATTTGGCCAGGGTCACACATCTAGATAGGATGTGGCTGAGATTGATTTTGAACTCAAGTCTTCCTGACCTCAGGCCTAACGCTCTACACGTCTTACCTGAAATTATTCAGTAGTCTTTTGCATTCTGTAAGCAATTTTCTATTTAATATGTAGTTTTCTACAAATTTCTAAAATTTCTATTTAATATATAATATGAAATCAGACATACTATTTTGGCATCTTTACCCTTGGTTTCATTTTTGCTCATTTTGTTATTGTGTGTGAGAAATATTATGGGCAAATCTCACACTTGCTTGTTTGGGCCTTCAACCTCAGCAGAGAGAAGGAAGCAAATCATAGTTCCTTCTTTATGGGATTCCCAGCAGCAAAGCCCTGTGCCTCATTGCAGATGTTAGTTAAAGAAGTGTTGGATAGAAGGGCTAGTGCTATAATGTATGATTTCTTTCCTTATTGGGAAGCACAACTTTTCCAGGCTCTCCTGAGAAGAAAGCCACAATGGTGACTGTATTTTTATTTAAAAATCATGCCAAATATACTTTACCAAGAAACCAGACAGAGGTGTGGATGCCTGCTTGATGTATGTTCACGTATAAGGTGACTTGTGCCTTTAACATGTTTATTTCCTGGTATTCTTTCCAGCATACTCTCTGTATCTCTTAGACAGACACATAGACATACAAACTGAAGGTCAGAAAGTTTGCCCAGAATAATTAGTAAATTATTACTACTAACTTGCTGACTTTAAAGATGGGCAGCTAGGTGATGTAGTGGATGGAATATTGGACCTTAAATCAGGAAGATTCAACTTCCTGAGAGCAAATTTGACCTCAAACACTTGCTAGCTGTGTGACTCTGAGCAAGTCACTTAACCCTGTTTGCTTTGCTTACTCATCCTTCAAATGGGCTGGAGAAGGAAATGGCAGACCACTCCATTATCTTTGCCAAGAAAACCCCAAATGGGGTCATGAAGAGTCAGACACAATTAACACAACTACTGAACACCAACTAAAGGCAGTCCTTTTATTCTTCTCTAATAAATTCTTTGTCTCATTTCCCAACCAAAAAACCAAACCAAAAAAACTATGCCAGATGTGCTCCTTCTCTCTTTCCTCCTTTTTTCTCGGCTATTTTTGTTTTTTTACTTCCTGAGGAAAATAGGCCCTTTTACATGAGTTTCCTCTTCTCTTTCTCTTCACCCTAAAATTATTTGACGTAGCCAAATCTCTTCCTTTCCCTTAATCATCTGGCAAATCTGTTTTCCAAAAACAGCCTCTTTTCTCAACTACCCCTTTTGAGAATTTGATCCCACCCCGCCTTGTCTTCTGTATATCCTCTACTGCTCATCTTCTACTTCTCCCTATCAAATGATTTCATTCAGTCAGTTACACCTACTGTGTTCCATGCGTGGAACTCAGCACTAGGGTTACAAAGAAAAGCAAAAAATATTCTCTCTTTTCAAGGAGCTCATAGTCTAATGGGGAAGACAATATGCAAACAACTGTGTATACAAGATATATACACTATAAGTTGGGTATAATTTCAGAGGAAGATTCAGACATGGCCAGTAGACATAGAAAGTATTACTTCTTCAGGTGAAAGACCTATATGTTGCTTGGGAGCCATTTTTTTCCTTTACCCAGAAAAAGTTAGTAGTTCTACTTCAGACACCTCTGTTCTGGCGGGGAATGGTTTTTTTTTTTCCATACTGACTGCAAAGACCGGCACCAGAAGCAATCTTCTCAAACTATTTTATTTCTGGTTTGGTTCCCATTAGGTGATTATTCATATTTCCAGAAAGTGAAATATACCTGTCTCTTTTGATGAGGACAGTATGAAAACAACAAACAATATTCGAATCTTGGATCAATCAATGCAGAAAGTAGAGTTCCCCCTTCCCTACAAACACTCCCCCACACCTCCATTATGTCTATGTCTTGAACATTTTATGGCATAGTTATATTACTTATGTGATTACTGAATGACATTTTTGGTGATGGGCCTAGGTGTCTATGACTTTACTCTTCTTACTGGTGTTGTGACAGTAACTTTCCTTTACTTTTATTATCTTCCCAGTGGGAATAGGGAGAAGGAAATGGGTGATTCTTTGTAATTTGTTGAATTTCTTTTCTCATGCTTTGTTAGGGATTTGACATTAATTCCTTTGTTCTTTTCAACTAGAAGATATGGTCATTTTTTTTTTGTTTGTTTGTCTTTGTACTACCATTTTGATACATTCTCAGGGCCATGATTTGTTTTGTAAAAAAGGAAACCAGATACAACTAATTTATTGGAACACAATTTGATAGTTGAAAGGGTGAGACCAGAGGTTCATAAGATGAAAGTGATTTTTGAGTGAAATGGTAACCCAGATGTTGAACACTTTATCTAACTGAGCATTAAGTTGGACTATTGCTTTGCAACTATTTGCTTTTTATTCATTTCAGTTTACCTGTGCTAAGTGCACAGGTCAGTCTCAGGGTTGTTCCTCCTGTCAGCAGGACAATGAAATTTAAAATCTTGCTTTGTTAGAAGTACCTGAAACAAAATAGGTTTAGAAAATGGCAATTTTGCATATGCAGCATTTTATGAAATCACATGGTCATTAAACTCATAATGATAGTCATGTGCACTCTCTTTTTCTTCCCCTCGGTGTTTAGTAAATGTTGATCTTGTGACCTAGGTACTTGAATTAACTTTAGGCTGGAGAGCCTGTGTAGGAACCTTAGAGCTGCCATGTATTGTTTTGGTATATTTTGTAAGAGACTTAGTCAAAAATTGTTATTGTAAGCAAGAGAATAAAGAATGTTAAAATGCATATGCATTTTTAAAACCACTTTTTAAAAAGCCATTTGTACTGTTAAGAATTAAGCCATGTGGGGCAGAGCCAAGGTGGTGGAGTAGAAAGGCGGACCTGCTGTATTTCTTCTCCCATAGCTCATAAAATATCTGTAAAAAATGACTCTAAACAAATTCTAGAGCAGTAGAAGCCACAAAATGACAGAGTGAAAGAGATTTCCAGCCCAAGACAGCCTGGAAGGCTGACAGGAAAGGTCTTTTGCACTGGGTTTGGAGAGGAGCATAGCCCAGCCTTGGCCATGTGGCAAACCAGGGACAGGACTAGAGCAGGCTTCAGAGTGTGGAATCACAGGGAACAGCTGAGGTTCCTAGATTTTTTAACTCACAAATGCCATAGACAGCTTCAAAGGTTAGTGAGAAAGCTCTTTCACCTGAGTGAGAAGGGAACCTGGCTGCAGCCTCTATTTTTGGAGCCCTAAAGACCCTGGAGGAAGTGCATAGCTAACCTGGATCTTAACCCTGAGTGGCAGCCCTGGAATGAAGAGGAGCGTTGGCTGGTGGAGCTGGTAGAAGCTCTGGACAGGGAATCCTAGTCACAGATCCTTTACAGAAAAGCTTGTGGTTGCTTCCAGACCAGGGTACAGACCAGGAGAGGAATAAACACCTCTCCCTTCATTGTGCCACCTTGGAGGAACTGAGAACTTACAAATCCCCAGAGTGTACCCTCCACTTGACAAAGGACTCAAAAGTCAAGTAACTGACTGGGAAAATGCCCCCAAAACGGGGGAAAAATACAACTATATAAGGTCACTTTCTTGGTGAACAGGTATTTTCTTCCATCCTTTTGGATGACGAAGAACAATGCATTCCATCAGAGGAAGACATAAAAGTCAAGGGTTCTACATCCAAAACCTCCAAACAAATATATGCAATTGTCAGGCCATGGAAGAGCCCAGAAAGGATTTTGAAAATCAAGTAAGAGAAGTGGAGGAAAAATTGGAAAGAGAAATGAGAGCGATGCAAAAAAATCATGAAAAGGGAGTCAACAGTCTGCTTAAGAGAGACTCCAAAAAAATGCTGAAGAAAATAACACCTTTAAAAATAGACTAACCCAAATGGCAAAAGAGGTCCAAAAAGTCAATGAGGAGAAGAATGCTTTAAAGAGCAGAATTATCCAAATGGAAAAGGAGGTTCAAAAGCTCACTGAGGAATATAGTTCTTTAAAAATTAGAATGGAAAAAATGGAAGCTTATGAGAAACCAAGAAATTACAAAACAAAATCAAAAGAATGAAAAAATAGCAGACAATGTGAAATACTCATTGGAAAATCAACTGACCTGGAAAATAGATCCAGGAGAGACAATTTAAAAATTATGAGGCTGTCTGAAAGGCATGATCAAAAAAAGAGCCTAGACATCATCTTTCATGAAATTATCCAGGAAAACTGCCCTGATATTCTAGAACCAGGGGGCAAAATAAATATTGAAAGAATCTACTGATCACCTCTTGAAAGAGATCCAAGAAGAAAAATTCTTAGGAATATTGTAGCCAAATTCTAGAGTTCCCAGGTCAAGGAGAAAATATTGTAAGCAGCCAGAAAGAAACAGTTTGAGTATTTTGGAAATACAAGCAGGATAACATAAGATATAACAGCTTCTACATTAAGGGGTCAGAGGCTTGGAATATAATATTCCATGAGTCAAAGGAACTAGGATTAAAACCAAGAATCACCTACCCAGCAACACTGAGTATAATATCTCAAGGGAAATAATGATCTTTCAATGAAATAGAGGCCTTTCAGGCATTCTTGATGAAAAGATCAGAGTTGAATAGAAAATTTGACCGTCAAACACAAGAATCAAGAGAAGCAAGAAAAGGTAGACAGGAAAGAGAAATTGGAAGGGACTTAATAAAGTTGAACTGCTTACATTCCTACATGGAAAGACAGTATCTGTAACTCTTGAAACTTTTGTCAGTATTTGGGTAGTTGGAGGGATTATATACATATCTATCTATATATCTGTATCTATAGATATATAGACAGAGGGCACAGAGTAAATTGAATAGGAAGGAATGATATCTAAAAAAACAAAATTAAAGGGTGAGGGAGGAATATATTGGGAAGAGAAAGGAAGAAATGGAATGGGACAAATTCTCTCGTAAAAGAGGCAAGAAAAAGCTTTTTCAGTGGAGGTGAAAAGGAGAGGAGGCAAAAGGGAAAAAGTGAAACTTACTCTTATCACATTTGCCTTAAGGAGGGAATAACAAGCATGCACCCTCAATTTGATATGAAAATCTATTTTACACCACTGGAAAGTAGGGGAGAAGGAGGTAAGTGATATGGGGGCAGTGATAGAAGGGGAGGGCAAATAGGAGGAGGTAATAATTAGAAGTAAATACTTTTGGGGAGGAACAAAGTCAAAAGAGAGAATAGAATAAATGGGGGGCAGGATAGGATGGAGGGAAATACAGTTTTTCACAGTATAACTATACTGTTATGGAAGTCTTTTGCATGACTATACATGTATGGCCTATATTGAATTGTTTGTCTTCTCAGTGGGGATAAGAGGGTGAAAGGGAGAGAAGTTGGAACTCAAAGTTTTGGGAATGAATGTTGAGAATTGTTTTTGCATGCAACTGGGAAATAAGAAATACAGATAATGGGATATAGAAATTTATCTTGCCCTACCAGAAAAGAGAAAAGATGGGGATAAGGGAAGGGAGGGGTGTGATAGAAAGGAGGACAGACTGGGGGAAGGGGTAATCAGAATGTATGGTGTCTTGGGGTGGGGGGAGGGAAGAGATGGGGAGAAAATTTGGAACTCAAAGTCTTGTGGAAATGAATGTTCAAAACTAAAAATAAAGTTTCATTTAAAAAAAGAATTAAGCCATGTACAAACCATATTTTCGGATTTTCCTTTCAGAATGGATTTTTATATTAATCTGTTCTACCATTATCCACTCCCACCTCCACTGAGCAAATTTTAAAAAGAATCCCTTAAAAATAAAGTCCTTAGTACATAATACATAGTCCAGTGAAAAACTATGTATTGTATATGTCTGAAAGCTTATCTCTCTCTGCATTTTTAATCATCTCTATGGCAAGATGTGAGGGGTATATTCCATTCTCATTTTTTAGGGATTAGTTTGTCATATTGATCAAAATTTTAAAGTTTTTCAAATTTATTTTTCTGTGTAATATTGTTATTATTGTATAAATTGTTCTAGTTTTTCTCTCTTTGCTCTGCATTAGTTCATAGAGATCTCAATTTCTTCTGAAATTATCTATTTTCTCTGATTATATTCTTATACCATAATTTCATCAGCCATTCTTCATTAGGAGTTTAGTTTCCAGTTTTTAGCTACCAGCATAATAGCTCCTGTAAATATTTTTGTATATAAAGAATCTTTGCTTCTTTTAAAAAATGTATTTATTTGGGGACATAGTCGCATAGCCCTAGTATTGATGAATCTGGGTCAAATGATAGTTAAATACTTTTTGGGAATAGTTCCAAATCGGTTTCCAGAATAACCAGATTTATAGGGGTGGGGAACTTGCCAACCTCAAGGCCACATGTGTTCCTCGGAGTCCTCAGGCGTGTCCCATTGACTGAATCCAAACTTCACGGAACAAATTCCCCTCACTTGAGGACTCAGAGGGCAGTATGTGGCCTCAGGACTGCAACAGGTTCCCCAGCCCTGGACCAGAACAATTCATAGCCACATGAATAGTGGACTGATGTACCTTTTCTTCTCACAGGCCCTGCAACATTTGTCATTTTTCTCTTTTGTCATCATTTCCCATGTGATGACGTGGAACCTTAGAGTTGCTTTAATTTGTATTTCTCTAATTTTATCTATTTTCAGTTTTAGACTTTTTCCCTCCCACTGTCCAGCCACCCATTAAGAAGGCAAGAAAGACAAAACTACACACACACACATACACATACACACACATAAACACACACAGACACACACAACCTAGGTAAGCATGATGTCTTGAAATTGATGTACACTGCGATGATCTTCTCCAGGTGACCAAATTTTGACATAATTTTCCATAAGCCCTCAGGACTAACAGTATCAAAGACCTTGCTCAGATCTACAAGTGTTCTGTACATACCTCGATTCTCCTCTTGGCATTTCTATTGGAGTTATAGGGCAGCAAACACCTCATCAACTATTCCTCAGCCCTTTCTGAAGCCACACTGGCTCTCATGTAGATAACCATCTTCCAGGGAAAGGATCAGCTTATTAAATAGGACTCTGATGAGAATCTTTCCATCAGTGAGCAAGAGAGAGACTTCTCTGGGATTGTTGCAACATTGTCTATTTCTAAATGGATTTGTAGAGATTTTACCTTTATAGAGATGGAAAATGAAGACATTCTTGAACTCCTGGAGGATAACCTCCTCTTGCCATATAACATGGAAAATTTCAGTCAGCTTTTGTATGAGCAGTGAGCCCCCTGCTTTGTAAATCTCAACTGGAATAGAATCAGCACCAAGTTCTTTGCCCCATTAAAGGAGCCTAATGGCATTCAAATCCTCTTCTTCAGTTGGAACTTCAGTCAGAGAGGAATTATCTCCAACCTTAGTAAATGGTCAGTGGCCTCAGCATTGACTGATGGTCTATTGATAACACTATGGAAATGTGTTGCCCATGTCTCTAGGATCATATCCTTATCACTAATCAATGTGGCTCTCTCAGCACTGAGTAGTTGAGAGGTGCCATAGGTCTTTGACCCATAAATAGCTGTCAGGGTATCAAAAAAGAGCTTTGGATTGTTACTCTCAGCAAAAAAACTTTATTTCATCTGCCTTCTTAGTGAGCCAAGGATCCTGCTGCATATCTCTAAGCTTTGTTTATACTTTACTTTTGATGGAATTAAATGCTGCCTTCTTAGAGGTGGATGAACTATCCTGTTGGTAGATCCTGTGGAGTTCTTGTTTTTCATTTAGCAGCTTCTGAGTTTCCCCATTATTTTCATCAAACCAGTCTTGGTGTTTGCAAGTGTTCTGACCCAGATGAGCAAATGCAGTGGTATACATCAAGTCTCTGAAAGCTCCCCTCTCCTTTTCTGCTCCATTGTTGCCAATTCTGTTTTATCTCAACTTTCCCTCCAAATTAGGAACAAACTGTTCCTGCTCAGCAAAGACCTCTAATTTTATTTATTTATATGTGTACATATATACTCTATGTTATATAGATATTACATATATAATATTTATGTATACATATGTATAAAATCAAGGAAAACAAGTTTAACATTAAATATTTTCAAAATATAAAAAGAATAGAAAATATGGACTCTGTACTCTGAGTTTATCAACTCTCTGTCCAGAAACAATAGCTTATTTTATCATGAGGCCTTTAGAATTTTGGTTGATCATTGTGTTGATCAAAGTTTATAAGTTTTCCAGACTTCTTCATTTTAACAGTATTATTATAAAAAATTATTCCCTTTGTTCTACTCACTTCACTTTTCATCAGTGCGCAGTAGCCTTCCATGGTTTTTCCAAAGCCTTCCCCTTTATTGTTTCTTACAGCACAATAGTATTCCATAACATTTCTATGCCATAATTTGGTCAGCCATTCTCCAAATCATTAGTATCCTCACAGTTTCCAGTTCTTTGTCACAACTAAAAGAGGTGTTTTTAATATTTTTGAGACTTTTTTCCTTTTTCTTTAAATTAGTTTGGGAAAAAAGATGGAAAAGTATAAGAGTTTAGAATACAGGGCACCATATAATTAGCACTTATAACTAAATGTGAATGGGATGTACTCACCTATAAAATAGAAGAAGATTGCAGAATGGAATAGAGGCCAAAATGCAACAATATATTATTAAAAGAAACATACTTGAAATAGAGCCATACTTGCAGAATTAAAATCAGGGACTAAAGTAGAATCTGTTATGCTTCATAAAAAGTAGAAAAGAGGAGAGAATACTGAAAGTCTTGCAAAGCAGCCTCAGAAATAGACCTAATTAGACAACCAGAGAAACTTCATTTTACTAAGAGATATCATGATGAATTAATGTCAATACTAAACATGTAGAAATCATCTAGCATCTTAGTTATTTCTAATATTCTTTTATAAACATACTTTAATATGTTTTTGAAATTTTTGAGTTCCAAATTTTGTCCCCCCTCATTCTATCCTTCCTATTGAGAAGACAAGCAATATGCCATCAGTTATGCAAGTGTTGTGTAGTATCTTAATTATTAAAAAAAAATTAAATGCATTAGGGAAAAATAGTAAAATAATAATAGTTTGGCTCTATATTTACCCTTCTGACACTTAGGTAAATCTCATTTTTAAAAATAGAAAAGAATTTTAGGACTTCACTGTAATTGTAGAAAAGTTAGATTTAATAGACCTGGGTAAAATTGAATGGCATAACACTGTAACAGAATCAACACGTTAGTGTATTAAAAATCTAACAAATACAGCAAAGCAGAAATATGAAATGCTTTGTTTTAGTCAGTAAAGTATCTTTGAAGCAAATGTTAGAAATTTATTGAACACTAAATAATCCTAGGAAATAGGTAGTTCAAAGAACAAATCATAGAAACATTTATTTCTTTAAAGGTAACAACAATTTGCTAATCCACCAAATTTGTGGGATGCAGTCAGAGCAGTACTGCAGGAAACTTATTTCTAAAGACTTTCCTCAGTAAAAGAAAGAAGGGGGAGATCAGTAAACAGGGTGTGCAATCCAAAAAGTAGGAAAGGAACAAAATAAAAAAAACTTTTGAAAATAGCAAATTAGTAATCCTTAAAACCACAGGAGAGATTAACAAAATTGAAAGCAGAATAATCATGAAATTAATAAGCAAAACCAGGAGGTATTTAAAACAACAGCAACAAAATAGATAAGCTATTAGCTAATTCGATTTTTTTTAAAAGGAAGAAAATCAAATCATCAGTATTGAAAATGAAAAAAATTAATTCACAGCCAATTAAGAAATAATAAGAGCAATTATTGGTACTGTTTTTCTAATTCTATGCCAGTAAAACTAGTAATGTAAATGAAACAGATGAATATCCCCCAAAATATGAATTTCTCAGATTAATAACTCTGGAGATAGACTATAAACCATAGACAAACTCCCAAAGGAAAAATCCCCATACTAGATATGTTACAAGTGAATTCTACCAAACATTTTAAGAAAATTTCAATGCTACATATAGCATTTGGAAAAAATAGTTAACTAAGGTTTCCTACCAAATTCCTTTATTGGCACAAATGTGGTCTTGAAACCTAAAGCAGGATGAGTAAGAATAGAGGAAGAAAAACTATATACCAATAACCCCAGTGAGTATTGATGCAAAAATTTTAGATATTAGCAAGAAAGCTTTAGCAGTATATAGTACAAAGGTCATATACCATGACCAGGTTGCATTTCTACCAGGAATGCCAGACTGGTTCAATATTTACTATAAACATTATTGACCACATTAATAACAACAAAATCATGATTATTATAGTGATGCAGGAAAAATCTCTTGACAAAATGGCAACCTCCCTTCCTACTTTAAAATTTTTTTCAGAAATTATTTTAATGAATGTTTTCCTAAAGCAAGAACTATCATAATTTGTATTAGGATAAGCTGAAAGATTTTTCAGGAAGATCAGCAATGAAGCAAGGATGTCCGTTATACCCACTACTATTCATTATTGAAGACAATCAGGTGAGAATAGAATTGAAGGGATAATCATGGAATAGAATGAGCATTTGTTGCACTCCATGTATTATTATCACTTTTTAACAAACAGGGGGACCAGAAAGTCAAACAGTTACTTAATTGATTTTAAATCATAAAATGGAAGTTCCTTGGAGATCACGCATCCCCCTTTTGTACATTAAAGTGAGTCCTGGTGAAAGTATGGGCATGCATAAGTTTTGCCGCCAGTTAGCAGTAGACTCAAACAGGAATTCTTCCGTCTTGGATCATAATCTGATTCTCTTTTCACAATATTTTCTTGCTCATCTTGCCCAGAGCCACATAGTGATTGCCAGTGCTGAGGCCGGAACTCAACTCTTCTCACTGAGCTTTAAGTTTTCCACTACAATATACTTTCTCTAAGTGGTTACTCATTATTTTCTTATTTCAGATATAATTTTCATGCAACCATGATGTTAAAAAGTTGGGGAAAATATTCACATAATTCTCTGTGATGATTCTTTCTTTTCCTGGTCATAGGAATGATTTATATCTTTTAAAATTGTTTTCTTGAGATAGTCTTTCTGGGCTGATTTCTCCTACAGAAAATTTTATACCATGATAGCTTTCCTGCACTTGTCATGAACTCTTTGAAAGTTCCTCTTCATGAATCTGTGTTTTGCCTTTCTGCTGACACAAATTGGAAGGTGGAAGGATCATTCTCCTTCTCCTCCCCACCCCCTCAAGTTCCTATCCTTTCTTCCCTGGCAACCAGTTTTCACGTTGTTGGCAAATATCAGTTCCAGAGTAGAATTTCTTTGGGGGTGTTTCCTCCTTTTGAAGGAGGAAATTATCTGCAAGCTTAGACAAGAAATTATTAATGCTCTGCTTTTGTCCTAAATCAGAAGTAAATATTGTTGAGGTCCCTCATCATTGCCATGTTATATATCCAGGCAAAATTTGTAATCACTTTCCTGAAATCATCATTTGTTCCTTCTTTATGTTTCTATTCATGCATTCTTTAGTATGTTCCGATTTCTGCCTGCATTGATTTGTATCCAGATCTTATCCATTATGTTTCCCTGTTCTGCTTCATTGATTTCTTTGCATAACCATATTTTTTTATTTTTTTTAAATGTTAAATGATTGCCTTACCATGGTTTTCATCAGAAACCCTTTCTCCTCTCCTCCCAGACAGTTGTCACATATTATGCATAGTATTTCTTAATGACAAAAAAGTGAAAAAAATGAGAGATCAATACATGAAATATATATGCAGTGTTATGTAAATGGGCAGAGTTGGGAGTACCTCCACATGTTTATTCTTTTGAGTCATGTTTGTTCTTTGTATTTTTGCAACATTCACTTTGAATTTTTTGTTGTTCTTCTATTTACATTGTTGTCATTGTGAATATTATTTTCTTGTCTATCCATGCTTAACCCTGTAGTCAGCTCTTGTCCATATTTTTTGGCATTTGTTAAATTTCTCATTTCTTATAGCATAGTCATATTCCATTACAAGGGGCAGCTAGGTGGTGCAGTGGATAGAGCATCAGTGAAGGAGTCAGGAGGACCTGAGTTCAAATCTCACCTCAGACACTTGACACTCACTAGATGTGTGACCTTGGTTGGGCAAGTCACTTAACCCCAATTGCCTCATCCTGGGTCATCTCCAGTCATCCTGATGAATATCTGGTCACTGGATTCAGATGGCTCTGGAGGAGAAGTGAGGCTGGTGACCTGCATAGCTCTTCCTTTCTCAAAACAAAGTCAAGTGCAAGTCATGTCATTATTTGTCTGATGGCATGGTCTTCTTTGGCAACAAAGGGTGAACATACACATTCCATTACAATCTTGTACCATAGTTTTAGATATTTCTCTGTCAATGGGTATCTACATTCTTTCTAATTCTTTGCTGTCTCAAAAAGTATTGTTATAAATATTTTGGTGTATATAGGAACTTTGTTTTCATTGATGGCTTCTTGGAATCTTAACTTAGAAATGGAATCTCTTGGCATGAATCTAAGAATATGATCATTTCAGTAATTTTGTTTTCATAATTCTAAATTGCTTTCCAGAATAATTTTATTGATTAATAGCTCCAGCAGCAATTCATTGAAGTGCCCAGTTTTTTTCGTGAGTCTTCAATATTGACTATTTCCATCTTTTTGCCCACTTTATGGTTTTGCAGGATGTGCATTGTCTGACTTGCGTTTTTCTTTTTAATTAGTGCCATTTCAGCCAGTCTGATAGATCTGGTGGTGGTCCTTCAGAGTTGTTTTAATTTGTAGTTCTTTAATTTTTAGTGATTTTTTTCATATAATTATTTATAGCTTTGGTGTCCCTTGACCATTTATCAGTTGGGAAATGACTTTATAAATTTGGCTCAGTTTCCTGTATATTTGAAAAATGAGACCTTTATCAAAGAAACTTGCTGTGAAATTCTTTCTTTCCCCAGTTTCCTATTTTCCTTCTGATTTTGCTTTTGTTTGTGTAAAACCTTTTTTTTTTAAATATACACAGTTCTTGTTTTCAGATTTTGATCACACTTCTGCCTGACTGATTCCTGGCAGGCAGTGGCCAGGGACTGCAGTACCATTGTAGCCCAGAGCCATTCTGATTGTGGAGGTTGCAGGTAGGGGCAATGAGAGCTGGTTGTAGTGTAATCTAAATTATTTATTTTATGGCTAGTGATCCTCTGTATATTGTGTTTGGTCATAAATCTTTGCCTTAGAAAGGTAATTTATTTCATGCTTAATTTACTTATGATATCATGCTTTAAAAATGCCAAAATTAGGTACTGATTTTGACCTTCTCTTTGTATATAATGAGGAATGTTGGTCTATGCTTAGTTCTTTCCGGACTGCTCTCCTGTTTTTTCACCAGTTTTGCCCCGGTAGCTTGGTTCTTTGGGTTTATCAAACGTTAGGTTACTGTGGTCTTTTATTTCAGTAAATTGTGTGCTTAGTGTATTCCATTGATTAACCAACCACTCTGTTTTTTATCTAATATCAGATTGTTTTGATGATTACTGCTTTGTAATATAGAAAGAACATTTCCATTTAAAGTAATTGACAGTATAAAATGGGTGAGAATCTACCTGCATTGAGATCTTGTAATTCTTTAAGATCTGGTACTGCTAAACCTCCTTTTTTCATATTTTTCATTTATTCCTTTGATATTCTT
The DNA here is from genome assembly GCA_023548195.1 of Bettongia penicillata ogilbyi. NCBI lineage: Eukaryota > Metazoa > Chordata > Mammalia > Diprotodontia > Potoroidae > Bettongia > Bettongia penicillata. The sequence continues at coordinate 4,794,188 of JAJHZJ010000561.1, read as the reverse complement.
TGATATTCTTGACCTTTTATTTCTCCAGATGGTTTTTTTTTAGCTTTGAAAAGCAATTCTTTGGTATTTTGTTATGCCTCTGAATAATTCAATTAATTTAGATAGTATTGTCATTTTTATTATTTTGAGTTGGTCTACCCACGAGCTGTTACTATTTTTCTAGTTGTTTAGTTTTGTCTTTATTTACGTGAAGAGTGTTTTGTGATTGTATTCATGTAGTTCTTGTCAGTCAGTGTCTTGGCAGTTAGACTCCCAAATATTTTATAAGGTCTGTAGCTGTTTTAAGTGAAATTCCTCTCTCTTTCTACTGGGAAACATATAGAAATGCTTATTATTTGTGTGGGTTTTTTTTTATATTCTGCAACTTTGCTAAAATTGTTTTTTAGCCTCGTTCTTAAATTTATTCTCTAAGGATCTCTTTGCAAATTAGCATATCATTTGCAAAAGTTAATAGTTTTGTTTTCTCTTTGTCTGTTCTTATTCCTTCAGTTTCACGTTGTGATCATCACAGTAGTTTCACCTCAGTGTCAGTTGCCTTTGGGGCACTTGTAGATTTCATTTATGACATTGTTCCTATTTATATTTAATACTTTGCAAGACTGCTGTTTTGCTTACTGTTGTGTCTTCCTTGAATGCATAGATTGAGAATTATATTTCTTAATACTCTAATGAAAAATACTGTTGATACTAATATAGGTAAATACCTGAATGTAGTTTCAAGTGTTGAATTAAATTTGAAACTTAAGAGTTTATTGGCATTTCCTTTGTTTCATAGGCAGTTTTGTGGACAAAAAGTGTTTTCGTTTTATTAATTTTTCAGAAACTGAGAACATAAAATATGTTAAGAGATTATATTTGTTAAGAAAGTTAAAAGGACAATTGGATATGCTTTTAAATAACATTTTATTTTCAGAGACCCTCAACCCAGAAAGTAGGAGCACCCTCTCCCATTAAAGATCAGCTAGATGACAACAGGACCCCAGAGTAGCATATGAGTCTCTTGTTATGTATATTATGGCTCTTTATACTTCCACTCTAGGCACTCTGAAATTGGGATATCCCTTGTCTAGCTTCTACCTAAAAGACATTAACACGGTTCCTTCCACAAAGATACTGCATGTGCAAAGTAGATTAGGTATCAGGCAAGTATTTCCTGTACTATAGAAGAAATATTTAAGTTACAAAAGACTCAGAAGTACACATTCATACTTAATTAAATCATCTAATAGTAGTACAAAACTCTTGTTATTTTCCCATAATGTTGGGAAACCCATAAGTGTTACATTTCACGATCAAGAATACTGAAATTATCTTATCTGATTACATTTTTTGTAAGTTCTTTTTCCTCTGTACTTTCTAACTTGTGTGTATATATGTGTTTACTGAGATGTCCATTTTTTCCATCTCACTGTACTTTCTCAAGTTATTACCCTTCCACTTGTTAACTGGGGAAGGTCTGAGTTCAGATGGAGACTGACACAGATATTATACAATCCTGTGCAAATTCTTTAACCTCTATGAGTTTGTTTCCATATAAAATGGAAATAATAATAGCACCTACCCTCTCCAAAGGTTATTATGAAGATCAAATGAGGTGATGTTTATAAAGCCTTTTGCAACCTTAAAGTGCTGTGTGTAAATATCACTGCCACCATCACCACCACCGCCACCACCGCCACTGCCACCGCCATCACCACCACCACTTCTACTGTTGTTACTGTTACTATTGCTGAAGTGAACCAGGAGAGGTCATGCGTCTGTTCTCATGTCCTTACCCTTTCATGCTGTTGTTATCTAATCTAGTCTTTTAGTTCAGGAAAGCCATCTTTCATTTTTTCTGTTATTAGTTCTTTTTTGTATTTACCACAGTGACTTTTTTAAACCGAAAATTTTCTTCTTAGGTTTCCTACAGCAACCCTTCTTCTCCCATTCTTTCAGCTGAGGGTCTAGCCTCATGCTGCACCAATCGTAGAAGCCATTTGTCTTCTTCCTCATCTCATATCACTCAGTGTCCCCCACTATCTCGTCTTCTTTATCTGTGTGAAAAGGTGTCCCTTCTTTCCAGTGCCAGCCCTCTACTTGCAGACTCTTGTATTTCCTATCATTTAAGTGATCCTTTCCCTACCTGTCTCCTATAATAGATTGTCCTTCATTCATTCCTGACTCCTACACCCTCCTCTACTATGTTTGTTTTTCTAAACTGTTTTTCTCTCCATACTCTTCTGTAACTACTTGCTCCTTCTCTGGTGCCTACAAATATAATACTTTCTCCATCATTAAAAAAAAAATCCTCACATCATCCTACCATTCCCTGTAGCTTTCCTCATCTATCTGCCCTTCCCTTTTCAGAAAGATGCTATCCATATTAGTTCCCTCTATGTCTTTTCCTCTCAGTCTCTTCCAAATCCTTTGCAACTTTGCTTCTGGCTTCATCATTCATCTGGAGCTTCCTTGTCCACAGTTATCACCAATCTCTCCTCCATCTTGAAATCTTACATTTTTGGTGCTACTTCAGAACTATCTTTTAAAGTAATTAGTTGAAATCATTCAGATCATTTTCCCCCTGGAAAGTATGGTTGCATTTATCTTAGGATATGTAGTTAAACAACAATTTTCTTTGTCGTATGCATTTTAGCTTAAAAATAATTTTGTTTATTTTGCTATCACCATCATTCTTCAGTATAAACTCTCCCTTGTCCCATATTCAACCATCTGTTATATTTTATTAAAAACATTTTTATCCATGTTTTTAGAAGTGATAAAACTGAGTATGAAATAAGAGAGGAAGAGTCAGTCAATAACTTTAAGTGCCTGCTCTTTGCCAGACCCTGTGCTAAGTGCTGGAAATAAAAGGTTAAAAAGTCTATTGGGAGGAGACAACATAGAAACACCTACATATAACCAAGCTACACAGGATAAATTGAAGATAACCTGCAAAGGGAAGGCACCAGAATTAATGGGTGGGGATGGACAGGGTCAGGTATGGAAAGTCTTGCTATTGAAGATAAGATTTTAGGTGGGGTTTTGAGGAAGCCAGGAGGCAGAGATGAGAAGGGAGAGTATTTCAGGCATAGTGGACAGGCAGTAAAAATGTCTGGTCTACACTCTATGTGTCTTGTTAGAGGAACAGCAGGGGACCACTGTTAGCTGGACCTCAGAGTAAGTAGTGAGAGTGGGGAGGTTGAGGTACCAAAAGCCTTGGCATGGCTGAGGGTGTGAAGGACTTTGACTTTTATAGTTTATCCTTGAGGTTTTTGGAGGGGAATAACACTGTCAGCCTTGACCTTTAAGAAGATAATTTTGACATCTAAGTGGAGGGTGGCCTTCCGTGAGTAGAGACCCCCCAGCAGCCTACTGCTGTAGTTCATACCTGAGAAGATGAGGGCCTGGACCAGAGTGTTGATGGTGCCAGAGGAAAGAAGAGGGTGTAGTGAAGTGATGTAACAGAAGTAAAACCCAGGTCTTGGTAATAGATTGGATATGTGTGTGTGAGAGAGAGTGAGGAGTTGAAGAATGTCTGGGAGAGTGATGATACCCTCAGCAGAAACAGGGGAGTTAAGAAAAGAGGAGGTGAAAAATCAAGTTCAGATTTGGATGTGCTGAGTTTAGGAACTCTCCCTGACATCCATTTCAAGATGTCTTAGAAGCAATTAGAGATATGAGACTAGAGGCTTGGGACAAAGGTTAGGACTGGTACTTGAGATGTAAAATCATAATGATTGAATCCAGGAGAGTTTATAAGATCTGTAAGTTGAAATAGTACAGAGGGAGAAGAGAAGTAGTTCCAACTCAGAGCTGCCACCTTTGGGGTGCATGACTTGGATGAAGGAATATCAAAGGTATCTGAAGAGTGGTCATAAAAGTAAGCAAAAGCCTTGGGCTTTTGGGCAGTTAGGTGGTACAGGACATAGAGTGCCTGGCCTGAAGTGAGGAAGACTCATTTTCCTGAGTTCAAGTTCATGGTCAGACAGTTCCTAGCTGTGTGAACCTGGGCAAGTTATTTCACCCTTTTTGCCTCAGTTTCCTCATCGTTGAAATGAGCTGGAGAAGAAAATGGGAAATCACTTGAGAATCTTTGCCGAGAAAACCCCCCAAAGGGGTCATGACAGAAATGCCTAAAAACAACAACATAAAAGTAAGAAGAGCTACAAGAGGGTTGTGTCAGTAAAAACCAGAGAGAGAAGAGAGTGTCAGGAAGGAGAATGTGATCAACACTGTCAAAGGCTGCAGAGAGGTTAGGAAATATGACCATTAAACAGTCATTAGTAATTTTGGAGACACTAATTTTAGTGGAACAGTGAGGGCAGAAGCTTGACTATTAAGAAAAATGTGAGAGGAAAAGAAATGGAAACATGTTACACATGATATCCTCTAGGACTTTAGTCACAAAAGATCTAGGGTCATGGCTAGTGGGAATGGAGTATGCAATGAGAATTTTTTTGTGGATGGGAGATATGGTAAGGTTTATAGGTAGTAGAGAATCTCGCAGCCAGTAGACAGGGAGAAATTGAAGATGTGAGCATGTGGGGATGATAGAAGTGCAGTCTGCTGCCAGGGATGGGGTGGAATGAGATCATTTTGTCATAAAGGGCTCTGCTTTGATAGGAAGGACTGCCTCATATGACATGCAGTGCATTAAAGGAGAGTGGCTCATACTTTGGGGAGGTGAGATGAGGATAGGAGGCCAGAGAGCACAGGGCAAGTGGCTTCCTTTTTTCCCCACTAACATATAAAACATGATTCTCGGTGGGATTTGGATGATTTGTCTTTTATTACACTTTGAGGAAGTCTCAAAGCAAACTGCTTTTGGGTATAGGATCCATCTATTTCCTAAGAATCTGTACCGCAGATCTCTCTTTTCAGGGTTGAGACAGCTAGGTAGCCCTGTGGCTAGAGCTCCAGACCTAGAGTTAGAAAGATATGACACCAACACAGTAAGGCAGCTGGATGACTGGCCCTGGAGTAGGGCAGAATTAAGTTGAAATCTAGTATCAGACACTTAGTACCTGTGTGACCCTGGGCAAGTCACTTCCCTTCTGTTTTCTGCAGTTTCTTCATCTGCTAAATGGAGATAATGTCAGCATCTACCTATCAAGGTTGTTGTGAGGATCAAATGAGATGATCTTTGTCAGATGCTTAGCCCAGTGTCTGACACATGGCTGATGCCATGGAAATGTTGGATATTGTGTTATCATTATTGTCTCCTCCAGGATTTTCTGCATCAGATAGATCAAATTCAGTGGTCTTGACCCATCTTCTAGGATAGGCAGCCTGATTTAGTGAACAAAATGCTGCTGAATATGGAGTTAGTAGTGCATAGTAATATACAAAAATGTCATAGGATGTTTTTGAGAATCAAACAAGAATAATGGCTACAAAGGCTTTGGAGATCTTATTGTCCTATAGGAATATTCATATTAGCTTTTATTTGAGTATATTGGCATTCGTTGGCCTTGCAAGCTTTTCCTAAATTGTGTGGTCCTTTGCTAACTGACTGAAATCAAGGACAGGTTGCTAAACAGAATGTCCCTTTGTTCCTTTGTAAAATGGGAATTATAACATTTACACTGCCAACCTCACTAGGTAATCCGAGGAGGAGGGAGCGCACCTTAGCAAACCTTTAAGGAATTATATCAATTAGAATTGCTATTACAAGTTCTCAAAGCCTTCAGAAGAACATTGACTGGATTTTTATGTGGATTATTTATTGATATGTTTCAAAATATCTTATGATATTTTTTATTTTATTCAAGAATAGTATATAAAAACACTATGGTAAAGTGATCTGTTTCTCTACCTTTGATTCTTGTGGACTTTGCAAAATTGGGATGGGCTGTGTTTCAAATGTCTCTTGATTGCTACAACTGCCCAATATACACTGCTCTACAAACAACATGTTTCAGAAAAGCTTCTTGATGACTGGGTGAATGTTCCTCATACTGTTGGCTGTCTTAGAACCCCTCACAGCGGCCCCACTTCCCTGCACACTAGCTTGGTATGCAGGGAGAAGCTGCAGAGTCTGCTGGCTGTGCTTTATTTACGGAAACAGCAGGGTTGAGATTGATTGCGGTGAGAGACAGTGTATGGATGAGGGAGGGTCACAGCACATGCTCAGTCCTGTCAGTCTGAGGGGGAAGTTTCTGCGTTCTGCGTGAAGGCTTAGGTCATAGCACAAGCTCAGTGAAAGCTCTCTGAGGTCTCTCAGACTGCATGTGCCTCCATTTTGAGTTGTTAGAGTAGAAAAAGGCAGAGTTTTAGCAGTAAGTAGAGGTTCAAGAATACAGCTAGACCCACAAGAGCCGCTGGTTAGGCATGGAAGATCCATTCAGCCCCTGCAGGTAGGCTACTTTATTCTGGCCTCACCCAACCGGGATGGCTTTTGCTGCTGTTTCTGACTTCTGAAAATGTTTATGAAATCGTTTCATTATTCATAATGCATGTTCCTAAGAACCTTTAGTATATACCAGCCTAGCTGTGCAGGTGGTTTCTGAATGCATGAAGAGCAAGCTTGTAAGAGCTGACCCTGTTCAGAGATGCATGGAGCAAATGCAGAATGTAAAGCCATGTGAAATTACCTCCCTCCCTCCTCCCTCCCATCTCCTTCCCCGACCCCTTGTTATGGTTTCAGTTGCTCAGTATGCATGGGTCCAGGTTTGTTGCCTGCCTTCAGGAAGCTGTGGGTCTAATCTGCAGGATTCTCTGTTCCCTGTCGCTATTGAGGAATGTTTGGGCCTTTGAGAGACTGCTTGGACAGTATTTTAGGGAGGATGCTAAGTAGCCTGCTATTGGTTACTTGGAAGGTGGGTGGAAACTTGTTTTGATTGAGTATCTTTTCCCAGTGGAAATTATAGTTTGTGATGTTTTTCTGAAGTATAGAGAAGAAGATAACATGTACATTGTGCTCCTCAGTTGTTATTCAGAGGCAGCAAATAGTTGTAGAATTTCAGCAATGCCATTTCACAATTGTCAGTGTCCTTTAAGGGAAACTTGTTGTGTTACATGTATCTGGGCTTTGCCAGCCTTTGGTAGGCAAAAATAGACAGAGTGAAAATGTTGAACAATTCTAAAATCATAGACTTTAGAGCAGGAATGAATCTTAGAAATAACCTAGCCCCTTATTTCATGGATGCAAAAATTGAGACCCAGCAAAGAACAGTGACTTGGTCAAGGTCACACAGTAATGAAGGGAAGAGCAAGGACACTGGCTCATGTCTTCTGACTCCAAATTCACTGTTCTTTGATCTGTACTTCAGCTACAGTATCCTAGATTTCATGGGTTTATGAAAAAACTGCTCTGTGTTGACTAGTAGTCAGGTGAATTGGCTTACATTGTGAAGGTCTTGGTCAGGGGTGGGGAACCTGCAGTCTCAAGGCCATATGTGCCACAGGTTCCCCACCCTTGGTCTAGATGGTCATTCCTTTGTAGTAGAAAATAATGTGAGTCCTGATAATCATAGGGGTTTAGTTTTGCCATTTCATTTGCAGTTCTGTGCAACGGAAGCTCAAGTCTGGCTTGGGGAAAGGTGGAGACATGGATAGAACCTTATTCAGAAGAAATCTTTTGCTTTCTAGAAATCATATTGATAAAGTGCTTAGTAAACTTTAAAGTGCCATATTAGCCTTCTTCATGTTGTTGTTATTATTATTGCCCAGATTTTTAAAAGGTGGCTTTGAAATATTTTTGTCAGGTTAGTTGTAATATTTAGTTAGAAAGGATATAGGCTTAATGTCACTGAGTACCTAACAGCTGTAGACCTCTGTTTGAGTCCCGGTTTAAAGAGAAGAGATAATAGTGTTGCAGGGCTCCCCCACACCCCCTTTATTTTGTTATTGCTCATTTCCAGTCCTCTGCCTGTAGGTGAATGTTTAGAAATGAAGGAAAAATTATGAATCCATGTTGGAGCTTTGTAATAGTTTAAAAAACAATTTGGTTTTATAGTCATTAATGGAAATCTCCTCCCTGTTCCCCACAATGATCCCCTCTTTTTAACAAAGAGAAAAGGTTTAGCCAAACCAACTGACACGATGTCCTTCTCTGATTGTATATGCACCTTCCTTCCCCATTGTCCCCTCCCCAAGAGTGGAGGTATATGGTCTCAACTTTGCACAAATGAAATTGTTTTCTACAATTATATTAGACTTTCAGCCAGAATTATATTTGAAAGATTGAAGCAATAAATACACTTGAAAATATCTCTGTATCTCTCTTGTCATCCTCTTCTTCATGTCTCTAACCCCCAAACAAAACCATGAGAGGGAGTCAGCCCTATAGTGAGAAACTTGAACAACCCTACCTTCCTAATCTTGAGTTTCTTCCTGTTCTGTCAGTGCCTCGATGTTTTATTTTGGTGGAAGCTTACATTGTGGCATGTGCTATTCAGAAGTTTGAAGATACTTAGGAACTCGTGCTCTAGGAGGTCATCATTTGGGGTTGGAATCAGAGAAAGGTTTGTTAATACAATATTACAAGATATTTCGGTTTCATAATAAGCTTGTCCATTTTAAAGAGATGTATTGTGATACAATTGATTTGTTTTAAGAGCTTTAACTTTCCCTTTACTATTGCCTCCAGTAATAACCTACATTGTTACATTGTAGCATTCTTCTTTTTTGGTCATCCCTTCACCTGAGGACAATTGTCTTCACTTCACCCTGGAGATTAAAGCTCTAAGAACTCAGGCTTGTAGTCCCTTTTGATAATTCAGTTAGTCAGCTAATATCCAGTTTTTCATTGGTTCCCTTAATCCCTGATGAATTAAACCAATACCAATCAGGACCTAAAATAATACTAGCAGAAAGGGTAAAATTAAAATACCAAAAGCATGTACTGACTTTGCTGTGAAAATACTTACTAAAATACATACCTTAAGTACAAGAATGTTAAGATGAATACCAACACTAATTCAGTGATTAAAATGTAAATGTTATTTAATCTTTAGCATAGAATTCTGTGCATTATATGATTCTTGATATTTTGACCCAACCTTGACCTAGAACAAATTTTGTTTCCCTAATCTGGAACCAGTAGACAAAAGGTTTCAGAGACATGTTTAAGGCTTAGTGTGACGAAAAATTTCCTAGTATTTACAGATATATTTAAAAGTGAATGAGCTCACTTGGGAGAGGAGTTAGTGAGTGTACTTTTTACTCTACACATCTTCAAACAAAACTGCTGAGCCACTTGACTTCTGTGTTCTATAGGGATTCTTGTTCAATTATGGGTTGGAATCGAATGGTCTTTGAAGTTCTGTCCAACCTTGAGATTTGGTGATCTCATAATTTTGGGGAGTAGGATGTACTTTGCACCTAATATATGGGAACTATTTTCAGAGAGCCACCCTTCATCTTTGTGTTACTTTAAATCAACCGTAGTCATTAAATCTGTCTCTTAGCAAGTTAATATATAACTGTCTTAAAGTAGATGGTCATTTAGGGCCAAGTGAAACAGAATGGGAGTATCATCAGGCTCTTTAATACTTCTGGATTAAGTCGTTTTGCTTGCCTTGGTGTACTAAGTGTGGAGCTGTGATACTTAAGTCAGCTAATTGAGCTATTTGGGGTGGTGTGCAAATTGAATGCAGGGGGTTAGTTGTTCTTTTGGATCATTTCTTATGGTCCAAAGGACCAGGAAGTATTGTTGTGTCCATAGGAAACAAGTGCTTTGCACATAGCAGTAATTTAATATTTGTTTAACTTAATCAAAATCATTGCTGTTGTTGCATTTAGATTTTAAAGTAAAATTAAAATTTTATAAAATTAGCTTTTCTTAAAAAATTTTTTTAAAATCTAAATTCTGAATCTGAGAATTAAAACTACCATCTGGAATTTTTTTTTTTCTAGTGTCTGACCATAGATTTGATTTTGTAGTAGTTTTCATGAGATATTGAAGAATGAAATAGATCAATAATACTTGCATATGATAAATGCTACAGGCATGTATTTGGTTTATGTCCATAGTTATGTTTTTTCTCTCAGTTTTGTATTTTCTGTTATTTTCCTTGTTAAAAGAGAGCTTTTTAAAAAACCCACTTTCTTTACATCTGATTGCAATACATAACCAGCTTTTAGAAAATAGAAGGAATAAAAATGTTGGTATCTTTTCCTCTCAATTTCCCCTTTCTCCACTGTATTTCAGATCTATGGAGTAGAATAGATTTGGGCTATCTTGAGAAACTGGTACACACAAAACCTAAATTACTCAGCTCATGTTTATTCTGTATCTGATTGTTAAATTTATTCATTATCCTACCCCAGTGCTCTTTTACTTCTGCATGCTATGTTCTGCCTTGGGTTTTTCTTCCTCTCATTGCTGTTACCCCATTGGTAAGGAGGTAAAAGATATCCCATAAAAGATCCATAGATCTGCATCTGGATGAGACCTGAAGAGAGGAAGTAGATATTATTGGGTAAAATGAAATTTGGTTATCATCTGTGGATTTCTTTTTAAAGTCACAGAATTTCATAGTTGGTAGGGACTTTGTGGACTAGATGGATCCACATTCAAACTAGAATTTCCTTTATGACTTTCTGAACAAATGATCATCAGACTTTGCCTAATGACCTATAGTGAACAGGGAAACCACTAAGCCATTAAAACAAGACAATAATGTACTTTTGGAGAGATCTTATTAGTAGAAAGTTTTTTCTTATTTGAGCTCAAATTTTTCTCTTCATACGGTGGTCTATGTTTTACATAATAGTCCTTAATTGCTTGAGAGTAGTTATCTTTTTTCTCCAAGTTAACCCTTTCAGCTTATCCTAAAATGATGTACTCTGGAGCCCCTTAATCATTCTGATCAGTTAGAATATTTCTGTTGTCTGTCAGCATCCTTTGTCCTCCATTTTTCACTACTCAAGCACTAGCTATCGTGTGCCTAATCCTTGAGCGTATCAGAGAAAACAATGAAATAGCTTTGTTTTCAAGGATCTTACATTCTGTTGGGGAAAACATCTGTCTCTGTAGTACCCTAAATATGCATATGTACATATGAAGGAAAGAAAGAAAGAAAAATGCAATAACTTAGGAAAGAGGTAGACACTAGCCGCTGGGAAATCCATCCTCCAGGGTCTCACACAGCAGGTGACACTTTAAGTTTTGAAGGAGTTAGTGGGAATGAGAAGAAAGGATATTCCAGACATGAGGGGAGCAGTTTGGGAGAGGGCACTGGCAATGATAGACAGACTGCCATGTGAGAGAAGGAACACATAGGACCAATGTGGTTGGGACATCAAGTGCAGGAACAGGAATATGAATAACCCTGGACAAATGACTTTGAGGCAGATTCCTAGAGCAATAGGGAGTTGCTGGAGCTCATTGAACAGGGGAATGAAATCCCTAGACTGTTGGTTTTTGAAAATTAGTCATATTCAGTTAGTCCAAATTAATCATTTTCAAGTTGACAGACACTTATTAAGTACCATCTATGGGGCTGGTGCTATTCTAGGTTCTGGGATACAATACAAAGTATCTGAGACAACCCTTGCCCTAAAGGAGTTTGTATACTGTATTTGAAGAGTTTTTAATCACTGTGTGATACAGGTACTTTGACTAGGATGCAAATTCAATACAAAATTAATAAAAAAAGGGAGGATGAATTTGCGCACATATTATAAATCCTGGGATCCTTCAGATCTGAGCCCAGAGTCATCCAAATAATTTCACTTGGGATGATTTAAAGGTCATAAATTTTCAGACTTTTCCTGAAATTGTGGTTGGTGGGGGTTAAACTTCATCTGAATATTCTGTAGTTGATCACATTGAGAAATCATATATTGAGAATTTCTTTGGAAACTAGAAAAAGAAATTATTTCATAAAAAGTAGACTGATACTTAAAAGGGCATGGAATCTGCAAATACGCTTCCTGACTCCATTCCTCTAGTGAACTACATTGTTATCCTTTTCTCAAAATTGTTTTTAAGAAAGAAGTTTTCTTTCAATACCTGCAGGTGGTATGTGTTTGGTCATGGATGCATGCATGTATGTATGTGTATATACACATACCATTCTTATTCATAACTGTTTTGCATAGTAATCCCCATACTTGTCAATGTCTTTTTCCCTCCTTCCTCAGCTGGTTCCCCTGAAGAGAAGTATGGGGATAATCAGGTTTTTGAAAATAAGAGCAATGTGGTGGGACATAATGTTTATTCTGTCTGCAAATGGTGGAGTTCTGTCTCACATATTGGTAACTGATTGCAGTAGATAGTGCTTTGGGCTCAGAGTCAAGATGACCTGGGTTCAAATTCAGCCCCAGAGGTTGACTCTCTGTGTGGGCCTTGTCACTTACCCTCTGGTTCCCTGAGTTTCTGAAAATATAAAATGGGAATAATAACAGCACCACGTACTTCTGAAGGTTGTTGTGAGGATCCAATGAGATTATATCACATAAAAAGCACTTAACACAGTGCCTTGTCACCTTGTGGGTGCCTATTTCCTTTCTTTCTCCCTCTCTCTACCCTCTATTATGAAAATCTGCAAAATTTCTGGCAAAAAGATTAACTTAGGAATTGGCTTTCCTCACTGTGAGAGTACAAATCCCATTTTGGCTTATTATTTTTTTATGTGGGAGATAGTAGTTTAATGCCATTAGTGAAACAAAGCACAAGCAGTAGAAAAATCCAGAGACATAGTCAGTGAGCTTGAAATAGCATGGATTAGCATGAAGCTCAATTGATTTTTTTCTGAGTTATATAATTGAGGATAGCAGACTTATTTTGGGACTTAGAGGTTCTTTGATTGTAGAGGGATGTTTTCTCCATAGATGTAAATCTCTTCATGCTTTACTGGGTGATGTTTGTGAGATATTGTACATGTAAATATCTATCACTTGGTCATTAAGTTTCTGATAATGAATCACTCTGGAAAATTAGATTGTTATTCAAATAACAAACATAGATGGTCTATCCCTGGATCCTGAATTGATACCCTTTTGTGGCTGGAAATGAACCTGGATTCTTGAATGCTCTCAACATAAGACAAGCTATGATAGACCCAGCCAAGACTGAAGATAGCCAGTTTAAGAAATATATTACAAAACATTTAACCAATGGTGACTCTTGCAGGTGACAATTTTTGAATATTTAATGGGTCATGGATTTTATTATATTCATCTTTGTTATGACCCTGATTTCCTATTTCATTTCTTTGACATTTACTTCTTATGTTTAAAAGTTATGTTTACTATGTTGTATGTTCACCATTGAGATTCTTACGGCTAATTTCTCGGATCTCGTGCAATACATGGATGTAAATTCACATATCATACAGCAGATGTTTCCTGGGTACTTTCCAGCATGGTAAAATGGACCTAAGAATTAGAAGACCTGTGTTGCCTGTGGAATTAATTTATCTTGTAACTTTGGGGAAATGATGTAACCTCTTTTTCTCAGTTTCCCCATTTGTAAAACGAAAGGATTGGATGAATTTAATCATATCCTTGCTCTAATTTCTAAGATTAATTTCAACAGACATTTATTAAATGGCTATTATATGTACGATTCTATGAATATTCGAGTGATGGCTGAGTTTTGTTGTTACCTGATATTTAGTTAGACTTTTTGCTGTTGTTCCTTCCCTCTGTCATGAATAACATTTTTACTAAAACTTTTCCATCACAACACTCAAGTGCTGTAATTAAAGTACTTGTTAATCACTTTTGAATTTGTAGTGGCTTCTTGGAAAGGGAAAAACTTTCTTTCTCATCCCACTATAGGGCTATTTATGGAATGAAGAAGAGCAAATTAAAATCCTTTATTCTCCATCCTGAACCTCATCTTTGGGTTGGGTAAGATTCTGATCATTATAACAAGGTTGCTGTTGACATTTTTGTCTTTTTAATGAACCTGTTACACGTGATACTAAATCTAGCAAGCTTCTCAATAGTTTTATAAATAATAAAATAGCATTTATAGGGTATTGTTTTCTTGTCAGTACTTAGTAGTCCTGCAGTTATCCCAGCATCAGTTGTAGAAGGTATGATTTGAAGTTTAAGAACCAGGGATCTGAGATAGAAGGAAGGGTCTACTTGCTATGGAGCAGGAGTGAGGATTGAGTGTGGTCACTCCGCTTGGCCACAGTGGCTGGCCTGTTTGTCTTTGGGATCCTGTGTTGGCTTGTAAATAAACCAAAGGCCAGAGTGTTGCTGGCAAATGGCATCTTCTACAGAATGGTTTAATGATCTCATTCTTCCATCCCATAGTTACTATCCACTTTAGGCCCTGTCAGAGGCCAGGTGTCACAGTGAAAAGATCCCTGGATTATGAAATTAGAGGTAGTGGGTGCAGTTCTAGTTCTGGCTTTGCTCTTCCTTGGAGTATGATCTCATCATTGATCTTGATTTAGCACTTATTATGTAATCCGTTTGAGCTTTAGCATTCTTGTTTACAAAATGAGAAGGTTGGATTAAATGACCTAAAGTCATTTCCAGCCCTAAAGGACCTGTAAGCTCCCTTCCATATGTAAAAATTTTGTTCATGCTCCTTCTGTTATATGCAGTTGGGAGTCTTCCTCTTAAGCAGTTTCTAATATTCCTGCTGGGTTATTTGACACTCTGGGTGAAGAATAAGCCAAGGTTTGACAGATAATACTCAATTGATTTCTGATTTCTTTCTTCAATTTGCTTCTTCCCTGGTGGAACTGATGACAGTGTGCCCATTTTCCCCATTAATCCTTTATTGAAAGGGTAGTAGCTAAGCATTCATCCAGTCTCAAGATTCTTCATAAGGAGCCTTTCTTGGATTAGTGTTCCTGTTTTCTATATTGCTATGGACACTTCTGCCTTTTTGTTATTCAGTTGCAGGCTTCCAGCTCCTTCCTGTCCAGTCCCTGTTTACTTCATAGACTACAACGTTTCTATGGCAACAGGTTACTTTTCAAAGGGAACATCTTGTCATTTTATTTAATCCACTGCAGCTGAAGAGGACTGAAATATTAAGTTGTTGTTGCTATGGATACTGCTTTGTTGCATCAATTTCTTTTGTATCAGATTTCATAACTGTGGTGTTGAGGTTTTTCTTTTGGGGAGGGGGACACTTTGAATAAATAAAGTGACTTACCATTATTACTGTAATTGCTTCTTTACCAATATATTTGGCTTCTAGAAATGTTAAATATTTTAGCCTCTACAGCAAGGATTTGTAGACATAAAATTTCTGATTCAGCTGTTAAACAAGGGGGGAAAACCTCCTGAATTGCATAAGGAATAAGGACTGGACTTGTAATTTAAATGACATAGGTCAGTTTTAAAATTCAAGGCCTTCAAAATTTCTGAGTATGGTCCACCAGGTTAAGATATAATTGGGAAATGTTTAACAAAATAAATTAGAATACAGTACAACATAGATAATGTTAACTTTGTGATTTTCTAAGTTAATAGACTACCTGCAGGGATCCCTTTCTGTTTAAATTTGACACCCCAGACAGGGAGCTCTTTGATGAGGAAACTACCTTTACCCTTGACCCTTGGTCCCTTGGCCCCTCCTTTTAGAGGATTACTCAGAACTTGAGAATCTTGGTGACTTACTCAGGGTCAGAAGTGCATGTAAATTTAGGTCTTCCTGGTTGCAAAGCCAGCTCTGTAGACTACAGGGTGTTACATAACAATCCAGAGAAACCCCCTAATTGAAGTTATTGAATTCCTTGAAAAAATTGTGATTTCTTTACTATTTTGCTTTCCCCGTGTGTGTGTGTGTGTGTGTGTGTGTGTGTGCGTGCAGTATTACATTGTTTTTCCTTTTTCATGAGTTGGGCATTGGAATCAATTTTTAACAATTTTTAAATTTGATTTTTAGTTTTTTCCAATTAACATACATTTCTTTTCTCACCCTTCTACCTGTCTCCTGGGGGAAAGGGAGTGGAAAAACAGGACCCTTCTAACAAATAGACACAGTTTAGCAAAACAGATTACACACTGTGTCCCAAAAATGTATGTCTTAATCTGTCTTAAATCCATTGATTTCTGTATGGAGGCAATCATCACTCTCAGTCCTCTTCACTCAGTGGTTATTGTATTGATCAGAGTTCTTAAATGTTTGAGTTTGTTTTTATAAAGTTATTGTTGCTGTGTAAATTTTTTTCTAATTTTGCTTATTTCACTCTATCTCATATATGTCCTCTCAAATCCCTCCCTCCCTCCCTCCCTCCCTCCCTCCCTCCCTCCCTCCCTCCCTCCCTTATCTTATCTTAATTTCTTAAGCCATTCCCCAGTTGATGGGTACCCTTTTACTTTCCAGTTTATTGCCACTACAAAATGAGCTCCTATAAATATTTTTGTATATATGGGTCCTTTTCTCTTTCTTTGATCTCTTTGGAGTATTGGCCTCTTAGATGTAATTGGAAATTGGTTTACAGAATGGCTATACCACTTAACAGCTATAGATAGCTTTCTTGTTTTCTTGCTAACCCTCCTATATTCATGATTTTTATTTGTATCTTCACCAGCCTGCTAAATGTGAGGTACTTTAATTTTCATTTCTCCAATAATTAGTTATTCAAGGCATTTTTCCCCTTGGTTATTGTTAGTATAGATTTCTTCTTTTAAAATCTACCTGTTTATATTCAGTCTGTTATAGTGCCCTGTTGGTTTTATCTTCATAACATCTCCTATGAAAACTCCCCTTTTTCCTCTGACGCAGCCACCACCCTAATGTAAGCCCTTATCATCTCACAGATGGACATAGCTTCCTGGTTGGTCTTCCTCCTTCAATTTTCTCCTCATTCTAGACCATCTTCTACTAGCTGTCAGAGTGGATATTTGTTCATCATAGTTTGACCATGTCTCCCCCTACTCTAAAATCTCCAGTGGCTCCCTATTTACATTCAAAGATTTACATTCAAAATCATCTGCTAGCCTTCCCTAGATGCATATGAATATATGACTATATATATATGATTATATATATCTAAATATGTGTATTTGTATGCATGTATGTGTGTCTGTATATGTATGTGTGTTCATATACGCACATATGTTTGTATATGTGTGTGCATATATACACACACATAAAAATGTATATCCATACTTAAATTGTAGCCTTCTTGGGGGAAGGGGAGAAGAACAAAGTAAAAAGTACACGGCAGAGAACAAAAAAAACTTATAAGGAGGAAAAGATGGACAGCTCTGAACAAAATGTGTAGTATAAAGCTTAAGTGTACTTAATTATTTTCAGTTGATAAATGAACAAATGATATTTCAGTCAGTTAATAAACATTTATTAAGCATGACACACCAAACATTATATTAAAAACTAAGGATAACAAAGAAAGGCAAAAGAGGGTTTACTGCTCTTGAGAATTTTATAATCTAACAAGGGGATACTACATGCAAATAACTGTGTACAAACAGTTACATAGAGAATATATTGGAAATAACTAGCAGAGGTAAGGCAAGGGGAGGTGGGGAGAGACAATGGAAAGGTAGGATTTTAAATGGGACTTGAAGGAAGTCAGGGAAGCCAGGCAGCAGAGATAAGGAAGGAGAATATTCCAGGGATGGGGGACAATCACTCACAGTCAGGAGATGGAGTGTCATGTGTGAGGCCAGGAGGCAGTGGTCTCAAGTCACTCACAGTCAGTAGAGGGAAATAAGGGAGTGAGCAAATTATTTTTTAAAATTTTCTTTAATTTGTTTTAAACTTAAATACACAATAGGAAAAGAAAAAAAAAACATTGCCATGTGCACAGCAGAACATAAGAAAGGATTCAAAATATACAGTGATTTTCCATTTCAAAAAGTGTATATGTTCCTTCTGATTTTCCAGAAGTCTATTACTTGAAAAACATTTTTTGACCGCTTGTACTAAATCATTAATTTTCCTTCCAAATATTTCTTCCAATGTTCTTGTTTATTGTCCAGTTCTTTCCTCTAGAGCTCCTGTTTCATTTGATACCATTTAAAAGTGATTTTTTGTCATCTTGATTATTCTTCATTTTCATTTCTTCCAGCATTTCTTGAATGCCCTTGTGACCATGATGTGATTTTCTTTGATACTTTACTTGAAGATCTTTTGGAATTTTCTTCTTTATCTGAGTTTCTGGCTTGTGTGTTCCTGTCTTCTTAATAGTTTTTTTTTTTTAAATTACTGGTGTAGGTTTTGTGTTTAGTTTTCTTTCTTTCTTTTTTTTTTAACTATTTCTTCTAACTTTACCTCAAGAATTGGGGACTTTGTGTTTTGTCCAAATTCTTTGTGATTCTGGAGACATTTTATGGTCCTCATTCATATTATTTTACTTCTCGTCAATGGATTCTCTAGGCACCAAGTCAGTTTTATTTTTCAAGTGTTCAGGAAGCAGCATGCTTTTAGTGGATCCTAAGAAATCTGATCTAGGCCACAGTCTGATTGCTACTCTTCATATCTGATTTGTTTTTCAAACCCTGGATCTTGGTTTGGTTTCAGAGTATTCACACACCTGTACACAATATATGTTAGTGCAGAGAATTCTTGCCTCTGGGTTCAGTTGGCCTAGATGGTGTCAGCTTATAAAGATTTCAAGAAAATGAGCTGTAGAAATGTCCTCAACACAGTGCTGGTTCCTATTTACTCTCCTTCCACAACTTGGAATCTCTTTGTGTCTACTTATACTTTTCTTTTCAGTGGATAGCATGGCCAGACTAAAATATTGGCGCCTACACTGCTGTTCTTGATTTGTATTTTCTTACTTTTCTTTCTTAGGATCTTGCCTCAGTCACTTATGCACAGTCTTTCTCATTTATTTTTAATTTGTATCTCTCCACTTCTTCCCCTTCAAGAAACATATTAAAAAGTTCCTCAATTTACCTTCCTTATCCACTCCAGTTCCCATCCTAGCTTTAATCTCCCTGATATTGCTAAGCTTTCAGAGAAAATCAACTCTGCTTGTTGCCTTTAATGCTTTGCTCTTTATCCTTGTCTGATCTGGTTACCATCCTTACCAACTTACTGAATGTATTTGTGGTGGAAAGGACTTCCTCAGTTTAGCTGTTTTTCGCTCCTTGCCCTATAGTAAGGTCCATTAGCTTCTTCTTCTGTTTTTTTAGTCTGTTAAAATCCTGCTCAAAGCTATTTCAAAGCTAGCTACCTTTTTTCTAACAGCTCTCCCCATCCCCACCAGTAATGATTGTTCTCTGTTTATCTTAATTTGCTTGGCCTTCTTTTATGTACTTAATTATATTAATTTTGAATGTATTCTATTTTGCTCTACTAATTTGCAAACCTTGTGATTGCAGACTGTTTTCACTGCCTTATTTATGCTTTGTTTCTCTAACAGCCTAGAGCCTGCTGGTCTAAGTTCATCTTCATTTTCCTGCCTACCTCTACCTTAGAACCACTGTACTTAACTAATTTCCTGTATTCTGTTGATGGTGCTTTTGTACCATTCAGCCACATTGAGAGCTTGACTGGTGTCATCTGTGACTGCTTACTGTCACTCACTCCACATATGTCATCAGTTGCCAAATCTTGTCATTTTTTATCTCCGTATCTCTTGTATGGACCTCCCTTCTTTGTAATCATGCAAGAGAAATCTGAATGTCTCCTTTCTAAATCCAACCATACGAACAGCATTTATGGCATCGTTCCAAGGCAACAAGTCTTAGAGGTGAGCACATGTTTCCCTGGAAGTTGCCATGGCAACGTAGAGCGCACTTAATGGTATGACCCCTGTTATATTTTACAAAGCTGCCAAAGTAAGTTTCTTTAACATATAAGTCTGACTATGGCATTTCTCTGATCAAAAACCTTCAGTGGTTCCCTTTTTCCTTCTGAGTAAAGTACTTCTTGACCTATCATTTACTCTTTTTTCAGTGTGGTTTCTATGAATGTGTTAGCGTTATTTCAGTTTATTTCTCTCACATATATTGTATTCCAGCTAAATAGAATGAGCTATTCTTTAATCTTATCTGGCATTCTTCTGCCTCTGTCTATACACAGAGGACATTGCTTGTTTGTGCTTGAAAGTCAACGCCTCATGCCTGAAAGATAATTCTTTCTCCCTTTGGCCCCCTTGAAATCCTCTCATCCCTAATAACCTAGCCCAGGTGCCACCTGCCTGTTCTTAAATTTTCTTAGACTATTTTTGTCTCAGTCTTTTCTTTGCCTCTGTCATAGTTTGCCATGTATCATATTTATTTGTGTTTATGGGTGATTCCCTTCTCTTGGTTTATAAAATCCTTGAAGGCAGGGACCACATTGTCTTCCCTTTTCTATTGCTCAGTACCTAGCATAGTACTTAATTTATAATAGGAGATTGATAAATATGTTAAATTGAATTATAGTTGCTTCGTAAATGTTTAACATATTCTCATTTAATGAACTTGATTTCATTCTTTGGTTTAGAGTGAGAAGACCTGTGTTCAGGTGCACTCAGTGTTAGTCTCTTCATCTGTGAGAGGGAAATAGGAGTACTTTTACCACCTACTACATTCCTCACTTTGTGTTTTACAAATTGTTAGGGGAAAAATAAGAAAATATTTTGTAGGCATTTATTCAATTTTTACTATTTTCCAGGCACTCAGAATACAAATAAAGGGAAAGAAATGATCCCTTCTTTCAAGGGACTCATGCGGAATCGTGCTGTGGATAGAGTGATGGACCTGGAGTCAGTTAGACTTGAGTTCACATTCAGCCCTAGAAAAATAATAGTTGTTTATCCTAGGCAAAGACACTTGCGCTCTGTCTGCTTCAGTTTCTTTATCTGTAAAATGAGGATAATAACAGCACCTGCCCTTCATGGATGTAATGAGCATAAAATGAGATATTTGGCAAGTGCTTTGTAATCCTTAAAGCAGTCTGTACGTGCTAGCTGTTACTCTGTGAGGGTGGTTGGTTGTTGGTCCTCATTCTTTTTCTCTAAAATAATTATTTTTAGTTTTCAACATTTAGTTCTTTAAGTTTTAAATATTCTCCAACAATCTGATATAGCTCTACTATTATTAAACATATTTTTCTTATTAGTCATGTTGTATAGAAGAATTAGAATGAATGGAAGGAACATGAGAACTAAGCAAATGGTCTGTTTCACGGTGCATCAGATTCCGTATTTCTCTCTCTGGGTGTGGATGACATTTCCATCATGAGTCTTTTGGAGTTGTTTTAGGTCCTTTCATTGCTGAGAAGAGCTAAGTCTATCAAAGTCAATCATTGCACAATCTGGCTGTTACTGTGTACAATGTTCTGGTTCTGCTTACTTCACTTAAGCCTTTCCAGGTTTTTCTGAAGTCTGCCTGTTCATCATTTCTTATAGCACAATAATATGCCATTATATTCATATACCACAAGTTGTCCAGCCATTCCCCAATTGATGGGCATCCCCAGTTCTTGACCACCACAAAAAGAACTGCTGTAAATATTTTTGTACAACTGGGTCCTTTTCCCATTTTTGTGATCTCTTTGGGGTGTAGCCCTAAAAGTGATACGCTTCTTTCTTGAAGAGGACCAAAATGATATTACTGTGTTAGAGGCAAAGTGCAGTGTTGCTGATCAGATCAGTACAAGCTTTAAAGGCTCTGCCACAGATTGGACACAAACAATCCATGGCAGCATTTGGAGTGGAGATGTTTCTGAGTTTGTGCATCTCTAAATCTCACATTTCTTTTAGGCTGTTGCAGTTCTGTTTTGCTCATAGAATACAGCACTTTCTTTGATACTGGGCAATCCTGTGTCTGTATTTCCCATGTCACATAGTCGATTCTAGCAGAGAGGAAACTTGTAAATATATGTGTATTCAGAATATTTACGCAGATAAATATAAGGTAGTTAAGCCAAAGGGCAATAGCATTTGTTGTCACCAAGAAAAGTTTCATGTAGAAAGTGGTACATTAGCTTCATTTCTAAAGATTCTCTGAGGCAGAGGTAAGGTGGGAGCAGACAAAGGAATGGGACACACAAAGGAATGGAAATGAAAAGGTAAATGACTATATTTGAGGAACAGCATGAAAGCCAGTTTGGCCAGATCATTGAATGTGGAAAGGAAAGTAATGTATAGTGAAGATCAATATATACTTTATACTATACAGTATAAGAAATATAATTATACTATACAGTATAAGAAATTGATTCAGATTTATAAAAATAAAATCCATTTAACAATTTTCAAAGGGTCAATGATATGAATAAGCAGTTCTAAAGGGAAGAAATCAAAGCTGTCAATAGATAAATGAAAAAATGTTCCAAGTTACAATTAATTAGAGAAATACAAATTAAAACAAATCTGATGGTCAAAAAAAGAAAAAAATAGAGGAGCAGTGGGAAAACCTGGCAACAAGTTTGATAGATTTGTTAATCATTATAGCCATTTTAGAAATCAGTTTGGAACTGTGCCCCTGAAGTTACCAAACTATGCAAAAGCTTTTGTATTAGTTATACTACTTTTTAAGAAATTATTATTAATTAACTTATTTGAAGTTTTGAATATTTCATTTCCACAAAATTTTGAGTTCCAAATTTTCTCCCCATCTCTCCGCTCCCCCCACCCCAAAATGCTGATCATTCTGATTGCCGTTTCCACCAGTTTGCCCTCCTTTCTAACATCCCTCCCTTCCCTTATCCCCATCTTCTCTTTTGTCATGTAGGGCAAGAGAAATTTCTATACCACATTATCTGTATTTCTTCTTTCTCAGTTGTATGCAGGAACAGTACTCAACATTTGTTCCTAAAACTTTGAGTTCAAACTTCTCTTCCTTCCTTCCTCCCCACCCATCCCCACTGAGAAGGCAAGCAGTTCAATATAGGCTATATATGTGGAGTTTTGCAAATGACTTCCATAGTAATCATGTTGTGTAACACTAATTATATTTCCCTCCATCCTATCCTGACCCCCATTTTCTTCTATCCTCTCTTTTGACCTTGTCTCTCCCCAAGAGTGTTTACTTCTAATTGCTCCCTCCTCCCATTTGCCCTCCCTTCCATCATCCCCCCCTTACCCTGCTTATCCCCTTCCCACCTACTTTCCTGTATTGTAACATAGGTTCTCAATTGAGTGTGCATATTTTTCCTTCCTTAAGCCAAATGTGATTAGAGTAAGCTTCACTTTTTCCCTCTCACCTCCCTGCTTTTTCCCTCCATTGAAAAGGCTTTTTCTTGCCTCTTTTATGAGAGATAATTTGCCCCATTTCATTTCTCCCTTTTTCCTCCCAATATATTCCTCTCTCACCCCTTAATTTTATTTTTTTAGATATGATCCCTTCCCATTCAACTCACTCTGTGCTGTGTGTGTGTGTTTGTGTGTGTGTGTGTGTGTGTATAATCCCACCAACTACCCAGATACTGAGAAAAGTTTCAAGAGTTACAAATATTATCTTTCCATGTAGGAATGTAAATAGTTCAACTTTAGTAGTCCCTTATGGTTTCTCTTTCCTGTTTACCTTTTCTTGCTTCTCTTGATTCTTGTGTTTGAAAGTCAAATTTTCTATTCAGCTCTGGTTGAACTCATCAAGAATGCTTGAAAGTTCTCTATTTCATTGAAAGATGATTTTTTTCCCCTGAAGTATTAAATTCAGTTTTGCTGGGTAGGTGATTCTTGGTTTTAATTCTAGTTCCTTTGACTTCTGGAATATCATATTCCAAGCCCTTTGATCCCTTAATGTAGAAGATGCTAGATCTTGTGTTATCCTGATTGTACTTCCACAATACTGGAATTGTTTTCTTTCTAGCTACTTGCAGTATTTTCTGCTTAACCTGGTAACTGTGGAATTTGGCTATAATGTTCCTAGGAGTTTCTCTTTTTGGATCTCTTTCAGGAGATTATACTACTTCTTTGACTCCAAAAAGTTGAAAGAAAAAGAAAGAAGCCATGCTTACAAAATATTTATTTAATACTTATTTCTTTTTGTGGTTGGTACTAAACTAAAAATAAAAGGGAGCATTTAACAAATGCTTGTTTCTTTCCTTCTATCAATTATGGAATGACTGAAAATTATGTTATTTGAAAGTAATGGAATACTAATGAATGGGATGATTTCAAAGAAATTTTTAAAGACTTGTATGAATTGTTGCACAGTTAAATGACCTGAACCTAGAAAACAATTTATACTACAATACCCGCATTTTAAATCAAGCAACTTGTTTTGATAAATGTCTGACCCTGTCTTCTGTTGATGCGTTAATCAGATTATATCTCTTATGTCACTTTTTATATGTCACATTGGACACATGCTCTAACCCTACTTATGCTTATTACATTCCCTTACAAAGCTTTTTTGTTCATCATACATGTTTCCATTGCCCTTTGGGTTGCCTCCAACTTTGCTTCTGCCAGTGTTGTGGTGTCTCCGGATTTCTAGTCATATAGCATACACAGCATTGACGAGAAAAAGAGGTTGAGTTTTCTCAAGCAGCCTGGGATCCCTACACATTCTCACATGGAGGTCAGCTCATTCTCAGAGTCCAACTCACCAAACATTAGAGTTGCAGGCTTGCCAAGTATCCCCAAACCATCCAGAACCTCCAGCCTCCCAACTCTTGAGGGCTAAGAATTTTTTCTTTGTATCAAAATGAAACCTTTCTCTCTGTACCTTCCCACCTTTCTTCCCAGTACTGTGCTCTTGAGCCAAGAACAATTTGAATTTCTTTTCTACATGATTACATTGCAGATCATTAGAGATGGTTATTATGTTTCCTTCTTCCTTTTATCCCCAGTCCAGTCTTACATTCTCCAAGCTACCTGCCTCCCCATGTTAGCCCCAGGTTCTTTAAGGGAGTCCTGATATGGCATTGTCTTGCGTCTATTTATAATCTTGAGAGTCTTTCTGCTAGATGCTCCTTATCATATTAGTGTACTTCCTAAAAGGTTTCATCTATACCTGAACCAAAACACAGTACAATGAGACTCATACTGCATTAGTCCTAAATGGCATTCTATATTCCCTTTCATCCAGTCTGTGTCCCAGCTTCCTCCTATGCTCGGTGCTCATTGCAGATGAACAATATTTATAAGTAAGTGTGAGTGCATATTTATGTTCAGTGACTTGATCATGTAATTATATATTATTGTTTAGATAACAATATCTAATCAATTTAGATTGTTTAGATAACAGGCATTTTAAAATCCATTTGGGTTATCCTTTATTAATTTTTTGACTTATCTCTTTTGTTTAATCATAGCCATCACGTTCTGAGTTTACAGGCAAAATAAACTTAGAAATATCTTTTGGTCAGTATCCTCTTTTGAGTCTTTAGTTTCATTATCTTTGGTTTTGTTTCTCTTCTAAACAGTAGTTGTAATTGTGGTGTTTACTTTCTAATTCAGCTGATTTTGCTCTGTATCACTTTGAGGTATGTTCATCTATTCTCCAATCGCTGGAGGTGTATGATCTGAAATCATATGTAATTACTTTTTTTTTGCAATTATAAATGAAAAAAATGTGAATATTTTGTATAACTAACTTTATTATAACTTTATTCCTCTTGTTATCTTTATGAATCTATTCTACATTCCCACTTTGCCATCCAAAAAATTTGTACCAGGCAAAGCCAGTACTGTGGCATTTTCCCTTTCTGGAGTCCTAACAACTCAAAAACGTTAATTTACACATTCTGATGTCATTTGTATTTTCTCATGATTTAGGAGAATCGTTAATTTTAAATATTTTTTACAAAGCATGTTGGAAAACACCTTAATTTAAAAAAAAATCAGAAATAATCCCTTAGCTAATATCCTAGCCTCCAGTTTCCAGATTTATCCAGTAATAAAGATACCATAATAATCTTCATTCTCTCCCTTTCACATACCAGTCTCCTCCTATTCAATAATAATTTCCTGTTGCCCGTGGCAGTGTAAGTCCTATACTACTTCTTCTTCTTGTTTCTCCAAAATTATCTGGCACCATTTCCCAAAGCAGAACCTCTCTTATGGCCCATTTGATTCTGCTTACTGTCTCTGTATGTGCTGTTTCCCCTCTCTTTTCAGGGATCTGTCTCTATTCCATTCTTCATTCTCTATATCTCAGCCTGATTTAAAATGCTTTCTCCCGGGAAGTATTTCTCTGAATAATTCAGTCTGACTGAATTCTTTTTTCTTTTTTCCATCTCCTTTATTCTTACAGATCCTATTTCTCACATTTTGTAGTTGTGATAATATTTATTCATATTTTTTTGTTTCATTTTAAGTTCACATGCTATCTACCCAAAAGAATGACAGATTTTTGGAGGACAAATGACAATGATGATTATTTCTTTTATCAGTTTTTCTAGATTGAGTGCACCAGATCTCAGACACACTGACTTAGGGAATGTACCAGTCCAAAACTCCTCAGCTATGGGTCCAAAACAAAAAAACTGTGCAAGTATCCCAAAATTCACTTGTATGTGCACTGTTATGTCGTTAAGGAAAATGTCCTGTGAAATTTTTTGAGGGAACCCACCCCTTGAGGGTTGGGACTGGAAATGTGGGGCTGAGGTGCTATAAGCAGCTACCACAAGCTTCAGTCCATTTTGCAAGGAGCTCCCCTCTGAGACATTTTGTCATAATGACTCATTTTTTGGCTGAAAAGCCAATCTAGCAAGCTTTTATTAGGCATCTACTGTTTGCAGGGAACAGTGCTCAGCACTGGGGATACAATCTCAAAAGCCTCCACCATTCCCTTCTGTCTTATTAATGTTTAGATGTGAAGATTTGTATTGAAGCTGTTTTACCTTTGATTGATTGTCTTATTTCTTTGACAGGAGACTGAACAGCACCCAGGGGGAAATCCGTGTTGGACCCAGCCATCAGGTAAAGCAAATTTCGGTAGTTAGTCCATCAGACAAGTATTTGTTAAGTATCTACTTGTTTTCCCCCATCTTCTTTTACTTGTCTTTGTATACATCTTGGTTGATATTTATCCCAGTGTCTTCCCTCTTGACCCCGTCTCTGTTTGCCTCCTCTGCTTTCTCACTGAGCGTTTATTAACTGCTTACTATGTGCCAGGAACTGGACTAAGCAAAAGAAAGGCATGAGATAGCCCCAGCCACCAAGGAACCTTCATTTTAATGGGGGAGACAACCTACAAATGAAGCTGAAAACCTGGCACAGGGCAATAAAATCATGCAGGCTGGATCTGAATCTTTTCTGA
The DNA here is from genome assembly GCA_023548195.1 of Bettongia penicillata ogilbyi. Lineage (NCBI taxonomy): Eukaryota > Metazoa > Chordata > Mammalia > Diprotodontia > Potoroidae > Bettongia > Bettongia penicillata. The sequence goes on along the minus strand of JAJHZJ010000561.1, from coordinate 4,767,164 downwards.
GAAAGAGTTTCAGTGTTGATTTCATCTTTGAGAATTACGAATTTCTAGAGATCATCAAGGCCAAGAAAGTAGCTGGGTGGGAAATGATGTGAATTCTCTGGATGCCCTCTTCAAATGGTAGAACACTTGGGAGGAGCTCTCTGTTTAACAGCAGCCCTCCCCCCCTTCCCCGCACCCCATCCACTTTAGTTAGAAGGAACAAGGGTCCCCATGGCAGGGAGTACTGAAGAGGTAGGTGTTTCATCATTAGGAATCTTGCAATTTGAAGATCATCAAGTTTAGTATCTACCTTCAGCCAGTCCCCAGTAGCAGAATTATTAACTTGCAGTTGTCCTATAGCTTGAAGAAGTTGAAAATCATTGTTGTAGCGCTATAGATTTAAATTTTGAAATCTTTATTTTAGATTTTCTTGCAAGTTACTGATTGGAGAAAAATGATCCTTAGATGAATTGATGCCACTTTGTAAACCTTAAATTTTACTAATGAAATTGATTTGATTTATTAGTAATAGTTTTTTGAATCTTGTATTCTTTATTAAAATTATAAGTCAGCATTTTAGGGTTCTGTCTGTTTTTGGTTACTATTACATCAAAATTTTCCTTCTTCTACCTACTTCCTTGGTCTCTTTTTTTCATCATATTAAAATGTAAACTCCTTCATGGCTGGGACTATCTTTCATTTTATATTTGTATCCAGAGTGCATATCAAAGTCTTGGTAAATAGCTTGAATTCGTGCTTTCTCATTCATTCATTAAAGAACAAATAGTTTTTATTTTAATCAGTAGTCATTTCCAAGCTCTTGTATGTGTCTTATTATCAAAAAATGTTTTCTTATCTGAGGACTAAGAAACTGCTCCCTTATAGGTGTTTGGTGCTTTCCCCTTTCCAAAGCACTTTCACATTTAATGTATTATAACAGACCAAAGGACTATCGATTTAGAGTCAAAAGAATCCAGTTGGTCTAGCCTCCGTATTTTCCTGAAGAGAAAATCTGAGACCAGAAAGATGCAGTGATTTTTACAAGGTCATATTGGGCCAGGTCAGGGACAGAGTTAAAAACCTCAATTCAGCCTTTTAGATGCCCAGTCTAGTTGTGCCATATATCTTTTTTTTTTCTAGAAATTAAGCATATCAGGGAATCTTTTATCCATTTAATAGGGGAAGAAGCTAAGGGAAATTAATTGACTTCCCTAAAATTCCATAAATAGTAAATGAGCTAGGATCAAAATGTAAGTTTTCTGGTTTCCTGCTCTTGGCTCTTTCTAGCGCTTCTGTGTAAAGCCGTTTCTGAGTTTCAGTTTCAGATCATCATTTCAGTAAATTTGTACCTGGCACTCCATTCAGAAAACTGCAGAAAAAAGAGTAACTACTTAGTCCTAATAAAAACCACTGTGACAGTTTTACTTTAATTTTTTTTTAACTGGATACTCTGGTTGTTTTTTAGGAAGTATTTGATATGATTAGTTATGATATAAGTCACTATGTTTGGATTTTTTTAGTGCTACTTTTTTTCTGTTGGTTTGAGCATATTATTCAGAGGTAGCAAGAGACCTTAGAGATTATATTGTCTAACTATTCCATTTTACAAATAAGTAAACTCACAAATGAAGTGGTGTTAGTAGAACTCCGAAGTGAAAGGAACTCAACAAGAACTGAGGCTAACCTCTCTGCTTTTGTGTGTGTGTGTGTGTGTGTGTCTGTGTGTGTATACGCACACACACACACACATACATATATAGAGTACGTATATGTATGTGTACATGTACATGAATAAGAATCCTTTGTATAATATGCTTGACAAGTATTCATCAGTTTTCCTTGTAATCCTCCAAAGAGCCCTCCCTCACCCCCATTTCACAAAGCAGCTCTCTCCATTTTGGGGTAGTTTTAATTGTTAAGATTTTTTTCCCTTACAGCTAGATTAAATTTTCCATTCTTCAATTTATAATTACTGTTTTCAGTTCTGTCCTCTGGAGCTAGGCAGAATAAATTTAATTAACCTATTACACATCCCATGATTTCCATCTTTAGGACCTTTATCCTTAATACCTTCCTCTTGACACCTTCCAGTGGATCTCTCTCCTTTTTGCAGTGCAAATCCCTGAACTGAAATACAGTATTTTTTCTGTATTCTGATTAAAGGGAATAGTATAAGGCTCATTTCCTTAATTCCAAGCACTATGCTTCTTATCACTGGTGTTAGTAATGGATCTGAGATTTAAACCCAGGCCTTTCACTTCTTGGATCTTTCTACCAAACAGGCCTCCCTCATAATTTACTTATATGTGTTAAAAAATAAAAAAACCCTTTAGAGAGCTCGTTAATAATTTAAAATTTTCCTTCTAGCATGAAAAATTAGGTTTAATTTGGGTATGGATCTTATATACACCAGTCCCACCCCCACCCTCGCCCTCTCCCTTCTGTTAGCCCCAATTCCCCTCAAAAAGAAGGACATATTTTTCAGTGACAAATACATTTTATGTGTTCCTAGGAAAAAATAAATAAAATGGGGGGCTGGGAAACATAAGGAAAGAAAAAAGGCCTATGCAGCAGTGGTTCATGATTGTTAGCTTGAGTATATATATTGTTTGCCAAAAAAATGTCTTATATTAGCAATTGTAAAAGATAGTCATAAGGCTTAAAGACTTTTTCCCCACCTCCCACCAAACTCAGTTCTTTTCCTAATACTTTGAATGACTAATTTTATTAATTGTATCCATTGTTTCATTTCATTAAATCTTTCAACAGATTTGTTTGGTTGCATCTGTTGTAGTTTAAATAATTTGTTCAAGACATATTTTACAAAATTGTTATTTCACCTTCATGCTTCTTATATAAGATCATTTCATTTATAATTTATTACATCATATATTATATACAATCACGTATTATATAAGCATGTCATACTTCTTATAAAATCTAGTTTTTAGAAATGAAACATAACTCTTGACATTTATATTTTCAGAGTTCTTCCTTATTAAGGGTTCATTTTTGGCTCATTCATAAATGATGATCATAGTGTTTTTGTTTGTTTGCTTATGGTAAGTGGAATAGTTTGTTCCTTAAATAGAGATTAAGTAGGTGGTTAATAGAACTTTAAATTTTTCTATTTTATGTTTATACTTAGTACAGTATGAGGTCATTTAGAAGTCTTCAAGAATTTCTTTAGTACTCACTATATGTAAGGTATCTTGCTAGGTTATAAGAACTTACTATATCCATAAACCTTAGAATTTATATATGCTCGGAATATATTTCATTTGACACAAGATAATACTGTGTAGGAACTACTCAGTGAGTTCCTAAAAGGTGGTATCTCTTGTAAAAGCCTTCCTAGTGAGATATTTCTTTAATTTGTGTCTTCTTTTTGAAATTTCTATCCTTTTTTTCTAGGCCAAACTTCCTGAATTGCAGCCATTTCCTTCCCCAGATGGTGACACTGTGACCCAGCATGAGGAACTGGTTTGGATGCCTGGAGTTAATGACTGTGACTTACTTATGTATTTGAGGGCAGCAAGGTAATGACAACCAAGTTTACTCTGTTTTCTGATTCTGAGTTAAACATAAAGAAAGCACTGTGGCATTTTAGGGGGAAGGATTTAACAGACTTTGTCAGAGAATTTCAAATTTGGAAAATGGCTTCTCAGAAGCCATTTAGTTCAACTCCTATGTTGGACTTATAGAAATTGTCTGTAACCAAGTTTTCCGTATAACCCCTATTTTTGATCTCTTCTTCTAGACTAGCCAGAAATATTCTATTACCTGGAAGTTGAAATGAGTTTGGTTCCACTTCTGCGTTTTTCTGAGGGAATTCTTCTCCGTGTTAGGCTTCTTTTTTTACAATCCTGTCCTAGAACTTTCTTTCCAAAGGGAAATTCTAAAATAGAATAGTGACATTCTTAACCTTCATGTTTACCTCCTGGGATCATTGAAGCATTGTGCTTCACCTTTTAAACCTTCCTGGGAATCTCAGCAGTCGAGTGTTACCTCTCCAAGGTGTAACCCTATATTAAGGCTTAATATGATAGTGCTTTGTGTAGAGAGCATTTTATCAGTGTCTGCAATGTGTAGCTTATCAGCTCATAGAATCAGCTTGTATTAGGAGTCAGAGGTAATGGATTCTAATCTGGTTTTTGTTCCTTAGCCTTTGTGTTCTTTTTCTTTTCCTCCCTTTCCTTTTGCATTCCAGCTTCCTTAACTGTAAATGAGAGCGTTGGAATGGTTAATTATGCCGATCTTTTCTTCCTCTAAATCTGTGATCCTTTGGGAATGGGACCTGTGGGAAATTCCCAGTCTGTAGAACAAAAGTTTAAACCTGTTTCTGCCTTGTTATGACAAGCTATCCGTTAACATTCTTTTGAGAGCCAAGAACTAGTTTATCTTTGTTACACCTTCTTATAATATCAACTATGTTGTGATTGAAGCAATATGTTCCTGATACATGACTCAGGATGTATATTGGAGCTGCCCTTACTGCTTGGGTGACTTTGAACAATCCATTTTCCTTTTTGGGCCAAAGTTTCTTTATTTTAAAAATGAGGAAGTTTTACTTGATCCCAAAGGTCATTTCAAGCCATAAAGATTCTGTTATTCCATTTTCATTATAATAATTTCTTTTGTTTTACCTGTAACTTCATTAGTATAAGCGATCTACATCTTCTCTGCAGCTTTTCATTTTAGAGATTTGCCTAGGGCACAAAAAGGTAAGTGAGTTGACCAAGTATATGTAGCCTATGTGTGTGAGAGGAAGAAATTGAATGCAGACATTTCTGACTCTGACTAGCTCTTTATCTACAACATCATGCTCCCTTTCCAATTTATTAGAGATTACATTATATATGATAATCAAATATCCATTAAACAAAATGTTTATTATAGGTGGATGTTATAAAATGTTTATTATAACATTAGTAATTATCAGCATATGAATGTACAAAGAGAATGATTGTGTAGAAATTATTTCAGTTTCTTTAAACTTCCATAATTTTTTAAAGTGTTTTGATAGCTTATGGAATGATCATTCAAAAAAAAAAAAAAAAAAAAAGATGATTTCAGTTGACTTGAAGACATCTGGTTGGGGAGTTGCAGCATACCCAAACTTCTGTAATATGTCATTTTGCCATTTTAATGCATTATCAGACAGGGTTGTGTGGGAAGCATAACTTTACATGGTAGAATGCAAAAGTGAACATAAGTTACAAAGTGGAAATGCTTTGTTCTGCCAGAAGCCTATGCTGGAGCAGTGGGCCGTATATTGACTTGTTGACATGTCAACTAGGCCATATATTGGTTTAGAAAACCACAAATGAGCATTATCTATGCCAACAGTATGTAATTCACAAGTACATGCAGTGCATTTTTATTTATTTTGCTAAACATTTTCCAAGTACATTTTAATTTGGTGCTCTAGAGAAGCTATTATTTTTTACTTGAGTTTTCCTTTTTCATTTGAGTCAGAGTTAGTCGAATGCCACTATCTTTCAATAAAAATTTTAAAGAAATGAATTTACTTTTCCTATATAAAGCTAGTTCTCTAATGTATTCAATTAAATAGACATTTATGTTTCTACCATATAAGCAAACATCCAGTCTTTGCCCTGAAGGAATTTGGATGGAGGGTTAGGATTAGGATTAGGTTAGCGGTAAGACCTGGCAAGTTGCTTCACTTTGTTGATACTATTTTCTCTTCTGTAAATATAAGTGTAGCAGGAGTTGGAAATGGAATCAGAGAGGGAGGAAAGAGGGGGCGGGGGAGAATTTATTGTTTACTTATATGCTAGTGCTATGCATTAAGGATACCAGGTTAGTCCTTACCCTCAAGGAACTTATATCCTAATGGGAAAGGACAATTTTCAGAATATCCAGAAGGGGTAAAGAGAAAGAGAACTAGTGTAGAGACCTGGTTGGGAGCTGGGAAGTGAGGAAGAACTTTGTAAACCATCATGGTTTGCATCATTCTTTGTAAAAATGAATTTTCGCTGTCTTTGGCCTGGTAAGATGGTTTGGCTGATGTTAATTAGCTTCACTGGAATGAGTCAGAAGTGTGTCCTTGGTTCTATTAAGATTTTATGTAGAGGAACAGAGAACATAATTATCAAAGTTAAAGGTGACAGAAAGCCAGGAGGGAGAGATGATACAGTATTAGAAAAGAGCTGTTAGGGTAGAATAGTTGGGCAGTGATGAGTATGAAATTTTAGATTTGTGTTAAAATAATTATCAGAAGTATGAAATGGGGGTGAGGTGGTAATCTAGCCAGATAAAAATTTATGTAAAAAGGTCCTGGAATTATAGTGATCTACAAGCTCAGTTTAAGTCAACTGTGTAAGATGGAAACCCTCAGAAAAAAAAAAAAAACAAAAAATTGCATTGTGGGTTGCCTTGGGAGGTATTATGTCCAGGTTTGGGAATAGAGTATGCCCAGCTTTGGCTAGATTAGGGGTAGAGTGTTGTGCTATTGACTGGGGCACAGTTCAAAGATTTTGGGCATTCAAAAATTTATCTAAAAAGCTCCTGGAATTTTAATGATGTACAAGTTCAGTTTGAGTCAGCTGAATAACATGGAAACTAAAACCCCTCCCCCAAAACCAGCAAAAAACAAAATACAGTTGTTGGTTCCTTTGAGAGGCTTTCTGTTTAGCCCTTGGGATAGGGTAGTTTTGCTCTGCTTTGGTGAAATTAGGGTAAAGATGTTGTGTTATTCACGGACTTGGGGCATTCAAAGAAGGAAAAATGTACTGAAGTTTATTCCCTGCTATATGAGTATGGGAGACAGCCAGAGAAAATGCCCAGAGTGGTTTTTTTTTGGGGGGAAGGGGGGGAGGCCTCTAGGAGGCCAGTGTTCCTGGGTTGAAGAGTACCTATTTGGGAGAGTAAGGTGTAAGAAGATTCCTAAGGTTGGGGAGAGGGATGCTAGGAATTATTTCAGTATACAGGAAAATAGCCTGCATTAATCAAGGAACGGTAGATCATTTATTTATGAGAACATCAGAGAATATTTGACTTCATAGAATGACAACTATAGAAATATCTTTAACCAATGAAATACCAGCTAAAATTATGAATATTTAGTATTAGTGGACCCTAGAAAGACAAAGCATAGATATACCCCAAAATGAAATTAGCTTTGTTTGGCAGAAAGATTACCTGGGTATTATATCAGAATGCATATCTATTACCCTCAAATTGGTATCCGCAAAAGAGTAAGAAACCTCTGAGAACTCTTCTGTCATGGGAATGATATCCAGTTGCAGGCTGGTTGATAAAAATGAAAATGTAGTCTGGTTAAAGGGTTAAGGTCTCTTCTTTTTCTTCTCCTCCTCTCCCCATCCCCCATTCTTTCCTATGAAGGAGCATGGCAGCTTTTGCGGGAATGTGTGATGGAGGCTCCACTGAGGATGGCTGTGTCGCTGCCTCGCGGGATGATACTACACTCAATGCACTCAACACAGTAAGTCTCTAAAAGTAAACCCCAACAGAAAAAGGAGAATTAATTTCTTTTTTGGATTAGAAGAGGGAGAGACTATGTGTTGATTGTAGAGTGAAGTAAGTGTTTTTTCATTCTGAACTGGCCTAGAATCTTTGGAGTACGTAATTCATGCTGAAATTGCAGGAAGATTAGAGAAGGGACGTTTGGGTTATATTCCTCACGTTAGATTCTGATGTGATCTAATCAGTCCTTGTGATCACTAACTAGACTTTCGTGAATATACTTTTCCAGTGTATTTCATGAGTTTTCTGAATATCAGATGAGATTTTCCTTGTTTATAGCTTGGAAAACCCCAACGTAATAGTATGCAAATTTATGGTGGTGAAATTTTTAATTAATTAATAGCCTGGGGCTCAGTATTGCTATAAATCTCACTGATTGGTACAGGAATCACTTATTCTGGGTTGAATTTATGTAGTTTTAATGTGATTTACATGGAGTCAGAGGCTAGTGTTGCCTAGTTGCTCAGTCTTTTGAAAGATTTAACCTTTAGTGATATCAAAAATCAGTGTAATAGAATGGTATGGGAAATAAGAGAATTTTTTTCCTAATCCTGCCAAGTTGCTCCATTGGCATGCTTTGACTAGTATATGTCTAATAATGTTTAAGAATTCACAAATATATGTATGTATGTATGTGTGTGTATATATATATATATATATATATATATAAAATTTCGAAGGAATCAAACCACTCTGTCTTTTGCCTTGGTCTTCTTTCCCCAACCCCCACTTTGTTCTCTTTTAGGTTCTTTTTGTATTTTTTTTGTTTTTTGAAAGTGATTGTCCTTCAAGTGATTTTAAGTTTTATCTTTTTTTTTTTTAAAGAACTTAGCAAGTCATTAACATTTTAATATATGGAGATCAGAAAAAGGAGATTATATGAAACTACAAACTTATGTATATTAAATTTAACACCATGATGTCAGAAATGTCCTGTTCATCTGTTTTCACTTCTGACCTTCTCTTAGACTCTTCTGTGTTTTTGCTTAGTCTTTCATTGGTTTTTTCTTTCTTTTCTTCTTTTTTTAGCATTACTTTCCCATCTCCTTCTCCATGATACCTTTCACTTGTAAGAAACTGTATTTAAGGAAAATATGTGAATACTGACTGTTACATTGAGGTATATGTGAAGAGAAGAGAAGCATACTTCATTATCAGGCTACTACAGTTATATTGTATTATACTTTGAAGTGGTCTTGTTGGACAGTGCCAAAAAAACCAAAAGGGAGACATCAGAAGTCATCATACTAACTCTTCGTATTTCACCTGTTTCATGTAAATTGGTTTCTCTTTTTTCCTGAAAGTCCTCTGACAAATTTTTTTGGCCATTTTGAAACATGCTAACCTAATAGTATTTTTTCTTTTCACTACACTATGCTTCTTTGAAAGATTTTTATAACGATCACTTAAGGCTAGAGCTAGCTCAGCTCACCAAACTTCCTAATTTTAGAAGTAAGGAAGCTGATGATTTGAACAGTGAAGTTATTTATACACTACAGGTTATCAGCAAAGCTGGGACAAGGATTCAGAACTCAGTTGCCCATCTCTGGCCTTTCTCATATTGACTCCCCTAAAAAGAAAAGTGAGACAGTATCATACAATGAAAAATGCTCTGGAAACCCTTAAGTTCATATTCCAACCCTCACCCCCAAAGCTATTTTACTGTTGTACATGTCATAAGTTCTCTGAATGTCATCTGTAAGTTAACGTTTACACTACCTTCCTCACTGTGGTTGTATGGGTGTTACATGATAGAATATATGTGAAGCGTTTTTTAAATTCCAAAGTACTATTTAAATGTAAGGCAGTAAAAACAGGAGCATGCTCATAGAGGATCACGAATGGAAACAATTAGCTTATTTCCTTGGCCTCCTCTAGTAGCACTGAGCAGTCTGGTACTAATAATAGAGAAGGAAAATACGAATTCATAGGGGGAGGGTTGTGCTTTGTTCAACCATGAGGACTATACTGAAGTGCCTTGTTAAATCTGTGGGTTCACTATTAGTTCAAGAGCAAAGGTAGAAAAGTGAATCCGTAATAGGAGTAACTAAGGAGGAAAAAAGATGAAGTTGAAGCACTGGAGATCTCACAAAAAAGATAGAGATGTGGTGATGTGAGTTGTGTAGAGTGAAGTGGAAGGCAGGCATATTAAAAGAATCATTAATGTAAATATTAACATCACCAAAGTCGATGGAGTTTGAGGTTGAAAGTAGATTCTGAGTTACTTTTGAATAGAATAAATTACAGAGAAAGCAGCAGCCAAAATCTGAAAGTGTGCTTTTCCTTACAAAGCAGAGTGTGCTAACTTCTCTGTTTTGCTCTGTGAGTTTATTGGAAAGGTTGGCAGTGGATGTATCATCTCTTTAGGTATGTTTTTTTGGGGAGGAGGTAATCTCAGTGCTGAGAAATGATCATTCTGAACGAAAATTCAGCAAATATTTATTAAATGTCACCCTTATAAAATGCATTTCTGAGGGATATATGATCAAAACCCAAATTCCCAACATCTCGGAGCTTATTATTCTGTAAGAGATAGAGGATAAAAAGATCCTTGTTAATAGTCAGAAACAGTGGAAGTTAATGGGCAGAAAAGTTAGGCTAAGTGATGACTATAGTTTGGGGATATTTTGATGAAAATACAGGAAGTATTAGCATGGGGAAAGGTACTTACCTGGATGTCTAGTGAATCTGGATGGAGGGATTAAATAAATATATTGGAAATTTTTAGTTGGGCATTTAGTAAATTGCCCTATTTAAATGGAATTTTAACTAATACCCCCTTTGTCTACCTAAACCTAGATCACTTCCCTCACAATTGAAGAATTTGTGTTAGAAAGGCCCCCCCAAAACAAGTGGTGAACTTACATGTGAACAACACTTACTTTCACTGCATGACTAACACGGAGATCTGTCTCCTTGTGATGCCTATTCTAGTTTTCTTCCTGTGGCCTTGAAGAACAAGTCTAATTTCTCTTCCCATAACATCCCTTCACATATTTGAAAACAATGCTGCTATTTCCCTTACCTCTGCCCCAGCCCTATCCACCAGCCTTCTACTCTTCAGAATAAATGAACCCAATTCTTTCAGCTAAATATCATTTGGCATGAAGTTCTTAATTATTTTGATGTAACCATTCCCTGAATATTCTTCAGCTTATTAATATCCTTCTTAATATATGTTACCCCAAAATAACCACTGAATTTTGAATATAACTTGACTATCATATTGTACATTGTGACCATTGCTTTCTTTTTCCGTTGATACTATATCTTTCCATGTAAGTAATGACCACGTTAACTTTGCTGGACGTAGCGGGGACATTGCACATAACTATTAAGTGCAGATTTTCCTTCACCTTGTCTTTTTTCCCTCTTCCCTGGTCCCTGGTTGTCTCAGGATCCATTTGGGAAAGCCATCCCAGAAAGACTGTCTTTTAGTGATAATTCATTCTCACCTTCGCTTGTCCAGGTTGTATAACTGCCTACATAACTTGATTGAGACAATAGTTCCATTCTTTCTGATGAGATGGAGAAGCGCCATGCCTTATGCATCAGCCCTCCCATAGCCTTCTAAGTTCCTCCAGCCCTTTGTATATGCCCTCTGGTCCCTTGCCATTGTCATTAGCCCTGCTTATGTAGGAAGGGACCAAATTATCAAGTATTTTACATGCCAAACACAATCTAGATGGGACAAGGAGCCATTAGAGGTTATTTTCTTGGGCTTGTGACCCAAGATCAGACCTGTATTGTGAAGGCTATATTGATTAGGGAGAAAGTTGAGGCAAGGAGATCTGTCAGTCTATTGCAGCCAACCAAGTCAGAGATGAGGAGAGCCTGCATTTGAGTTGTGACTGTGGAAGTAAGGCAATGTGTATTCAAGAGATGTTGAAAACAGAGGTGACAAGATTTGTCAATGGATTGGATATTTGGGATGAGGTAGCAATAAGATTGCAGCTGGGGTACCTGAGTATTTGTTGGTCCCCTAAATAGTAATAAAGCATCTTAGAAGAGGGTGAAGTTTGAGAGATAAGTTCTGGTTTTGACACATTAAGTTTAAAATGCCTAGCCCAGGGGAGACTGGTGGGGGATATATATCTCTACATAGATATATTTATATATCTATACCTATAGGTATTTATCTACATTGCTATATCTGGGTGCCATTTTCACAGAGAGGCTAATTGAATCTATGAAATCTGATGAGATCACCAAATTTTATTTATACACATATACACACATACATACATATATGTGTATGTGTGTGTATGTATATCTCTATATATCTCTGAATGTTGTGAAAAGAGGAGAGAGTCTGGGGTAGAACCTTGGGAGACACCTATAGTTAGTAGACTTGACCTAGCAGAAGAACCATCACAGTAACCTTGAAATCAGACAGGTATGCGGAGTCCCTGGAGAAGGCAGTGTCGTGAAAGAGAGTGAAGAGAGAAGGATTAAGCAGGCAGACTCCCAGAGGAGACTTGAAGGAAGGACATTCAGAGTACTGCCAGTAGGAGGTGGCAAGATGGGAGAACGAGAGATAGTAGAGAGGTGTTTGTTGAATAACAAAGAAGGAACTTACAGTATATTGCTTTCTTTTTTTATCCCCCAGTTAAGCAGCTACAGTCCTCTGCTGAGGTTGGGGATTGAGTTGTAGAAAATGAGAGTAAAGATTTAGAAGAAGAGCTACTGTGAGATATGTGTAAGACCTTGATGGCTGTGCCATCTATACTTTTAGTCAAGTCATTGATTAAAAAGTACGGAGCAACACAGGTATAGATTCCTTAGGTGTCTCCTGCCAAAAGGTTTCTGAACTAGTAATGACTTTTTGTTGTCTGTTCTCATTCACTTTGAAATCAATTTAACCATTGATTGTCTAGCCCTGGTGTTTTAAACTTTCCTTTTGGGGAAAATATCCCTTGACTTTGAATAAACCTTCTTGTATCCCCTGTTTAATGTAAGTGAAAAGAAGTTCTGAAATTCATCATGCCTATGCACTTAAGAAGAGACTAATTTTTATAATGAAAATTTATCTTGTGTTTAGCGTTTTTAATATAAAAAAGTTATTCTTATTGCCAGGTAACAATATTTTTTCTCAATAAAGTTATTGAAATGTCTGCATATTATGTTTAGCCTTTAGCTTGTGTCTTTGGATTTACTGGAGAACAGGACAAAAGGAGCCTAATACACAGAGATAAGTTCTTGTAAGCATTAAAGTCTTGTGATCACATTTTGTTAGCATGGTTCTTAAAGGATACATTCAAAATTATGTAGCTTCATTGATTGGAAATCAGTTCATCCTTTCTAATTGCTATGGAAACCAATTAACTCATCTTTCACGGAGTCATTGATTTTTTTTTTCCAGTTTCCTTCCTTCCTTCCTTCCTTCCTTCCTTCCTTCCTTCCTTCCTTCCTTCCTTCCTTCCTTCCTTCCTTCCTTCCTTCCTTCCTTCCTTCCTTCCTTCCTTCCTTCCTCCCTCCCTCCCTCCCTCCCTTCCTTCCCTTCCCTTCCCTTCCTTTCCCTCCTTCCCTCTCCATAACAGGCTCTCTACACTTCTCAACCTGACTTCATCTTCTCCTTTCTTAGCAGTTCTTTTCAGTCCACATTTACTAGCATTATTCCTTTTTGAACATTTCTGTAGTTGTTTACTAGATATTCTCCTAACACAGTTGACAAAATTTTCCTATTTCCAGGTGACACACATTCTCCTGACCTGGCCCATGTCATCATTAACTTTGTTAAAACTTACATTGAAATGTAGGTAAACCATTATCTATATATGTATGTTAAGACGTTGCTTGTACTTCAGGCTATTGGACTCTATCAAAAAGAAAATGAGGTTAATTGAAGTTGTTGTGTTTGTCCTTTGTTCTGAAAGAGGACCATGACATCAAGATGGTGACATGACTTGCAGATGACTTTGATTCGAGTGAGGGAGGGCTGTGCAGGGTCACCTTTCTTCTCCTGAGCCATCTGGGTCCAGTGACCTGATTTTTGTTAGGATGAATGGAGAATGCCCAGGATGCAGTGTGAGACCCTGGCCCTTTCAGGCTTAAGGTTTTATCACATTCTCACTTTGAGTGAGATACACCTATTCAATGAATAGAGTTGAAGTTACTCAAGGGATGGCCCCTTTAATAAAAATAAAATAAAATAAAAATGGGAGGGGAAGACCCTCAGGGCTCCTAGGTAAAAGAGAAACAATTAGAATTTAGTTGTTACATTATTAACAAATAGTAGTAGTAATTGAATTTAGAGCATGCCTGAAAGCATCGATGTGATAAACTGATCTTTATACTTTTCATTCTCCAGTTCTTCTGTAATTTCAAAATTACGAAACTTCTAAATTAGAAGGTATTTTAGCCACTATTCTAGTCAAACCAAAGGTTAAAAAAAAAAAAGAACCTTCAGTAGTAACAATAGCTAGTGTTTATATAGTGCTTTCAAAATCTTATCTCCTTTTATTCTCACAATTCTGTGAGGTAGGTGCTATTATTGTCCCATTTTACAGATGAGGAAACTGAGGCAACCATAGGTTAAACTAGTTATCCTAAAGTTTAAGATATCATAAGCTTTGGGGTTAGGGAAGAAGAGGTGGGAATAACCCATTCAACTGAGAAGGATCATTTTCATTTTTGTTCTTTTTCTTTTTGAAAAAAACTAAAGCTGCAATTTGGAACCTTTAAATACTGTCAGAAACTTTCTGTTCGTTCACTTTAAATGGACTGGACTAAATCATCCATGACCTGAAATCTGGGTGTGACAGAACAGAATCTGAATGAAACCTGTCCTTTCAGACAACAGTGAATTGCCATTTGGTCCTTTTTTTATTTGACACTTGACCCATGCATGGGATTGTGGTAAGCCAGACAGTCCTGCCATGTTTCCTACTGCTCGTCCACTTAGAAGGAATGTCAGGTTTGCCTAGTTGCCAAATACTCATTGTTTAAGCTTTCTTGACTTCTTTTTGAGCTCGATTGGAGGTGTTTTTTCAAAATTTCAATCTACAATCTAAGTTATTAATGAGAATAATTGATATGCCATGCAGTTCCTTATTTTGGAAATGCAGTAAACTTTAGAGTAGTATCTCATAAATTAATGTAACATGTTACTTCCTGGTGTTTTCTTTATAATGATAATAGAGCTGTGTGGTTTATTGTTAATTATCTCTTATACAAATGAAGATGAGGGAAAATGCTTAACAGTGTGGAATTTCTAACATTAACATTTTTGAGTGATTATTGTCTACTGTTAAAATTTCATATTTTAGTCTGTGACTTGTCTTTTAATGCTGCATTTTTCATATTTTGAGGAACAATTGGAAAACTTTTGAGCCCTCTGAATTTGAAAACTGTTGGCCTCTTAATGCACTAGTTCATGTTTTAAAAAAAAACAAAAGACCATTTCTTTAGAGACATACTCACATGCTTCAGTGGGAGATTATGGAGATCATAAAAGAATTATTTGTTAATAATAGCTTTGTACATCACATCCATTCTGTTACTTGCTCCTCACAGCTGGTCCTCTGTAAAGTAGATAGTACCGATATTATTTTCTCTATTTTTCAGGCAAGTAAACTGAAGCACAGAGAGGTTATAAGACTTGACAGATGAGATTTGAACCCTGTTCTGCCAGTCCTCTTTCCTGTAGATCACAGATAGACCTTCCTGCTTCACTTCTTTCTTTTTGGTGGAAGTTATGCTTTTCAAAGTTTACTTAAATTCTGAGATTTCTTGTTAGCTATTCTACAGCTTTGTCTCAAGTTTAACTTCTAGCCTTATTTCTCATTTTAAATGAGAAGCAATTAAGTACTATAGTGAACAAAACCCATGAAATTCATTCCTGAGTTTATTTTGAGTGGACTTCATCAAATGACTGTCCCATATTAGAGAGAACTGAAATAGTTTATTTTGACAAGGAATGTTTCATCTAAAATGTTTTTTCAATTGAAGAAACTAGTCCTTTAATACTAAAGAAAGCCTTTCCTTAACAACAGGTATCAAGGAAAGCATTTAAGGGACCTAGTTTGGAATTGTTTGGAGAACAGGCTTTAATCACAGCCTGATGATCCACATGCTGCTGCTCTGATAGCTGCTTAGCAATGTCCTTGCTACGGCTACAGTCTGTACCATAGCATCACGCCCACGTCCTACTATTCTTTGGTTAGAAGGAGCAGGCTTCACCCCTTCCCTGGCTGCCCTTAGTCTCCGTCCTGCAGGAAGTGGAGGTAGTGACAAGCAGATTGCCCTGCCTCGTGTGACAGCATACTGTTAGGTTACTGCTGCCAGAGAGCTACAAAGCAGAGCGTGTGGGTGCATGCTGCTGCTAAACAAATGTGTGCTACTTTTTGATGGTATTGGTGAGACCAAAAAACACTGGAGGGTATACCCATACTGATGTCGTAGTTTTTTACAATACTGAAATACTAGTTTACTGCGTCTTCCACCGAGGATTTCTCCAGTGGTTGCAGAGGCCAGGTCATTTTATATCAGTGATATAAACTCCGATAGAAAGAAGGACCACTAATCTACATAAGGATCTCCCTGGGCTGCATATTGACTAAGTTCCTTTTTTCCTTGTATTTTTATTCATTTTGTGAAATACTTCCCAATTGCATTTTAATCTGGCTCACATCACAGTAGGGAGTAGTCTGGGCCATACCCAGCTGTGTTGGGCACCTTTGCTCCATATGATTCTATAGCAGTGAAAAGGCAGCTTTCTTTTTTGCACTTTATTGATCGTTGGAAACACAAGTTTTAGGTAAAAATTTTTAGGAGATGAAGAAAATGGTTAAGCTTAAACTTCAGGGTAGTTGTCTCTGTTTTGCATCCTGTTTGTCCCGCTCTCCCAGTTTGAGTTGGGCTTCTTGATACAATGAGTTAGTGTCGCCACCTTGAGGCAATGGAAAGGAGCGCTGAACCTCCTTTGGTCTTTGATACAGCTTTTACCTGCCTGTACCCATGAAAAAGACATGTACTGGGGGACTTGCTTACATTGGGGCTGTTTGATTTGATAAAATAATATGCCTCCAATTTCCCTTTTGTTGTCCAAAATAAGTGAAAATATGTCTAAATAATCTTGTTTACCTCTGCCTGAGTAGTGCCATGTATGTCAGTACATGATAAATGTTGAATTAAGCTAGCCCACACTTTGAGATGATAATGATTCCATTGAAGATACCTTTCTTTAAAAAATGATTGTAGTCATAAAGATGATGTAAGCATAAAACTGATTTATTATTACCTTAATTATTTTTAATAATTTAATAATAATTTAAAATTTGGGCTACTCCTTTATTTAACTTGCTGATTGCATTGATTACACTGGTTAGACTTCTTGTTATCCTCAATTTTTCTTAAATTTGAGTGAGCCTTCCTTTACTTTGTACTCTAGGATGGAGAGGAGCTTAGTCTGGCTCAGTAATTGTCAAGCATTTTCTACCTAAGATTCACTTTTCACTTTGGTAACCAGGTTTTCTCTTCTTTGTTCTGGAGAACTAAGCTTTCACATTATACTTTATTCTCCAGCCTCTTAAGTCATCATTTTAATAGAAGTAATCAATCAATTTTTACTCTTTCTTCCATACAGTCTAATCTTAAAGGTATATTCTGACTAAAAATAGGATTGATTTTTCATTTCTGTGATCTCCATAAAGACTAAAAATTAGTTCACTATACAAAACATTTATAGCATATACTCTGATTAAAAGATGAAAACTGCACTTGCACAACATTTTTGAAGGTATTAAGACTGAATGTCTTGGACTGGAAGTTATGGTTTGCTGATATAAATGCCATAAGAAGAAAATCTTATCATTGATTATACATTCATTTCTAATTCCATGTTCAAAATGTAGCAGGGAAACAGGTCCTAACAGAAAAGCAAACAAAATGACAGCTTCCCATTGGCTAGATTTCTGGCTTCTTGCTGTTTTACAGGTTCTTCACTGATTTGTTCCTGTATCGAAGGCTTATCTCTTTTGGAATTTGAGAATACTTGTTTGCTCCTAAGCACATTAGCTTGAATTTTAAAATTAATACCCAGGATATAGGAAATGGTTTTATTAATTTTCAAGAACTGAAAGAGGAACAGTCTAGGCTTTTGCTGACTGCTGTGTTATGATATTGTGCAGGTTCTCTGTTTAGTGTTATTTCTTTTCCTTAGCAGATACAGTAAATGAAAAGAGTGCAGCCCCACTTTTTCTTTAAAAGAAAATGTTGGTCACAGGGAATGATATTTAGATGTCTTATGAGGATGAGGATGTTGCCTAGCTTTTTATTTTCAAAATCCCTCAAAACTGCTGAGAAAGGAAGTTTCCAAACATCATCACTGGCAGATTTGTCTTTGCTCTGCTGTGGTAGATTGGTGTCCTATATCTGCCAGTCCACAGAAAATTTCAAAGGTAATACGTGCTGAACATGATGATCTTTTCTAGCGTTGACAGAACCTAAAGGTGACTTTCTCTCATTGACCGTTTCCATAGTAGGCCAAGATGGTGTTTCTTTAGTCTTGCATTGCTTAGATTACAAAACTTTTCTCTCTTCCTCAAAGTACCATATCAGTGGATTTAGTAATATCCTTATAATAATTGAATAAAACATCAAAGCATGTATGTTTCTATTCATTGTATTAGTTAACCTTGGGTTAACTTACATATTTTTATTCTAGTCTTTGTTTAAAAGGGGAGGAGCCAGTGAATTTGTCAGTTTGATAGTCTGCTTTCTGATCCTCTCCAGAAGATATCCTTGGAGGGCAGCTTCTTGGTAACACTCTCAGTCTGGGTCTAAAAGGCTAGCATATTTGTCAACCTGTTTTTGCTTTTTGAAGTGCTGTCTCCTCACATGATTATTCCCTTCTTCTGAGGCTCTTTTTGCCTTTAAGGGGAAAGATAACTTATGCATATAAAGCTCAGTTTGTTAGGATTTCAGCTTTTCCCTCCAAAGAAGAGAGGAGCAACAGCTACTGCTTTGATAAAATGGGGAAATGATTATAATTGACTGAAAAATTCAGTTGTACTTGGTCTCTGTCTTTAACTGGATCTCCTAGCATCTGCTGATGTATGCCAATATGTGGTTATTTTCTGGTGTGATTTTTTTCTCTTCTTTCTCTAAAAAGCCAAGTGGCCAGGTGAGACTGTCCAGCTAATACATGCTAAGGCCTACTTCCCTTTGCTGATAAAATTACTCTGCATTTGCAGAACAGTGTTACATGGTGGCATGTCATTTTGAGTGACAAATGTGGCACTGTTATATCAACTTTGGAAAATTTAGCTATTTGGGAGATGTCACCCATACAAATTACCATCTGTCTTAACCTGCTAGTGGAATAGATTTTCTTGTTCATTTACCACACACAAGCCAAGCATGGAAACCAAAGAATACTCTTTAAATATATGCTGGGAATTACTATGATGACAAGTTGTTGTGGACAAGCTGTTCTTACTGCTTAGACTTTACTTAATAGAGCAAACTTCTCCTGAAAGAGGTGTTTCTTCTCATAGCTTTGTCATCTGTAATTGGCTTGCCTATCTCTAGTGCTAAATAAATGACAGCCCAGTGAGACAAAAACTGTTCATTTTAAAAGAATACCAGTCTCAGTGTACCCAGGCGCCAAAAGGCTACTGTGATGGAGTATTTGACCATTCCCACTTTATCTTGAAAATGTTTAGAGAGGATGCAAGCAAAGCATACATTTATCTTAGAGGATTATTTTTAAGAGAGTACTGTATAACAGCTCTGTCCAGCAAGTATGGTAACTGTATTGCAGTCATGTCAAAAATTAGTAGGATAATTGAATAGTCAATACAGTTTAATATTGTCAGGGATCAATCCAACCCATTATCCTGAGAAAGTTAGATTGATTTCAGGTAGGTGAATGAACTTGAGTTATCTTGCAAGACCTGAATTGATAAGGACAAATTTCTGTAATGTGTAGTCTGGATTGGTCAGATTTTTTTGAAAAATAATCCAGTAACAATAATCCATTGTATAGCTGGAAGGCTCTGGGTTGGTGGAAGGAGGGGACAGCATCAAATATTTCACTGCTTCCCAGTATAACCTTTTTTGGGGGTGGGGGTGGGGAGAATTATGTAGAGAAAATAAAGACCACAATGAAGTAAAGTACTATTTTCTACTCCTGAACACTTTCTTTCCAGTGTCTCTACTGGCCCTGTTGGACCAAACTATAAGTCATGACTTTTAAGCCAGAAGGAAATCAATGTCACATTTCTCTCAAACAAAGCTGGCATCCTATTTCAAGTTCATACACCGAAAATATAAGGTTCTTATATTGGCTTTCCAGTTAGCATTGTGAGAGTTGTGATACCACATAGCAGATGCAAAGGGGGAAAATAAATTATTTTGTTGTAGTTACTAAGATGTACTAAAATGTAAGCAGTAAGAATGTATTAGACAGGAAATTAATACTATCTTTCCACTGGTTTTTATCATTGAGACCAGAAATAGTATTTGATTTTTATTTAAGTTTTGTGCTAATGTGAAGTTATGTTCTTTGGGTTATGTTCCTCTGGACAAGGAAACAGTTCATCAGCAGATTACGAGTCTGTACTTGCCAACTAGTTGTTCTGGTATTGGGAAACTAGGTCATGCAGCATCTGAATAACAATAAAGGACCTGGATTTGAGATTTGGTTAGGAAACACTAGTTTAAATGCCAGAAATTATATTGGAGGAAGGATGTTAGAACAATTATCTCCTTGGCAAGATCTGCCCCTCAGTGTCCGATGAAGACAGAAGCAAGTCAAGATGCCAGAGTAGGGAATGATACAATGTAGGATTTCCTAATTGGGTGTTAATTTTCTTTATTGAAGGATTCCCCCCCCTCCCACCCAGGGTAATGTAATTTTGAGAGTAGACTTACATTTCACATGTTTCCTGCCTCTCCTTTATAGGTTTTTCTTCCTCAGCCAAAAAATTCATCCTGCCAGATGTCCTAGTCGCCATCCTATATACCAATAATGATTATCTACCTTTGTCTAGAGCTTGAGGTTGTTTATACATAATCTAACAAATTAAATGCAAATAGCATACTAGATGATAATGACTTTTATTGAGGACAGTGCTGTAATTAAGTGCCATTTTTCATGCAACATTTGCATCCTCATGGTTTAAAATTAGTTAGGCCAGGTTTTTGTCCTCCAAAAGCTTCTAATGTAAGACACACAATTAGGATGCCAGCAAGTTCTGTCCTTCTCTGGAGGGCATAAGTAGGAGCTATAGTTGAATGGACGTTTCAGGGAAGTAGAATTCAATTTCACCTACATAAAAGGAACACTTTCTTGTACTTTGAACATCTTACAATAAATCAGTTTGCTTTTGTGAAATAGTGAGCCCCCTACCAATGAAAATAGTCAAGCACTTTGAAGATGTGACTGGAAAAGAGATGTTTGCATTAGGTGGGGAACTTGATTAGATGACCTAACATTTCATTATCTTTAGGATTATGTGCTTCTAAGAAAGCAGGGTTTTAAGTACAAATGACTGTGCATGGATACCTTAAATAATCAATGAATGAAACATTTATTAAAATTTTTAAAGTAAGATTAGATTCATTAACCAGTTCTGAAAAGCTGCCTCATCATATTGGATTGCACTTTGAGAATATTGCAAGAGCAAGAGCTCTTTTATACTCAGTAAAATGGAACACCACATGAAAGTATGTTTTCTATGCAAGTATTCCTACTGCTTCCCATTACTTCCTCCTATTTGTTTCCTTATGCCACCATTAAAAAAGTCAGTGTCCTTTACTCTCATTGTTAGGGAAAGAAAACCTGTTTAATTGGTCTGGAAGAGTGTACCCCTAGATGGTACTAGTGTTGAGATCTGAGAACCATAATGTTGAGGTTCGGGGTGCTTGGGACCCCAAAATACCAACACCTCAGATCCTGCCCAAATGAATTTGACCCAAGCCTTCTTTTAGGCAAAGAAAAACAAAACACTTGTATTGACAAGCGGGCCAGACAGAATCTGAGTGCCTCCATGAAGGCAAAGCGGAACTTACATACAGAAAGATTGTGGGAGGGATCTAGTGTTGACCAAGTAGTCTGGGATGATGGGAGGAGGGGTTTAGGGAAATTCTTGGGAAGATCTTGATGGGACTGGGGTGACTAGAGGTCAGAACCTAGAGAGTAGGATTTTGACTTGATCAAGGTTGGGAAGCTGCTGGAGGCAATGGAGGGTTAGGGTGGGTTAAGGGTACTTTATGGAATCCAGGAAGGGAAGTGGCCAGATGCAATCCGTAGGCAGCAGACAGCGGAGGGCCAGGTCTGGTTCAGGATTACGAGGAGTCATTAAAGTGGGACGATTCAAGGACGGTTTGAGGGAGTTTCCCAGAGTCTGTATCCCATCACTAGGTGATGCAGAGAAGTAATAATAGGTTTCTTGAGGTCGTTGAAATCTGTCCACAGCTCAGCAGAGTGATAAGTCTGTCATCAGGGATTATTTAATACCTTCCAAAAAAGTGATTTGCTTCTATGTGTATACATGTCTCAAGGGTTATTGTTCTAGGGGCTTATTTTTGATGTTGAAATATTCACTCATAGAAATGTCTAAATAATCTTCCATCCATTCTCTGGTGCTTAAATATTTAATCTTAGCAAACTTTATTTTAGTTTAAACCAGTCATAGCGAGCCAGCACTTCTTCCTCCACCACCCTTTTTTGGTTTTGTTTTTAAATGTAAGGATTTTGGATGCCTTTTGTTTTGGTGTCATCATTTTGGGGACAAGAATGGCTCCTTCTTCTCTGTCCCCTGTCCCTGAGTCAAACTCTCCCTGATAGCCAGGAGAAAGGGATGAATGAACATGTGTTGTTACTGATCCTGAAATAAGAATTGTGTTGAATGTTTTTTGAGGATTGACTTACTAAGGGAAAAGGAAAGGCTACTTCCTCATAAGATATAGTGACAAGTACAGCTTCAGTTGGCAGAACTTGGGGGAGACTGCATCTTTCTCTGGCTCTGCTTCCCTTGAAGATTCAGATGGATTTTTGACAGTTCTTTCTCATGTATAGGGAACATATTTTGCACTGAGGAAAGGCTATGAAATCCAAAAATGTCCTTAATGGGCTCTAGTTATTTAATATGGTGCAAGCTACCTCATATAGACTTTTCTACAGCTTTCCTAATGACTATAATTGCCAAAGGATGCCTTGCTGGAGTCGAAGCTGCCAGATTCAATGCCATTTTGATCTAAAAAGGTCACAGTCAAAGGCACATTTAAATTAAGTTATAAATTACAATTGAAGAACAATATTTTGATGTGTGAGACCAGAAATGTCAGACCAGGGAGATGTAATTCATGGGTTCATTATAGAATAGAGGTCCCTGACAGCTGAGCCATGCCAAAAGGAAAATTTATTTGCAACATCACGCAGTCAGAAAATGGCAGCTCAGACGAGAAGCCAGAGCAGGAACTTGAAACCTGGTGGTAATACGCAGAGTTTATGCTAATCACATTTTCCAAAGATTCAGAGATGTTTAATGACTGTTGTAATACAAATGAGATGTTTGGACATGTGCTCATTCTTATTTTTTTACTTAAAATAAAACGTTGTGCTGGCCACGTAGAAATAACAGATTTTTTGAAGCAGAAGTTAAGGCTTATTCTGTATCTGTGTGTGACTATAGGTCTGTAATCTTGAAAAATTATTTCAGCTGCATGGTTAACAATTAACACAATGATTCCTTCCATGACAGCTCTGAAGAAGGGCAATAGTTCAGTGTTTATGGCAATACTGTGAAAAGTTCAATCATGAGTTAATTAAACTGTAGGCAGTTATCATTAGGTATTATTTATTCTTTTGAGTAGCTTGCCAATAACCGACCTATATATTAAGTTACTGAGAGTAATAAGCAGGGGAATGATCTGTCAGGCAGAGTGAGAGAAACAGATTTAACACCAGCAATTACAAAGAAATGTTTTTTCTTCTTGTAGAGTGATCCTTCCCATGTGCTAATCATGGACAGGTTAGAACAGTGGTGTCATACTCAGAAATGAGGACCACCAAACCATATGTTAGGATCCCTGCAGGCTGCATATTGACTTAGTAAATCATATATTGACATCTCTTTTATTGTAGTCTTATTTATTTTGTTAAATATTCCCCAATTACATTTTAATCTGATTCTTGCTGTACTCAGAAGTGCTGTAGGCCATGAGTTTGACACCTAGGGTTAGACAGTTCATGCAAGTAAGCGTATGTGAATCATCACTCTAAACTCATCTTAGACAGTTCTCACTGTTTGGGGATATTCTGAGGTGATGACCCTTTATCCAAATTAAGAATATTATAGTAATAAATGGTTCTTTATGTTCTTATGGTATTTTTTAATTTTACAGAGTGCTTTGGTTATCTAATTTTAATTTCACAGTGATCCCATAATAAAACTAAAAATTGTATCCATTTGACAAATGAAGAAATGAAGTTACAAAGGTTGTTTTAATGAATTGTTGAACCCATACAGTAGATAATAGCAGACTAGAAAATAAGACCTATGCCTTTTGATTACCATTCATTTGTGGGGTTTTTTTTCCCACTTTCAATTCGAGATGTCAATTTTTCTGACTTCTGAGAGGGTAAAATTCTCAGTGTTCCCAGTTAAATGTAGTCCTCTACATGAATGAGTCCTCTGGGGGACTCATTCACGTAGGGGAAAAGAGAGAAGAAAAATGCCTAGTAATGCTTTTAGGCTAGCAGATAGAGATTCTTTCCCTTTGTCATTAAGGAGTTTGGGTTTGTTTTGTTTTTTTTTTTTTCATGAACAATAGTACTGAATATCAGTAAACATCTAATTATTCTTTTTTTAAATTTTTTTAATTTTTATTATTTTTATTTATTTAATTAACTTTTTACATTCATTTTCACAAATTTTTGGGTTCCAAATTTTCTCCCCTTTTATCCCTCCCCCCACCCCAATACCCCAAGCAATCTAATTTTCCCTATCTCCAATCTGCCCTCTCTTCTGTCATCCCTCCCTTCTCTTGTCTCCATCTTCTCTTTTCTCCTGTAGGGCCAGATGACTTTCTATTCCTCATTAACTGTATGTCTTCTTTCCTAGTTGCAACAACAATACTCAACAGTTGTTCCTAAAACTTTGAGTTCCAAATTCTCCCCATCCCTCCCTCCCCACCCATTCCCTTTGGGATGGCAGGCAATTCAATTTAGGCCCTATCTGTGTAGTTTTGCAAATGACCTCCCTGATAGTCGTGTTGTGTAAGACTAACTGAATTACCATCCCTCCTAACCTGCCCCTCGTTGTTTCTCTTCTGTCTTTTGATCCTGTCCCTCCCCCAAGTGTTGACTTCAAATTGCTCCCTCCTCCCTTTGCCCTCCCTTCCATCATCCCCCCCCCCTTGCAATATCTCCTTCTCCCCCACTTTCTTATACTGTAAGATAGGTTTTCATACCAAAATGAGTGTGCATTTCACTCCTTCGTTTAGTCAAATGTGATGAGGGTAAACTTCTTGTTTTTGTTTTTCTCAGCTCTCCTCTTTTTCCCTCCACTAAAAAAATCTCCTACTTGCCTCTTAAATGACATATAGTTACCCCCTTCCATTTCCCCCTCTTTCCTCCCACTACATTTCTCTCTCACCATTTACCTTAATTTCTTTTAAGCTATGGTCCCTTCCTATTCAGTTCACTCTGTGCTCTCTGTTTCTGTATGTGTGTGCATGCGTGTACGTGTGTGCATGCGTGTACATGTATGTGTGGTCCCACCAATTACCCAGATACTGAAAAGTTTTAAGAGTTAGAAATATTGTCTTTCCCTGTATGAATGTATACAGTTCACTTCTGGTAAGTCCCTTAATACTTCTCTTTGCTGTTTCCTTTTTCATGCTTCTTCTCATTCTTGTGTTTGAAAGTCAAATTTTCTTTTCAGCTCTGGTCTTTTCATTAAGAATGATTGAAAGTCCTCTGTTTCATTGAAAGACCATATTTTCCCTTGAAGTATTATACTCAGTTTAGCTGGGTAGGTGATTCTTGGTTTGAGTCCTAGTTCCTTTGCCTTCTGGAATATCCTATTCCACACCCTTCGATCCCTTAATGTAGAAGCTGCTAGATCTTGAGTTATCCTGATTGTATTTCCACAGTACTGGAATTGTTTCTTTCTAGCTGCTTGCAAGATTTTTTCCTTGAGCTGGGAGTTCTGGAATTTGGCCACAATGTTCCTAGGAGTTTCTCTTTTTGGATCTCTTTCAGGTGGTGATCGATGGATTCTTTCAATACTTATTTTGCCCTCTGGTTCTAGAATGTCAGGGCAGTTTTCCTTGATAATTTCATGGAAGATGATGTCTAGGCTCTTTTTGATCATGAGTTTCAGGTAGTCCCATAATTTTTAAATTGTCTCTCCTGGATCTATTTTCCAGGTCAGTTGTTTTTCCCATGAGATATTTCACATTCTCTTCCATTTTTTCATTCTTTTGGTTTTGTTTAGTGATTTCTTGGTTTCTCGTAAAGTCATTAGACTCCATCTAATTTTGAGAGAACTATTAAATTCAGTGAGCTTTTGAGCCTCTTTTTCCATTTGGCTCATTCTGCTTTTGAAAGCATTCTTCTCCTCATTGGCTTTTTGAACCTCTTTTGCCAATTGAGTGAGCCTATTTTTCAAGGTGTTAATTTCCTCAGCATTTTTTTGGGTCTCCTTTACCAAGGTATTGACCCGTTTTTCATACTTTTCTTGCATCTCTCTCATTTCTCTTCCCAGTTTTTCCTCCACCTGTCTAACTTGCTTTTCAAAATCCTTTTTGAGCTCTTCCAAGGCCTGAGCCCACCCGCCACCCCCTGGGGTGTCTGGGGTACTGAGGCCCCGCCCTCCACGTCTTTCCCTGATGGCAAGAATACGTCCTCGTCATCAGATCCGAATGTCGGGATCATTTGCATTTGTTGGAAAAAACTCTCTATAATCTTATTTTTCTTCCCTTTTCTAGGCGTTTTCCCAGCCAGTTACTTGACTTCTGAGATTCCTTTCCACACCCGCCTGGATCCGCCCAGCTAGTGCTTGGCCTCTGAGATTCAAATGGGCTTTCCGTGGCAAGCTTTAGTTCTGGCGCTGGGGTGGGGGCAGGGCCGCCTCCCAGGCTCAGTTCCCTCAGGGGCTTTATGCAGAGGCCTTCAGTAATAGAGCGGGGTGGGGGCAGGGCCGTCTCCCAGGCTCAGCTCCCTCAGGTTTTATGCAGAAACCTTCCGTAATGAAGATCCTGCCTGCTGCTGGGGGATTCCTGAGTCCTGGGCTGCTGCCGCCTCAGCCACCACCCACGCCTCTGCCTCCGCCGCTTCCTGCCCCCGTCTCTATCGCCGCCGCTTCCTCCCGAGGGGGCCTGAGTCACAGAGACACTCCGCTCCCCTCCTCCAGCCCAGCCTTCTCTCTCACTGACCTGTAGCTTCTGTGGGCGGAGGGACTTTCCCGCCTGCCGGAGCTTCCGTGTGTGAAGCCTGCTCAGGTCAGCTTCTCTGGGGCCGCGGCCAGGGCAGCGCTGGGGGTGGGGTCCGCTTTCTGGGGCACGACGGACCCTGGGGACGGGTCTCCAGGGCTCCCTGGAACGGAAATCTCTTCCACTCCGTTTCTGCACACCTTGTATTGACCCAGAAGTTATGGGGGTCTCTTTTTACATTAATTCTATGGGCTTTGGTTTCGGAGCTCGTAAACTTGTGTCCTTCTACTCCGCCATCTTGGCTCCGCCCCCAAACATCTAATTATTCTTAACCGGAAGCAAGTCATTTTTCTGTCCCATCAGCAGCAGTGACGGGTCTGGGAACCTGTGGCCTCTGACGCCACCCAGTCCCAGCATTTGCCTGTTCCCACTAACTGAAGTAATACTGCATTAGTGAGGGAGCAGGAACTAGAAGAGAATTAACCGGAAGACATTTACTCAGGCCTGAGGCACAAACCCAAAAGGGAAAAGAGAGCTTGTCTTTTGGGAATTTGTTACTGATTTGGAAGCTGTAAGTCTGACCAGCATCCTCCAATATGGAAGTATACGAAGCTGATGAAGATGGAGATGACAGAAGTAGATGGATAAGCGCTACAAACTTTACCAGTGGTGATACATTTAAAAGTATTGGTTTCTCTTGGGTGATGTAATATAGGCAATGTATTTTCTTGGTTTATAGCCATGCAAGTGAGGATTGATGGTACCAGACCTCAATATATCTCTTATCAGCTGCTTGCAGAGATTAGAGGCTGATGGAGTAGAGAGAAAGGTGACTTAGGCTTTCCTTTTTGTAAAGTTGTTTTTTCAGTATCATTTCCAAATAGCAATAGTCTGTATGCCCTACTTTTAGAACATAGTCTCATTTTTCTGAGCTCTGACTGTGGAGAGAAAACATTAATTATCTTTTCCCATAGTTTCTTTTACATATTAGGGAAGTGAACCTAGAAAAAGAATGGAGAAAATGAGCCTAGAGAAGTGCCTGGCACTTTACTATATTCTGGGATTACAAAGGCAGAAACATGGACCAGTCCTCAAATTGTTACAAGAGAGGCAGCTAGTAAGAAACATGAAGTTGAGAGATGGAATATTATATCTGAATAATAGCAAGGTTAGTGTTACTGGGTCACAGAGTACTTTTTAGAGTGATGAAATACAAGAAAAGTTAGCAAGAGGCTAGGTTGGAAAGGACTTCAGATGCCCAATAGAGAATTTCATATTTGATCCTGCATATAATAGGGAGTCATTGGAGACTGTGTGTTGTGGGGAGGAGGGACTGTGACAGGGACAGATTTATGCTTTGGTAAATCACTTAGACCCTTGAGAAAAGGATGAGTTGGGGAAGGGGAGGACAGGGCTTAAGGCAAGGATCTCAACCTACAGGCTATTATTGTAGTTGCCATATGAGATGTTGAGAGCCTGCATCTGTGTGGTGACTGTGTGAGTGGAGGGAAAGAGTCATGAAGAACAGAACTTGATTAATAGATTGGATGTACGGAGTAAACTTGAGAGTTGTCAAGGATGATGGAGCTGCCTTTAACAATAATAGGGAAGCTGAGAAGAGGGGAAAGGTAATGAGTTTGTTTTGAACATATTGAGTTTTATTCCTTTATCTAGCTCAGGATGTCCAAAAGGCAATTGGTGACGTGACTGGGGTCAGGGAAGGGTGGTTAGGGCTAAGTATATATACGTGGGAGCCTTTTGCCTATAGATGATCATTGAACCTGTGGAAGTTGATGAGATCAAGCAGGATAGTATAGGGGAAGAAGAGAGACAGGTCCAAGACAGAGACTTGGAGGAAGATCTCGCAAAGGAGGCTTGCATGTTTAGATAGGTAGAAGAAAGAGGAGAAGGTAATGCCACAAAGTCTGAAGGGTTCAGAAGTACCAGAACACCAAACTGCTGTGTCAAGAGCTGCACACAGGTCAGGATGGATGAAGATTGAGAAAAGGCCATTATGTTTGGTAATTAAGAAATCATTAAAAATAAAATCACTTTTAAAGAGAGCAGTTTCAGGTCAGTGATGAGGTCAAGAAGCTAGATTTTGAAGTGTTTAAATCAGTGAAAAGGGGAAAAAAGATAGGAAGCAAAAGTCTAAACACTTTTCCCAAGGAATTTAACTTTAAAAGGGAATTGAGAGGTAGAAGATGATTGCTAGCTGGTAATGTAATAGTGAGAGGGTTTTTGTTTTGTTTTTTAAACAATGAAGCAAACATATGACCATATTTACAAGTAGCAAGGAGGGAGCCAGTAGATCAGTGTACATTGCAGATTAATCAGGGAGGAGGGTTGATAGAAGGACGGAGAGGTGCGGAGAGAAGAGGTGGAAACAGCAAGATTGGGCAGTGGTTTTGACACGTGTAGGGAAAATGAACATTGAAAGATGATCCTGAAGTTAGCTGGGAAGAAGATAGTGTTCCAATAATAGGGAAGTTTGGAAGAACTTAATGTTGCTGTCAACTTGAGCTTCAAAAGCATTCTGGGTAGTCAAAACAACAAGCATATTGTCTTTTGTCATCTCCATATTTGAAATCTTTCCAGCTTGGCTTGATTTGACCACATCTTCCACCACCTTGGCGTACCCTCCATGACAGAATGAGGCCTTGAAGGAGAAAATGCATTTGATGGTCTGATTTAAAAGGGATCATGATATAATGTGGTACTAAGTCCCCTGATTTTTAACTATTTTTCCTTTACCCTTCTGCTTCTCCAGGGACAGGTACAGTTTATGCAAATGAAAGTGATGGGGGCACATTGAAATGTGAAATTTGTAAAGATGAACCTCCACTGTTGTCCATTAATTTATTCTATTTCACATAGCAAATGCAGGCAACATCCCCCTATTGATTTGCCTGCATTTTGTTAGTTTATATATAATTGGCTAACTGAAACTTTTACTATTCTTTTTTTAGCTACATGAAAGCAACTACGATGCTGGAAAAGCTCTCCAGCGCCTGGTGAAGAAGCCTGTGCCCAAGCTGATTGAGAAGTGCTGGACTGAAGATGAGGTGGTAAGTAGTGACTTGGACCTTAACTCTGGGGTGGGTATTGGGTTTCAGTTTATCGGAATGCAGCCAGCCTGGCCCAGGGCAAAAAGAGCTGAGTGAAGTCAATGTTCCTTACCAGCCAGGGCCAGCTTGGCTGAGTATGGAAAAAGTAGCTGGCAGCCTCTTACTATACCAGGAGAATGGCATTAATTGTTGGATTCCGAAGTGTACAGAATCTCTGGTTAAGTGCCTGATGTGAGGACTCACCAGAAGCTCCAGGGCAAGGGGGATTTGTTCTGTAAAGTTTGGATTCAGTCTAAGGGCTGCCCTTGTGGGCCTAGAGGATCACATGTGGCCTTGAGGCTTCAGATTCCTGCACGGCCTCCACGCCCCCCCCCCCCCCCCCCCCCACACACACACACACACACACTCTAGGGGAGTTATTGCACCCTTTGTAAGTGGTCCTCTTCTCATTTAAAGGTGTGCCTCCCTCTGGGCAGCTGCTTTGCTAAAGTATTACTTTGCTAGCTACCTCAGTGATGGGACCATGTTTCTACATTCAAATTACAGAATTAAGTGACACCCATTATCTTCTGACTTAAAAGGAGTAAAGTATTAAAAACGGAATATAAAATTTGAGTAGAGTAAAAAAAAATTCCATTGCATATGTTAGAGTTATAATAGAGACTAAGAAGAAGAAATGAGTTGTGAGCAGAAAAGAATCCGAGATATACAGGTCTACATGGACATACAGTCACACAGATAGAGATAAGAAAAGTAAAACTTTCATCAGCTTTTACAGGCTTGTATAACTTGTGACCAGTGGGCTGCTTACCTGCTTGTGGAGTGCCAGAGGATTTCCTCTATATTCTAAGGATGTTTTCCTCTACATTTTTCATGGGGCATGGGAAATCATTTCCTGTGCAGTAAGCAGCCTGAGGGCCACAAGTTGTGCAGGCCTGAGCTATTGTGACGTTAGGGAATTTGCTTTTAAAGAGTTCTGGATGAGTTGTGTTTTTGGAGTTCTAGACATAGGAAAATCACTTAGAGGTCCTTGTCTTTTCTAGACTGACTGAAGCACCCATCTTCTAGAGCATGCTGAGAACCACAATTCAGCATTTCATTGTGTATCTTACCAGTTCCAAAAGTGAGCATATATTAATTAATATAGTGATTGAACACATTTGAAAGAAGCATTGTGCCTTTGACTTTGGAAGACTTTAAAATTTGGGTCACCAATTCGGTTTGAATTCCTGGTTTGTCAGACTTGTGATGAAATTAGTAGTTTAAAAAAAATAGCCAACCCCCTTGATTAAGCAACCCTTGATTAAGAAATGAAAACTTTCTCTTTGTATTACCTAAAAATTAGCCACAGTTCAGGGTGAAAACATTGAAGCTCCTTTTGTTGTTGTCATGTATATATGAGTCCTCATCTTTCATATTTTGGATCAGAGTAGATAAGAGTTTAGATCGATCCATTTAAGTTAAACCAGGTTATTCTTTTTGAAAATGGGGTGCCTGAAGAAGATACTGTGAAATAGAAAAGAATCTTTGACTTTTAACAGGAAAGTAGGAAGAAAGTCAAGAGTTCTAAATATGGAAATCTGTCACAATCTCCAAGGTTATTACTCAAGGGAATCTTCTTTTACTCATCCTGCCCTAAGACATAAAAGACACACTAGTTACTTATTTGGCCTATTTATACAATTGGAAATGCCTCTTACCTCATCCCCTTCTTTTCTGTCTTGATGTTGCCTTCCAGTGTTTACCCTGTTCCCTAAATTCCCTGCCCTCAGATACACAAATAGCTTTTTCCTCTAGAATATCTGGTATATATAGCACTTACTTTGCTAGCTAGTGATACACACACACATGCACACATGTGCGCACATGGCCCTTCCCACCCCCCACTCTGTGGGGGCAATATGTACACTGCACTACTATTGCAGTCAGGATTAAATGATGAAATGTGGAGCCTTCAAAACACAAGATTAATTGAAAAAAAATAAGACATTATTCCAAAAAAATGAACACCATGAGTATGGAATGATGATCATTAACTCCATAAATCATTGTCATTTTGGTTACATTTGATCACATTTGCTTCTTGTTCTATTCCAGTCAACTTTTGAAAAATGTTTTGGCAGTCATCTGATCCTTAATGAGCCAGAGATAAGATTGTGTGTGTGTGTGTGTGTGTGTGTGTGTGTGTGTGTATTGCGTGTGCAAGACAGTAAGTACATGTTATGGATAGGCTGATGTACCAGACCATGAGTGTATTCTGACTGAGCTTTTAAGTAGATAAGACAGTCTTCTTTAACTAGGCTCATCCAAAGGAAAGAAAGAAATCTTTACTTACGTGAACCACAGGAATCAGAGAAGAAATGGATCCTAATTATTATTAATTTCATGGAGAAATTAATGCCTACCTACTTTTCTTTGTCTCCTAGTCTCTTGCCTACTCAGGATATTCTGGTTGTTCTCCCTGATTACATATATCTCTACAACATTAGAGTGAAGGAGAAAGTAGATTATTTTATATAATTCTAATAGTTTGACTCTCTGCAGTTCTTCCTCCTCCTCTTAAATTTTATCCTGCCTTTTCTCTCACCCTCCCTATCCTTCAGGACCCAGTGTATACCCTTCTTTCTTCATAAATCCTTCTCAGTCCAAGTCAGATGACCTTGTGATCTCTTCTGCCTTTGTTCCCGTAGCAGTGCCTTTGCTATCCATTTGACAGTTCCAAACTAACTCATGCTATTTTTTGTATTGTTGTATTGAATTTTGCTATTTACTCTAGTTATTTGATATGTATTTGTCTTATTTTCTCAGTAAGATTGTAAACTTTGTAGGTCAGTTACTATGACTTGCCTATGACTTCTTTATCTTGTGGTACTTAACACATTATCTGGCATATAATAGATTATCTTTGTTGTTTCATTTAGTAAACTTTCTCCTTAATGGGTATTATTTGGAAATGGAGGGAGTTGGCAGGAGTTGATTGTAAGCAAGAACAGATCCTAAGGCTGTAATGTATTCTTTATGGATGTGCATCGCAGTTTTATAAAATAGGTGTCAGAGGAACACATTAAATGCAGCGCTGAGTTGGTGACAAAAGCTTCAGTTTTGCTCCAGTCTTAACTCTGTTCTGCCTTCTCTTTTTTCCCTCTAAGAGCATACATACATAGTAGGTAATTAAGTTAGAAGGCCTCAAGATAAAACAATGGGAAGGGTTTTTTTAACCTAATTTTTTCAGTTCACTAGTTAGTCTCCTTAACATAGTGTTTATGTTACATACATATATATGTGTAAAGTTTCTTCCTATTAAAGTTGCCCTAGGACTGAGATTTTATAAGCTTTGCTGAATCCTAGTCAATTTTCCATAGGTTTCCATCGAACAAAGGGTGATGCCTGGCTGTTTTTATAAATAAAAGTTATCTGTAGCAACTTAAAAACTTGCTTTCCAGTCCCCCACCCCTAATCAGGTGAATAGAAATTAGCATGTCTTTAACCAGTCCATAACTTCCATTTACCTATTTATTTGTAATGAAAGTGCTGTGTTCTCATTCACCCATGTTAATATGACTTAGGTATGAGAAAGTGGGAATAATTTAGATCAGAAGTTTTTTTTTGTTTTAAGTCCTTAGTTTATTAGGTTTTTAATTAAATATGATGAGCACAGTTAAATAACACAGAAGGCCCAGGCTGAGCTGTAGCTAACAGAAAGAGATTAAGTCACCCATGCACTCTTGGGTAGTAATTCATTCTGTTGGTTTATGCGTGTAGGCTGAAGGCAGCCTTCCTGGCTGTTGGGCTGCTTGCTGCTGCCCTGGGATTCCTCTGCTCCTGTGTGAGGTTGGCTGCTTTCATTATCATTCAGCTGTTGATTATGGAAAACATTGGTGATGCTAATTGAATTCTCTTTAAAATTCCAGGCCTATATTTTCTTCGTGAAGTCTGGCAGTTTGGCCTGTGTTTCAGGTTCTTTAACTGAATTGCAGTCTTCTGTTTTGTTTTCCATTTGCCCAAGGCCATTTTGATATTTGAAATTGATTTGCTGTTGAATTCAACTTTACAAAAGAAACAA
This sequence comes from Bettongia penicillata ogilbyi, assembly GCA_023548195.1. Taxonomy (NCBI): domain Eukaryota; kingdom Metazoa; phylum Chordata; class Mammalia; order Diprotodontia; family Potoroidae; genus Bettongia; species Bettongia penicillata. The sequence continues at coordinate 4,733,159 of JAJHZJ010000561.1, read as the reverse complement.
AGGACTAAATAAAAAATGAGATTTTTTTTGCTCACTTTGAGTGTAGGCTGTTGCCAATTCATTCTGAATGTTTGTAGCTTTTCTCAAGAAATATTCCACTCTTTTTAAAATTTTTTTAAAATTTATTTTCAGTGTTCTACAATCACTACCATGTAACTTAGATTTTTTTTTCCCTCCCTCACCCTCTTTCCCCCCTCCCTCCCTGAGAGAGCATACAATTTTATATAGGTTCTACACATATATTCCTATTAAATACATTTTCACCATAATCATGTTATATAAAAGAATTAAAATAAATGGGAGAAATCATATAACAAACCAAAATGTAATACAAAAGAAAATGATCCCATTTAAAGTTATGGTAAATACTATAAAGTATTTGAGAGTCTACCTGGATTTGTTTTAACCCAGGGACTATATGAACACAAATACAAAACACTTTTCGCACAAATAAAATCAGATCTAAGTAAGTGGAAAAACATCAGTTGCTTGTGGGTGGGGCGAACCAGTAGAATGAAAATAACAATTCTACCAAAATTAATTTACTTATTCAGTGCCATACCAATCAAACTATCATATAATTATTTTGTAGAGCTAGAAAAAATATCAGAATTCATCTGGAAGAACAAAAGGTCCAGAATATCAAGGGGACTAATGAAAAGAAGTGCTAGGGAAGGTGGTCTAGTTCTACCAGATCTCAAATTGTATTATAAAGCAGCAATTACTAAAACCACTTGGTACTGGCTAAGAAACAGAAGGGTAGACAAGTGGAATAGGCTAGGTACTCAAGACACAGTAGGCAATGAATATAGTAATCTACTGTTTGATAAACCCAAAGACCTTAGCTTCTGGGATAAGAATTCGCTGTTCAATTAAAATTGCTGGGAAAAGTGGATAACAATGTGGTGGAAATATTCAACTCTTTAAATATTTTATATCACTTGTGATATGATGAATTTGAGGTAAATAACCCAGGCTTAAATAACCTTTTACATTTGTATCCCAAACTTGTTCATCCTTGGCAATGATAAACGTTAATTGGCCATGTACATGGAGTTACAAGTTAATAAATTTTGAAGCATCAAAATTCTGACTTTAGTTTAAAGTTCAATTTGTCACAAATATAAATGAAAACTCTTCCAAAAATGACATGACATAGCAAACTAATTTTCTGGATGTTTGTTATCCAATGAACCTGTGTGTCTCTGGTCTTGGGATTACTTACACAAAATGCACTCAGTTCTTAGCATGGTTTCTTTCTCCAGCATCATCTCCAAATGCCTTTGTTGTACCCTTTTTGGAATATCTGCTTAGGAAAACACTGTTTCATTGTTCATTCCTTTGAAGCCAGGTGTCTGGGATGTGCTGGAAGACAGAACTGCTTACTCAGGCAAAAACACCATGAATTTTATTTACTATTTGTGTGACAGCTGTAGAAAATAGAATTCATAGCAAAATCGAAGTATATTTGTGGTAACAGCAGGAGTTGTTCCAGGTTTGACAAAAAGGCAGTCGTGGGGAGACCAAAGAAGAGTTCTTTCTCAGTGAGGTTTACAGTACTAATCTCCACTTGAATCATGAAATGGGTTTTTAATATTGGAAAATAAGGTAGTGTCTAGCTTTAAATTTCATATCATGAGTGAAGTTAACAATACTGTTTCATTCTGATGGGACTAATTGTAAAAACTGAACAATTCCCAGACTTCATATTTGAATCATACCAATGAATCATACTGTCAATTTCCAAGCAACATTTTAATCAGTGTGAAGTGGGAGAAAATTGAAAAATGTACTTAATAACTTCACCTGTTATCATGATAGCACCCTTCTTATTGTAGAGAGGCATATTTTTGTGATAATAGAAAGAAAAGTGGACTTTTTTCCTTCCCTGTTACTCTCCCATCTCCTTTTAAGTGAAGTGTCATACGTTTTCCTGTAGTCTGAGAGTTAAATCTGAAAGCAAGAAAAGGAAATTGGTACAAATTACCTATATACATAACTGAAGTGTGACCAGATTAGATATTTTAACATAGTTTGTTTTATATACAACAGAACCTGTTTACTATAGGTAGGTGGCATACATTCTTAACAGATTCCATAATTGAAATCAGAATATTAACATTTTCTAAAATTAGGACTCTGAGATTATCATAATATGTTTTATTGTTTTCAGTGCTTTGATTAGCTACCATCAGCCTTTGATCTCAAACTCTTGTTTAAAGGCCTCAATATCGTGAACAAAGCAGTTTATTAGCAATCCCTTTTGGAAATAAGGCAATGAATTAAAATCAATTATATGCAAAAAAAAAAATTGGCATGGGAAAGTCAGTTTTTGTCCATTAGTTTGCAGAAGGAATCCACTACTTACCCAGCTGTAAAGAAAAATGAATTTTAAAAAAATCTTTAGCAAATGAAATAGGGCAAGTAGTAGGAAGACAAAGAAATTTTTAAAAAAAAATAATTTCAGCATTTTGTAAAAAGTTAAAGAAAAACTGCCTTCAGGAAAAATCTCTATATCAAGTCAGTGACCTTGGCTTCAACAGATGTGACTTTATTGCTTTCTCAATCTTGATCTAGTTTCTACTGTTGCCAAATAAGTTTGTTCTTTTTGTTATTTTAACACAATTTTATGATTTTCCTTATTTGCTTTAACCAACATATGTTTTTTTGATGCATTATTTCTATTGCCTTGTACCGAATATTTATTAGTATTAAATGTTTGCTGTACTCTTAAGTCCAAAGTGAAAAAGTATTAAAAATATTTTAATTGGCTGGATGCCATTCTTCAGAGGGTTATTTCTGTAAGCATGCCAGGAAGCTAAACTCAAATAGAACACCAGTATGCACTAAATTATTCTTAGGTGTTCCAAAGAGTATTTTTAAAGTGGAGAGTCGTTTATGGTACATTCTTCATTGTTGCCAAGGGGGAAAAAGCCTACAGCTTGAAAGATTAATAAATGCTGTAGCAGTTGGTTGTTGGAACTCTGTTTTCTATCTCATTTTTGAGAGGATGTAAAAAATAGAAATGGCTTATGCTTTCAGCTGCTCTCTGTCACCTTTCTGGGCTCATTTAAAAGGAGAACAAGACACAAGGGGCTTGAGAGATTGCATTTGTTCTCCCATAGGCAAAGTGCTTATTTTATAAATGAGAAGGACCAGAATACCTTCTCTCTCCTTTGTAGTTTCTTAGCAACAGAGTTAGCGTCAATCTTAATGTGTCCATTGCATTGTATATGTACAGCAGCGTTAGATACAGAGCTGGAGAATTTTACAGGTGAGACTGATATTGGTCTGGAAACGGGCTTCAGGAGAACAGGAAGGGTGAACAAAATAGAGACCATGCAGTGTCAGAAAGGTTAGGCCAGCCCAGCAGTCACTTGCCTTCGCTTCAGCTTAAATCAGAGGCTCTCCCAAGCAGGTCCTTGTAGGCTGTAAATAACACTGACCCATTTTTAATTAGTTGGCTGACAGTTGTTCTTAATTCCACTGAAGAACTTTGGCCTTTAGTGCTAAGTTGTAGGACACATTATACCTGCTTGTGATTGATGTTAGGTCACAGAACTCCAGTTTGGGGATGTTAAGGTTCATTATTATGACAGGAAATAATATGACCCAGTTGAGGGAGCCTTGACCTGGGGTGAAGTTAGTGGGCCTAGTTCCTCATAGTGGCCTAATAGCAGTTTGACCTAGGTTGGGCACATATCCTCTCCAGGTCTTTTTTTTTTTAATCTGTAAAATAAGATTAGATTTCATGATCTCTGAACTCCATTATACTTATAACAGGTTCATACTTTCTAGAATTCCCATCAGAATAATCCAGAGTATTTTTGGATGGGGGAAAGTAAAATAATGAAGTCTTGACATCATTGCTTTAGAGGCTTGACAAAAGATGCTTTTTAATCACAAAGCATCTGGGCACTGCAGAACAATACACTCAATGACCAAAATATTTGATTGACTCTGTGACCTTCATACAAAAGCCTCTCTTCCATCCTACAAATGAATGTCCATTTGTTACATTGTATGTGTGGAAATTTTTCTTGGTGATAAAATTATCTGAACATTGGCTGTAACATCCCAGGAGAGGGACCATATTTCCTTGATCAAATTCCATTATTTCTTTTCTTATTCAAGGTTCTTGATTGTCCTCTATCCCAGACTATTATTTCTTATACCTGACTAACATATCAGAGTTTTTTTTCTTTTTCTTTTTTTGGTTTGTTTTGGCTAAATTAGTGAACTGCCAGTTATTAGTACTCTGTATTTTTTGGAGGTCATAGTGAAGTGCTTTTGTGTTCATATTATATTTTTTTTTCCAGAAAATTGCTTGAATTTATCAAGATTTAAACATTTTAATAGGAAGGTAAAACTGGAAAAAGTCATTAGTCTTGTTGTTCCCCTTTTTTTCTGGTGGGTGCGTTCCTGCTTATTTACAAGATTTCTTTCTGTTTACACTTAATATATCTTGTATGTACACAGTTATTTGCATGTTGCCTCCTGAATTAGAAGGTAAGCTCTTTGAAGGCAGTGACTATGTCTTTTTTCTGACCGACAAGACTAAATGAACATTAAGAAATGATGTTCTCATTAATTCCACTGGTGGCATATACCAGAAGGAGATCAGTAACTAAAAGAAAGGTGCCATTATACATAAAAACAAAATAAGAAAAACTCAGGGCTGTAAATAAAATCTAAGTCACGTATACTGGTTAAATTTAATAATTCAGTTCAGAAACAAGTTCAGCAAAAGATCAGGATAAAGACATGATACAAATAAAAGGGAAAAGGAATTTGAATAATGGACAATTTGCACTTACCATTAAATGTGGGAAGTCATGAAATAATATGTTCCAAAGAGCATTGAAGCTCAGGATGCAGTCCTACTAGTACATGAAAAAAGACTGATGTTCAGTTCAATAAATTCAGTATAAATTCAGTGTGACTGCTATGTTCCAGGCACTATACAAAGTACTGTGAATGCAGATAAGAAAAGGACAGAGAGCTTGCAAACCAATGTTGAGTAATAAAGAGTTGTTTGAAACATTTTTAGAATGAAAACCATAATTAATGAGATAACTTCTTGAACACCCCAAACAACAGGAATTCAGAAGAAGAGAATAAATGCAACAGCCAAGCACAGCAACAGTGTAACAGTAGAGTGACCAGTAAGAAATTTTTTTCTAGATACGCACTAGGAGATAGAGAAAAGACAGGAGGCTTTTGGGAGTAACAGTAGGGGGCAGATGTGGGGGGTGGGGGGAGGGTGGCATTTTAGATAGAGCCTGGTGAGACCCTGTCTATAGGTGAATAGATGGTGTTTTTTGTGGGATTACATTGCAGTATGAGTGCGTACATGAAAGGGGGAGAGAGAAGCAGGAGGGATGGGGGATAAAGCAGAATGTGTAATGTTCTGGGGTCAAATCAAAGGCTAGAATGAGAGGAAGGTGACTCTTGTTATCTCAGAAAGAGAAGATCTTACAGTAGACTTTGTGATGAGGTGGGGAGGGGAAGGTTTGAAAAGGGATGGTAGTGGGAGAATGGTACTATGGTACTATGAGTGAAGAGAGATGACCTGTGAATTGAGATGTGGGCCTTGTATTGGGTGTGTTCTGGGGCATTTTGGTTTTGCAAAGTCTATTCTTCCTAGGAGGTAGGAGGGAGTTGGAACTCCTGGGGGCACCTGGGACTTGGAGGAGTGAGAGAGTATGACTCGATCCTGGGAGGAGATTTTGAGGCAAGTAGGCAAAGAAAGATAAAAATGGGGGCTATAGATCGATGAGTTATGTAATCATGGATGCCATCGGGAAGGAGCCCTACAATGGAATAATATCCTTTCTGACACCTTCAATAGTTGGCATTTTTCAGGAGCTAGTCACAATGGAGTGGTATTAAGCTTTACAAGGAAGTGGCAGAAAATACCTAGAGTGGAGGGCTTAGGGATAGGTACCTTGGAAGCTTTGATTGCATGAGGAATATAGAGGAAAGAGGGAGACTGATATAGTGGTTATGAATCAGAAAATGAGGGACTAGAGACAGAGAGGATGGATAATGAAGAGAGCAAGAGAAATCCTTTTTAGAAAAGGGTACAAAAAAGGAAATTAAAAATAACGAATTGGACAAGTTGAAGGAAGGAGAGGGAGAAAAAACTGCTTGACTGAGAGGAAAAAAGGGGTGAAGAATTATATAACCTGGTAAAAGCAGGAAAGAAAAAGAAACTAATAAGTAAAACCTCAAAGAGAAAAGGGCAGGAAACAAGGGGAGGAAATCAGGATGAGGGGAAGAGACTACTCAGTGTAAATAGGACTATAAAAAGGATTAAAGTGAAGCAACTGAAGGAACATAACACAGTTTGTAACAGAAAGGGGGGAAAATCATTACTTGAGATTAAAACGAGTATTAGAGGCAGATGGAGAAAAATATAAACCTAAGTGATAACTTTAAATGTGAAAGAATTAATTAAGTTCAGTCATTTTTCAGTCATGTGTGACTGTTGACTCCATTTGGGGTTTTCTTGGAAAAGGTTCTACAGTGGTTTGACATTTCCTTTTCCAGATGAGGAAACTGAGGCCGTTACTTAACTTGCCAAGGGTCACACAGCTAATAAGTATCTGAAGACTAATTTGAACTCATGAAGATGAGTCTTGCTGGTTCTAAGCACAGTGCTCTATCCTCTGGGTCACCTAGCTGCTGCCCATGAGACGATTAAACAATCCAATAAAATGAAAAAGAGTGACAGTTTGTAAAAGAAAATAAAATATGACAATCCGTTGTTTATGAAAAACACGTATTAAAAAAAGACAAAATAAAACAGAGGCTAGATGAAAAAATTTATAAAGTGTCAGGTGAATTCAAAAAAGTCAGTTGCAATCGTGCTGATAACAGCAAAAAAGTTCCAAAAATAAAAAAAGTTTGGTAAACAAGAAAACTATGATGTGTTGAAAGGAACCATAAGCAACAGCACACCACTGTCAGTAATACACTTATACACCCCCTCCAAAAGCCTCAGCAACCCAACTCATAAAGAAAACATTGGCTGAGTTTCAAGAAGAAATAATAACAGGAGCCAGAAGGTAAACAAAAGAAAAAATTTAGAAAATTTCTGGAGAAACTAGTCACAAGACACATGGCATCTTTTAAATGACCCAGCAAAAGAATATACATATTCCTCTCAGTCACATAGGACTTTTACAAAAATTAACCGCACTACAAAAGATTCCAAATATAGTGTAAACAAATGTTAAAAAAAAAAAGAAATAGTTAATATGTCTTTTATAAAGCAAAAATAGTAATTTGTTCAGGAACCATAAACAAAAGATATAGGCTAAAATGGAAACTTAACGTTGGAACCAAAGTACTTAAAAGGACAGATCATATAAGCAATTAGTGTAAGCGAAAATAAGAATAATGAAATAATATTTCTGGTATTCAACCAAAGTGATCTTCAGTGGAAAAATCCTGTCCTTCCATCAATTAACAATTTAAAAACAAGTAAGATTAATGAACTGAATATGCATTTTAAAAATTAGAAAGCCAGTAAAGCTAAAATAAGCACAAAAGAAGAGATATTAAAAATTTTATGGGGAAAGACAAATTGGAAACAAAAAGACCCTGTAAAAATAATGAATAAAACTAAACGCTGGTTCTTTGAGAAGATGAATAAAATTGGTAACCCCTTAGCTAATCTGATTAAAGAGAGCTGAAAATCGAATCATTTAAATAGCAAATGAACAAGGTGAAATCACAGCAAAAGAAATAGAAAGAATAATTAGAATATATTATTCAGTTATATTCTAACAAAATTGAGAACACAAAAGAAATATAAGAATATCTTCAAATTTATAAAATGCCCAAAGTGACAGAAGAGCAAATAGAGATCTTGTGTAACCCAGTCTTAGAAAATGAAATGAATCCGGTTGAAAGAAACTCTTGGGGTTGGGGGGAGGAAGAGAACGCTGATTCTGATGGATTCAAAGAAGAATTCAATCAAACTTTTAAAGTTTTATTTAAAATGATTCACAACTTTTTAAAATTGAGAAGCATCTTACCAGGATCCTTTTGTGAGGCAAATATAGTCCTAATACCTAAACCAATGAATGATAAAACACAGAAAGAAAAATAATAGACTAAGATTGTTAATGAATATTGACTCAAATTTTAACAAAATTCTGTCAGACTAGAGCAATTTATCCAAGCAGTTGTTCACTATGACCAAATATGATTTATACCAGGAGTTTAAGGATGATTTGACATTAGGAAAACAGCATAATTAGTCATATTTAAAACTCAGACATCCAAAATCATCTCCATCCATGCAGAAAAAAATCTTTAACAATGTATAAAACTTTTTTTGATGCTAAAAATCCTAAAAAATATAGGCATTGAGGCATTTTTCAAAAATATCATTAAATGTGTTTATCCAAAACCAAAAATGAGCATCATATGTAATGGGAATATGTTACTAGAACCTTGTCTAGTAAATATGGGGGTGAAGCAAAGATGCCCCTTCTCCTCACTTTTATTTGTTACAGGAATGCTAATGATAGCAGTGAGACAAAAGAAAAAAGTTAAAGCTGTAAAGATCATTTTAAAAGAGAGAAAAACTGTCCTTATTTGCTAATATGATGATTTACTTGGAAAGTCATAGGGAATCAGCAAGGATATTGGTTCAGACAACTTCAGCAAAGTAGCATACTGCAAAATGAATTCTGAAAAACCAGTGGCATTTCTGTGTAATAATGGGAAAACAGAAGCAGCACTAACTGAAAGGGAAATCCCATTTCCAATAACTACAAAGTGCTCCTTAGAGAAATAAAGAACAATATAAATAGCTGGTAGAATATTCAGTGCTCAGCTGTAAGCTGGGCCAATATGATAAAAATGAAAATAGAACCAAAACCAATTTACAATTTTAATGCTATACCAATCAAATTACCAAGGAGATACTTTATAGAATTTGATAATACAAGAGTTCATTTGGAGAAAGAAAACATCTAGATTATCAAGAGAAATGATAAAAAGAAATAGAAATGAACGTGGAATAGTACTTCGAGAATTCAGAAGGAGGGAGGGAGAGGGACAGACTAGACAGGAGAAATTAAAAAACAATTGAATTGAATATTGAAATTTAAAGACAGTAGAAATCATTACCCATTGTTTGACCACATGGAAAATAAATTTGATATTTTTTAAAAAAAACTCCTGGGAATAATTCAGTGCATTCTGTCTGAAATTATGCTTGGACCAATACTTTACAGACTATTTCACAATACTTTCCAAATGGATATGCAGTCTTATTAATGATCATACTCTAAAAAAAAATTAGAAGAGCAATCAATCATATACATCTCATAGCTTTGGGTAAAAGGTATATTCTTAACCAAACAAGAGAGCCAATTAAAAAAGATAAGCTAGATAACTTTAATTACTTAAGACTGAAGAGCTTCTGTACAGACAACGTTAATATTACCAAGATAACAGAAGTAGTCAAATGGGGGAAAACAAATCTTTGTATCAAATTCTTCTGATCAGGATTTGGTGTCCAAGGTATATAAATATCTAATAAACATGTTTAAGACTAATAGCCTTTCCCTAATAGATAAGTCATCAAAGAATATGAAAAAAACAGTTCTCAAAAGAACATCTAGCAGAAGCATCTTGGATTTCTGTTTAGCAAACATTTATTAACTACCTTCTATATACAGAGCATTGTTTTATGCCAGATGAAAAACCTAACACAAAGGAGACATGTCCTCTGCCCTCGTGGACCTGATTGTCTCCTCTATATATAATCAAAAAATTAGAACAGTTCAGATGGTGTCTATGAGAGAATGCCCCAAATCACTAATTAGAGAAAGAAAAATCAAAACAACTCTGAGCTTTCACCTCATGTTTTGCATTGGCAAGGATGACCAAAAAATAGCAAAATCTTGGAGAGGTTTTAAGAGGGGTGGGGAACCTATGGCCTCAAGGTGACATGTAGCCCTCTAGGTCTTTAAGTGCAGCCCTTTGACTGAATCCAAACTCCACAGAACAAATCTCCTTAATAGAAAGATTTGTTCTTTAAAACTTGGACTCAGTCAAAAGGCCTCACATAAGGAGGTCACATGTGGCCTCAGAGCTGCAGGTTCTCCACTCCTGAATTATGGAATGATAGACATACTCTATACATTGTTGATGGAGCTGTGAAATGGTCTACTCATTTTGGAAAGCTATTTAGATTTATGCAAATGAAATGACCAAAATGTCCATACTGTTTGTCCCAGAGACTTCGTTACTAGATTTGTATACCAAGGAAGCCATCAGCTGGAAGAAAGTCCCCATATACTCTAAGACATTCACGGCAGCACATTTTATGATAGCTGAGAATTGGACATAGATACTCATCCGTTGGGGAATTGCTTAAACGTATTGTGGTCCATGAACGTGATGGAATATTGTGTATTATGAGAAATGTTATGTGAAACATACAAAGCAGTATGGAAAAATCTATGTGAACTGATGCATAGTGAAAAAGAGCCATAAAATTAATAAACATAGTAACATAGTAATATAAATTAAAAGAATGACATCAAAAAATAGAAGCGAATATAACAGAATTGTAAAGACCGAGTAGGACACCCCTTCCCAACCCTTAATAGCAGTGAGAAATCTACAGATGTTAGCATTGCACATGCTATCCAACTTTTTCTACATGTAATGATTAATTGTGCAGATTTTTTTCCTCTGAAAAAAGTCCCATTTGTCATATGAGATGGTTCTCTGGGGAGAAGAGGAGGAGTAATACTTGGTATAACAATGTTGGTGTAATAAACAGAAAATATCAGTACAAATGGAATTTTTTAAAAATGACAAGCATGGTGGACAGTAGCATGGAAAGACTTATAAATTGATGAAAAGTGAAATAAGCAGAACCAGGAAGACAATATTTACTATAACTTCTTGTTGTTGTTCAATCATGGCCAAGTCTTCACGGCCTTCTCCATTGGGTTTTCTTGGCAAAGATTCTGGAGTGGTTGACCATTCCCCTTTCTAGTGGATTAAGGCGAACAGATCTTAAGTGACTTCCAGTGGTCACCCAGCTGGTAAGTGTCTGAGGCCAGATTTGGACTTGGGTCTTCCTGACTCCAGGTCCAGTGCTGTGCCACCTAGATGCCTCTATGATTACAAAATTGTAAATGGAATGAATAACAGCCACAAAACAGTAAAAATTAGATGTTGCAAAATGGTAATGACAAAAGTTAAATCCAGTGAAGGAAGCATTATGAGACAACAGTTCCCCCTGTACATGCGTTCTCTCCTTCCCTTTGCATTCCCGTTCAATGATTAAAGTTCAGGATTCTGAAACATTATATATAACATTAGTGGGTTTTTTGTTTTGCTGGGCTGACCAGTTTTGATAATTTTTTCTTCATTTCTCCCCCATTTTCTTCATAACAGTTCATAAGGGATGGCTCTCTGAAATACAGTAAGATGAAGGAAGAAGTTATAGGGGAAATCTAGGTGATTTGAAAACATGATATAAATAAAAAGCTATTTTAAAATAACAGCACCCCCCAATTTTGGTTTTCCTAGAATTCTTTATTTTTCTGCCCTCTCTTAGCTTGTCATTGAACAAAGAACATGTAGTAGAAACATCTTGAATTTCTGTTTAACAAACATTTATTAAGTACTTTCTCTATGCAGAGCATTGTATTTTATGCAGGATGAGATATCTAACACAAAGGAGACATGTCCTCTGCCCGCATAGACCTGATTGTCTCTTCAAAAAATTAGAACAATTCTGATGGCATCTACTCTAGCTTGTTTTAGTGAACTCTGAGTAACATTTATTTTTTTCATTCAAAGTCTTACATACTAATCCTTAATAAAATATTAAGTAGAAATAGGCCAGGCAGAATGCTACATCCCCTTAAGGGTTTGCTTCTGGATGGACACCACTTATATCAATCTGATTGTACTCTTACCTTGGCATGACTGATTTGGGGGAAAATCTCTGCCTCTCTTCCTTGCTGCTAATATCAGAACAATAAAGGACATGTTGACAGAACCACTATGAGCCTGGTTCAACAGGTCAAAATAAAACTTCATGTTGAGAAAATGCCCAAATTTCCATCTACAAGACCAATGTCAGGAAAAATAGGCTGTTCTGTGTGAGGGGGTGGCCTCAAGGAGGCCTCACTGTGCCTTGAGGGTGTAAAGGGACCTGTATTATTTGGCATTTTTCCGTGTTGACGTTTCCTGATAGATTTTATCTTATGAAATAAGGGCTTCCAGAGTTACATGTTTTAGTTATTGAAATGGCCTTCTCCTTGTAGAGAGTGAGATTCTCAGAAGTTGTGTAGCAGGAGTCACAACCTTGTGTTAGAGGCCACTCCAGGGAAGATGCCTAAGAATTATCCTTTCCTACACTAGTTCCAAGCTTAAAGGCTAGATATGTGAGTTAAAGCTCTTTGGTAAAACTCCACAAAGAACATTCTTTTGGGCTGAGGCAAGTGTGTCAAAAATTCTCTAGCAACCTTAGTATTCTACTTTTGGATACATCCAGCCTAGCATTTTGCACTCTACGTAAAAGTTAAGTAGGGTAGCAATATACAGCCTTGCTGTACTTCTTTTCCGTTCTTTATACTTATTTTCCATCCAATCAGTTGTTATGTATTTGGTTCTAACTGTTGCTTAGTTGATCTAGTATTCCCATCTCTGTGAGGACTTGCCACATTGTGTTGTGATCCACACAGTCGAAGGCTTTAGTGTAGTCAGGGAAACAGAAGATTTTTTTTATGAACTCCTTTGCTTTCTCCATAATCCAATGACTGTTGGCAATTTGGTCTCTGGTTCTTCTGCTTCTTCAAAAACCAGCCCTGCTCTTCTGGCAGTTCTTGGTTCACATGTTGCTGAAGTCAGCTTCCAGAATCGTAAGCCTAACCTTGCTGGCTTGTGAAATGAGTGCAGTTTTTTGGTAACTTGAACATTCTTTGACATTACCCTTCTTTAGCTTTGGAACTAAGCAGAGCTTTTCTAATTCAGTGACCACTGTTGAATTTTCCAAATTTGCTAGTATATTGAGTGCAGCACTTGAACAGCATCATCTGTTAGACTTTTAAGTACTTCAACTGTAATTCCTTCACCTCTTCTACCCTTATTGTTAGCAATGCTTCCTGAGGTCCACTTGACTTCATTCTCTAGGACGTCTGACTCTAGCTCAGTAACCACACCATTGTGGTTATCAGTGATGTTAAGATTTTTCTTGCATAGTTTTTTTTGTGTATTCTTGCCATCTCTTCTTAATCTCTTCTGCTGCTGTTAAATCCATGCCACTTTTACATGAAACTTTCCCTTGATATCTTTAATTTTCAAAAAGAGATCTTTCTTGTCTTTTCCCATTCTGTTGTTTTCTTCTGTTTCTTTTCGTTGATCTTTTAAGAAAACCTTTTTATCTGCCCTTGCTGTTCTCTGCAATTCTGCATTCAGTTGGGTGTATCTTATCCTTTTCCTTTATTTTTTGCTTTCTTTCTTTAGTCAGTTTTTATAAAGCCTTATCACTCACACATTTTGTTTTCTTACTTTTTTTCTTTAGAATGTCTTTTGCTGCTGCCTGCTACAATGTTGTGAACCTCTGTCCATCGCTCTTCATGTACTCTACCTACCAAGTCTAATCTCTTAAATCTACTCATCTCCTCCACTTCATATTCATAAGGGATATTATATAGGTTATACCTATGTAGTCTGATTTTTCCTACTTCAATTTAAGTCTGGATTGTGTAATAAATGTGACTCATGATCTGAGTCACAGTCAGCTTCGGGTCTTGGTTTAAGTGACTGTATAGAATTTCTCCACTTTTGGCTACAAGGTATATAATCAGTTTGATGTATGTATTGAGCATCTGGTGATATCCATATATAGTCACCTTTTAGATTGTTGAAAAAGAGTGTTTGCTATGATCAGAAAGTTATTTTAACAAAACTCTTTTAGTCTCTGCCCTGCTTCATTTTGTACTCCAAGGCCAAACTTGCCTATTACTCCAATTATATTTGAATTTCCTACTTTAGCATTCCAGTCCCCTGTGATAAATGTGGCATCTTTTTTGGCATTATTTCTAGAAGATGTTGTAGCTCTTCATAGAATTGAGCAACTTAGGCCTCTTTGTCACTCGTGGTTGGAACATAAACTTGTATTACTGTGATGTTGAATTGTTTGCCTTGGATTCAAACAGTAACATTCAGTCATTTTTGAGATTATATCCCAATACTGCTTTTCTCATCTTTTTATTGACTGTGAGGGCTACTACATTTTTCTGAGGGGATCCTTCTCAAACTAGTATATGTAATGATCCTCTGAATAGAATTAACTCATTCTCATCCATATAAGTTCACTGATACCCAAGATGTTAAAGTTTAATCCTTCTGTCTCCTGTTTGACCACATCCAGCTTATCTTGGTTCCCAGATCTTATATTCCAGGTTCCTATAAAATACTGCTCTTTAAATACATCTGTAACAGAGCTTCTTTTCAAGTGTAGTCTAGCCACTTTTTTAGTACCAGAGGTATTGTAGTTGTCCTCTGTTCTTCCCCACTAGTATGTAGGGTTAACCTGAGGGGCACATCTTCTGGTGTCATCTCTTTTATCATTTTAATACTGTCTCTGGGTTTTTTTGACAAAGATACTAGAGTAGTTTGCCATATCCTTCTTCAGTGGATCATCTTTTGTCAGAACTCTCTACTATGACCAGTGTGTCTTTGAGTAACCTTGTATAGCATAGCTCCTAGTTTCATTGAGCTATGCAAGGCCCCCTGCCATGACAAGACAGTGTTCTAGGGTAGGTGTGAGTACTGGTAGTACTGAATTATTCTGAATTTTACACATTGAGAGATGAGTTGGGCCCTCTTTGTCATCTGGTCCTTACTGTGAAACATCTTCATCTATCATCTATCTACCCATACCTCATACTTCTCATCACTCATGTGGCTTGTGGTCAGTTGGGATGAAGTAATATAACTGTGAAGAGAAAATAGGCCTAGTAGACAGTTCTTCGTTAATGAAGACACTTTGAAGAACATAATTTATGTAGCATGGTCCTTGGTGCCCCTCCCCAAGCTAACTAGGGCATTGATTAATGACTCTAGGAGGTCTTTGTCTTAATCATATCTACTGCTCTGTCTGTGTACAGTATGCCTCTGTTCCCTAATACTTCCGGATACCCCGAACATGTAGCCGCTTTGTTTCCCTTTAATCATTTATTAAATGAATCCCTCCCCTATTAACTTTTATTTTTTCAATTTAGAGCAGTATCGTTTTTGTGTATATGTTTTTATCCTTCACCCTAGTTCAAGGTTGAGAAAGCGTCATTTTTTTCATTAAAAAGGAGGACATTGATTCTACCTTTCTGTTTGAGATGGCTTTTGTAAAGAGCACAGGGTGGTGGTGTTAGATGACCTTAGGTTCAGATCTCTGCCATTTACTATCTGTGTTACTTTAGACTAATCACTTTGCCTTCCTAGGCCTCCATTTTCTCATTTGTTAAATGAGGTGAGGAGATGGGCGAGAAAATCTCTAAGACCCTATCCAGCTCTAAATCTATGATCCTAAGGCATTTTGTTTTGTTTTTAATTTTATTTTAGACTCAAACACCAGAACACAAATACAGAAAAGAGCAAAGAAACAAAAAACTTATCATAAACTTAAATATTGGAATTTAAATACAAAGAAGGGGGAAAAGCATGTTATGTGCATAGCAGAACCTAAGAGAGGATTCAAAATATGTAATAATAAATTTTCATTTCAAGAAAGCCTCTATGATAAACACTACATGATGTGTTGAGTTGTCCATCTTGTAAGCTTTCTTTTCTTCTCTGCTGTACAGTTTTTTATTTTGTTCTTCTCCCTCCCCCCCCCGCCCCGCTCCAGGCTACAATTGAGCATGGATATATTTCTCTGTAGCTGTAAATAGATAGATAGATAC
Organism: Bettongia penicillata ogilbyi; assembly: GCA_023548195.1. NCBI lineage: Eukaryota > Metazoa > Chordata > Mammalia > Diprotodontia > Potoroidae > Bettongia > Bettongia penicillata. The sequence continues at coordinate 4,717,203 of JAJHZJ010000561.1, read as the reverse complement.
ATACATACATACACACACACACACACACACACACACAATTTCCCAAACAAATTCTACCTCTGATTTTTCTTTTAATGTTTGTGCATATCTCTTGTTTCCTATCCCTCCTGACTCCTCTACTTTACTTCTACCTGCTACCTTGCCCTCCAATTACTTGCCTCTCCCTCTCCACGGATCTTTCCCCTATTCTTCCATTCCCATAAATCTAAACACCCTTCTATCACCGCCTATAACCTATTCCCTCACCCTCCCCTCTAGAGATTCCTCCCTTATCTTTCCATTCCCATTGATCTGTACTCCCATTTGCCTGTTCCCTCACCCTACCCTCTAAAGATCCCTCCCTTGTCCTCTCCCCCTCCCTGTCCCCTTATTATTTTATTTCTAATGAATTTAGAAGACTTTTATATTTGTTGAAATGTATATGTGTGTATTGCTCCCTCCTAAACCCATTCCCAATGGAAGTAGGTTACCAGATCTACCAGCCCTTTCCCCCTCCCATCTAATGCCTCTGTATTGATTTTTCCTCTTGCACCTCATTTGTATAAAATAATTGCTCTTTTTAGCTGTTCTTAAATTGTTTCACTTTTCGAATTCATGTCATACTCTGATTTACCCCTATCTTTCTTATAAACTTTCTTATAAACAGTTATTAATAAGAATCTTAGACATACATTCTGCATTTTACATATGAAAAATGGTCTGTCTTCATTGTATCCTTTATAATCAGTCTTTGGTATGTACCTAATGTTTCCCTTGGTTCTTGTATGTCAAATCTGTTAAATTCAGGGGTTTTCAAAACAAAGTTTTGCAAGTCTGACAATTGACCAAATGTCCATTTTTTATTCATTCAGGGTTATGCTTAACTTTGCTGGGTATATTTTTGGCTTGGAGCCCCAGTTCTTTTGGTCTTCGATACATAGTGTTCCAAGACCTGCAGTTCTTTAATATTAGTCTCCACTGCTAGGTCTTATGTGATTTTAATTGTGGCACCATCATATATAAATTGTCTTATTTTTGTTGCTTTTAATATATTATATTTGAGCTGGGAGTTTGGGAATTTGACTTATATTCCTATGAGTTTTCCTCATAGGATCTCTTTTAAGTGGTGATTGATGGGTTTTTTTCTATTTCTACTTTGCCCCCTTATTCTACTGCTTCAGGATGATTTTCTTTAATTATTTCTTGTATTATTATGTCAAGATTCTTGATCATAACTTTGTTAGTCTGGTTATTTTTATTTTGTTTTCTTCCTGATCTATTCTTCAAATCTGTTGTTTTTCTTATGTTTTACTTTCTCTTCTACTTTTTCATTATTCATATTTTGTTTAATTATTTCTTGATCTCTTATAATTTCACTGGCTTTGCCTTGCTCACGGTGTCATTTTTTTTCTTAAGATTCTGCATCTCCTTTTCTATTTAGTTGACTTTTCTTTCATGATCTTGTTTTTCTTGGATTATTTTTCCCCTTCTCCTCTCATCTCTCTCATTTGATTTTTGAAGTCTTTTTTAAGATCTTCAGTGAATTCTTTTTGGGCAAGTGACCATTTGATGTTGCTCTTTGGGGGTTTCTTTACTTCAGTATCCTTTTCTGAAGATGAACTCCCATCATCTCTATTCCAATAATAGCTTTCTGTGGTTGGATTCTTTTTCCTTTGCCTGTGCATTTTTTGTGGTAATAACTTAATTTTTGTAATCACCTCTAGCCCTGGGGTATAGAGGATGGTGCCTCATACCCCAGATCTTCAGTTTTCCCCTCCACTCTGGAATCAAAGCCAAGCCTCCAACTTCCTGTAAAAGCCTGCAGCCAGGGTCTTTCTGCCCCACTGCTTCTGCACTCCCTGGGGCATGTGCTCTTTCCTTCCCACTGTTTCCTCCTCCCCCACCCCCCAACCAGCTAAGTCTGACATTCTGTGTCATCAGAGATTCTCCTGATCTTCGTGGATCAGATGCTTAATCCTCTCACTATCCCAGGGCTAAAAGTTCCTGTGGCTGGGGTGGAGGCAGCTTTTCAAACCTGGGCCTTGTGGCTTGTTGTTAAGGGGGGGTCCTAGCCTGGAGGTGTTAACTCTTCACCAGGACCAAGTCACCTCATCCAGGGACTTTTCTTCTGATCTTCTCATATCGTCTCAGGAAGACCCTTGTTGTGCCCCTTTTTAGATTGATTTTACACTCTTCCCCCCTACTCTCTCCCCACCCCCATGTTTGTCCTAAGGTGCTATTTTATCTCTCTGACTCTGCCATCTTTCCAGAATCCTCTCCTATTAATTTTTGCTGATTGTTTGTAGCTGTGTGACCCTGGGCAAGTCACTTCACCCTGTTGGCCTCTGTTTCCTCATCTGTTAAATGAACTAGAGAAGGAAATGGCAAACTACTTCAGTTTCTTTGCCAAGAAAACCCCAAACAGGGTCATGAAGAGTCAGATGTGACTGAAAAAAATGTCTTAACAGCAACAAAAATAAATTCAGATACCAAAAAAAAGTGCAGAAAAAAGCATACAATCAGAGTCTTAGAGCCAGGAAATCATGGGGCGCACTGGGGAGCCTCCAGTAGTCCACTCTGGCTAGAATATAGAGAACATGGAAGATAATAGTGTGAAATAAAGCCAGCTGGTATAGCCCTTGAAAGAGCTTTTTTTTTTTGTAAGTCAGGCAAAGGAGCCAAAACTTAGAGAATAATTAGTAGATTGTCATTGATGGTTATTGATTCAATAAGTGACACAACTTGCTATGTCCCCAAGAACAGTCAGTCTGGCAGATGGGTGGCTTGAAACAGGCAGAACCCAGCACTGGGAGGACCTCTGCAGGACCTGTGAATGTTGCTAGTGCAGTATTCCACATGGGTGATAACGAGGGCTTGTGTAAGGAGCATCCTGAAAATCATGGAAGATCCACGTCATTATACAGATCGTTGAGACAGCAGGTGATGCAGTGCAGAAAGTGCAGGCGCTGGACTCAGCATCCCACCTGAGACCGTTTTGTGGTCTTGGGTGTAGAAGAGGATTAAGGCTGCAGTTCTAGAGTCAGTTTGGTGGTGAGACACGCGTTACTGCCCTTCTTTCAGTTCAGTCTCCTCATTTATAAGTATTGTGACAACTCCCACCATCCAAAGGTGTGTGAGGCTCCAGTAAGACCACATATGTAAGGAGCTTTCAGATATTAAAGTACTTTATATATGCTATTATTACTATACTTTTGACATATATTAAGCTAGCAGATCTTTTTTCAGACAAATTGCTGTCTTGTGAAATCCCCCCTGAACTTGTAAAGTTAACTTTTTGAACCCAAGAATGAGATTTTTACATTCCAGATTCATTGAGGTATTGATGAAGCCTTTGAACATTACTGTAGATCTTGGTAGGCTTCAGTGGAAGAAGTCTTAACCACAGGTTGGGACAGCATTTCCACTGACAGGAGTAGGACCTCTATACAGAAAAGTCCCATGTAGGGTCTTCCCCATCTCTGAATTTTACCTGACATTACCATTGCTCTTTGGGAAGAAACCTTTTGAAATATTCTCATGGAAAATTCAGTAGTGATTTCATTGAGGCATTTATAACCTAAACATAGATAGACTCCTTGAAAAATATTAAGCACCTAGCATTTTGTTCAGATTTTTGTGTTTTTTATTTTTTATGACATGGATTCTCCTGCTCAAATTAATGACACTTGAGCTGCCTAGAGAAGAAAACAAGTGACATCGTTGACTATTCTTACTTAAAAGTTGGTGGGAAATAGCTCCTTTTGATGTGAGATGATAGAGTTTATTGGGACTTAATATTGCCTGTTTTCTAATTCAGGAAGGGAGGAGGCTTGTCATATATCTACCCTTTGACTTTGTTGGCAAGTTGAATTTTTGGTGTTTTTTTTGATGTGCAAATGTTGATGTATTTTTTGAAAACCCTTCACTAGTCGGTATTCACTAATGGTTATTGTGTTGAGTGAGCAAGATTTTTATTTTAAACTCTGCTCTTTTGATAATTCAGATAATATCTAAGATCCTACTTAAAAAAGTAAAAAAGTTGACCCAAAAAATTCTAAAAGAATAAGGAAATAATTATCTAAGAAATCTTGATCCTGTCGAGCATACACATGTTCTTCCTTCATATCTAGTACTCACTGAGGGCACCAAATGTCACAGCTTGTTGACTATGTTTGCATGATAAATATATCATGTATATCCATGATATTCCTATCAGCACTAGAAAAAGTTTTAAATCTTCTGGAGGACATGAAAATTCATTTTAATGAAGCAGATTACATTGCTTTGTCTCCTTTTATGTGTAAACAGAGCAGCCATATTCACTTAGGCTATAAAGATCATTTGTTCCATTATGAGCTGTAATCAAGTGAGTGAAAAACTTGTGATCCATCACCAGTTGCTCTGTTTTATTTTAGTTAAATCACTTGCTGTTCTGTCAGCAACTCTGAATTCTCTTTGGGAGCCATAATTTAATTTAAGTCTGTGGTGTGTCACTCATTTGCTAATAAATATGTGTTTCAGACACATAGATCCTAAATATTAATCATTTGTTTTGTCCATCTAAGGCTTCTCATTAGGAGAATATAGAGCCAAAAGGCTTTAAGTTTTACATTTGAAAAAGATCATAGCTGAGGAAAAGCATTTACAATGTGGGGTGGAGGGGAATTGGTTGGTGATCCAGACTCTTAACTCATCTCGCTGTTAGCCATGGTATTAAATACCACTGTTAGTGGGGCATTTAGGATACATGCTCCTGTGTACATCTCTGTGTACCTTGAGTGTTCGCCACTTTGGAAAAACATTCCATGATGGAATGTTGTTCTAAAGCATCTTTGTAACCCAAGCGATACTTTGTTACTCTCTGTTCTGTTCCATCGGATGCCACATTGGTGTAATTTCCTCTGTTCTAGAACATTTTTGTTCTATTCCTTCAGTCCAGCCAGGGCCTTGGTTCATGTCTAAACCTGACGAATCATTGTGTTGATTCTCTCTCCATAATTCAGACCTTCTTTAGCCAGTCCTCTGCCTTAGGTTCAGTTCACACTTAGTTTTCATCTCTTTCTACACCTGTCAAAAACTGAAAGTATCCTCTTGGATTTATATAGCTTTTAGGCTACACTTGGAATGAATCAAGCAGTAGTTCATGCATTTAGAGGAGTCAATAAGCCTCTCATCATATTACCCTTCACTGAGCTGGAATAATTTCAAGCGCTCAAATCAAGCATTCCATTTGTTATGAATTGGAGGAGGTAGGGAAGGCATATTTTGTCTCACCTGCTTTATAAATGAAATTTCTCAGGTGTGGAATTGAGCAGTATCTTCTATGCCTAGATAGACTACTTTAGAAACCCATGGTGGGGGAGGGATGCAGAGAGAGGAAATATATTGAGAGAGAGAGAGAGGGTATGCACACATAGATACATACACACACACACACACACACACACACGCAAGACTCACATACAGAAAATATTCTTGTGTCTGCCTTTGAACCTACCTTTACCTGCTTACTCATAGTTGTAATTCCCTCAATATTTGAGGTCTTATTTCCATCATTATTCATTTCTTTTCCATTTTTGTTGAAGTATCCTTTTTTTGGTTTAATACTATTTTGAAGAAACTGAATTTTTAAAGTATTCTGAAACATTTATGTAAAAGGAAAGATGCAGCACAGACTACTTTTCTTTCCTTGGACAACCAAGCTCACTTGATGAGCCAACACTGCCTTCTGCAGTTGGTACGGCTTGGGACTTTCTATCACATTGTGGTGCTCAAATGTTTTTGCCAGTGAATCGGAAATTGCCATCACACCCTAAAGAGGAAGGAGTAGGTTCAGTGTTGTCTGGCAGAAACATATAGAGGGAATGGATATAGCATGTGCATTCTTGAAATAAAAGCTTCTATCAAGTTTATATCCCTTATGGGATATATACTTTCCAAATGATCCTCCCACTCTTGTTAAGAAAAATCAGGCAAATAATGCCACTGTTATTTCTGACCTCTTAAAAAGGAGCAATATCTTTTGGTCTGTGCCTTTCCAGTGGCTTCAATTGGTTCAACCCCATTAACTGTCATTTTTTTAGTCGTTTTCCATAGTCAAGTATTCTGACCATTGTCACAGCCAAACAAATAACTTCAGGGACCTAGATCTATTAAAAGCTTGGGAAAAAAACATGGAATTTGCCTGAGAGGAGAGAGGAGAACTTTGCTATAGGACTAGAACTATTCGACTTACTTTCTTTGAATTTCAAAATCCATTCTTGTGATTTAGAATACTTCTTTGACAATAGTTTAAACTGATGACAGAGTATTTTTAAATCTAAAAGAAATGAAGAAAAGGATGCTGCCCCAAAGCATTTTTGTGACTTTATTGTACAGCTAGTTAGGAACTTCACAAGAAAGTCAAAGGAAAAGCTATTATGTCCTTTTTGTATGATTTCCTTTCAACATCTGTTGACCATTGTTTCTTATCATTTCTTCCTGTGGGTTGGTTTTTGTTTTGGTGGTGGTAGTTTGCTCTGTTTCTTGTTTGAAAACATCTTCTTTCAGAGTTTTTCTCATTCTTCACAACTACTTCCACATGCAGAAAGTCACTGGTAACATAATACTGGCCCCTGAATAATGAGAACAGTAATAATGTAAAGTTCGGTAGAATTGTACTTTCAAAGAGGAAATTTTTTTTTTTTTTTCCTAATGGAAGTTCTTCATAATCTGGAAGAAGACTTAACATGGCCTGTGTGGGTGGCATATTAGTCTAGCTTTTGAATTTGTCATTTCTTCAACTAAACTTTCCTTTTAAAAGATTAGAATTGCTTTCTACTTAATTTTGTCTTTACTGATAGAAAAGAGCCTTGATTTGTACTATCAATAGGCAACGACAACGTTATGATACTTTTGTGAAAACCAGGTTTATTACGAGAGAAATGAACATGCATGTGGAAACCCAAAGGATTTCCGGTCTTCACAGAAGTATACATTTTTTATAATAGCAGGACAGAGGGAGTACCAGGAAGGGGTGTGATGATGACATGCACTGTCGTTTTGAGTGAGGGAGGGCTGTGCAGGTGAACAGCCTCGCTTTTCCTCCAGAGCCATCTGAATCCAGTGACCAGATATTCATCAGGATGACTGGAGATGACCCAAGATGAATTGGGGTTAAGGTCACACAGCTAGTGAGTGTCAAGTTTCTGAAGTGAGATTTGAACTCAGGTCCTCCTGACTCCTGCGCTGGTACTCTACCCACTGCACCACCTACCTGCCCTGTGGGAGGGGTAACAGTGCAGTAAAGGTGGGGAAAAAAGACAAGACCATTCCTCATAGGGAAGAGCAACATGATGGCTAAAGCCACATTCTTTTCCCTTGGGAAGTGCTAGACTATAAAGATGGGAGGGTCTGCTTATCTGCACAAGCATTTTCCTAGTTTGGCACAATCTGACTGGTACTTGTCTTGCCTCCCAAGGATACACAGGGAGTCCTGCTTGCGGTGCAACAGCAAATTTTGTCAGCTCATGGGAAGCTTCATTCTTGACCATGTCGGGCCTCCTGTACGCTCTAGGTCTGGTGTTTTTAGAAAATATGCTAACTCAAAAAGACAAATTCAGAGGATCCCTTAACAGCCCTTTAACAATGCTGACCTCAACTGGCCTCAGCAGCTTTGCTGTCCAACTCCAGGTTGGAGTCTTCCTTTGCAGCTTCGTAACATTACTCTCCTTTGCCTACTCTATATTTCAGTAAAACTGACCTTCTAAGTGGAAGGCCAGAAAGGTGGGTGAGGGCCAGTTATAAGTCATATGATAGATACTTTTTAATAAGAATGACAATTATAATCCAGCAGATCTGGACCCTGGTAAAGAGTCTGTTGTGTACTTTTTCCCCAGTTTCAGTCACTACCCAACTGAACCAGTCTGAAATTCTATGGTTCCACTGGGAGGATCCTGAGGGAGGCTAGGCAGTGTTTCAGGAAACATTTCCCACCCTCCCTTTTCTCCCTTTTTGCTATTTTTCTGCTTCCTCAAGGGGAAACCCACACCTTTCCTCTTCCTTTGCTTAAGCTCAAAAGCAGAAAAATAAGCCACAGATTATTATGACAGAACAGTTGGAGGTGGGACTTCTCTAGCTCTTTCGGCAGTGTGCATTATTTCTTTTTTAAACCTTTAACAATGACATTTTATATTGTACTTTCTCAAGAGGAGCAGTTTAGTCTGTACTCCTGGTCCTTGTCTTTGAAGCTGCCGGGTTGCTGTTAGATCAGATTTCTAGCCTGCAGTTGACTTTATCTCATTTACAGGATCACATTTCTGTTGCCATACACTGTGTGATCTCAGCCTCCCCAAAGCTTTTTAACAATTAGTAATTGAGCAGGAAGTGTGTGTTTATTACAATAGCCTTTTGATTTTGATTTTACAATCATGTAGTGTTGAGCAGAGAGCAGAGGCGGCAAAGTGCCTCTCTGTAACACGTTTTTGACAGAGAGAAGTCTGTTGTTTCAGCCGCTTGGCTCTCTGTCAGCACTTCTCAGACTTCCCTCTTGTGTTGGTTGCTTGGCAACCTGGAGTTGGAGCAATCAAACCGTGGCCAGTGCTTTTCCAAGCCTAAATTGGTAGATGATTTATTGGTGAGACTATAAGCATGGCAAGCAACAGAAATGGACAATTTTTTTCTTTTCATTCTTTTTTTTTAAGACCAGGAGTGATATAAACAGTAAAATAGAAAGGATAACTAAGTAGAAAGCCTTATCTGAGGTGCTTCTTTCAAAATTTTTAATGAAAATCATTCAGGCTTACTCTGAGACCTTTTACTTATATATATCTCGATGCCTGTGTTTTTTCTTAGGATTAAATAATTTTCTGAAGGGTATTGTGAATATGGTATTAGAAAGGCAGTAAAAGTTAAGAATACTGTTAAGTATGAATGCATACGAGGCATTTTTTACTTTCTTTACTCATCATTTTCATAATATGATCTGAGCTTTCTGAAGGAGAAACAGAGGATAGGAAAGATTAAGGGATATGTCCAAGGTCACACAGTAAATGGAATGGTAGATCTAGTAATAGGTCCCATTTCTCCTGACTCTCTCCTTCCATGCTAACTTTGGATTAGCTATTATAAAATGCTGGTAGCTGACCTTAAAATATATCAGGAGCAGTGTTGGAGCCATAAGGCTTTGACAAATGGAATAGTTCCTCCTTTCTTCTCTCTTTTTTTTTTTTTAAATCAGTCTGGGGGTAGAAAAACCCCAGGAAAGACAGTACCTTACTTTCAGTATTATGCTCTCTTTTAACAGGTGTTTAAGACTTTCTTTGAGTCTGCATATAGATTAGTGTAGGTAGAAAGGAGGAAGCTACCATTTTGGTACTGGTTAATTATGTTTCAATGGATTCTTCCTATTTTTTCCTTCTGCCATCACTGCCTGACTCATCCTTTAATTTAAAAAAAGAAAAAAAACTTTTACTCATAAATTTTGCTATTTGGATTTTCTCTTCAAAATCAAGACACTAAAAGGCTGCATGCCCCATTATAGATTAAATTTCTGTAGAATTATAAATGAAAGGGAGATGACTGATAGCATTCTGCATGCAATATTGAAGGGTGAAAGTGAGAGGGGAAAATGTACAGATTAATCTCTAAAACATTAGCTAAGTATTATAAAAAAAATTATAAATATATTGAAACCCTAATTCTCTCTGTATCCTGGTTTAGGTTACCTTATTGTATATATAAATATGCTGTTAGTTTTTGAATTCTGTATAAATATATAAATCTAATGTTTATATATGTGTGTATGTATGTGTGTATACATACATACACATACACACACATTTATATAATTCACGCATAGCTGTGCTCATGCTTGTTGAATCCCAATATTTCTATTAGGAGTGAGGTGTTATGGGAACACTATTACTTGAAACAAAAGATAATAGAGAGGCTCCATGGAAGGGCTCATTGACATCCTATGATCTTGTGATACTTCCTTTAGGGAATTTCTTTGACATGTGGGTATACTGCTATATTGTAGGTATATTCTAGGTTTACTTGCATAGAGAGTTCCCATTTTTTGCTGGGGTTGTTCTTTGTGTGTGTGTGTGTGTGTGTGTGTGTGTGTGCATGTGTTTGAATATTTCATGCATATTGAAGCTGACAATGGAAAGTAATAAATGACATTGTCTTCTCTCCCTCCACTATGTTTTCTGCTATCTCCAAATAAAATGTTTTCATTGTGTTTTTGGTGGTGGAGCAAAGGGTTAAATGAGAGCCTATTGGTGCATGGGTTCCCAGTGGGCAGAGGAGGAAAGTGATTGTGGCCTTGGGTGAGACCCTTTAGCTTCTAGATATTCTCGTTGTCTCTCTTTGAAATGGAGCAGATCGTAAGGAATGCTTAAGCATGGTTAGATTCTTTGAAAAGCCACCTTTCTTTCTTGAAACTCATTTTTTTCTTTTCTGTTATTTTTTTTAAAGGCATTTTTGGTCTTTTACATTTTATTTTGAATTTAGACACCAAAAAGAGCATTTCCATATGCATAGCAGAGCACAAAAAGGATTCTACATGAAAGCATGGAATCCATTTCATGCTACTTTTTTTTTAAAGTATATAGTGCTATATTTATTTCAAAACTGTACTGAGTTTGAAGGTGGAGCTGGATACACCTTTTTGTGGAGTGGGCACAATGAAGGGGAGCGCCGTGAAGCTGGCGTGGGTTTTGCAATCAAAACTAATCTGATCAGCAAGCTGGTGTGTCTGCCAAAAGGAATGAATGACAGGCTCATGACAATGCAGTTGCCACTCACCAGAAAACGCCATGCCACCATCATCAATGCCTATTTTCCTACCATGACAAACCCTGATGAAGTCAAAGAAAAAAATTTTATGAAGACATAGAGACCCTTATCATCAGTGTGCCAAAAGAGGACAAGCTTGTAATTCTGGGTGACTTTAATGCTAGAGTAGGCTCAGGCTACCAGACTTGGTAAGGAGTCCTAGGGAGGAATGGAGTTGGAAATAGCAACAGCAATGATCACTTACTGCTGAAGACTTGTGCACCACATGACCTTCTCATCACCAACACTATCTTCCTTTTACCTAAACGCAATAAAACTAAGTGGATGCACCCTCGCAGCAAACACTGGCATCTCTGTGATTGTAAGGAGAAGAGACAGACAAGACGTGAGAGTGACAGAGGCAATGTGTGGTGCAGAGTGCTGGACTGATCATAGACTTTACCCTTTCCAAGCTAAATATTCGCATTCATCAGAAGCACTGCCCCCAAGGCAAAATGACTACCAGAAGAATTAGTGTCAACAAATTAGAGCTCTTCTCTGAGCATGAACAGTTTGTTGCTAACTTGGAGGGAAAGTTGAGCCAACACACAGAGGGCAACAGTGGAGCAGAAGAGGAGTGGGCAGCTTTCAGAGATTTGGTGTACCGCACCGCATTTGCTCATCGGGGTCAGAACACTCACTAACATACGAGACTGGTTTGATGAAAATGATGGGGAAATTCAGAAGTTGCTAAATGAAAAATGTGAACTCCACAGGATTCATCAGCAGGATAGTTCATCCACTTCTAAGAAGGCAGCATTTAATTCTATCAGAAACTAAGTATAAGCAAAGCTTAGAGAGGTGCAGGATTCCTGGCTCAGTAAGAAGGCAGATGAAATTCAATTTTATGCTGATAGTGACAATCCAAAGCACTTTTATGATTCCCTGAAAGCTATTTGTGGATCAAAAACTTATGGTGCATCACAGCTGCTCAGGGCTGGTGGAGCCATGTTGATTAGTGATAAGGACATGATCCTAGAGAGATGGGCTGAACACTTCTATGGTGTTTTCAACAGACCATCATCAATCAATGCTGAGGCCACTGACCATTTATCTTAGGTTGAAGTCAATCCCTTCTTAGCTGAACTTCCAACGAAGAAGAGGTTTTGAGTGCCTTTAGGCTCCTTTCATGTGGCAGAGCACCTGGTGCTGATTCTATTCCAAGTGAGATTTACGAGGTAGGGGGACCATTGCTCATACAAAAGCTGACTGAAATTTTCCAGGTTATATGGCAAGAGGAGGTTATACCCCAGGAGTTCAAGGATTCCTCCATTGTCCATCTCTTTAAAGGTAAAGGGAATAGGTTGTCCTGGGACAATTACAGGGGGATCTCTCTCTCTTAGTCATTGCTGGCAGAATTCTTGCTAGAGTCCTCCTTAATAGGCTGATCCTTCACCTGGAAGATGAGCATTTACCTGAGAGCCAATGTGGCTTCAAAAAGGGCTGAGGAACAGTTGATACAGTGTTTGCTGCCTGACAACTCCAGGAGAAATGCCAGGAGCAGAACGGAGGTCTGTACACAATGTTTGTAGATCTGACCAAGGCCTTTGACACTGTTAGTCATGAGGGCCTATGGAAAATCATGTCAAAATGTGGTTACCTGGAAAAGTTCATCAATATTGTATGTCAATTTCATGATGGCATGTTTGCCGGGGTTCTGGATGATGGACAAAGGTCTCGTGTCTTCCCAGTCACCAATGGAGTGAAACAGGGCTGTGTGCTTGCTCCCATGTTTTTTAGCATGATATTTTCAGTCATGTTGACATGCTTTCAATGAGGATGAACATGGCATCAAGGTCAACTACCATACTAATGGTAAGTTCTTCAGTTTGAAAAGGTTACCATCCAAGACCAAAGTGGAGGGAATGTTGGTGCATGATTTTCTGTTTGTAGATGATTGTGCACTCATTGTAGCCTCTGCAACTGAGATGAAACAAAGCATGGATTAGTTATCTGCTGCCTGTGCTAATTTTGGCCTAATAATTAACACCAAAAGAACACAGGTGCTCCATCAGCTACCACTATACCATCCATATGTGGAACCATCAGTTACAACAAATGGAGAAGTTTTGAGTGCTGTGGATAAGTTCATTTACCTTGATGTAGTGTATTTTCCAGGGAAGTACACATTGACAATGAGGTTGATGCACACATTGCCAGAGCTAACTCACTGTTTGGGAGGCTCTGAAGAAAAGTTTGGGAGAGAAGAGGTGTTTGACTACCCAACTAAAGGTCTACAAAGCTGTTGTGCTTGCCTCATCGTTATATGCTTGTGAAACATGGACAGTCTACCAGTGCCATGCCAGGAAACTGATTCACTTCCATTTGAACTGTCTTAGGAAGAGTCTGAGGATCACCTGGCATGATAAGGTGCCAGACACTGATGTCCTTGCTTGAGCTGAACTGCCAAGTATTCAAACTATGCTTCAGAGAGCATAACTTCTATGGGCTGACCATGTTGTTTGAAGACAAAATGTATGCTTGCCAAAAAGACTATTTTGTGGAGAACTTGCATGGGGCAGGTGATTACATGGTAGCCAGAAGAAATGATACAAGGATACTCTGAAGGTCTCTCTCAAGAACTTTGGACTTGACTCTGCGACATGGGAGACTCTGGCACAGGACCACCCAACATGGCATGCCCACATCAGAAAGGGTACTCTGCTCTGTGAGTAAAGAAGAATTGAGACAACATAAAGTAAACACAGGATGTGCAAATTTGGGCTATCCACTGCAGATATTCAAGCAGACTATGCGTGCCCAGCCTGTGGTAGAGCATTCTGAGCTCATATTGGTCTGATCAGCCACAGTTGAACACACTGAAATTTCACACTGAAAGTCTAAGGACAACAACCAACTTGTCTGTGCTTACTTTTAAGCTTCCTTTATTTCTTTTTAGAAAGTGTTATGTGGTCGTCTTCCCTTCAACCTTCCTGTCCCTAATTAATCCAGAGGAAGTAGGAGCAAGAAGGAAATGTGAAACAAATAAACATAGTTGAGCAAAATGAATCCACACAGTGGCCATCTCCAAAAATTCTTATTTCTGTAACTTGTGTCCATCACCTTTCTGTCAGGAGTTAGGCAATATATCTCATCATTGGTCCTGCAGAAGCATGGTTATTACTTTGATCAGAGTTGTTAAACCTTTTAGAGTTGTTTTTCTCCATAGCATTGCCATCTTCATATGAATTTTTGTTTAGTTTGGCTTAGCTCACTTCACTCTGCATCATTTCATACTACTCAGACTATTTGAAATTGTCTCGTTTATTATTTCTTACAGTACAGTAATATTCCCTTACATTTACATATGTCATAATTTCTTCCATTTCCCAGTGACCTGATAGGCAATCTGAGGTACCCCTTTAGATTCTAGTTTTCTCATATCCCCCAAACCCTTTTAATCTCCCTTTTTGAATTTGAAATTTTTGTTTTGCTTGTTACTATTCCATATGTAGTATTATCTACGCTCTTAATCTCTATCCCTGATTGTTTCCCTGTTGAATTGGTTATATTTTTACTCAAACTATTTGTGTGTATTTATCTATTTGTATATTTAGCCCTCTTTTGTCTATTTCAGATAAGAGTATCATCTGATGGCCATTCCCTCAACCACTTTATTCATTTTTATATATTCATATTCGTATATTCACTTATGTGAAATAACAAGTTCTTCCTCCTTTTCATATAATATATTCCAACTTAAATCCTCCCTTTTCTTTCCCCTCTTTCGAACCTTAGAACAGAAACATTGCTTCCTCAGGATTTGTTTGTATATTTTTAATATAACTCCTTTAATGCCCTTGAAAAACATTGTTCTGAAGGAATCTTACATTTTTAAATTTCTCCCCCTTTAAAAATGTTAGCACAATATCACCATATAATTTCTTCCAAATGTTCAAATAAATTTATCTTTCTAGTTTTCTCTGGATTCTGGTGATTTGTATTTCAGAGTTCCTACTTAGTTCTTGCTTGAATGCTTGAATCAGGAATGCTTGAAAGGCAGTAGATTTCTGAAGTTCTTACCCCTTATCACAACTTTTCTCTTTATCATCCATCTTTTCTGTTCTCTCATTTAACACTAATCCCATTCCTTGTATTTCATTTCTTTCATTTCCTCCAATGTTTCTCTGCTCCACCTTTGCTTCACTTAACATTTCCATAACTTTGCACAGGTTAGCTTCTGCATCTCGAATATACTCTTTCCTTAGTATTAACTTCTTTCAAGATACCTAGACCTCCCAGTCTCTCTTTTCTTTGTCTCTGTACCTGTCTGTCCCTCCCTCCATCTCTTTCTCTTTCCCACTTTTCTCTCCTCCCCTCTCCTCCTCTCTCCTTCTTTCTCCTTCCCTCTCCTCCCCTCTCCAGTAGACTATCTGAAATTCCTTATGCACCTACTTGAACATTTGCTGATACTGACCCAGGAAACCTCATTTCTAGCTTACTCTCACCATCTGATTTCTCCGTTCATATTCTAAGCAAGATCGCTGTTATACCCAGGAAAAGTCAAGAAATGCAGTTAATTTTGCTCTCTACAAATGGTACATGAATGAATGAATGAAAAAAAAGCATAAATTCCTGATGTTGCTCTCAGAATACAAATGAATGCCAACAGAACTGCCCCTGCCCCCTAAGAGCATAATAATAAGAGAATACCACACATAAAGGGATACTGGAAAAGATGATAGGGGCAGTACCTACCTGGTGGCATTGTGTGGAAATAGCGAAGAAGTGGTGTGGTGGACTGAACTTCCAGGAGCCACGATGGGGCATATACTGTAAGTGCTCTCACCCTCCTTTTGTTGACTTTGAAAAACCCAGAGAATATTGCCCCAGGAACAATCCTGGACTAGTGGGGCCAGCAGAAGGGGTATAGCAGTCTTTTAGCTTAGAAGGCTAGGGTGATCGATAGGAAGGGTCCCTCTTGCTGTGGCTGAAGGGGACCAGTGCAGGATTGGAGGCATCCCAACAAGCCCCATGTAAGCGTACCTGAAGATCCAGAGCCCCACAGGGCGTGGAGCCAAGTAAGCACCAACAGCAGGACTCCAGGCGTGCTTTAGCACAGTCAGGGGAATTGGGCAGACATCAGCACAGATCGGGGTCCACCATCCACTGAGCTTGCCTGTGCTTTAGCACAGCCCCAGGGGAGGAAGAAACCTCCAGGGACCAGGTCACCTCTCCCCCACATCTCATGTCATGAACTCCAGGGGAAACTCGGAAAGACTTCATCTGGCCTTGGCCTTGGTATACACCAGCCAGCTAAGCACCAAGTTAGCTGCAGCATTATATAGCTTATAGCTGAAAGAGGCCACAGCACAGAAAGTCAATTAACCGGGCCCCTAGCTCCCAGCACAGGAAATGTGCTACAGAGCCCCCTGTGCCCCAGAAGCAGAAATCCACTTTAAAAGCCAGGAAAAAGACAATCACCATGAGTGAGAAACAAATTAGAAAAACAGAGACCATAGAATCTTACTGTGGGGACAGGGAAGATCAAAATATGAATTCAGAAGAGGACAGCATTGTCACTATACCCACATCTGAAACTTCAAAAGGCAATATGAACTTGTCTGAAGCCCAAAGCTTTGGAAGAGCTCGATAAGAATTTTAAAAGCCAAGTTAGGCAGAAGTAAAATCGACTAATGATTTTAAAAATACAATTGACAAAAATGGAAAAAAAAAATTCACTGAAGAAAACATACAGGTAAAAAGCACAATTGGTCAAATGGATAAGGAGGTACAAAACCTAACTGAAGAAAATAATTCCTTAAAAGAAAAAACTGAACAAATGGGGAAGGGTGGGAGGTATAAAAAATAACTGAAGAAAACAATTCGTTAAAAATTAGAATTGTACAAATAGAAGCTAATGACTTTGAGGCATCAAGAGTCAGTCAAACAAAATCTATAGAATGAAAAAACAGAAAAAATGTAAAATGTCTCATTGGAAAAGCAATTGACCTAACAAATAAATCCAGAAGAGAAAATCTAAGAATTATTGGTCTACTGGAACGCAATGAAGAAAAAAAGAGCATGACTGGTATCTTCCAAGAAATCATCAAGGAAAACTGCCCTGAGGTGTTAGAACCAAAAGGCAAAATAGTCATCAAAAGAATCCACTGACTACCTCCTGAAAGAGATCCCAATTTGAAAATGCCAAGGAATGTTGTAGCCAAATTCCAGAATTATCAGGTTAAGGAGAAAATACTGCAAGGAGTCAGAAAGAAATGATTCAAATATCGAGGAACTGTATATAGTCAAGATCACACAGGACCTTACAACTTCTACATTAAAAGATGAGAGGCATTGGAATGTGATATTTCATAAAGCAGACGAGGTTGGACAACAACCAAAGATCAACTACCCAGCGAAAGTGAGCATAATCTTGCAGGCAAGGAGATGGACATTCATTGAAATAAGGAATCTCCAGACCTTCCTGACGAAAACATCAGAGCTCAGTGGGAAATTTGATCTTCAAACTTCAAAGACTCAAGAAAGATAAAGGTGAACAAGGAAACAAAAGCTTGTTATTCAATAAGGACAAGCTGTGTATACATATGGGAGGATGATACTTGTTAATCTTGACAATTATGTATTTATTATGACATTTAAAAGGGATATAGATAGATAGAGGGTGTGGGTATAAATTAACTGATGTGATGATAAAAAACCTAATTAAGGAGTGTGAAGGGATTGTAATGGGAGAAGAGGAAAGGAGGAAGCAGAAAAGGGTAAATTACATCATATAAAGAGACACAAAAATATGGTGGAGGGAAAGAAGGGAAGGAGACGAGCATTGTTTGAGCTTTATTCTCATTAGATTTGGTTCAAGGAAGGAATAGCAGTTAAGGTCCAGAATAACAGTTAAGTATAAGAAATCTAACTTTCTGTACAGGCAGTAGGAGGGGAGAAGGGAAAGGGGAAAGAAAATGGAGGGGTGATTAGAAGGGAGGAAAGAAGTAGTAAGGGGAAAGAAAAGGTGGGGGGGCTGATAGAAGTGAAGGAAAATTGAGATAGGTGGTGGTCAAAAGTAAAACTTTTGAGGAAAGGAAGGGAGAAATAAAAGCATAAAGGGGTGGAGAATAAGATAAAGAGAAATATTTAGATAGTAATATGTGAATGGAATGAACTCTCCCATGAAATGGAGGTAGATAACGGAATGGATTAAAAACCGTAATCCTACAATATATTGTTTACAAGAAACACATTTGAAATGGGGATACACATAGGATAAAGGTAAAAGACTGGAGAAGAATATATTGTGCTTCAGTTGAAGTAAAATAAGCAGGGGTAGCAATCCTAATCTCAGACAAAGCAAAAGCAAAAATAGATCTAATCAAAACAGATAAGGAAGGAAACCATATCATGCTAAAAGGCACCATAGACAATGAAGTAATATAATTGTTTAACATATATGTCCCATGTGGTAAAGCATCCGTATTCTTAGAGAAGAAATTAAGGGAGTTAAAGGGAGAAATAGATAGCAAAACTATACAAGTGGAGAACCTGTATCTTCCCATCTCTGAACTTGATCAATCTCACTTGAAAATAAACAAGAAAGAAGTTAAGGAGTTGAATAGAATTCTGGGAAAAGGTATGCTAGAACCTCTTCAGAAAATTGATTGGGAAAAGAAATACACATTTTTCTCAGCAGTGCATGGCACATACTCAAAAACTGAGTATGTACTAGGGCGTTAAAACTTTCAAAATCCAGTGTAGAAAGACAGAAAAAAAAATCAATTCATGCTTTTCAGATAGTGTTGCAATAAAAATTATTATGTAATGAAAAGCCATGGAAAGGTAGACCAAAAATTAATTGAAAACTAAATAATCTAATCCTAAAGAAGAAATAGCTGATAACTTGATTCGTGAGAATGACAATAATGACACAATGTACCTAAAATCATGGGATGCAATAAAAAGCAGTTCTTAGGGGAAGTTCTATATCTATGAATGATTACATAAATAAAATGGAGAAAGAAGAGATCAATGAATTGGGCATACAAGTGAAAAAGCTAGAAAAAGAACAAATTGAAAATCCCCAATTAAATACCAAATTAGAAATACTGAAAACTGAAGGAGAGATTAATAAAATTGAAACTAAGAAAACTATTGAACTAAGAGTTGGTTTTATTGGAAAAAAATGAATAAAATTAATAAACCTTGATCAATTTGATTTAAAAACAAAGAAGAAAACCAAATTCACAGTAGCAAAAATGAAAAGGGTCAATTCATCTCCAATGAAGAGGAAATTAAAACAATAATTAGGAATTATTTTGCCCTGGTGTATGCCCATAAATTTGACAATCTTAGTGAAATGGATGAATATTTACAAAGATATAAATTGCCCAGATTAACAGAAGAGGAAGTAAAATGCTTAAATAAGCCCACTTCAATAAAAGAAATTTAACAAGTCATCAATGAACTCCCTAGGAAAAAATCACCAGAGTCAGCTGGATTTACAAACGAATTCTGTCAAACATTTAAAGAACAGTTAATTGTAGTACTAGATAGACAACTTGGGAAAATTGATGGAGTCTATCAGTTTCTTTTTATGATACAAATATGGTGCTGATACCTAAACTGGGAAGAGCCAAAACAGAGAAAAAAAAATTATAGACCAATATGCCTAATAAATATAGATGCAAAAAAAAATTTAGAGATATTAGAAAAATGATTACAGCAACTTATCACAAGAATAATAACACTTTGATCAGGTAGGATTTATATCAGGAATGCAGGACTGGTTTAGTATTAAGAAGACTATCAGCATAATTGATAATATCAACAACAAAAGTAACAGAAACTACATGATTGTCTTGACACAGAAAAAGTTTTTGACAAAATACAAAACCCATTCCTCTTGAAAACACTGTAGAGCGTAGGATTAAATAGAGCCTTTCTTAAAATGATAAGTGACATCTACCCAAATGTCAGTAATCATTATATGTAATGGGAATAAGCTAGGTGCATTTCCAATAAGATCAGGGGTGAAACAAAGATGTCCCTAATCACCACTTTTAATCAGTATGGTACTAGAAATGTTGACTTTAGCAATAAGAGAAGAAAATAAACTGAAGGAATTAGAATAGGCAAAGAAGAAATTAAGTTATGACTCTTTGCAGATAGAATCCTAGACAATGAAGTAAAAACTACTTGAAATAATAAACAACTTTAGCAAAGTTGCAGGCTATAAAATAAACTCACACAAATCATCTGCATTTATATATGTTATTAACAAAGCCCAACAGCAAGAGATAGAAAGAGAAATCCCATTTAAAGTTACTGTAGACATTATAAAATATGTGAGAGTCTACCTGACAAAACAAACCCAGGGACTATATGAACATAATTACAAAACACCATTCACACAAATAAAGTCAGATCTAAATAACTGTAAAAACATCAGTTGCTTGTGGGTAGGCTGAGCTAATATAATAAAAATGACAATTTAATAATTTCCTTACTCAGTGTCATACCAATCAAACTACCAAAAAATCATTTTATAGAGCTAGAAAAAATAATATCAAAATTCATCTGGAAGAAAAAATTATCCAGAATATCAAAGGAATTAATGAAAAGAATACTAGGGAAGGTTGCCTATCCATACCAGCTCTTAAATTGTATTACAAAATAGCAGTCATCAAAATCACTTGGTACTGGCTAAGAAATAGAGGGGTAGATCAATGGAATAGGTTAGGTATACAAGACACAGTAGTCCATGATTATAGCAGTCTACTGGTTGGTAATCCTAAGAACCCCAGCTTCTGGGGTATGAATTTACTTTTTAACAGAAAGTGCTGGGAAAACTGAAAAATAGTGTGGCAGAAACTAGGCATAGACCACCACCTGACTCCGTATACCAGATGAAAGTCTAAATGGGTACCTGATCTAGTAATAAAGACTGATACTTTAAATAAATTAGGGGAACAAGCAATAATTTGTCAGATTTGTGAAGAATGGAGGAATTTATGACCAAACAAGAGATAGAAAACATTATGAAATGCAAAATGAATAATTTTGATTACATTAAATTGAAAAGTTTTTGCACAAACAAAGCCAATGCAGCCAAGATCAGGAGAGATGCAGAAAACTGGGAAGGAATTTTTACAACTAGTATCTGTGATAAAGGCCTCATTTCTAAAATTTCTGGAGAACTGAGTCAAATTTACAAGAATGCATGTCATTCTTCTATTGATAAATGGTCAAAGGATATGAACAGGCACTTTTAGTCACGTGAAAAAATGTTCTAAATCACTATTGATTAGAAGTGCAAATCAAAACAACTCTGAGGTACCACATCAAACCTATCAGTTTGACTAACATGACAGAACAAGAAAATGATAAATGTTGCAGAAGATATGGGAGAGTTGGAACACTAATTCATTGTTGGTGGAGCTGTGAGCTGATCCAACTATTCTGGAGAGCAGTTTCAAACTATTTCCACAGGGCTATAAAAATGTGCATACCCTTTGACCTTGCAATACCTCTTCTAGGGTTAAATCCCAAAGAGATCAAGAAAATGGGAAAAGGATCCACATATACAAAAATATTTATAGCAGCTCTTTTTATGGTGGCCAAGAATTGGAAATCGAGGGGATACCTATCAGTTGGGGAATGGCTGAACATGTTGTGGTATATGAATGTAATGGAATGCTATTGTGCTAAAAGTTTTGACAGAAAGGCAGAATTCAGAAAAACCTGAAAAGACTTATATGAACTGAAGTAAGCAGAGGCAGAAGAACATTATACACAGTAACAGCCACAGTGTGTGAGCAATGATTTTGATAGACTTATCCCTTCTCAGCAATGCAAGGATTGAAACATGTTCAAAGAACTCATGATTCAAAATGCCATCCACATCCAGAAGAACTATGGAGTCAGAACACAGAATAAAGCAAATTAGTTTCTCTTTCGTTATGGTTTGTTTTTCTCATGTCTTCTCCCATTTACTATAATTCTTCCGTGCAACATGACTAATATGAAAATGTGTTTATTAGGAATGTATGTATAGAGCCCATATAAAATTGCATGCCATCTTGGGGAGGGAGGGGAGAAAATTTAAAACTTAGGGAAGTGAATGTTGAAAACTGAAAAGAAATAAAATAATAAATTTGGAGAGAGAAAAAAGAAGTTATATGCCTGGTTCCAGTCAAGATAATCCCAAAGCTCATCTCTTTTTATTGGATTATTTTATTTGTTTTCAGTGTTCTCCAATCACTTCCATATATCTTAGGTTTTTTTCTCTTTTCTCCCCACTCCCTCCCTGATATGGCATATGGTTTTATTAGGTTCTACACGTACATTCCTATTCAGTACATTTTCACCTTAGTCATGTTGCATGGAAGAATTAAACTGAATTAGAGAAATCATAAAACAAAACATAATACAAAAGAAGATGGTCTGCTTCTGTGATAAAATTCCATAGTTCCCAAAGCTCAACTCTTAAAGCCAAAAGTGCCAAAGGAAGAAAAGTCTGTGTATTTAATCTCAGATAGTCACTTACTCCCTCCCAGAGTCTCAGTTTCTTCAGAAGTAACATGGACATATTAAATGAAAAGAATCCTGAAGTATCTTCCAGGTCTAGATCTATGATCCCTAGGTGTCCTCTCATATAGCAAGGTAAACTGTTTAGCATTATTGAGTCCCTTATGATTTTTCTTTTATGTTTTCCTTTCTGTCCTTCTTGAATTTTTTATTTGCAAATCAACTTTTCTATTCAGCTCTGATCTTTTTATCAAGAATACTTAACAGTTCTGCATTTCATTAAATATCTACTTTAACCTTTGAAGAATTATACTCGATTTTGCTAGGTAGGTTATTTTTGGTTGTAATTTCAGCTCTTTTGCCTTCTTCTAGATATCTTATTCCAAGCCCTCTACTGTATTAATGTGGTAACTGTTAAATTTTGTGCAATCTTTACTCTTGCTCTATAGTATTTGAATGGTTTCTTTTTGTCTACTCAACATATTTTGTCCTTAACCTGGGAACTCTGGAATTTGACTGTAATGATCCTGGGAGTTTTCATTTTGACTTCTCTTTCAGGTGATCTTCAGTGGATTCTATTTCTGTTTTACCCTCTGGTTCTAGGATATCAAGGGAATTTTCCTTTGTAATTTCTTGAAATATGATGTCTAGGTTCTTTTTTTGATCATGGCTTTCAGGTGGTCCAGTTCTTACATTATGCTTTATCTGTCTGTTTTCCAGGTTCTTTTTACAATGATATATTTCACATTTTCTTCTCTTTTTTCCATTCTTTTGACTTTTGTTTTTTCTTGATGTCTCATGAGTCATTAACTTTCACTTACACAGTTTTTATTTGTAAGGAATTATTTTCTTCAGCAAGCTTTTGTATCTCTGTTTTCTGTTTGGTTAATTTTGCTTTGTAAGATGTTACTTTCTTCATTATTTTTTGGTGCATCTTTTACCAGGCAGTTAATTGTTTTTTCATAATTTTCTTCCTTTGCTCTCATATCTTTACCATTTTTTCCTCTGCTGTTTTTGATGCTGAAAATAATTTTTCATTTTTCTAGGAATTCTTGTTGGGCTTGTGTCCAATTCATATTTTTCCCCCTTGGAGGCTTTGCTTGTGACTGTACTTGGGATTTCAATGTTTTCTGTGCTTTCAAGATGATGTGGTCACTGCTCTCCTGGTCTGTATTCTTCTCCTTACCTAGGAAGGGTCTCTGATCCCTTGGGATTGCAGTCAGTGGTGCTTTTCAGAGCCCCTGCTCCCTTGAAACCAGAGACAATATTGTTCCTCAAGGTTCCTATTCTCTTGTGACCAAAAGTGATGCTATTCCTCAGGGCCCTTATCCCTCCTTCTCTCCTCCCTTTCAGCTATCACCTAGAAGTGGTCATAGGCAATGGATTTACCAGTGATTAGTCTTGCTTCTAGTACTAACACAGTAGCCCCTTGTAATCTCTGACCAGTTGCCTGGGATAGCCCTGTATCCTGCCAGCCCTCTTCTCTTATTGAGGTCTACCTTTCAGGACTTCCATTTTGGGAAAGGATCCAGATCGTCCAAAGTTCATTCCACCCCTCACTGTGCTTTCTGACTCTAGACTTCACCTCCATGCTACCATCACCCTGTCTCCCAGACTTGCCACTTAACCGTTTTTGTTTGTCTTCACCCATCATGGCTGAGGACTTGCTTTCCTTTACTTGTTTTTGTATCCAGTGCTTAGTTCATCGTCTGGCACATAGAAACCAATTAAACTTGTTGCTTATCTGCCTGAAACAATCCCTTCCCAAGGAGCTTACATTCTATTGAAGGAGACAACATACATACATAAAAGCACAGAAGACATATAAAAATAAATGCCAGGTAAGTTGGGTCTTGGGAGTGAGTAGGAAGGAAAAGTACTAACTCCTGGAGAGATGGAAAGGCTTCATGTAGAAGATCGGGCTTGAGCCAGAGTTTTGATGCAACTCATAATGCAGAGTTGTGGAAGAAATTAATTTTGGGCATTAGGAACAGCCAGTGGGAAGCTGGGGTGTCACAGTGGATAGAGCACTGGGCTTTGAACCAGCAAGACTCATTTTCATGAGTTCAAATGTGACCTCACACACTTATGTGTAATGCAACCCTGAACAAGTCATTTTGACTCTGTTTGCTTCGATTTCTTGTCAGTAACATGAGCTGGAGAAGGAAATAGCATGCAACTCTGGTATTTGCTTTAAAAAATCCCAAAATAGTGTCACAGAGAATCAGACACCACTGAAATGACTCAGCAGCAACAGAAGGGACAACCCATGCAGATTCCAAGAGCTAAGAGGACCGGCAACAAGGTAAATTTGCCTGGCCTGTAGAACGTAGGCTATGAAGATTGCAAAGGTGGATGTGGGACAGATGGGCAAGCACTTTCCAATTCAGACACAGGAAATTCGATTCCAGAGGCTAGATGGAGCCCATTGGAGTTTTCTGAGCAGGGGGATTGTATAGTCAGATCTTTACTCAAGGAGATTCACTTTGGCACATGTGAAGGGTAGGAGTGGAATGGGGGAAAAATGGAGTCATGAAGATCAGTTTGGGATTGACTGCAGTAGTCTGGGCTTTGAAACAGGAAGATGGCTGTGTGAGTAAAGAGATTTGGAGGAATATGAGAGACATGGAGGCTGAAATCATCAGATTTCTGTTTGGATACGTGGTGTGTGAGTGAGAGTACGAAGTCAAGGACAATGCATTGTGATAAATTCAAGTGACTGAAAGAATTGTGTCTTCTGTCAAAATAGGGAAACTTGAAAATGGTTTGGGGTATGGAGGAGTGCTATGAATTAAGTACTGGACATAGTTGGTAAGTTTGAAATACTTAAGAGGTGTCCATTTTGAAACACTAAATATACAAGTGGATCTAGGAAGAGACTAAGACTAGAGGTTTGGGAACCATTTGCACATAGATAATTAAACATGGGAAGTGGTGATGATTTCATGGAGAGACAGTATAAATTGAGACTACAAGAATGCCTCTTCTTGAGGTGACACCTACAGTTCAAAGAAATGACATAGATAAGGAACCAGCAAAACAGACTGAGGAAGCCTAGTCAGGTAGTTGGAAGCAGGAAGGGCAATATCATGAAAACCCTTAAAGAAGTGAGTCCTCAGGAGGGAAAGTGAGGGTAGTTTAGTGTTATGTGCTGCAGAGTAGTTGATAAGGATGCAGGCTGAACAAAAGGCCTTCACGTTAATAGGGAACTGAGGAGGGATAGATTTGGAGGAGAATATGAGTTGTATTTGAAAATGCTGAGTTTGAGATGCCTGTGAGGCATCCAGGAAGACATGTCTAGCAGCATTTGTTAATGTAGAACTGGAATTCAGGGGAAAATTTGGGAATCAAAAGCATAGAGTCCATATTTGAACTTACTCAGTTTGGATGAGGTCATACAACGATCTGTGTTTTGTGCTGTGGGGAACAGAAATAATTATATCAATGTCCGTGCCCTCATGGAGGTTTTCATTTTGTTTGGTAGATAGACATAAATTTGTTGAAAGTTATCTTTGTTACCATACAGAATAGCACAAAAGATTATAAAAAATAGCAGAAGACAGTGCAGGATTAATTGCTAAAAGTGTGGTATAAATAGTGAATATTCGGAATGATTGTAATAATTTGCTAGCATTTGAATAGTGCTCTAAGGTTTATAAAATACTTTACATATGCTTTCCCATTCCAAGGAGGGGAACGATCACATTAAATGAGAATAGTCATTAAAGGAGGAGCTTACATCCCTCCACTGCTCTGTCCTATGATATTTTGATTGATGGTCCAGTTCTCCTTCTTTGTGCAGCAGTGTTCACAGGTGAGAGAAATGGTCAAAGAATTCTTAAGGAAATTACGTTGGAAGGTATTAAGTTCCTATCCTGAGTTGACATGACATAACTTCAGAGGTACCACCACTGACATGGGCTTTAGAAAAGAAGTTATATCCAAGTTTCTGATATCTAATTGACTGTACCTCTCTGCTTTTCTAGAATCCTTACTCTAAATACATTTCTTGGATCCTACTGACTCCCATTCCCTTTTTGTGCCCAGAGTTCTATGATCAGCAGTGTACCAGCTCAATCCAGTTATTGAATGCAGCCTTTTGGGGAAGCTCATGCCTTCAGGGTACAGTTCCCAACTTGACCTATTGCTCAGTCACATGAAACAAGTTGCCTAGTGAATTTTAAGATCTTGTATCTTCACTGTGAAAACTAGTCCTGATCAAACTTGATATGGAGAATACCTCAAAAACTGAAAAAGTAGTCACTCTTTAGGTAGTTATAGTCACACCCTCCTTCCATGTTTGGTGCCACTTAGATTGATTCACTGATGCAGAAATCTCCCTTGGCCAAACTATTTTCCTTCTTGGGTATGGGCTATTAGACTAGTGTATAATTTCAGTGGGGCCAATTCCAAAGATTCCAAATTCCAGCTTCTGCACCTCCTCCCAGGGCCTCAAAGAATTTGGTGCTTTGGCCTGTCTCTTTAATCTGCCTTTAATCTAATCAATAAGATGATCAGTCCTCATGGTTTTTATTTAAGTCCAACCATGGGGCTCCATGAAGCAGTTTTTGTGCCTGTGAATGATAAAGACTTGTTCCATCTCTCTTTTGGAGATGTATAGCCAGCCATCTGGCGTCTTTTTCTTGTTTTCTGTCATGCCTGCCTGAGAATAAGGTATTTTTACTAGCTAGACTTAGTGTCCCTTCAGTGCGCTCTCTCACCTCTCATTAGGCCAACCCCCAACACAGTAAAAACTAGAATCAGCCTTCTTTTCTGTTACTAAAATTGCTTACAAAAATCTCTACTTGTAAGTTCCAGCAAACTTGGTATGTCCAAACCTGAGCTCATTCTTTTTCTCCAAGCTGGCTTCTTGAACTGACTTCACTGTTTCAGTTTTTAAATTTGGTATCATCTTGCATGCTTTTCTTTCCTTTATTTTCTATACCTAGTCATTTTCCAAGTCATGTTAATTCCACCTCTACAATATATCTCCCATGCATCCTTTCCTTTCTATTTCCTACTTCCTGAACCTTCAACCAGATCTCCATTTACTATAAAACCTGGACTATTTCTATAAGGTTTTAAAAAAGATCTTTCTCCAGATGTCCATCTTCTCATCCCACCCCTCCCCCTAGTCTTAAACTTTTTTCTACATTTCCAGCCTTATCACATATTTCTTTGCTCTGCGTGTTCTGTGCTTCAGCCCCATTGGTCTGTATACCTGAATGAACAGTGTGATTTCCTAGCTACATGTCTTTTTTATAATACCCCTCTTCACATCAATTGAATTCCTTTTCAGTTTTTTTAAAATACCTTTTGTTTTTACTTCACAGTAAAATTCCTGCACACACACACACACACACACACACACACACACACACACACACACACACACACATACACACACACACACACACACACACACACACACACACACACACACACACACACACACACACACACACACACACACACACACACACACACCCCTACCTCCCTGTGAGCACTTCTTACTGAAAAAATATTTAAGTAAAACCAACTAGCATATTCACTGTGAATCAGTTAATAAGCATTTTTAAAATTGCCTCCTATGTGCCACGCTCTCTACTAGATGCTAATATGACAAAATTAATCTAGTCCAAGTCTACCCTCAAGGAACCTACATTTTATAGGGCGAAACAGCATGTTCATTTTGACAGCATGTTCATTTATCAGTACATACAAGATAAATACAGGTTAACACTGGGAGTTGGAGGTGTCAGGAACTGCTTATGTAAGAGTATTTGCAATGAGTTTTGAAAGAAACCAATGATTCTAAGAGGCTGAGATGAAGAGGGAGCACGTAGGCAGAGGGAACAAGTAGTGCAGAGACAGGGAAGCTAGAGATGGTGTGTCCTGTGTGACACAGCAAGAAAGCCTGTGTAACAGTCACCTGATTGGTGAAAGGAAGCGTGTGTAAGGATGTTACCATAGTAGTCACCCAGCAAGGGCAGGGGTCTTTGATAACCAAGCAGAGGAGATGGTATTTGATTTACATAGTAGAAAGCCACTGAAATTTATGAGTAGGGGAGTGAAACTAGGTTGCTGGCAGTGTGTACTTTGTACATGTACAGGAGGAAGGTGCTTCATCTCTGCTATTTTTTAAAATTAATTTGCTTTTTTTATTTTCAACTTGACAAGCAACAGCTAACCTGAATAATTCAATATATAAAGGACAGAAAATGAGAACTGTACATATTTGAAACTGTGAACTTTTGTACAGATTGCTCTTTTACTATATATTCATCTTAACACAGTAGTAACATTACCTTGCTTCTTTGTGTTTCCTTCTGAATTTCCTTTTCTCTTCTGTCTTGTTGACTCCTCCCCTTCTCTTTCTCCTCCCTTTCTTCTTCTCCTCTCTTCCTTCATTCTTCCCTTCCCTCTTCATTAAAATATCACTATCTACTAACTGCCTATACCTCTACCATCCTCAAATATAAACGCTCCTTTGTAACAAAAAAGGATAGTCAAGCAAACCAAGTGCTCTTATTGGCATTGTCTTACATTGTGTATTTTATAATACCTCTCCAATCCATCATACACTGTCCAGAGGTGGGAAGCAGGCTTCCTCATCCTCCTCCTGATGGCATAACTGATCATTTCACTGAATAGAATTCTGAAATCTTTCAACTTGGGTTCCTTTCCATTAGTGTAGTCATTCTATAATTTGTCCTCCTGGTTTTACTCACATCATCCTGCTTCATTTCATGTGAGTCTTCCCCGCTTTCTTTGAATCTGTCCTTTGGATCCTTTCTTATGGCGTGATAACCTAATTGTATTCACATACTATAATTGGTATAGTCATTTCCTCTCTGACAGGCATCTACTTTGCTTCTACTTTTATTTTTCCCAACCAAAAAAAAAAGGTATCATAGATACTTTTGTGCTCCCTGAGAACAATGGCTCGGTTTTGTTTCCGTTGGAGAGTGAGGGTGGCCGTTCTCTGTATTATTCCCGGAGCTTACTTGGCACAGACTCAGCTTTTAATAAAATGTTGTTAATTGATTGACTGATTTGCATATAAGAAGATGTATAATTCAGAGAAACTTTTGCTCCTGTACCAAAATGCTTTCTGGAATGTATCAGACCAGTTAATAGTTCCACCAGTGGTACATTATTCTGCCTATCTTCACACTGGCCTACCAGCAGTTGTCATCTCTTAATGTTTTGTTTATTTGTCATTTTGGCCAATCGGATAGGTGGATGGTAGGCACATAAGAGTTGTTTCGGTTTATTTTTTCTCTATCATAGGTGATTTGGAGAATTTTTATATGGTTGTTGAGAGCTTTCATTTCTTCTTTTGAAACTACTTGGTCATATCTTTTGTCTGTTTATTTACAGGGGAATTCACTTTGTATCAAATTAAATATTTGTATAATCATTTATTTTTGTATATTTGCATCAGTTACCTATGTATCTTGGCTATGAGGCTTCTGATTTACATTAGAATTACTGGGAACTACAGTGGAACTATGCTGAAGTATATTTTCTTATTTTTATCAATTGAAGTGTTTTATCTATAGCAGTCATAATGAAAGGACCTCTTTTGTTTGATCTTGATCACCGAAATAGAGGTATCCCACTCATAACCACTGAATCCACTGCCACCAAACCAGACTGAAATGTGGTTAGAAAATATTTAACAAAATAAAAAAAAAATACAATATCATGTAGATAATGTTAATTTGTTATTCTAAGTCAGTGGCAACAGGGATCTGTTTCTGTTTGTGTTTGTCACCACATATCTAAGGTTCTTTAGGAGAATGAATTATGTTGACATCATGATGGAAACTGTAAAAGAAGGAGGCTTTGCCAGTAGGAAAGTTAGACTGAATAAATGATCTGTCTATCTTATCTATTTGTCATCTATCTAGTCAGGCAAACCTTTGGGCATATGGTCTTTGAACAAAGAAGTTTCCCTTGATGTTTAAGACACTATGCCAAGTTGATTTAAAGGGAAAAATCAGCTTTTTGCACATTGCCTTGGATTGTGGGGCACCTGGCTGGTGATATGGGGGATCTGGATAGTAAGAATCACTGAGTACTAACTCCTGTGAATTGAGGAAAGAGTGTGTACATGTAGTTGTAGTGGATGTTTATTAAGTACTAGCTATATGCTCTACGTTGTTCAGAATTGTGAGAGTGCAAAGAAACAATCTATCCTGTCCTTGAGTTGGGTTGTTGTTGTCCTTGTTGTTTGGGGAAGGAGGGGAACAGACCAAAAGAAAAAGACAAATACAATATGTAAAAAGAAAATGCAAAATAAATGGAGAGCAGGGGAGAAGACTCTAACAACGGGGGAGCTCAGGAAGGGCCTCCTTGAAGAGGTGGTCCTTGAGCTAATCCTCCATAGAAGCCAAGGATTATCAGGCCATAATGGATGGAAGGCGGATGATGTCATGGGTCTTAGCAGCAGTACTGAGTGATTGGAGCTTCTTATTCAGAGGGTTATTTAGAACTATCAGTTTGGCAGCTGTGTGGATGATAGGTGAGGGGGGAAAGAGTTGTGGAAGGCAGAACCAGTTTGTTGGATTCTATAATAGTCCAAGCAAGAAGTACTGAGACCTGAAATGAGGTGGTAGTCATGTGGGTAGAGAGAAGGGAACAGATCAAGAGCAGACAGGGCTGGACAAGAGACAAGTTCTCATGAGGAGCATCTTAGATGAGCATACATACCACACTTTATGTCAATACTCTTCACTGTATAATTATAGCCACAGTTAAATCAGTTATTTTTATATAATTTTTATGTATATTTGATGGAGAGCTTGCATGAATACATTTTGTTCTACTCAATCAATTGATCAGTAAGCATTTACTAAGCCCCTGCTATGTGCCAGGCACTGTGCCAAGGTCCTGCAACAAAAACTTTTTTGAGGCAGCTCTCTGGCTCAGTGAACAGAGAAGTCAGGAAGACTTGAGTTTAAACATGACCTCATACCCTTTCATAGGTGTATGGGTAAGCTATTTGGCCTCTGCCTGCCTCAGTTCCTTCACCTGCAAAATGTGGATAATAAGACCACCTACCTCACAGGGTTTTTTTGAGGATTAAATGAGATATTTTTGAAGCCCTTTGCTAACTTTAAAGAGTTTTGTGATAGCTGCTGTTATTGTTGTTTCAAAAAATAGACACAATGACATTTTGCATTCTTGGTTTTTTTAAAGGAGTTGTGTTGTTTGAGTTGGGTTGTATAAAGTTAAGATCTACTGTGGGCAACAGTTTGGAAGTCTATTGTTTTCATAGACTTTTTTAAATAAAGACACACAGCTTAGTGGTTACTAATGTCTTTGGTCATGTTGTTACGGTGGGGGTGGTGGAGAGAGGGTCAAAGTATGCTTTGTCATCTTTCACTCTCTTGAAATTTTGCATTATATGAGATAGCTGACTATCAGTGCCAGGTTTCCTCGAAACTTCGGTCTTGTCCAGCATAGATACATGTATACACAGATGTGTGTGTATTCACTTACATGTGTGCAAATGCACATGTATGAATATTTGTTTTCCCATCATTTTCTTCTTCAGTTATGCTGCCCAATCTTCATATAGTGCTTGTCTACTAAGATAGCCTCATCCTGGGTCATTTCCAGTCATTCTGATGAATATCTGGTCACTGGATTCAGATGGCTCTGGAGGAGAAGTGAGGCTGGTGACCTGCACAGCCCTCCTTCACTCAAAAAACAAAGTCAACTGCAAGTCATGTCATATTTCTCTGATGGCATGGTCTTCTTTGGCAACGAAGGACAAACACACACACTAAGATAGCAGAATCGAGATACAGGTTTTATCTTCGTCACAAATGATAGTTGGTAAATCACGTGTAAGTCTTTGTCCCTTCATCCTTTTTTCTGAATTGGTGGATTCTTTTATTTCCTCTGTAACCAAAGAGTGATTTAACTAAAAACGCTTGATTCTGAAATGATTGTTAGGCTATAAAAGTCTTTTTCCATCAGTAAAGATATAGTTAGTTT
This sequence comes from Bettongia penicillata ogilbyi, assembly GCA_023548195.1. Taxonomy (NCBI): domain Eukaryota; kingdom Metazoa; phylum Chordata; class Mammalia; order Diprotodontia; family Potoroidae; genus Bettongia; species Bettongia penicillata. The sequence goes on along the minus strand of JAJHZJ010000561.1, from coordinate 4,684,917 downwards.
CTTTTATTTCCCCCATGTTTGTTGCTCACCACCTCTAAAGAGTATTCTTGATGAAGGTATTCATGATGCAAAAATATGACACTTTTGGGTAGGCTACAAGCCATTGGTTTCCTTCATTTTTTGAATCTGGTCTATATTCTTCAAAATAATCTTAGTCATCCTTCTCTTTGTCTGCTTTTGAAATGAAGTAACTGAATATCTATGGAGGGACAGCTTAGTTACTTTGCAGAATTCCAAGTCACTTTCCAAAATGGTTGCACCATTTTACAGCTGCACTAACGGTGTGTTAGTATGTTTATCATCCCACAGCTCTTCAGTGTTGACATTTCTCTAATTATTAGTATTTTAGAGCATTTGTGAATATTTTGTAGTTTTTCTTTCAAGAACCATTCATATTTTTTGACCACTGATCGATGGGGGAATGGCTGTTAGTCATGTGTCTGTGTATGTACACATACATATACTATATGAGTGTGTGTATGAAATGTGTATATATGTATGAATGTAAAATTTTTATGTATCTTGAATTCCACACTAAATTAGAGAAATTTAATACAAAGATTTTCCCCTCCTCCAATTTGACCACTTCCTTCTTATTCTAGGCACATTAATTTCATCTCTGCATAAGTTTTTAAGTTTTGTATCATCAAAGTAATCAATTTTAACATCTGATTGCCTCTATTCCTTGTTTGATTAGGAATACATCTGCTGGGATGGGGTGGTGGTATAGAGCCAAGATGGTGGAATGACAGGAAGCAATTCAGTCAGGTCTTCTCCACAAATCTTCCTAGCAGTTCTAAAAATTGTACCAGACCAGAGCATAATGGAGAAATTCAAAAAAAGTCACAGTCCATTGTCTGGCCCAGTTTGATACAGGGAGACATATAGGGAAGTCTATGGGGCTTCAGCACTCAGGGAGAGACTGTGTACCACAGCAAGAAGAGATCTTAAACCCTTACCAGGACACCCCCAGACTCATACTGAGACACTGTCATGTAGATAGGTGTTAATTGGCAGTTTACCTTCTACTACTTAGTTGCAGGTTGGAAATTCAGGGTGGAAGGAGCAGGGTTACTTACGGCATTGAGGTTAGGAAGGCCGTGGCAGTACATATAGAAAGCAGTAAGTAAGAAGCCAGCAGCAGCAGTAGTAGCAGTGGTTGTGACTCAGACCTCAATAGCAAAGAAGGATCTCATTTCTAAGGTGTAACCCACCCTGTAGAGAAATAACCAAGGTAAGACTCCCAGACCAAGGCCATGTGTACAGTTTTGCTTTTCTGAGCTAACATAACTTTCCAGTTGACTGATAGGGACACAATCTGGTTTTAGTTTACTCTTGCCTAGACCAAAATACAAGTCAGAACTTGAAAATCTCAAACCATGAGGATAGCAATCAGATTTTCCTTGAGATCATTATGAGAGTACTGAAAGCCTGCAGAAGCCCAGCTTGCCCCTGAAACTGTGGAATAAGGCAATCCTTAGTACCCCAGGGCATCAGCAACAGGACCAGCCTCAGCTTTCCTTCCAAAAGGGCCACAGAGCCCAGCCTTATCATCAGGTCTGAAATCATAAAATAGCCTGGAAAAATGAGCAAACAAAAAAAGGACCATCCTGTAATGAGCTATTGGGTAGCAGGGATGCTCAAGACACAGATAGAGAAACAGATTACCTCAAAACATCTACAAGAAATGCTTCAAAGGAAAACACAATTACAGGACAAAAAAAAGATGAAGGAAAGTTTGTTTTTTTTTTTTTTTGGTTTAAAATGTTTTGTTTTATAAATGAGGAGAACATGAGGAAAAATTGGAAAAGAAATGAGACCTATGGAAGAAAGAATTGGAAAAGGGATTAACAGCTTTGTAAAAGAAATGCGAATTTCCTGAAAATTCAGATAGACCAAATAAAAGCCAATAGCTCCTTGAGGCAACAAAAAATACTAAAACAAGTCCAAAGGCAGAAAAATAGAAGAAAATGTAAAATAACTGTCTCATAGCAAAACAATTTACATGGAAAGCAGATGGAGGAGAAAGAAATTAAGAATTGTTGGACTTTCTGAATGCCATGACCAAAAAAAAGGGCCTAGACATCATACTTCAAGAAATCTTAATAGAAAATTGCCCAGATCTCTTAGAACTGGAGGGCAAAGTAGAAACAGAATCTACTCATCACATCCCGAAAGAAATTCCAAGATGAAATGCCCAAGAACATTACAGCCAAAATTCAGAGCTCCCGGGTCAAAGAAAAAACACTATAAGCATGCCTATAAGAAGAATTACTCAGGAGCCACACTTAAGATCACATATGATTTAATAGCTACCACAGTAAAAGCACAAAGAATTCAGAATATGAAATTGCAGAAGACAAAGCATATGGTTGTATGGTCAAGAATAAGTTACTTGGTAAAACTAAATGTAATGCCAAAAATAGAAGTCCTCTCTTTCTGAAAGAGAGGACTTCTAAGTGTTCCTAATGAAAAGGCCAGAACTGCGGAGAAACTTCAGAGTAGAAAAACTGGAATGAAGAGAAACACAGAAAGGTAAATATGAATGAACCATAGCAAACAGACCAAACAATGCTTAATTTAAATATTAGGAGATGATGCATATATCCTCTGAACCCTGTCATCAGAGGAGTTCAATAAGACAAGGTCTGGGAGAGATTCTGTTAGGTCTTTATGATCTAACAAAAGAATGGGAAAAGAAGAGAAAGGGAGTACACTTGGGACAGAGAGGGAGGAAGAGAAAGGAAGGTTAGGGAGAATTAATCTCATAATGAGATAATAACAATGTATACAAATAGCCATGTACACTGAGCCTCACTTTTTCCTGAAATAGTCAGAAACAAAGAATGCACACACACAGAGTACAAAAATACATTTCATTCAATAAGGAAATAGAAGGGAAGAAAGAGAAGGAATGAGGGGAATTAGAGGGAGGGCAAATTAAAGGAGAATTTAGTCCTAAACAAAATAAATTCTAAGGATATACAAAAATATTTATAGCTCTTTTGAGAATCTAAGAAGGGGGTGCCCATAAATTAAAGAATGAAGGGACAAGTTATAATATGTAAATATGATGGAAGACTGTTGTGGTGAACTCTTACCAATGTAATGATCAATCTCCATTCCAGAGGACTAATGATGAAACATGCTATATATCCTCTTATAAAGCATTTAAAGACTAAGAATGCAGAATGAGACAGTTTGTTTTAGTACACAGACAATGTGAAAATTTATTTTCATTAATTATACATGATAATGAGTTTTATTTTTCCTATCTTCTCAAAGGATCCTGGTGTAGGGGTGCAGGGATGTGCTGGAATGGTAAGAAGGTGGATCTGGGTGATTAAGGCAAAATATAAAGAAAAAGATAGAAACTCTGATCAATGATTCCTGAGGACTTAATATTAAATATGCTGCTCATGTCTTGACAGAGAAGTGGTGGTCTCAGAGCACAGACTGAGCTGTATTTTTTAGACATTGTCAGTGAGATATTTTCTCACTATAATTGTTTCTATATTGCTTTACTGATTTACTGATAAATGTTTCTATATTTATTGCTTTACTTAACTATACATACTTGTAACAGGGTTTTTGTTATTTTTACTTTGTTAGTGGAGAGTAAAGGATGAGGGAGGAAGAGAAAAGCTAATCCCTGTTTAAAAATAAATTAGAGTTTAATTTGAAAAAATTAAATGAGGGAATTGGACTAAAAATAAAAATCAAGACTATATAGTCCATAGCTGTGAGAGCTATATGATCTGATTCTCTTTTGATTTTTTTTGATACCATGATCTTTAATATTTAGGTTGCATATCCATTTAGTATGTATTGTGGAATAGCTTATAAGGTGTTGGGCTAAGGGTCTCCCTTGGGTAGTCTGTTCCATTACTTCTAATCAACACCAGATTGTTTCAATGACTGCACTTTTCCAACATAATTTGAACTCTAGAAATTCCCCTTTTGTCTCTACGTCTTTATATCATTTCCTTTAATATTCTAGGTATTTTGTTTTTTCAAATTCATTTTGACATTTTATCAAGTTTTATAAAATATCCCCTTGATAATTTGATTGGTATATCATTAAATATGTAAAGTAATTTTAGTAGCATCGTCACTTTTATTATATTGGCACTGTTCAGTCATGAGCCCTGAATATTATTCCATTTATTTGAGTTGTTCTTTATTTCTTTAAGGAACAATCTGTAATTGAATATATACAAGTCTTTTGTATGCTATGATAGATTTATGCATCAGAGATAAGTCAGTTTCTGTTGTCCATGATATGAGACACCAAGGCCTAACTGAAGTGTACTTAGCATCCACTAACTCTCTGCCTAACCTTTGGGCTGCACCGGCCAACTAGAGAAGATAAGAGAAAGGAAATAAGCATTTATGTAGTGCCTATAATGTCCCAGGCACTGTGCTGAGCAGTTTACAAATAACTCATTTGCTCTTCACAAAAACCCTAATTCTGAAGTGCTGTTACTACTCCCATTTTATGGTTGAGGAAACTAAGGCAGACAGAGCTTGAGTGACTTGCCCACAGTCACACAGCTAATAAGTGCCTGACTGCATTTGAGCTATAACCTTCTGGTTGATAAGCCCAACACTTTATTCTCTGTACCACCAACTACCTCAGCAAGACACATGGGCATGCAAAATAATGCAACTCTGTACCCTGACACCCCTTCCTTCTTTCTAATGCCATGGAGATCCAGGCTCCAAACTACAGATGTGTACTGCGTCCAGGATAGCCACTGTAGTAATTTTCTGCTGCAAAAGACCCCAGAACAGGAGTGAAAGACAGTGCACATACCTTATATAAAGTTCAACCCCTTACCTGACTCCCCAACCCAGCCCCCACATTGCCAGTGCTTCAGAGATTCAAACTTAAAACGGCAGAAACTTTTCTAGGCTTCAGTAGCAGTAATAACATGGTGGTAATTTGTACTGCTGAGCCAAAGAACTTTGGAATAAATGGAAAGGGACAAGATATTATGGGAGAGGTATTAGGGAGAGATACTAGGGAGAGGCTTTGACACCCAATTCTCATAGAAATCATCACTGAAAGGGAGGGAATCAGAAAATGAGTAATAGGGGGAAATAAGGGAAAAAATAACCTTGAAATTCCCAAAGATCTCAGGAGGAAGAAATCTCTATTTCCTATACATGAAGTCCATTTCTTCTTCACATCCAGTTTGTAGAATTCCTTCTTTTTTCTTTCAGAAGCAGCTTAAGCACATGATCCTGACAAATGGTGATGCCCCCCTCTCAAATTGCCTTGTATGTAACTACATTGTATTTATCTGTTTATTCAGTTTATATTTATTTTATATAGGACAAACCAAAAATCTTAGGTATCCCAAATGTCTTAGTGCATTTTTTAACTTGTGTGACTGCACACACACACACACACACACACACACACACACACACAATAGTTCATGGACCCATAAATTAGAGCTTTGTGCATCTGTACTTTGTTGTCTTTCATGAAATGTCAGTATCCTGTGAGTAGGGATTGTTTAAGTTATCTCATTTATGTGCCCAGTGTCTGTCACATAGTATGTATTTCATAAATATTTAGTGATTTACAAAGTTCTTAAGAGAGCATTTGCTATAGGAGAAAACCACCCTCCAAATCCAGTTTAATTAGAAGTTAAAGCAGTGGTTCTTAACCAGCAGTCTACATATTCCCAAGGGGATTGTTGTTACATTTCAGGAAGTCCATGAACTTCAATTAGAAAAAAATTACACCTCTATTTTCACTAACCTCAGTAACTAAAATTTCTAATTTCCTTCAATTATTTTTAAACATCATTCTTAGGAAGGCTGCATAGGTTTCATTCACCACACTGCCAAAGGGATCCATGATGCAGAATAGGTTAAGATTCCTTGAATTAAAGATAATGAATTCAGTTCTGTACCCTGAATATTTACACTGCTTTCTGCACTTGAATCCCTGGCTTCCCTATTCTGTCTGTGATCCTGCCTTGCAAAATGGAATTCCTGAATTCTCCTTCTCTTTCTTTATTCTCCTTCTCTACAACTAAATGCCCTATGAAGGGATTCATTTAAGTGTGCTGGCTGGGTCACCTAGTATCAATTGCACTCTCACTATTGCGTGCGGATCCTTTTGTTCTCCCTAAATTGACTCTTTATTACACTTCCACAGTAGTTGCTCCATTCCCTTTCTTTTCTGTACTCTGATAACCATTCTCCCCTTCACAGAAGATGACTTCTCCTCCAACTTTCCTGAGAAATGTTTCTTCATTGTCGGTACATACCTCAGATTCCTTCTCTATTTCCTTGTTCCAGTCTTCTGTCTCTTTCCTTTTCTTCCTCCCCCCTTTTCTTTCTTAGCCTCTTCCATCCCAATTTTCTTTCATTTAAAATCTCTCCTTATCTGTAGACTCTTTCCCTAGTGCTCACAGGGCCATCCTCCAACCTTAAAAAGTCTTCACGACCCTTCTACCCACTGCAGCTATGAGAAAGCCACATGTATTCACTCCTCCATTTCCTCACCTCCTACTAATTTTTTAACTCTTTACAAACTTCTGACTCTTGAGTATGCTTCTATCATCAGCATCTACCCTCCCTCCCCCACTCTTCTCTTTGTATTCTTTTACCTGGTGACCTCCTTGGCTCCCATGGCTTTAATATCATCTCTCTATGACTCCCAAATCTATATGTCCTGCCCTAGGATCCTCTTCTACTCTAATCACCAGCTGCCTATTGCACATTGCAAATTAGATTATCCCATAGGCATCTCAGATTCAAAATAGAGAGCCAAACCCACTCTGTGTCCATCCAGAGCAGCTCCATCTTTTCCTGTCATCCAACTTACATCTTTAATATCATCCCAGAGGCCTCACTCTTAGGTGCTTCACATATTTCATGTGTTGCCATATCTTGTCATTTCTGGTTCCACAACATCTCTTGGTCATTTGCCCTTTTTTCACAGCCATTTCAGTCTCTCAATATTCCTCACTTGGATTATTGCAGTAGCCTTCTAATTGGTCTCCTTGCTGAAGTCTCTCACCATCCATCCATACTCCACATAATTACCAAAGTAATATTCCCAAAATTGAGATCTGACTGTCACATTCCTCTACATAATAAAATGTAATGGTTTTTTCTTACCTCTAACTTCTAATACAAAATTCTTTGTGTAGCATTAAAAACCCATCACAACCTGGTTCCTGTCAACTTCACCAGTCTTCTTATTCATTACTCCTGTTCGTGAACCTCTAGTTTTCCAGCCAAACTGTATTTATATATGGCCTAGCATCTCCTGTCCTCCATGTGCCTCCTGTACATCTGTCCTCTTCATCTGTCCCTCTTAGAATCCTTACTTAAAGACTTAACTCAAACTCTATACCTTTTACATGAAGCCTTTTTTTAAAGCCTTGACTGGCTAATACTTTCTCCCTTAAAATTACCTTTTTAAAAATTTTGTAGTAAAAGCTAACGTTTATAATTGTACTATAAGGTTGGCCAAGGGCTTTACATGTCTCATCTCATTTGATCCTCACAGCACCTTTTAAGATAGTTACTGGGTTTGTTTTTTAAAATTAACCATAGTTTTTTGTTTTAAATTTAAATACAAAAATGAGAAAAGGGGGAAAACCATTGCCCATGTACACAGCAGAACACAAGAGGATTCAATATAAAATAATAAATTCCCATTTTGAGAAAACCTAACTTTTTTGCATCTTCGTAGGTTTTCTTTTATTCTCTGATACGCACTTTTCCCTTTATTTTTCCCCTGCCCCCCACCCCAAAGAAGGCTACAATTAAGCATATTAGATATAGATATCTATAAACACACACATATATACACATATACACCCATACACATATATATGTAAGATTGTACTATGCTTATTTCCATTTGTCTGTTTCTCTGAAGGTGAATAGCATCTTCCTTCATGAGTCTTAAGTCTTCCCATGTTTTTCTGAATTAATCAGCACATCATTTCCTACACCACAGCAGATATTCCAGCCCAGTCACATCTTACTTGAGAGATTGTCTCTGAAAGTTTTTTCCCAATTTTTTCCATGTCTTCTGTTCTTGACTGCATGGGTTTTTATTTATACAAGAAAATTTTAATTTAAAGCAATCAAAATGATCCATGTTACACTTCCATAATTATTTTCTTAATGTCTTTTCCCTTGGTTTCTTTTCAGTTCCTGATCTTTTGTTCTTCCAAATGAACTTTATTATTTTTTCTAAGTCAGTAAGATTTGTTTTTAGTAATTTAATTGAGACTAGGGCAGGATTTATGGATTTGGGAGTCATACTTATGGATTTGGGAGTCATACAGATATGATATTCAAGCCATGGGAGCAATGGAGTCTCCAGTACTTTAATTTAGTAATTTCATCTGTTAAATAAATAGATTATTTAGGTAAACTTGTTGTTTTTTATTATATTGGTTTTACCTACCCATGAACAATAGCTATTATTTCAGTTATTTAGATCTGACATCATTTGTATAAAAAGTGCTTTGTGTTTACATTCATAAAGTTCCTGTGTGTTTTGGCATATATATTCTCGAGTATTTTATATTGTCTAGTTAATTTAAATGGCCCAAAACAATATTGAATAATATTACTGACACAGTATAGTTTCTCGGCTTCTTTTTCTATTAAATCTCTTTAAGCTTTAACTTTGAGATTATTACTACACCTACTTTTCTTACATAATAAATTCTACTCCTACCCTTTATTTCATCTTTGTATATATCTCATTTTTATTGTATTTCCTGAAAGTATTATATTGTTGAATTTAAATTTTTAATCTGTTATCCATTTCCATTTTGTGGGTAAATTCATCCCATTCTAGGCTATAACTACTTATGTATTTCTCTCCTTCCTATTTTTTCTCACTATCCTTCTCACTCTGTATACTGTATCCCTCCTCACTCCTCTACTTCTACCTGCTACCTTGCCCTCCTATTCCTTAATCTACCCATCCCTTTAAGAATCCCTCCCTTATCCTCTCCCCTATATACCTATTCCCTTGCCCTCTTACTTCATTCTGAATTTAGAAGATTTTGATACTCTTATATGTGTGTGTATACATATATATTCTATAATATGGTATAATATTTTATTTATATATATATATATATTCCCTTTTTAACTCATTCCCTATGTGAATAAAGTTCTAGCACTACCTGCCCTCCCCTTACTACCTTCTTCTGTATCATTTTTTCCCTTTATGCCTCACTTATATGAGATAATGACTCCTTTTTTCTCTTTCCCATACAGTTTCATTTTATTAAAATCACCCTATCACTCAGCCCAGTCAACTACCCAAATAATGGTGACATTCATAAAAATACTGATATTTTCATGTATAAGAAGTAAACAGTTTGACCTTGTTCAATCCCTTATAATTGGTTTTTAAAGTTTACCTTATATTTCCTTGGATGTTATATGTCGGATTTTCCCTTAAGTTCTCCTGTTTTGTCACAAATGTCTGAAAGTCTTTCCATTTGTTAAATGTCCATTCTTTTTCACTCAGGATTTTATTTAACTTTGTTGGGTAAGTTATTCTTGGTTGTAACTTCAGCTCTTTTGCTCTATGAAATACAGTATTCCAAGACCTACAGTCCTTCTAGATCTTCTGTAGTCATTATTGTAGCTCTATAAGTGGCATTCATTCTAAGCCAAGAGGGGCCAAAATGCAGCCATTAAGTGGTGCTTGGACAGGCACCAGTTGTGGTCCAATGTATGGACTTCAGAGAAAAAAGAAAGAAAGGGGAGAGAGAGAGAGAGAGAGAGAGAGAGAGAGAGAGAGAGAGAGAGAGAGAGAGAGAGAGAGAGAGAGAGAGAGAGAGAGAGAGAGAGAGAAGGAAGGGAATGAAAGGAAGATGGAAGGAAGGAAAGAATCAGTCTATCCAGTAAAGCTAAATTAACTGGGCAGCTTGTGGCCAGTAAAATTTGCCTTCCTTTGGAGAGGACAAGGACGAACCGAGTTTTCCAGCTGACTGGGTGCCCATTCAGGAGCTCAGGCTACTCACAGGTTGTGTTTATCCTTCCTTTTCAGAGAGGACCATGACCTCTGGGAAATGTTGACATGACTCACAATTGAATTGCTTCTTTTTTGACCATCGACCCTGAGAGTCTTTCCCTCCCAGTTTATTTGTTTGTTTTAAATTAAATGGGCCATTCCTTGACTGACTTCTTTAAGAGGCATTAAGTGAAGCTTTACCTCACTTAAAGTGGGAACCTGAAAAGGCCTTAGCCTAAAAGGGCTAGTGTCTCCTGTTGCATCTTGGGTTATCTCCAGTCATCCTGATGAATATCTGGTCACCGGACCCAGATGGCTCAGGAAGAGAAAGTGAGGCTGGTGACTTTGCACAACTCACTCAAATCAAAGTCAACTGCAAGCCATATCGTCATTTCTCTGAGGTTATGGCCCTCTTTGAGAACAAAGGACAAACACAACAACTCTAACAGCTCTATGACATTTAAATTGATTTTTTCTTGTGGCTTCCAGTATTTTCTTCTTAACGTGAGAGCTTTGAAACTTGGCAGTGATGTTCCTGTAAGTCTTCCTCCTAGGATCTCTTTCAGGTGGTGATTGGCGAATTTTTCTATTTCTGCTTTGCCTTCTTATTCTAGAACTTCAAGGTGTTTTTTCTTTGGTAATTTCTTGTAATATTGTATCAAGACTTTTTTTAATCCTGGGACCATTTGACATTTCTCATTGCAAAAGAAGGGGCTTTTTAAGCTGTATTATCCTCTGAATATGAGCCCAGATATTCTCTATTCCCTTAGTAACTATGTAAGCAGGGAATTTGTTCTATTGCAAGTGTCCACAACCAGCAGGGTCCCCACCCCTCTGTTACTGTACTGACATGTGTATGTAAACTCCTTCTCCCCTACAGCATCAGCCCAACTTGAGATGCCTCTGTGGGCAGCACGGATGTTCTTGGTGTCCCTTAGTGGGCGTCCCTTGGTGTCCCCAGTGGAAGTTAAGGTGTCCTTTAACAGTCTTTTGCTACTCAGCTGTCAGACCCCTACTCTGCCTCTGAGGCTTATGGCTAAGGCTGTCTCCAACCCAGCCACCCCCAGAATTTGTTGTTTGTTGGTTCCACAGAGTTGGCCTGGAGGTGTTTGCACCTTGCTCTGGCTGAACCTCTGTCCCTTGAGGTCAGATGTTTCCTAGGGTCTTCTCAAGTTGTCTTAGGAGAACAACTGCTTTACCCTGACTTTTTTATTTATTTCAGCTACCCTATGTTCCCTGTGAAGCAAAATTCCATCTTTCTCTGTGGAGAAAATTTAGAGAGCCAAAAGTTTTCTGATCTGCTCAACCATCTTCTCAGAGTCCTTTCCCCTGATAGTTGCTGTCATCCCCATTTTGTAGATGAGAAAGCTGAGTCACAGGGAAGTTAAATAACTTGTCCAGAGTTACATAGTTAAGAAGTGTCTGAGGCAGGTTTAGAATTTAGGTCTTTCTGACAGGTCGAAATCTCAGTCCATTGTGCCCATAGTAGCCATATTGCCAATATTTTGTATATTCCAATTTTTATATATATGTTGTTACTAAAATGGGGATATTACAACCTTTATTACAAGTTGTGAGGATCAGATGAAATACTGTATGTAAAGTGCTTTATAAACCTTATCGTTATTGTTCAGTCTTTTCCAATGTGTCTAACTCATTGCAACCCCATTTGGGGTTTTCTGGGCATAGATACCCAAGTGGTTTGCCATTTCCTTCTCCAGCTCATTTTACAGATGAGCAAACTGAGGCAAACAGGGTCAAGTGACTTGTCCAGGGTCACACAATATCTGAGACCAGATGTTAACTCAAATCTTCCTGACTTGAGACCCGGTGCTGTATCTACTGCCCCAGCTGCCTTTTGCGAACCTTACCCATGTCTAGAATGAAGTTCCTTGAGAGCAGACTGGTTTTTTCACTTCTCTCTTTATATACCCAGAACCTGCCTGGCAGGGAGCAGGTCTTAAAGAAATGTTTCTGCCTTGATTCATTTTTGATGCTACTCTTCAAGTGAAACCATTTCTTTTCCAAGATTACGGTCACTATCTAAACCATCGTTTCTATGGATATGTAATTTATGTAGCCAATCTCTCTGAACTCTAGTGGCATATAACCAGCTTTCTTTTGACATCTCAAACTCAACATGTCTAACATAGTACTTATTACATCCAGACCTTATGTCTGTGCCAGTCATCTTCCTAGTTCATGCTGTTTGTAGCCTCCAAGTCATCCTTGCTTCTTTTGTTTCCTTCTTGTCCTGTTCTATGCCAGATCTCATTATTTCTACTTCCAAAACACCTCTCATCTCTGTAACCTTCTCTCCACTTACGTGGACACCTTAGTTCAAGTTTTCATGACCCCTTACTTAAATCATTATGGTATCTTCTTAACTGATCTCTCAGCTTCCAAACTTTCTGTTTTCAAATCCCTCCCCTATGTGGCTCTCAGAGTAATCTTTCTAAAACACAAGTTTGAACAGGTTATTCCCTTGCTCAGAATTCTTCTATTAAAAATAAAATATAAACCCTCAGTCTTGCATTCAAAGTCCTTCACAATCTGGCCCCAATGTACCTTTCCAGACTTAAGGGAAGCCTTTATCCTTTTCATAGACATTGCATTCCAAGTACACATAAACCACTGGTTCCAGAGTAATTTCCACATCAGTAATAAGTAATTTTCTATTTGTTACAATAGTCACTTTTATTTTTGTAACATATTTGGTGCTCATCATGTATAGATCCTTTCTGGTTCTCTTCTCAGATAAAGTAGTGTTCAGATGTAAGGTGTTTGACTTTTTGTTTCTTGCTCCTAAATCATATTTTTCCAAGATATTTCATATTCACTGCACCTATTCTCACATTTACATTGAAGCTGCTCATATTAAAGTATGTGTTAAACTAATTTTGAGGGCCCCATGTGCTTTATGGGATTTTTTTCTACTCATTCATCCTCTGCAATAAATGGTATAAAAAGGTGTAATTGTTTGGATGCTGACCTTTTTTGCAGATATTTTCACTAACCAATCAAGCATTTATTAAACATTTACTCTGACAAGGCACTGTGTTAGAAGCCATGTGTACTGATACAAAAGTATGACAGTCTACTATGGAGGCACTTACCTTCTCTTGGAGGAATACAACATCCTCCCAAATGGGTTATTTGAGGATTTAGACAAAATGAATAAATTGGGAGTGGGGAGGGAATCTAATATGGCAAATCAGAAAAGGACTATTAGAAAGCAGTGACTTGAGCTCAACCTTGAAGGGAGGGCAACTTCTCATCGGTACGTAGCCTCTTCAAAGTGGAGTTTGGAGATGAAATGTCATGTATCGGTTGAGCTAGAGTATAGAGTGCTCCAGGAGAATAATGTTTAATCCTAGCAGTGAGGTCCAGATTGTGAAGGGTTTTTAATGCCAAATAAAGGATTTTGTCTTTTTAACCTGAAGGCAACGAGAAGCTGTTGAAGCTTTTTGAGCAGGGCAGCCTAGTCAGATCTTTGTTCCAGGAATAGCAGTTTTGCCTTTGTGTGAAGGATATGTGGAAGAAGAGTCTGCTGTAATGGCTCAGATGTGGGAATATGAGCATAGACTGTAGCACTTGCACAGTGTAAGTAGAAATAAGGGGATAAATACAAGAGTCATTTATTGGAAAGAGGGTCAGAAGATGACTGAAAGGAAAGAATCCATGATGTCATCTGGGTTGTGACTTTGGGTGACCATCAGGAATGGAGATGTCTCCCTTCTTACCCCATCAGAAATAAGTAAGTTAGAATCATAGAAATAAAAAAACAAAGTCAAATGTCTTATAAGATGAATTTTTGTTACCAGTTGGTGAATGATAGAACCAACTCCACCAGATGGTTCAAGGAGTACCAATGAACTATGCTTCCATTTAGCTGCAACTTTCTTATGAACTGGAACAGTTCAGATCCTCTAATAGTATATTAGTATATAATCAGTCATGGTTCCAAGGTCTTATTTAGCTAAATGAATATTTATAGACAGTATAAGAACTGCAGTAGAAATAAAGGAAAGAGGGGAGAAAAGGTAAGAATTATACAGTACCTGCTGTGCCAGGAACCATGCTGAGAACTTCATCAATATTGTCTCATTTAATCTTCACAATAATCCTACAAGACTGAGGCAAACAAAAGAAGTGACTTACCTGTGTCACACAGCTAGTAAGTATTAAGAGTCTGAATCTGAACTCAGCTCTTCTTGACCCAAGCCCAGGACTCTTATCTACTGTACCACCTAGGTAGCTACCTATACTCTGTCCTTTTTATCGTAGCTTTGCCATTGCAGAAGCAGAAAGCATCTCACAAGGATGAGACATTTTACATTTCCCCTTTTAGTGGATTCCAATGACCAGAGAATTTAGTGTTTGAATTAGTATCAGAATTTGAATTTTTGAAAGGAATTTTTTATCTCAAAAAAACTAAAAGAAACATGCCAACTAACAGTGGCTGTATATACATTGTATAATTGGATTTCATTAAGTCATTTAACAAAGTCTATCAAAATATTCTTTAGGACAAAATATAGACATGAGGGCTATTCACACATCACAGGTCTTATTCATTCAGCAGGCATTTATGAAGCATGCTTACTTAGGAAGCATGCTTGGACTGTTCTTGGTGCTGGATCAGACCCTCCCCACCCTCATGGAACCCATGTTTTAATGGTAGAAAAGGGAAGAGTAGGATTCCCCTAAGAAGCAGCATCAAAATGTAACTATCAGATTATTTGTCACTTTTGTTTAGTAATGTTTTGACTTTGTTATGGTTACCCATCAGAAAGCCAGGAAACTTAAAATTCTCTCAAAGAAGATAATAGGAATGGCCATCAGATCACCCCATTCAGATTTTTTACTGTTAACATAGCTCCTAAGAAGGCAAAGCCAAAATGGCGGGAAGCAGTAGAGTGAGCTCCCAGTCCCTCCAGGGGGAGTCCCAAACAGATTTAGAAAACACGCCAGCCTGAATTCTGATTTAAGCAAATCTAAGGAAAGTCACACTGAGTCACTTTACTAGCCTAGGCTATCATAGAGAAAGAGACGGAAAGGTCTGCAGACTAGGAACAGGAACAGCCCACAGAGCCTGCCAGTACAAGGAGAGGGTCCTGCAGTGATCCATATTGGGGCACTATATGAAAGCAATGCAGTGCCATCTGATAGCTTTGCTACCCAGTACCAGTGAACATTTATTAAGCACCTGCTATGTACCAGGCACTTCCCTTATTGATATAAAGAAGGGCAAAAGACCACAATCTAATGGTGATGGCAAATAGCAAGTGTGTACAGACAAGCTATATATAGTATTAATAGGTAATATGTAACAGGGAAGACACTAGAATTAAGAGGGAGTAGGAAAGGCTTCGTGTAGAAGGTGGGATTTTAGTTGGCACTTGAAGGAAGCCAGGGGGGTCAGTAGGTAGATGAAAGAGAGCATTCCAGGCATGGAGGATAGCCAGAGAAAATGCCTGGATTCAGGACGTGGAGTATTTTGTTGAGGGAACAGCAGGGAAATTCCTTCCAGATGTGTGCACAGCCTGTCCCTAATATTGACTCTGATAGGCTAGGACAGTGAACAAACAAGCAAAAAGGAATCAAACCATAAAAAGCTGTCATGTTGCCAGGGAACTCAGGATACAAACCTGAAGGAGAATGACTCCAAAATCTACAAGCAAATCCTCAAAGAAAAACATACCTTGGGCACAAATTCAACTGAAATTCCTAGAAGAGATGACAAATGCTTTTCAAAAGAATTTAAGGTTTTTTTTTATCAAAAGAAGTTAGAGTCCTGCTAATGGCAAAAAAAAAAAAAAAAAAAAAAGGAAATGGAATGTGAACTATGGAAGAAAAAAAAATTTATTTTAAGATAACAGTTTGGCCCAAGAAGTGCAAAAAGCCTTGCCCAAGCAACAAACTCCATGAAAATTAGAATGGACAAATTAAAGCTAATAACTCCCTGAGACAATAAAAAATAGGAAAAATAAAATTTAAAAGAAAAACTGAAAAAGTAGAAGAAAATCTGTTTTATAGCAAAAACAAGACCTAGAAAACAGATGGAGAAGATAAAATAGACAATTTTGATGATTTAAGAATTCAAACGTTTTGCACAAAGTAATGCAACCAGAACTAGAACATTGTATATAGTAACAGCAGTATTGTAACAGTCATCACTTGAGAAACTTTTAGCTATTCTGATCAATGCATGATCCGAGACAATTCTAAAGGACTTCTGATGAAAATGCTATTCATCTGAGCTGATGGAATTTGAGTATAGAATGAAGGGTTTGGTTTTTTTCCAGGTTTTCTTTTATTTTTTGCAACATTTTCTATGATTTCACATGTATAATAGAGATCACATTGCTTGCCTTTTCAATGGGTGATGAAGGATCTGGAAGAAAAGAATTTGGAGCTCAAATGAATAAAAAATTTTTTTAATAAAAAGTTTGGTTTTGCACAAACAGTATCATTGGAACTGAAACAGAAGGCAAGCAGATTATTGGGAGGAACATCTTTGAAGCAGGTTTCTCTGAGAAGTGTCTCATATCCAATACATACATACATACATACATATGTATGTACATACATACATATACATGGAATTGACTGGAATTTATAAGGATTTAGAGCCATTACTCAATTGCTAAATTGTCAAAGTATATGAATAGGCAATTTCATAAGGAAGAAATTCAAACTTACCAATAGTGACATGAAAAAAATGCTCTTAAATCACTACTAGAGAAAAAACTCAAAGCATTTATTTAACACTTAAGATTTGTAAAATAAAATGATTAAATGAAATCGAGGAATTTCTTTTGATCCTCATAAGAATAGTGGTTGTTGCTGTTCGTTCACTTCAGTATTGTCCAAATCTTCCTGACCCTCAGCTGAGGTTTTCTTGGCAGAGATACTAAAGCAGTTTGCTGTTTCCTTCTCCAGGTCATTTTACAGATAAAGAAAGTGAGGCAAACAGGGTTTAGTGATATGCCCTGCATTACACAGCTAATAAGTGTCTGAGGTCAGATATGAACTCATATCTTCCTGACTCCAGGCGGGGTGCTCTATCCACTACACTACCTAACATCCCTCCCTGTGAGATAGTCACTAATTAGTATAATCTCCATTTTAAAGATGAGGAAAATGAGGCAAAAAGAAATTGAGATGACTGCCCAAATTCACATAGTTAGTAAATCTTTAAGAAGGCAGATTTTGAATTTAGGTTCTTCTGACTCTCCAGGTCAGTTGTTCTATCCACACCATCACTTTGCTACCAGAAATACAAATTAAAGCAACTCAGAGGTTCTTCCTTACACCATTCAAAAGGGTAAAGTTGACCAAAAAGAAAAACGTTTTTAGAGGAGCTGTGGAAAAATAGGCACACCTCTTACACTGTTGGTTCTGTGAATTGGTCTAGCTATTTTGGAAAGCAATTTGGACTTATACTGAAAATGTCTTTTAACTATGTATATTCTTTGATTCAACTGTGCCTTTTACTCATCAAAGCATTTAAAAGAAAATGCACAGAAGAGAATTGAAGGATATTCAGAAAGAAACACAGATAAGCACAGTTTTTAAAGTAATATGGTGAATTGATTACATGCCTTCAAAAAAAAAAGGTGTATTATGTAATAGAGATTCACAGCTTCAACGGTCCATTTTTTCTGCTCTACTTTACATATTGAAGTCTCAGATTTTTTTTTTTTCATTTTGGTGTTTAAGTAATGAATTAAGCAATTTTTTTTTTAAAAAAATGGAGAAACTTCACAATGACTATCGTGTTCAATTTGAGTGACTTAGCAAGAACTAGCGCCTTTGACCAAAAAAATAAAAAACAAAAAAAAAACGAGGGAGGATTTCTTTGGAGTGGTATTGATGATGGCTAGGGGAAAGTATGATGAATTTGGAACAACCAGATACATTTAACAAATTTCATGCCGGAATTTGGGTGAGAAATCAGGGAGAGTAGGGAAAAATGTGAGTTATCCATGCATTTAAACAGCATATTCACATCCTTTTTGCATTTTATACATTCTCAGTAGCATAGTTTAGAAACCACAAAACACGTGTCATCTCTCTTTGAAGTGTATAGTAGCACTTGTCTTTGGGGTTTGTTTTTTGTATGTGTGGTAGAGTCTGCCATGATTTAATCAAAATCATATAGTCAAAGGATTACCTAGGAAACCAAAACTTCCCATTGGTTGCAGGTGATAGAACTGAGGCCCACAAGTGACATTGGTCAGGTCTCTTCCAGGTCACAGAAGAGCCATGTCTTGGAGCCAGACCCTCTGGCCACAGACTCAGAGATACTGCCACAACTCCACACTGGCCACTCTTCACTCATATCAAGCTCCCATTAGATCTTCAGTGCCTTAGGCACTGTCTAATCCGGACACCATCTATTCTCAACTTTCCTTTTGTAACCTCCTTGATTCCCAAGGAGGATAAAATCTGGCTCAGGATCAAACAACTAGCTATTTGTTAGCAAACCTGAGTCCTTTCCAGCACACAGAATGAAAAAAATTAAATCTGTATTATGTGCTAAGTGGAAGGGATACACAAACAAAGAGGTGACAGCTCTTTCTCTCAAGGATACTCAATTTTTATTTATTTTAAAATGTATTCACATTTTTATTTAGTATTCTATTTTTCCCCAGTTACTTGTAAAATCAGTTTTTAACATTCCTGTATTGAAAAGTCAGATTTTCTGTTTAGCTCTGGTCTTTTCATCAGGAATTCTTGAAAGTCCTCTATTTTATTGAATATCCATTTTTTCCACCTGAAAGATTATACTCAGTTTTGCTGGGTAGGTGATTCTTGGCTGTAATCCTAGCTCCTTTACCCTTCAAAATACCATATTCCGGGGCAGAGTCAAGATGGTGGAGTAGAAAGACTCACGTTTGCGAGCTCCGAACCCACAGCCCATGCATTTAATGTAAGAAGAGCTCCCCACAAATTCTGGATCACTTCAGGGTGTGCAGAAAAGCAGTGGAAGAGATTTCCGTTCCAGAGAGCGCTGGAGAGTGGTCCCCAGGGTCCGTCACGCGCCGGAAAGCAGACCCCACCCCAGCGCTGCCCTGGCCGCGGCCCCAGAGAAGCTGATCTGAGCAGGCTTCCGGGACGGAAGCTCCGGCGGCCAGAAAGGTCACTCCGCCCACAGAAGCTACAGGTCAGTGAGAGAGACGGCTGGGCTGGCCGAGAGGGGAGCAGGGTGTCTCCGTGGCTCGGGCCCCCTCGGGAGGAAGCGGCGGAGGCAGAGGCAGGGGCAGGAAGCAGTGGAGGCAGAGACAGCAGCGGCGGCCCCCGGGACTCCTGTGCAGGCAGGATCTTCATTACTGAAAGTCTGCATAAACCACCTGAAGGAGCTGAGCCTGGGAGCCAGCCCTGCCCCACCCCCTCCATTACTGAAGGTCTCTGCATAAACCCCCTGAGGGACCTGGGCCTGGGAGATAGCCCTGCCCCCACCTGCTCCATTACTGAAGGTCTCTGCATAAACCCCCTGAGGGGACTGAGCCTGGGAGGTGGCCCTGCCCCCACCCCAGCACCAGAACTAAAGCTCACATTGAATAGCAGCCGCGCCTGCCGCGGAAAGCCCATTTGAATCTCAGACCCCAAGCACTAGCTGGGTAAATCTAGGCAGGGGTGGAGAGGAATCTCAGAAGTCAAGTAACTGGCTGGGAAAATGCCTAGAAAATGGAAGAAAAATAAGACTATAGAGAGTTTTTTTGAACAGATGCAAATGATCCCGACTTTCGGATCTGATGACGAGGACATATTCTGACCATCAGGGAAAGATGTGGAGGGCGGGGCCTTGGTACCCCAGACATCCCAGGGGGATGTCGGGTGGGCTCAGGCCTTGGAAGAGCTCAAAAAGGATTTTGAAAAGCAAGTTAGAAAGGTGCAGGAAAAACTGGGAAGAGAAATGAGAGAGATGCAAGAAAAGTATGAAAAAAGGCTCAATACCTTTGTAAAGGACACCCAAAAAAATGCTGAAAAAAATAACACCTTGAAAAATAGGCTCACTCAATTGGCAAAAGAGGTTCAAAAAGCCAATGAGGAGAAGAATGCTTTCAAAAGCAGAATGAGCCAAATGGAAAAAGAGGTTCAAAAGCTCACTGAAGAGAATAGTTCTCTAAAAATTAAGAGTGGAACAGATGGAGGCTAATGACTTTCTGAGAAACCAAGAAATCACCAAACAAAACCAAAAGAATGAAAAAATGGAAGAGAATGTGAAATATCTCATGGGAAAAACAACTGACCTGGAAAATAGATCCAGGAGACACAATTTAAAAATTATGGGACTACCTGAAAGTCATGATCAAAAAAGGAGCCTAGACATCATCTTCCATGAAATTATTGAGGAAAACTGCCCTGACATTCTACAACCAGAGGGCAAAATAAGTACTGAAAGAATCCATCGATCACCACCTGAAAGAGATCCAAAAAGAGAAACTCCTAGGAACATTGTGGCCAAATTCCAGAACTCCCAGGTCAAGGAGAAAATCTTGCAAGCAGCTAGAAAGAAACAATTCCAGTATTGTGGAAATAAAATCAGGATAACTCAAGATCTACCAGCTTCTACATTAAGGGATCAAAGGGCAAGGAATAGGATATTCCAGAAATCAAAGGAACTAGGACTAAAACCAAGAATCACCTACCCAGCTAAACTGAGTATAATACCTCAGGGGAAAATATGGTCTTTCAATGAAACAAGAGGACTTTCAAGCATTCTTGATGAAAAGACCAGAGCTGAAAAGAAAATTTGACTTTCAAACACAAGAATGAGAAGAAGCATGAAAAAGTAAACAGCAAAGAGAAGTCATAAGGGACTTACCAAAAGTGAACTGTTTACATTCGTACATGGAAAGACAATATTTGTAACTCTTAAAACTTTTCAGTATCTGGGTAGTTGGTGGGCCCACGCACACGCGCGCGTGCATACACACACACACATGCATGCGCACGTACACACACACACATGCATGCACATACAGAAACAGAGAGCACAGAGTGAACTGAATAGGATGGGACCATATCTTCAGAGAACTTAAGGTAAATGGTGAGAGAGAAATGTAGTGGGAGGAGAGAGGGTTAAATCGAATGGGGTAAATTATATCTCATTCAAGAGGCAAGCAGGAGACTTTTTAGTGGAGGGAAAAAGAGGAGAGCTGAGAAAAAAAAAACCAAGAAGTTTACCCTCATCACATTTGACTAAAGGAAGGAATAAAATGCACACTCATTTTGGTATGAAAACCTATCTTACAGGAAAGTGGGGGAGAAGGAGATAAGCAACGGTGGGGGGATGATGGAAGGGAGGGCAATGGGAGGAGGGAGCAATTTGAAGTCAACACTTGGGGAGGGACAGGATCAAAAGACAGAATAGAAACAATGAGGGGCAGGATAGGATGGAGCGTAATTCAGTTAGTCTTACACAACACGACTATCATGGAAGTCATTTGCAGAACTACACAGATATGGCCTATATTGAATTGCCTGCCTTCCCAAAGGGAATGAGTGGGGAGGGAGGGATGGGGAGAATTTGGAACTCAAAGTTTTAGGAACAACTGTTGAGTATTGTTGTTGCTACTAGGAAATAAGAAATGCAGTTAATGGGGAATAGAAAGTCATCTGGCCCTACAGGACAAAAGAGAAGATGGGGACAAGAGAAGGGAGGGATGACAGAAGAGAGGGCAGATTGGAGATAGGGGAAATTAGAATGCTTGGTGTATTGGGGTGTGGGGAGGGAATAAAAGGGGAGAAAATTTGGAACCCAAAATTTTGTGAAAATGAATGTAAAAAGTTAAATAAATTTTAAAAAAAAGAAAAAAAGAAAATATAAAAATGCCAATTGTCCAGATCAATAGAACAAAAAATAGAGCACTTAAATAACCCTCTCTTTGAAAGAAGAAATCTGACAAGCCGTAAATGAACTCCCAAAGAAAAAGAATTCCAGGATCAGATGAATATACAAGTGAATTTTATTATACATTTAAAGAACATTGTAATGCTAAATAAACTGGAAAAAAAAACAACAAAATACCCTATTCCGAGCCCTCTGATCCTTTAATGTAGAGGCTGCTAAATCTTGTATCCTGACTGTGACTTCATAATTGTTTCTTTCTTCCTGCTTGCAATATTTTCTTCTTGACCTGGGAACTTTGGAATTTGATGACAATATTCCTGAGAGTTTTCATTTTGGGATCTTTTCCTCACCTTGGGACTGCAACCCCCATCCAAATATGGTCAAAGTTACAGAGCTGTCTCACTGCTAGCAAAGAGACCCCTGTCATCTCCTTCCGACCAGCTGTTCTTACCATCTGTGGGCTGAAGCTCCACAAGCAGCTTCTGCCGCTGCTGATTCAGCAGTTCCCCCCCCCCCCCCCCCCCCCCCCCGGCCTGTTCCTGGTTTGCTGGGGCTGTGTCTGTGCTGGCACAGCTTGTACTAGACTTGTGCACTCTTTCCCAGGTGCGACAGATCTTAGCTGGAAAACTATTTCACCCTGCCCTATTGTGGGTTCTGCCACTCTAGGAATTATTTTATGGCATTATTTAAAGGTTTTTGGAGGGATTTTGGGGAGAGCTCAGGTGAATCACTCCCTTTTCTCTGCCATCTTGGCTCCACCTCTGGAAGGAGCCTAAATTCAAATGGAGTAATCTACAGAGGAAGTGGTGGCTACGGAGTAGAGTTCTTTTCCAGAAGTCACAAAGATGGTACATGGATCAACTTGGCATGTCATTGACATGCTCTTTCCAGAAGCTTCTGTAGCATTAATCCAGTTACAATTCTCTGAGCAAGAGGTGTAACTGACAGGAAGAAGAATTGAGGGATCCAAGTACGATGTCAGGACAAAGATTCACCAGAAGAAAGATACCAGCATTGAAGTCTCACGGTCCCAGGGAATACAGAGTCAAATAGCTTAACTCCCCTCAGGCACACCTCTTGTGCCATAATTTTATACCATGATTATTTTAGTGAAATTCAATATGAAATTTCTAACAATGACTGTCCAGTGAAAAATGTTTTGGAACCCATTTAACTAATTCCTTTTCTTTCTTGGTCCTTTTTTTATCCTTCATGTTCATAACACAGTGGAAAGGGGAAAGAGTTGGCAAAAACTAACATTTAGTAATCACCTACTATGTGCCAGGCACTTAGCACAGTGGTTGTCACATACTTATTGAGTTGTTATTTCATTTCATTCTGACAACATCCCTGGGAGTTTGGTGCTATTGTGATCTCTATTTTATAGGTGAGGATCCTAAAACAAAAGTTAAGTGACTTGCTCAGGGTCAGATACACACAAGGTGAGATTTGAATTTGCTTCTTACTGACTCTGACTAGCTCTCTCTTCACTATACCCCCTGGCTGACTGAAGCATTGGACTTGGATTTAGGAAGACCTGATTTCAATTCTTACCTCCGGCACTTACTAGCTGTAGGACCTGGAATCTAAGTCTGACTCTAGATTTCTTCCTCTTCAGAGGGCGGAATGATACCTCTAGTACTTGAATCCCAGATGTCTTAAGGATCAAATGAGACAGCGTATGAAAAGTGTCCCTTGTAGGTATTAGTTGTAATTGTTGTTTATAATTAATAACACTTTAGATTCGAAGACACTTGTATTTCTCTAAGTATTCACATAGTTGTTTCCTGGAAGGAAATAACTTTTTTTTTTCTTTTTTAAATATAAATTTATTCATTTAACTTTTTACATTCATTTCACAACATTTTGGGTTCCAAATTTTCTCCCCATTTATCCCCTCTCCCCACCCCAATACACCGAGCAATCTAATTTTTCCCTATCACCAATCTGCCCTCTCTTCTGTCATCCCTCCCTTCTCTTGTCCCCATCTTCTCTTTTGTCCTATAGGGCCAGATGACTTTCTATTCCCCATTAACTGTATTTCTTATTTTCTAGTAGCAAGAACAATACTCAACAGTTGTTCCTAAAACTTTGAGTTCCAACTTCTCCCCATCCCTCCCTCCCCACCCATTCCCTTTGGGAAGCAGGCAATTCAATATAGGCCATATCTGTGTAGTTTTGCAAATGACTTCAATAACAGTCGTGTTGTGTAAGACTAACTGTATTTCCCTCCATCCTATTCTGCCCCCCATTGTTTCTGTTCTGTCTTTTGATCCTGTCCCTCCCCAAGAGTGTTGACCTCAAATTGCTCCCTCCTCCCATTGCCCTCCCTTCCATCATCCCTCCCTCCCTGCTTATCTCCTTCTCCCCTACTTTCCTGTACTTTGAGATAAGTTTTCATACCAAAATGAGTGTGCATTTTACTCCTTCCTTTAGTCGAATGTGATGAGGGTAAACTTCATGTTTTTTTCTCAGCTCTCCTCTTTTTCCCTCCACTAAAAAGTCTCCTGCTTGCCTCTTGAATGAGATATAATTAACCCTATTCCATTTCACCCTCTCTCCTCCCACTACATTTCTCTCTCACCATTTACCTTAATTTCTTTTAAGATATGGTCCTATCCTATTCATTTCACTCTGTGCTCTCTGTCTCTGTGTGTGCGTGCTTGTGTGTATGTGTGTGTGCATGCACGCATATACATGTTTGTGTGTGTGTGTGTATGTCTGTGTGTGGTCCCACCAACTACCCAGATACTGAAACGTTTTAAGAGTTACAAATATTGTCTTTCCATGTACGAATGTAAACAGTTCACTTTTGGTAAGTCCCTTATGACTTCTCTTTGCTGTTTACTTTTTCATGCTTCTTTTCATTCTTGTGTTTGAAAGTCAAATTTTCTTTTCAGCTCTGGTCTTTTCATCAAGAATGATTGAAAGTCCTCTTGTTTCATTGAAAGACCATATTTTCCCCTGAAATATTATGCTCAGTTTTGCTGGGTAGGTGATCCTTGGTTTGAGTCCTAGTTCCTTTGACTTCTGGAATATCCTATTCTACGCCCTTCGATCCCTTAACGTAGAAGCTGCTAGATCTTGAGTTATCCTGATTTTATTTCCACAATACTGGAATTGTTTCTTTCTAGCTGCTTGCAATATTTACTCCTTGACCTGGGAACTCTGGAATTTGGCCACAATGTTCCTAGGAGTTTCTCTTTTTGGATCTCTTTCAGGTGGTGATCGATGGATTCTTTCAATACTTATTTTTTCCCTCTGGTTCTAGAATCTCAGGGCAGTTTTCCTTGATAATTTCATGAAAGATGATGTTTAGGCTTTTTTTGATCATGGCTTTCAGGTAGTCCCATAATTTTTAAATTGTGTCTCCTGGATCTATTTTCCAGGTCAGTTGTTTTTCCCATGAGATATTTCACATTCTCTTCCATTTTTTCATTCTTTTGGTTTTGTTTGGTGATTTCTTGGTTTCTTGTAAAGTCATTAGACTCCATCTGTTCCATTTTAATCTTGAGAAAACTATTTTCTTCAGTGAGCTTTTGAGCCTCTTTTTCCATTTGGCTCATTCTGCTTTTGAAAGCATTCTTCTCCTCATTGGCTTTTTGAACCTCTTTTGCCAATTGAGTGAGCCTATTTTTCAAGGTGTTATTTTTTTCAGCATTTTTTTGGGTCTCCTTTAGCAAGGTATTGACCCATTTTTCATGCTTTTCTTGCATCTCTCTCATTTCTCTTCCCAGTTTTTCCTGCACCTGTCTAACTTGCTTTTCAAAATCCTTTTTGAGCTCTTCCATGGCCTGAGCCCACCGGACATCCACCTTGGATGTCTGGGATAGAGAGGCCCCGACCTCCACATCTTTCCCTGATGGGGCAAGCATTGTACTTCTTCATCAGAAATGAAAGGAGGAAGGAACATCTCTTCCCCAAGAAAGTAGCTCTCTATGGTCTTATTTTGCTTCCTTTTTCTGGGCATTTTCCCAGCCAGTTACTTGACTTGAGATTCCTCTGCACCCCTGCCTAGATTTACCCAGCTAGTGCTTGGGGTCTGAGATTCAAATGCTCCTTCCCAGCCTCAGGGCTTTCCTTGGCGGGAGCGACTGCTATTCAATGTGAGCTTTATTTCTGGTGCTGGCGTGGGGACAGGGCCGCCCCCCAGGCTCAGTTCCCTCAGGGGGGTTATGCAGAGACCTTTGGTAATGGAGCTCCTTTCTGCTCGGGGACCGGGCCGCCGCTGCCTCTCAAGGGGGCCCAAGTCACGGAGACACACCACTCCCCTCTTGGCCAGCCCAGACGTCTCTCTCACTGACCTGTAGCTTCTGTGGGTGGAGAGACCTTCGTGGCCACTGGAGATTCCGTCCCTGAAGCCTGTTCAGATCTGCTCCTCTGGGGCCGCGGGGCCAGGGCTGGGCAGGGGTGGGCTCTGCTGTCCAGAGTGCGGCAGACCCCTAGGGACGGCTTTCCACGGCTCTCTGGAACGGAAATCTCTTCCACTGCGTTGGTGCGTGGCTTGCAGTACTCCAGAATTTGTGGGGAGGTCTTTTTACAGGAAATTTATGGGCTGTGGATTCGGAGCTAGCATAGGTGAATCTTTCTACTCCGCCATCTTGGCTCCTCCCCAGGAAATAACTTTTTAAAATGAGAGGACTGGAGTACATACTTGGGTTATATAGCTTACATCATAGTATATTATATCCTTTACACCAGTTAATGAATGCCACTGACATATTTCCTGATGTTATTATTTCATTTACTGTTTTTAAGTTTTTCTCCTCTGTCATTTTTCACCCTCTTCTATTCACTTCATTTCAAAATGAATATTGACTAATTTTCACATGAAATCAAGGAACAGTTATTTCAACAAGTATTTTCTGAGCACCTCGTTCTGTACACATAACACATAATGGTGCTTGTGGTTTAATTGAATTTCTCTTCACTTGAGGTGTATGTGGGATAGGATATGCTCACCACTCTCTGGGGAATACATGACAGGTATATTAGGCTTCTTCTCCAGGAGTACATGGCATTGCTGAAACTTCACTAGCACTTTAGAAACTAAGAACATTTAAAAACACTTGGA
Source organism: Bettongia penicillata ogilbyi (assembly GCA_023548195.1). Lineage (NCBI taxonomy): Eukaryota > Metazoa > Chordata > Mammalia > Diprotodontia > Potoroidae > Bettongia > Bettongia penicillata. The sequence continues at coordinate 4,657,956 of JAJHZJ010000561.1, read as the reverse complement.
TCCATAAAAGAGACATTATCTTCTCAATGAGAGAACTCGACCCTTTGAGTAAGAAACAATTGCTTGTCCTCAGAGGAATAATGATCCACCAGGTCTTCAAATGAAAGGTCAACCAGTAAGAGTCAGAGAAATAAGAAATAAAATTAAAATTAGTGGGTCCTTCCTGAACGCCATACTGAAATAGCTATTTGTCTACCAGAGTACAACAGTAGAAATTTATAATTGACTTTCTCAGCATGAGATGGAGCACTTTTCAAAACTTCTCAATACTGATGACTCACGTGGACACACTCCTGGTGATTCACGTGGGCACAAATTATATTGAAAGCAGAAACCTAAAAAATGTTACTAAATGAAGTGTTGGACATGAAACTGAACACCACAAGGAGTGAAAGTAACATTTTCTTCATTACTTCTATAGATGTCAGGACATGCAGAAAAAACGGGTTTGATTAGGAAAGTAAACACCTGATTGAGAAGATATGAGAGAATTGGGAGTTTTGAATCTAGACCATGACTGAAAATATGTATCAGAGTAGCATTCTCCTAGCAATGATGGAATGTATCTAACAAAGGCTAATAAGAATGCATTTGCTGTTACTGTGGAAGAATTCTTTATTTGACAAGAACTGCTGTGAAAGCTAGAAAGTAATTCAGTAGAAATTGGGTTTGTGTATATATAACTTGCATTGTATCTTCAAATGAATAAATAATCTGGGTATTAAAAATCACAACATTAATAAAAATAATAAAGAGCAAACCAGACAGATATTTTCATAGATAAGAGTAGGGGATGGATTGTTAACCAAACAAATAGTAGAGATGATCACAAAATACAAAATAGATAATTTAGTTACATCAAATTTTTGTAAGAGCAAAATCTATGTAGCTAAGGTAAGAGAGAAAGCTGTCCATTGAGGGACAAGAATCTCTGTATCAAAACATCTTTGATAAAAGATTGGTTATCCAAGATGTAGAGGGAACTAACATGTATCTAAGACCCCTCTAATTAAGTAGTCAAAGTATACAAACCATTCTCAAAAGAATGAAAAACAATTAAAAACTGTATAATTGTCCCAGATCACTAAGAAATGAGAGAAATTCAAATCAAAATAACCCTTATGTTTCACCTCATCCCTAGAAAATTAGTAAAGGTAATAAAAGATAGGAAAAGTTAGAAATGGAATCACTAGGAAAAAACAGCCACATTAATACTCTATTGGTAGTGCTTTGCATGGGCTCAACTATTCAGAAAAGAAATTTGTAAGACAAGGGCTCTAGAAACTTCCAAATCCAATGGACTTTTAACAAAAAAGGTCAGAGAAGAAAATTAGGTTGTTTTTTGTATCTATCAAATAAGATATCTATGGATAGTGTCTACAAAATAAAAAGAAGGGAAATAGTAGACTTCCAGAAATTAACAGAAGACAAAATCCAAGAAAGGCCACTATGCATAGTATCATATGTCCGTGAACAAACATAAATAGGTACGCTGTATTTCTTTAGAGTTCCTACCCTGAGAAGGCTGATTTGACATGATAGAAATCACTGTGAGTTGTTGATAGAAAATCCATAGTTATGATAATAGCTCTCAGAGAGCGTCATTAGCTCTTATTCAGAAAATCTCGGCAAAGGATATCATGAGGTGGCCCAGAGTGCTTGCAGAGCTGTACTCTGTGTTAAGAATACATACTCTTGAGGAAAACCAGAAACTGGGGGTGGTGAAGGAGGTGGAAGCGTATTAGAGAATGTTTTGATGACTATCAGGGAGTCAGAAATAAGTGATGTCATCGTCAGAGTATATATTACAGACCATCTGTATAGAAAGAGGAACCTAGAGTTCAGACAATAGATGGTAAGTGTGATCCAGAAGCATGATGAGGGATTTCATTTATCTGTAGATCTGTGGGAACTTTCTCCCTGCCAAAAGAAGAGCAGCTAACACTTTTTTGATTTGCCTTAGTAATAATTTAGCCCTTCAGAAGGTAGAAAAATCAATGAAGGGAACATCTGTTCTTGACTTTATTTATCAACAATTTATTTAGTTGTTGAAATAATACAAAGTGGGAAAAATAACCATTCTACTGTAGCATTTGTGATGGAGGAGAAAGATTGGCATATTCTGACAAGGGATTAAGATTTTGGAAGAGTCGATTTCAAATGGTTTAGAGTAAAAAGAATTAGGAACTGATGGCCTAGAATTCCGCAGAGGAAATCAGCTTAGAAGAAATACGAAGCTCTCAAGAATAAAATTCTGAAGACATAAAAAGAAACAATTCTTATGAGAAGGAAAAAAGGGAGTCTTTCAGAAATGTCAGTGTGAACCATATAAAACTCATCCAGCACTTGAAAGACACGTTTAAAAAAAGTGAATGGAAGGATAAGTAATGGAGGGTGAACAAAAAAAAGTGACCTGGTTCTGTTAAAATAATGCCAGAAATGCTCAACCTGAGTATGAGGATGAGCTCAACTTGGAGAACAAAACTTGGGGCAAAAGAGACTTTTTATGCTATTTTGTGGAAAAGCAAAGGATATACAGGACAGATAAGGCTGCTCTGTAAGGGAGATTCAGAAGTGATCATGGACAATGGAGATAAGGTACAGTGGAGTCACTGGAAAGAATGCTCTTTGCACCCCAACTACAGGCAAGATGTGAACCCAGGTTAAGTAATGCACTCATTCCACCACATAGTTTAGAATCCTGAAAGAACTGTTTTTGTCTGTTTGTTGATCCACTGTTAGTAAATGATCACTTAAGGTTCTACTGAGCCCCTGATGGCAGAGTGAGAAGCAGTGAGTGGTTGTTGCTGAGAGGGATATTTTTGCTGAAAGGAAGAAAAAGTTCCATAAGGACTATGCTTAGCCATGTGATGCACAATGGTTGCTTTATATAACCCTTTGCAACCTAAAAACCTCAGAAATAAGAAATTATGTGCCATTTATAGAATAGCTGTGCATACAGGGACAAGACCAAAGACAGGAGGAAAAAAACACCTCATGAAATAAATAACATCAGAAAGTTTACAGATTTGGAGCGCTTACTCAGCATCCGTTATACCTGTCACCTACCAGGTGCAGTGAGCACATACAGACTTGGAATTTAGCCTTTTCCTGACCAATCCACTCCCAGAAAAGAAGCAAGTCTCAGATTATTCACAGTCCCTTGAAGCAAAGAGAACATTGGAAGGAGGAGTCAAGAATACATGAGTAAAGCTAAGAACAGCGGAGACCACTAGAAACATTAACATGATCCAACAGAACTACCTAGGTGAGAAAAAAGAGGAAGGGACAGGAACCCAGCAAAGGCCTGTCCTCTCTTCTTGGGAGATTATTTTGACCAGGTACCAATACTCACAGGTCCCCTTGTTTTACTTCTTTTTCTTCTTCTTCCAATTAACAAGCATTTATTTCCTTTTTCTGCCACTCCATTTGAAAAGAAAAAGCAAAAGCCTTGAAACAGATTCCTGCATTTGCCATGTGCAGAAATGTTCACCACATTCTCCATAGCAAGTACATTACCTCGCAGTCAGGAGATAGGTAACATTCTTCATCATCTCTTCTGAAATCGTGGTTGATGATTACATTGATAAGAGTTTATAAGTCTGTAAGTTTTTCAGAATTGTTCTTCATTACAGTGTCATTTTTGTTGTATAACTTTCATTGTTTCTGGTCACTTCACTTTGCATCAGTTCATGGAAATCTTTCAGGTTTCCTTTTTGTCATCTCTTAGAGCCCAATAGTATTAAATTACATTAATATGCTACAATTTTTTCAACTGTTCCCTAATTTTTGAATGCCCCTTAGTTTTTAGTTCTTTGCTACCACCAAAAAAACAGCTGTAAATATTTACATGCTCTTCCATTTTATATGACAAAAAGTATTCATTGTATCTTTTTTCTTTCTCTTTATCCTGTATTTGGTCCCTTACCCATAGTTATGAAAGTTATTTCCTTACTGTCCTAATTTGTTTATGACATGAACTGCATATATAAATCAAGTATATATTTTGAGCTTATTAGGTAGGCATAATATTGGCATTCTTTAATCAATGGTGGTTGCCTATTTTCTTGCATCCCTTGCAAAATTTTCCATTTTTATTCAGGGAATCTGTGAAGCAGTTGAATTGGGGAGAGGAATGATGCTATCAAAGAGCAAGGAGGGAACTCAGAGTAAGTGTAAGAAGCTGGAAGACCAGAAGTTTAAAAAAGAATTCTGGAACAATATTCAAATACACACATACATATCCAGATATATTCTACAGTAGTTAAACGATGCAGTACTATGAGGGCAGAAGGATAAACAAAGTAAAACCAAAGGGAGTTAACGTATATATTCAGTGCCCTATCGTTGCTTTATAGAGTAGGGATTCCTTGATTTTTTTTCCTCATGGGGGTTGAAGCCTACCTTCTCAGAATAATGTTTTTACATACATAAAGTCAAATAATAAAATTACAAAGGAAACTGATTATGTTGAAATAGTTATCAAAATGTATTTTTTTAAAAGTTCACCAATGCAGGTTAAAGACCTCCTTTATAAATCTAGAAAAAATAATAACTGTTCATCTGGAATTAGAAAATATCAAGTATCTTAGTTAAAATAATGAAAAATAATAATGGAAAAGAAGAATGCCAAGCAGTACCAGCTATCAAACTATACTGCAAAGCAATAATTATCAAGACAGTTTGGTACTGGATAAGAAATCATTATAACAAATTTGGTATATAACATATAGAGCCAGATGAATACAGTAACATAATGTTTGATAAATCCAAAGACCTCAGATCCTGGAATAAAGGACATGATATGACAATAACTGTTGAGAAAACTGGAAAGCAATCTAGCAAAATTTAGATATAGTTAACATCTAGGGCAGCTTGGGGGCACTGTAATCACAGAATCACAGAGCATTGGGCCTGGAGTCAGTAAGGCCTGAGTTCAGATGTGGCAGTGGCAAACCACTGTGTATTTTCACTAAGAAAACCCCAAATGGGATCACAAAGAGTCAGCTATGACTCAAATGACTCAGCAACAGCAAACATCTTATAGACCACATACTAAGGCAAGCTCCAAATGGATACATAACTTAGATAATACAGAAAGTTACATCATAAATAGAAGAGTAAGGAAAAAATCAGCACCAATTAATGGGTGAAGGGAAATGCAAATTAAAGCGTTTCTGAGGTTCTGCTTCATACTAGTCAGATTGGCAAAGTTGACTAAAAATAAAAATGACAGATGTTGGTGGGACAACTGAAAAACAGACACACTTTTGCACTGTTGGTGCACCTGTGAATTGATTGAGAATTCAGGAAAGCAGTTTGGAACTATGCCTCCAAAAGTCTCTACTATTAGCAATACTACTATTAGACCTTTAATAGTAGATATGAAAGAAAGAGAAAAAAGATCCCAGCAATACTACTATTAGACCTTTAATAGTAGATATACAAGAAAGAGAAAAAAGATCCACATGTACCAAAAACAAACAAAATTGCAGCTCTTTTTGTAGTGACACAAAACTAGAAACTAAGGGAGTGTCCATCAGTTGGGGATTGGCTGAACAAAGTATGGTATGTGAATATAATTCATTATTACTATCCTGTAGCTAAAGGTGGGTTTCAGGGAAACCTGGGAAAATTTGTATGAACTGATAGGGTCAGCAGAGCCAGGAGAACAGTTTACATGAGTTTACAACAGCAATTGCAAAGACAAATAACTCTGAAAGATTTAAGAACCTCTGATCAATGCAGTGACCATCTCTGGGTCCAGAGGGCTTATGATGAAACATGCTGCCTACCTCCTGACAAAACAGAAAAGACTCAGGATTGAATGAGACATAAATTTAATACTATAGAGAACACCTTTAATAAAATATAAACACTCATTTATGCTATAATAGCTACAATTATAGGCATAGTATTCTGTTTTTAGTAATAAAAAAGTATATTCTGAAACCAAAAAACTAACATTAATTATAATATAGAGGCACTATATAAGTTTTTCCTTTGGATAGAGGAGTAAAACAAGTATGCTCCTTCTCGCTGTTACTTGATATAATTTTTTAAATGCTAGGCATAGCAGTAAGATGAGAAAAAAACTAAAGACAGTAAAGACCCCCAAATTATTCTTATTTTTGACAACATGACTGTTTACTTAGAAAACCCCAAAGAATCAGCCAAAAGAATCTCCTGAATACCATGCTGTATTTTTTTTTAAAGTCCAGAAAAATCACCAGGCAAGATCCAGGAGCAAATTATAGTGAAATCCCATTGAAAAATAATACATCAGCTAGCATTTACTGAGTGCCAGGCACTATTCTGCACACTAGGACTTTAAGAAAGGAGCTGGAAAGGAATCTTAGAAGACACATACTACAACTTTCCCATTTTACAAATGGGGAAACTGAGGTATCCAGAGTGGTGAAATGACATATCTTCGATCACAGCTATTAAGTAGTAGGACTAGAATTTAAACCCAAGTCCTCTGACTTCAAAATCCTTCAAGGAGGTCACATTCTAATGAAGGAGACAATAAATATGTATGATTCAATTTTCAATTCAGTAAACATTTATTAAGAGCCTACTATGTGTCAAGCACTGTGCTAAATACTAGGGATACAAATAAGAAAAAGAGACAGTCCCTGTCATCAAGAAGCTTATAATCTAATGGGGATGACAGCATATAAAAGCAAGCTGAAAAGTTTGGGGTGGGGGAGAAAGAACCAACAGGTAGCCTTTGTGGAGGCATATTGTTCAGTGGAGTGTCAAGCCAAGCAGAGCTGCTGATGTGGAATGGAGTTATTGGGAAGGTCGCAAGCTCTCTGTAAAAGAAGACTCTGAGCTTTTAGTGCTTTTTTTAATTTACAATTTAGTGTTTCCCCCTACAACTCTGTAGTCATAGGGGAGAAGGTAGCGGAGTAAGAGTGGAGTGAGTATAGGGTATCCAGACCTGAGTCATTCTTTATTCAGACAAGATATGTACTGGACAGATTGGAGGGAATGTCAGAAGAGAGCATTAAGAATTAGGAGAACCAGGAATGACTTCTTGAACTTTAGCTAGGAAACTAGAGATGAGGGACAACATTCCAGGCCTGGAGAAAGACAGTGAAAATGTTCAGGGAGACCACTGTCTCTGGATCATAGAGTATGTGGAAAGCAGTAAGGTATAAGAATGCTGGAAAGGTAAGAGAAACAAGATTATGAAGAACTTTGAAGGCCAAAAACAGAGTTTGATCCTCCTGCTGGAAGAGTGATGGGAAGCTATCCAAGTGGAAGTGGGGGAGGGCAACAAGGTCAGACCGAATCAGTTTTGCTTTCATTTAATCTGGATCCCTACATGAGTAGATAGGGTAGTATATTGCAGTGGATAAAGAGTTTGCTTCAGAGTCAGGAAAACCTAAGTTCAGGTCCAGCTTTTGACATATATTATCTTTGTGACTCGAGCAAATCATTTGACTTATCTGTGGTAACTAGCTCTAATTGGCACATCTGCATCAGGAGAAGGAGTTTCCAAACTTAGCATTTCGTATACCAGTGGAACCATTAAAATACTCCCTTTTCAGCCCCACATCACCAATATTAAATGAGTAGAATTTTCCAGAGATTTTCTTCTTGATTTTAGAAGAAGAATGCCATAGCCTGAGTGAAGGCAGAAAAGGTAGAAATGACAAGACCCCCTTGCCTGAAGTGTTTGATTTGGTTTAATGTCAGTCAACTAACATTTATTGCTTCCTACATGCCAGGCCATAGTGCTGGGTATATATTAGCCCCTCTCTTCAAAGAACTCACAGTCTAGTGGAGGAGAAAATATGCAAGCAACTATGTATGAAACCAGTATACACAGGATAAGTTGAAGACAATATCAGAAGGCACTAAGATTAAAAAGGACTTGAATAAAGTGAGACTTTAACTGAGATTTGAAGGAAGCCAGGAAAGTTGTGTGTGTGGGCAACAATAAGTGCAAATGCTGGGAATGGGGAGATGGAGTGCCTTGCATGAAGAGGATGTGGAATGTAGTGAGGTGTAAGGCTAGAAGAGTAGGAAGGGATCCAAACTAAGGACCTTTGATCCCGGAAGAGATAGAGAACCCCTAGAATGTGCTGCCTATGGCAGTAATATAGTTATACCCATGCTCTAAGAAGACCTATTTGACAGCTTAGTGATGGATGAATCGGAACAAGGAAGATTTTAGAGGCAAGACTGAAAGCTGCTATAATCTCTAAGGGAAATAGTATGAAAGGCCCAGAACAGAGTCTTGGGGAACTCCCACCTTTCGAGGCTGTGAAGTACATGAACGTCCAGTAAAGGTGAATAAAAAGGAACAAACAGGTGAGAGGAGAACTAGGACAGAGTGGTGCCTCAAAAGCCTAGAAAAGAGCATTACCAGGAAGAGAGAGTGATCCACAATGTCAAAGTCTGTAGAAAGGTTGAGAAGGAGGGCTGAGAAAAGACCATTGGATTGGCAATGAAGACATTGTTAATAACTTTGGAGAGATTGGTTCTGGTTGAAGTCAAAAGCCATGCAAAGAGTTAAGAGTATTTAAAAAAAAGGAATTGGAATCACCTAATGTAGAGAGAGGCCCTTCTCACAGTGTGTAACCACAGAAGGATGAGAGATAGAGTGATAATTAGTGGGGATGAAAAGATTAAGTGAGGAGTTTTTAAGGATGGAGGGCACATGAGCATGTTTGTAGACATTAGGAAAGCAACCAGTAGACAGTGAAGGTCGAATCTTAATGATAAAGTAGGGATGATGGGTGCTTAGCTGGAAGAGATGGGATGGAATCACTTGTGCCCTGTCTTCAAAGAACTCACAGTCTAATGTGGGATACAATAAGCAAACACATATGTACAAAAGCAGTACACACAGGCTAAATTGAAGGTAATAACAGCACTAAGATTAAGAAGGACTTGGTAATTTGCCTTGACAAGGAGGAAAGCCACCTCTTCGTGTAAGACAGGAGTTAAGGAAGTTGCAGAAGCCTTCTGGGTGGTATTGTCATTCGATCCTATCTAACTCTTTGTGACCTCATGAACACCAATATTGTCCATGGGGTTTTCTTGGCAATTTCCTCCTTCTCCAGAGATTAAGTGACTTGCCTAGGATCACAGAGTTAGTTTCTGAGGCTGGATTTGAACATAGGTCTTCCTGACTCCAAATCTAGTATTCTTTCCACCTAGATATCTAGCTGCCTCCATCTGGGTAATGTCGATCAATTAATAGTAAGGATTTATTAAGTGCCCACTATGTGCCAAATGGATAAGCTAGGTGGCACAGTGAAGAGTGCTGACTCTAAAGTCAGAAAGACTTTTCTTCCCGAGTTCAAATTCTTACTTAGTTGTGTGACCTGGGCAAGTCACTTCACCCTGTTTGCCTCGGTTTCTTTGTCTGTAAAATTAACTGGAGGTGGAACTGGCAAACCAGTTCAGTATCTTTGGCAGAAATAAAATAAATCCCCAGATGGGATCACTCCCTGAAAAGCAAGCTCTGTACAAAGTGCTGAGAATTTAGATAAAAAAATGAGACAGTCCCTACCTTCAAAGAGCTTGCTATCTAATAGGGAAGATAGAACACAAAAGGAAGCTGAAAGGGAGTAGGAGGGAAGTGCTAGACTTGAAGACATGGTGTAGAAGTTAGAGAAGTCTCACTATTCATGCAGTGGGGGGGTGAGAAATGAGATGTCTGAGCTGAGCCCTCTTCTTAAAAAGAGGTCTGGAGTTCAAGTCCCTACCCTCCAATCTGAAAGGCAGTGGGAGTAATGAGGTGGAGTACAGGGTGATGGGATTATTGCAATATCCCAAAATCCCAATAATGATGGCCTTCTTGGGATATGGTGAAATCAGAGAAGTCCCAACCAGAGTAGTGCAGCCAAGTGAGAAATGATATGATGTGACACAGGAGGCTTACTCCGTGTGATAAGCTGGAAATAATACTGATAAAAGGAGCTGTAATACAGTGTACTGGATTTGGGTTCAGAGAATTTAATTTTAATCCTCAATCACTTAATAAAAACTTTATTGATTACTTGTCTGATTGATGAAGCCAAGGGCTGAATTAACCATCTCCTGCCTCTTTTCCATCCGTATTGACCTCATGAAGTGAGAATTCCTCTTTATCCGGTGTATAGTCTATTTATGTGTATTTGTTTGCTTTCTAATCCAGTTAGAGGGTGATTGCTTTGAGGGCAGGGACTGACTTTTAGTACCTCTTCTTGTATCCCGAGCAGGGAAGTGCTAGTTTAAAAATGTTTTATTTATCTGTTTGATTGTATGATCTTGGACAAGACATTCAGCTTTTCTGTGCCTTAGTTTCTTTATGTCTGAAAGGGAAATAAAAAGATCTGTGATATCTTTCTCACACATCTCTTGTGAGGACTAAATAAGATGAGTAATAGAAAGTAGTTTGTCAGCTATGAAGCCCAATGTGAACATCCGCTATCACTTTTGTTACCATGTGGGGTCAGGCAGCATGGCTTCACATCCCACAGTAGGTGGAGTTTTATTCTATAGTTAAGGAACAAGCAGAATTTAAGGGGTTTGTGGTGGGAGAGTGTTGGGGACAGTTTAATTTGATGGAATTGATTTTTTTCATACATTTTATTTTGATTCAGGATACTTCTCAAGAAACAATCAAATCTTCCCTCATAGTACATTCCCTTGAAAAAAATTAGCCAAAACAATTACTGGCTTGATTATTACTGAAAATAAATGGAATTTTCTTGTTTATCTTACCAGCTACTAAGAGAAAGAATATGTATTTTTAACTTTGAAATATCACTGTGGTATTCAACTTGAGTTCTCGTATTCTTTGTGTTTTGTTTTTTTTAAATGTTGCCTTTAATTATATTTTTGTAGTCTTTGTGACTATTCTTATGACTCTTACTCCCTGTCTTTTCAAATAAGGTTTTTTCCATATTTGCCTGAAGTCTTCAAAATAATAATTCTTTGTGGTGTACTAATGTTACATTCATTTGCCAAAGTTTGTTCAGCCATTCCCACTATTGGGCATATTATATTTCCATCTTTTACCATAAATACTATATTTCTCCCAAAATATTTCACATATATCACAATTTGGATACTGTTCTACACGTGATACTTTTCAGGAGGAGGTATGGCAGGGTAGAAATGTTGAAATCAGAGTTCTTAGCCTTGACTTTTATCACGTTCTACCTGTATTACTTTGTAATACTGGTTGCTGCTGCCCATTATTTACATATGTGTGTGTATGTACGTACATACACACACTTTCTGAGTTCAAATATGCCTCAGACATTTACTAGCAGTGTGACACTGGGCAAGTCACTTATCCCTGTTTGCCTCAGTTTTCTTATCTAAAATGAGCTGGAGAAAGAAATAACAAACCACTCTAGTATCTTTGCCAAGAAAATTACAAATGGGGTCAGGAAGAGTGGGGCATGACTGAAAACAACTGAACGACAAAGTACAATCTTGAGCATGCATATGCACACTCACATGTATGTGTGTGTGTGTTTGTACACATGAACACATACCCACACACATATCCCATCTCCTCTTCAGGCTTCAGTTTTCTTATCTATAAAGTGAGGACTTGATGTCCTAAAAAGTTGCTGTTTCCAAACACCTTGGAATCACAGGGCATGAACAATTTAATAACTTACCTTCCATAATTCCAAGTTTTTTTCTAGGGTGATTGAAACTCAGCCAGCAGTGAGTTAGCGTGCCTATACAGCCCCTCTGTCATTGAATTTTGGCATCTCTTGCCATTTTTGCTAACTTAATGGGTATAACAGTGATACCTTAAAGTTGTTTTTTGTTTGCATGTTGGATTATTTGTGATTTTGAAATTTTTTGATAGCTGTTCATAGCTTGTAGTTCTTTTAAAAGTTATTCATGTCCTTTCACTGGTCTCTCAGGCAGATTTCTGTCAATTCCATGTATATTTTAGATGTCAGACATATCAGATATTCAATACAGAAATTTCCCCCTAATGCAGACCCTTTTTATTCTAGCTGCATTGATTTTATTTATATAAAGACTTTTAAATTTACAAGATAAAAACAGTCTCTTTTCAAAATAAAATAGACAGTTGGTGCTTTAGGAGGATTAATCTTAAAGTGGTATGCAGTATGGGTTGGCAGTGTGGGTACTTAATAGAGATGAGAAAGCCTGTTAGAAATTTCTTGCATAAGAGCCTGAATTGGGGTTCTGATTGTTGGAATGAAAAGCTAGGCATGGTTTGGAGAGACATTTTGAAAGACAAATAAATAGACAAGATTTTGTGACTGAGTTAGTTTGGAAAAGTGAATAGAGAATGAACAGGGCGGAATTATAGACGGGTGTGACTTTGAGCCTACTATTAAAACAACTATGTGGTGAGCTCTTTGAGGTCCTTTTCTTTTATCCCACACAGGGCTAAATACACAATTGGCATTCAGTTTAACCTTGATTTCAGAAGAGTCAGTTTTGATGACAGTTTTTAAATTGCCTTAAAACTAGCTTTACCCACTTCTCGAGTTTTGCTCCCTTTCATAGTTTTCATTCCTGCGAATTTTTTTCCTGCAGCTTTATTGAGTTCCCTGCTCAGGGTAGGTGCCCTATCCTCCCTCCCTACTGAATATGAATTATATTGAAAGTGGAAGTAATTTCTACCTCTATAGGGAGTCTACTTGGACATTAAAAGCTTTGGATAATGGTGTTCGAGTTGGATCAGTTTTACAATTGAAGACCAAGCTTTCTTAGTTCTAGGCTGGCCTAACATGAATCTATGGGGTCTTAAATGAACGAATTAATGAGAAAACATTAAGTGCTTACTATGTGCCTTGGCACAGGAAATACAAATACAAAAGAAAGATATTTCCTGCCCTCAAAGTTCTTATGTTCTAGAGACTTACCTTGGGAAGAAGGTGGTTAGAGACAGACATTTTGGTCTGGAGAGTCATAGGGGGATAGTGTACAGAGTGGTAGGATTAGTTGATTGACATACCATATCCAGCTACAAAGGTCATGTTATCTGATGGTAGTTTTCAAAACAGGAGATGTGAAATGGGTGTAGGGTGGGGGAATGACCAAGGTGATGAGGAGCTTATTCCCGAGTAAAGCCAGTCGAATGGGGGTGGGTGGTAGGGAGAAGCTTAGAATTCAAGTGCTGGGGGCATAAGGGAGGAGGGGGAGTCCTTTCATAGAGCTTCACATCTTTTTGGAGTAATATAAGTATGTACATGAATAATTTTTTTCAACTGGGAAGTCTCAGGAACAACTAGGGGAACTGGGAAGGACTCCCAGACTTGGGGAACCGTGGTTGGAGTTGGTTAAAGGTAGTTTTCTTGCCGATCACATCGGAGATGCCCTGGTCCTGTTTTTTACTAGACTAATACTGTTCCCAAGTGGAGCACAGCAAGGAGGCAATCTTTTATCTTCTTCATTTAGAGAAACCACCGTACTTCAAAGGGTAGGGGAAGGCCCATCAGAAATTCGGATGACCCTTTTCCAAAGCACCTGTTGGGGGACAGGGCTTTTCTTTCCTCTTCCTTATAAGGGGAAAATGAGGCTGAAGTGGCAGAGTTATAAAGAAGAAATGACCTCCATCCTGCTGCCACATTCCCTGACGACTACTGTTGATTCCCCATTTCTTACAGTTTCCCCTGTGGTGGTAAACTGGATAAGGATGGGGCTGGGGGATCCAGGCCACCTTTTGCAGGGAGCTGGTTGACTGTCTTGGAGCAGCCCAGCCCTGCCCAGCCCTGCCCAGCCGGGATCACATGCTAAGCAGCCGCTGCCGCCACCTCCAAGCCTCCTCCTCCCCTTTCCTCCTCTTCCTCCCTCCCCTTTGTAGTGTCAGAGCCCCCAGTGACAGGCGGGTTTGTTTTACCACCGCAGTGGCAGTGGCGGCGGCGTTTGCTCCCCACCTCTGGAGACCTGTGTAGGGCACCTGGCTGGACTTACCTGTGGCTGGGGGAGGGGGGTTAGAGGGAGGGGTAGGGGCCTTCCTTCCTCCCTCTCTCCTGCCATCCCTCCTCTCTTCCGTTCTCCCTCCCTCTTTCCATTTGCTGCCTGCAAAAGATGGGAAGCACTCCGCGAGAGGTGCAGCCCCTGCTTGCCCCGCTCTGCCCACCCTGCACGGGCCCTCAGGGAGCTGGCGAGGGAGAGAGGGCTGGGGTGCCTGGGGGCAGCCCTCAAGCCCTGCAGGGGGCCCTGGGAAAAGGAGCTGCCCCGGGCACCTTCGCTGGGCTGAGTTCCTCTCCAGCTCTGGGGAGCCCAGATGGAGGAAAGTCCCCGGGCCACCGATCTGCACGGACCGCCTGCTCCCTCTCCTTGAAGAAGACCCCCTCTCCGTGGGAAGCAGCTTGCTTCCGCTTTGCCTTGGTGAAAGGCGGAGAGCATTTGTGCTGCCAACCCCCCTGAGAAACAAACGCGAGTCCCGGGGCTCGGAGCAGGCCGATCGTGGGGAGCTGTGAATGCCCCAAGTTTCCTCCCGCAGTGCCAATGCCCGACGTCGCTTGTGAGCCGTTGCTGGCTTTCCTGATCCCGGTTCCAGGCTGGCCGGTCCCCGTCCCCAGAGGAGGGGGGACCCCTGCTGCCCTCGCCAGCCGGAACCTTTTATTCCTTTGATTGTGCTGAGTAAAAGGGTTTCTGCTGTGCTGACATCTTGTTTGACTTTTGTTGTTGCTTTTATTTTCATTTTAAAACATTTTTACATCTCATTTGTTTGTTTTAACGCAGAAACGCTTCATTAAAGGGCTCCGACAGTACGGCAAGAACTTCTTTAGGATCCGAAAGGAGCTGCTTCCCAATAAGGAAACGGTGAGTAACAAGGGCTCGGCGAGGGGAGGGGGCACGTTTGGGGTGCTGGAAGTGGTCCATGTGGGCGGGGGTTTGGAGTGCTGCGGGACTTAGGGGGGCAGAGGCTCAAGGCTTGGTGTTGTGTGCAGTTGTGGGGGCAGGGTGGCTTGGCGCCCTAGGTTGTGCCTCTCCTCCTCTGCTGCCTTTCACCCTTGGATCGGACTAAGAAATTGTTTCCCTCAACCCTGGACTGTGTTTAAAGCAGGCCACCAGAAAAAGAGAGCTCGTACTAACGTAATGATTCTCCTGTAAAAAAACATCAACTTTTGCCTTTATATCATAAACCTAGGCAGCAAGTGGTTTAATAAAATGAATCAATACTTATATCCTTGAAGAAAATGAAGTTATTTTGTAATCATAAGAAGTGGCCTTTGGGAAGGAGAGGGCTAGTAAGCGTTGTGGAATTCAGATCTAATTTTAAATAAAGTCGATGAGGTAGGATAATTCACTTATATCATTGTTTAAATTTAGTAATTAGCAAAAGCCTAAAACAAAACTAAACAAAATAGAATTAGAAGGAAGCTCATAGTTATACAGATTGTAAATTCATGTTCAATTCTGCGTGTTATTGCTGGTTATTCTATGAAATGTTGCCCTGGTGTGAGGAGTTCTTTTAACTCTTTAGCATCCCTGCCTGGAAAGACTGGTCTTTCCATCAGATTTTACCTTATAATTTCGCAGAGCTGGGCATCAGTTCACCTCCTATTCTTGTCAAACGCTGAGGTAGGAGGGCTTGTTGGGAATAAAAATGTTCTGTACTTCTTCAAAGTGTGGTTACGTAAAGGAAATGCCAGGAGAAATCAAGCATTGTTTTACACATCATTGCCTGCCCTCCCTCAAAGCTTTTGCAGGTGGTATCTCCTTATGGGTAAAGGCCTTTCTGTGCAACCCAGAAGGAGAGGGGTACAGTGCTTGGTAAGAGCGAGCCTCCAGTCTCTTTGCCTGGAATCTCATTTTTTATACAGTATGTCGGTGTCCAAATTAATGGTTGGAAAAAAAGGCATTTGGTATGAGAATTTAGCCTTATGATAGTTGATTATTATTTGATTTTTTTTTTTTACATAGGTTTTGATTTGTTTAATTTCATTTCTCCTCCATCCTGCCATATATAATGGACCCTCTTTGACCATACATAGAATCTGATTTACCCAGCTTATACAGGTAATAAATAGTAGAGCTAGGGCTCTTTTTTCTTTTTTCCAGCACACTGCCCTGTTGTCAAAACAGTGATCTCACCTGTGGCAGTATCAACAAAAGAATGAGGATGCTTTATCGAGGTTCAAAGCCTAGAAGTGTCTATTTTGGTAGTTGGTATTAATCAGGGGATAAATTGTGAGATCATGGAATTTTAGCATTAAAAGAGACCTCAGGAGATCATATGGTTCACTACATTTTAGAGACGAGTGTACTGAGACCTACAGAGGTTAAATATTTATCCAGAGTTTTAGAACTGTTTTAGTGACAGTCGAGATTATAACCCAAATCCCTTGATTCCCAGGAGGAGCCTTTCCACCCTGCCAAATTGTACTCTGAATATTGCTATTTTGTGTATTTCTGAAAATAGGGAAAAGGAAGGGAACAAGTATTTTTGTAGCACCTACTGTGTGCCAGGCCCTGTGCTAATCACTTTTTACAAATATTCTCTCCTTTGATGCTCCCACCCTTTGAGGTAGAGGCAAACAGAAGTTAAGTTACTTTGCCCAGGGTTACACAGTTTGGTCTGAGGCCAAATTTGAACTCAGATCTTCTTAACTGCAGTCTCAGTGCTTCATCCTTTGCATTCCCACCTGCCTCTGTCACATGTTCAGAAGAGGTGACAAAAAGATTAGAATCGGAATGATTGTCTAAGTCTGTGGCCCTAGCTCTCAGTCTGGCACTGCTTCTAGCTTACAAGCCCTGTGACTTTGGGGCAAGTCATTTAACTTCTTTGTGCCTCAATTTTCCTTTTCTTTAATGTGGAAAAAATGCTTTGCAAATGAAATTTTTAAAAAGTAACCTAGAATCATAACACTATACAGGGCAGTATCGTCACTTTATTTCTTAAAATCTCACCAGAACTGTTGAACTGGGGCAATTGTTAATGTGAAAGAGAATGTAAAATTTGGCCTTTCTGCCAGTTTCAGCTGTTTGAAGTTTCAAATAACTTTATAATGAGTGAATCAGAGTCTGTATGTTTGTGATTAGCAATAGTATAAGAGAAGCATCCATTAAGGTACATTGAGGTCTGATTCATCAAGATTTATGTTCTACTGGAAGGAGCTTTGTATTAGGAGCCTGAATAACTGCTGTAAAGTTCTTGTTCTGGCTTGGTGACTCTGAACAGGTCCCCCTAACCATGTAGCGCCTCAGTGTCCTCCTCTGTAAGATGGGGACAATAAAGACCTTTGCTTGCTTACTTAGTAAAATTGATGAGATTATACCAAGTAACCACCAAGATCACCCTTGGGGGATCCTCCCCACCTAAGCTTCTAGGTCCCTGTGTCTTTACTATATACAATACACTTCTGAGTGAATATCAGATCAGGTGTAGCATGCACTCCATGCAGGCAAACTATTACTTCTGAATTTGAATTTGGGGATACTACATAGTGTAGAGAAAAAAGGGGAAAGTGATACAGGATATATAGTATTAACTAAAATTTTAGTAACATGGTATAGCAACACTTTCAAGAGCTGTTAATGTATTCTTTGGAAGCTAGTGTTACCTACCTTGATGTAAGTGGAATAATCTTCAACCTGGAAAAGTTGGCTTATCCCACTTAGGATTATAGATTTAGAGCTGGAAAGGGACCTTCTTAGTACTAGAAATATAGTACACTTTCCCATTTTACAGATGGGGAGACTGAGGTATCTAGAGTGATTAAAGTGACTTATCTTAGGTCACAGCTATTAGATGGTAGGACTAGAAGTTAAACCTAAGTTCTCTGACTTCAGTATCCAGGGCACTTTCCACTGTGCCACACTTCATGTTTTGGCTTTTGTCAGTCCCCTACTCTTGACTGATGAATGACTTAATAAATAGCTCCGCCTTCTGCACCTCTTCCCCCATTTTCATTTAGTCTTCTAGTGACTGAGTAAGAGTATGATAACAAGATTCCTCACTGAAGCCTGTCCTCTTAGTCTTTCTTAACATCCTTCTTAATGCACAATTTAATCATTTTTAAAACCTCTCTGTTGTACATATCTTTTGGCCATATCAGGCATTACCTCAGTTTTCTTTATAGCAGCAAGCAACCTTGAGGTTTACAATCTCTTCACCTCAATATATTTGTTGAAAGGAGAAGCAAAGATAAATTTGGAAGAACTTTCGCAGTTGTGCTTTGTTTTTTTAAAGGCAGGAGGGGGAAGAATGAGAGAAACAGAGAGATGGAGATGTGTGTACCTGGCATCCCAAAGGTCTTTTAGTCTTGAGCTTCTAGTACCGTAAAACTGCATTGAGACTTTGGAAGGACTCTGTTGTTGTATAACATTGTTAGTTCCTTACAGATATTCCTGTTACAGAGGCAGCATAATGTGGAGAGGAGGCTGACCTTTGGCTGGCAGGTCATTTAACCTTCCAATGCCCAACGCAACTTCCTTATGTCTTCAAGTTGCAAAAGTAGCTGCTGATGTGCCCTGGTGGTGGGAATTTGTTCATAGGGGTTCCCTCTATCTATGAAATCATAGGTCTGGACTCAAAAAATCCTACTGTAGATCTCTGAAGAATTCTGCCTTGATATGGTGAGCGTTGTGGTAAACTATAAGCATCCTCGCCTCCAGGCACCATCTTTCTTTCTCTGTATTTGTCAGTACACCCCAGCTAATCATTCACAGCCCACAAGAGGGGGAGGACAAAGGTTATTTCTCTCTGGTACAGAAGAAGGAAATTTGTAGGCAGCCAGCTTTGCTTGTTTAAGAACTTGTGTATGAGTAAATTTCTTTTACAAGATTACTTATTAAAGGAACACCCCTTTCTCACACTGAAATCTTCAGTTTTCTAGACACTTTCAACACTTCTCTTGGTTAGAGTCACTTTCCAATAATTTGAAATATCAGAAGGGTATAACAGACAACTGAAAACTCTGCCTTCAGAGAAGGAGGGTCAGCAGACCTGTGTGCTGTTCTTGTCCTTGTAGATAACCATAGTATTTTGTGACATCTCTGTGGGCTTCAAGCATCTCCTTTGTGCTCGACTGGTCAGATCCTGTCAAAAACTGGGAAATTAGTTTGTTCCTCAGAGTGCCCATTCTAGCATTTGTTGATCTCAGCATGTGAAAAAGGAAATGGAAGTGTCACAGGAGCCAGCAGCTCTTTGGCCCAGGTGCCCGCGAGGTCTCAGTTGTTCCTCTGAGATTACACTACCACAAACAAAAATCAGCATATGAAAAGAACTGAGCGGGTCTCAAAATATGGTACTTTAATTTGTTAAGTGTTCTTTTTTGGCTTTGTCTTCTAGTCTTTCTAAAACACTAAAGGACATGGAAAGAGATGCCAGTCCGTTAGGATGTCTTGAAGCTCTGGTGAGGAAGCCTCTACTGTTACTAGCTCGTTTTGATGTGCGGGCATCTGAGAGTTTCCTAGGGAGGATGTGCGTGCCCAGTTGTCTTACTCTTTTTTAGGTTTCTGTATTGGTTTCACAAGAACTAAAACCTGGCTCTTCTGAGATGCCCCCCGCTGAAATGGGAATGCTGGCCTTGATTAAGGAAAACCAACATGGTTCAGGAGGTTTTAGCTGAATTGGTATTATATTAACCTCATCATACCCAAGAGAATATATGCAAATCAAATCTCATGTAGGCCCTTTAGCATTGTGGTTTTGTGTATGTTGAGTCCGTGTCTTTTTCCTTATCCTTTCTCAACAATCTTTCTCTTGACTTCTGTCTCTCAGTCTCTTACACTTTCACTCTCTTATGTCTCTTCTTTCATTCTTCTCAATACATGTATGAGGTCAACAAAGGGCATTTAATTTTTTGTTGCTGTTAAATGTAGAAATCTTGGCAGAGCGTTCCAGGTTTACTTTAGTTATTGGCCCTCTCTCTGCAGACACTGCTCGGCCCAAACCACATCAGAGGCCATAGTGTTAAGTGCATTTGTATAAATCAAAATAAATGTCCTGTGAGCTGTGCTTCTGATCAGGAGATTGGGAATTAATTCCCTTGGGTTTTGTTTCAAACTCTGCCATGGATTCACGTTTGGACTTTACATTATTTACACATTTATTTTTGATTAGTTTACTTTCCTGCAAAAATAGGACTATTACTTCTGTCATTTTTGGATTATTTGCTTTGGAACATTACACGAATAATCCAAAAGAGTAGATAATTCCTAAATCATTTTTGTTTGGCTTGAAATGCATTATAGTTTGTCAAAAATTGATGAAAATAGATCCCAGTAGCTTTTGTTCATCTCCAGAAATTCTTCTAAAAAAACTCTTAAGATTTTCAGTGTCTGGCATTTGGATTTTAAAAATAAAATAAATCTTGGTTTGGGTGTGTGTAAGTTATATTCTCTGTTGATCAAATTGTATGGACATTAGACAATGAACACTTACTCTGTGGATTGGCCCCATAGTCTTTGGAAACAAACAAGTTTAAAAAAAGACAAATATCTCTGTCTTTTGGCTTATTTAGAGTAAGGCAGTGTCATGAAACCAATACCCTTAGTCTCTGGAGGGATACAGGAGGAGAGAGCAGACATGCTCTTGAACCTTTCCTGCCCTTTGCTCTCATTTGGGTAGCATCTAGCACAGCAGCACTGAGAATGGAGTTATCTGTGGCCTGAGGTGAACTCTACTGAAAAGCCCTTCTGCTTTCTGACTTAAGGCATCTATCTGCAAGCAGTGCTCAGTCTTTTCGAAAAGCCAAATTAGTGGGTTATGAAGACATAAATCTCACTTTCATTCTGACTTTTTCCATTGAAAATGTATCTTTCTATCCCTTGCCTCCTTTCTTTGCAGATGTGGGAGACCAGGAGTGTGGAAAACCACAAATAGTGTAGAGCTTAGTTAATGTGCTAGTTAGTTTTTTCTGAACTGTTTTTCCCCTCTTCTTTATTTTTATTTTTTGTTAAAAGGATGGCAGTCTAGGAGGAGGAACAGAAAGGAGAAATTGGGAAATGAAGGCGATGCAAATATAAAATATATCAATAAAGTTTCATTTTTAAAAGTAAGAAAAATGGCTTTACTTAGCATTTGTTTGTTGGATGGAACAGTTACCAAGAATTCAGTGAAATGATAGCTTTTTTTAGTGGTTTTAAATCAGAGTTAAAAGACTGCCAGGGATCTGAGATTTAAAATTTCAACTCAGGAAACAACATGAAAATCAACCACCTGTGTTTTAGTCATGTTTCTGGGAATGTAGTTTCTGAAATATGTACCTAACTACTGAATATGCATTGTTCTTTTCTTTAGGCAAAATAGCTCTTTTGGGCAGCAAATTCCTTTAGTAAAAAATGAATTCTATTGGGAAACAACCCAAGGACTAACTAAGCCAAGTTCTGTTAATATTGGGAGGCAGGATGGCTCCAGCGTGAGGTTGCAGAATGAAGTTTTATATAACTTTGGATTGTGGTCTTAGATAAACAATCTTAATTCTGGCTTCAGCAATGCTAAATCTCATGTTACCTAATCTACAGTATGGGATTCCTGAACAGGTGGGTGATTTGAAGAGCTGATGTCTTATATTAGTGGCATAGCACTGGAGAAGGTCATTGGACTTAAAACTCAGACCTCTCCTGCCAAAACTGCCTACGGCTTTGCTAAGCAGTGCAGCACATTTAGAAGCAAAGTCCGGGTGGATTCTTTTATCCTCTTTACTCTCTTGATATAAATTTTCATGAGCAACGGTGGAGTTTCTTAACATAACTTCTTCTTTTCCTTGGCCCTCAGTGTTTTGGTTGCACACTGAAATCACTGCCATCATCTTGAACTTTGACCTGGAGGCTTGATATGTGACATACCAGGATAAAACTGTCTTGCTTTCTTTAAGGGAACATATTATTTTGAATGATTCTCTTCTCCTAAATGAAGTAATGGTGGTGGCTGCACCAGCATGATAACTGACATTTTTATAGTGTTTTAAAGTGTGCAAAGTGCTTTACATATATATATATATGTATGTATTGTATGTATGTATGTATATAGTTTCGTCTGATTTTATAGGGTCATAGATTTTAGAGGTAAAAGGAACTTAAAGGGCCTTCAGATCCAACCCCTTCATTTGACACATGAGGAAGCAGTGAGGTTAAGTGATTTTTTTCCCAGAGTCATATGGATGATCAGTGTCAGGGGTGGGATTTGAACTCAAGTCTTCTGACTCCAAGTCCATGGTTTTATTAACCACTAAACTGTGTAGGCACTCATAACAAACCCTGTGAGATAGGTACTACAGACAGCAACCACTGAGGTTCAGATATGTCATCTGACTTGCTGGGGTGATTTGAAATTAGAGCATCTTGGTTACATGTTACCTGTGTCATCTGGAACTTAGGAAACAGGTTTAATTGAGCTTTAACTCTCTAACAGGTCTTAGAGGTGATGAAGATGAAGCCCTGCAGGAGGATTTAGGCCAAGTACTTCCACTTTCAGATCCAGGGCACTTTCCATCATTTCATCCTGCCTTCACTTCCTTTTCTGACCCTTTGTTTCTTCACGTGTAAAGTGAGAGAATTGGAAGGGATGATCTGTGGACTTTCTCCACCTCTAAATCTGATATGTCCTATTACCTGCAGTCTTATGTTGGCACAGGGTTTCTTGACTATAATTTCTTTCATTGGCTCCATTTGAAGAAACTGTATAAGCACTTTAAGAGGCTGTCAGGTTGGGGGAGGGGCAGGGAACAAGGAGGGAGAAAGCATTTATACCTTTTCTTTCCCTTAATCCTTGGTCCAGCACTGATATGGATAGAGCTGCAATTTTCCATGAGAAATACAAATGGCTGCCAACATAAACAGGCACTACTTCTTGGCAGCAAGAACAGCAGTCCTATAGCCATTATGGCATAGAAGGCTTATTTCTTTTCAACACAGGAACTAGATTTAAATCTGTTAAGTCTAGCCTAAAATCCATTGTTGTTATCCTGAAGAATCATCTATTTGCTTTAAGTGCACTTGGAAGCAAGGACAACCAGGGGAAAAGGTTTGAAAATCCAACTGGGCAATTTTCATAACAGAAATACTTAGTGTGGTTATTGGGTGTTGGAAGAGGCTGCACCTGGGGGAGGGAGGAGCCTGGTTTTTATTTACAACTTTGTAGCTTGTTTAGTTGACTAGGCCTCACTATCTGATCTTCTAAAAACTGTGTGCCCACTTACAGCATCACAGACTTTTTTTGTGTATCAGAAATAGTGTAGCTGAGAAAGTAATTTACATTTGAAATGTTTAACCTATAGAAACTATACTCAAATGAAGAACACGGTGAACTTTTTAAGTACTATTGAGCATAAAGCTGTTTACAAGAAGGAGATATTTATTTACTGTTGGTCTTCAACAACCTGTATTCCTGGATTGTGGATTGTGGATATCCATATTGCTTGTAGAATGGAGACATTTATGGCCATTAGGCCTATACAGACTGCCTCTTTATAGGGTAGTAAAACAAATGGAAGGGTTGAAATGGTCTTTAAAGAGAATTATAAGTTGTGATTACTTACATGCTATTCGGTATATTTATCTGGTCAGTGCTCAGTCAACATTTTATATCATAAATAAATGATTTTCAACTTTTTAAACTCCATAGAACTATTTCTACTTTCAAGTGCTGATCATGTTCTTTAGAAGTAAACACACATGTAGGACTAAAATATTACTCTTAAAGGATATATATGTATGTGCATGCACATATTTTACGGAACTTAGCTTTAAAAAATTTTTTGCCTAAAAATCTCCAAAAAAGGCTTACTTGTATACTGATCCCAAGTAATGAGTATTTTATCTTAAATGATGGCACTCGATAATCATGTTGAATAAACCACAAATTACTGTGCCTAAGGAGGTTTTTTGTTTGTTTTTTAAATATTCTGACCTAGTTATCTAATAGTAAACATGCCCTGGTTTCTGTGACTTCAAGAGAAGCCCCTGTCTCTTACAGGTAGCCAGAGGAGGCCTAACTTTCCTGGGGTAAAGGCATCGAGCAGCCCCGCTGGCCCAGTTTTCTTATAGTTTATTTCTTCTGTCAGTTTTCTTATTTCCTGGAGGCCCTTGTCATTTCTCTCTCCTTTGGCAATATGTTGCCAATGGGGGTCTTTTTTAGTCTGACATGCTACTACTCTTAAGTATCTAAGTTATGGCTTTGTGGTCTCCAAAGCACCAGTATTATCATAGAAAGGAGCTGCAAAACACCTGTTTATTTTAAACTTCTGGTCATTTTCTGGATGCAAAGTGTCTTGTCCTTTATATTCTGTATCTCTCTAAAAGATCCATATATAGGTGTGTGGTTTTTTTTTTTCTTGAGGTTTGATTTGCCACGAATTGAGCTAGTCCATTTTAGTTTATTTGTGTGCTAGCTGCCATGTAAGAGTTTAACTTTAGTGGTATTCTTTGGATTCAGGTCCGTGCCATCTCAGTCCATGTTCCTGGTTAACATACATGTCTTTGAATTTCCAGTAGTACCTTGGTGGTATTGTAGGTAGTCGGACAATGACTACAGTCTAACAGTGATGCCCCAAGTGAGACACAACCTTTCCAAGACTGAGTCCTTATCCCGAAAATGAATGTGATATTTAACCTAGAATTACTATAAAGTGAGATAATGCCTATAAAAACATTTTGCAAATTGATATGTGAAAGTAACTGGGAGTGGAGGGGGTAGGTGAATGGCATGGTATGTGTAATTAGGAGCCCTGTGGATGGGCTCAGACCCCGTGGTTTTCAAGGCAAATTTTCTGTTGTGGGATTTTTTTTTTTTTTCTGTGAGTTGATTGTCTTTTCTGTAACTTAGTCTGCTAAGATGATGCTTTTTTGAAAGCATGTGAACTTTTGACTGCCTATGCCATAGGCTGCTTGTTTAAATAATGCTCAGAAAAACCTTGTTAGCAACAGTGTCCAGAGAAAGAACTAGGGCATGGGCATATGGTGCCAACACTGGACTTTCCTGTTCTCTTTATTGTGGTCAGAAGATCAGGTACATCTTTTGTGCCACAGTTCTGTCTTCTAAGTTACTTATAAGATTGAGATCCATTGTTTATTTTTCTCAGCAGGTTTAGTGAACTGAGGATAACATATTGTTATCAACAGTAGGCAGCCATTAGCCAATTGCAACTTGTTTTCAGGGTGACCAGTGAAATAAATCTTTAGTGTAAAAGCTGCCCAGTGGAGATGTGAGCTAAGGAAACTCTCTCATGTTTTCAGTGGGTCTGACAGTATTCACATGACCATTTATGGATTTTCTCCCCTTACCATCTGCTAGAAATTCATCCTCTTCGGCAGTTTTATTTTCTTGGTAATATATTCTCTGGAATTGTCTTCATGGTTGGAATGAAATTCCAATGAAGAAATCCTGGACCTTTGAGTTTTCTTGCTGTGGTAGTTTGTGGTGGTTCTGAGTTTCCCCGGAAGAAAATGTCTTGGTGCCCCTTTGGTTTTTAACAAGTGTCCATCATGATGTCTAACCTTTAGCCCAATATAAAGTCTGGCTATATAACTGACTCAGCAGTGACAAGGTTGCCTTTTGCTTTCTTGTTGTATGAAGCAGTTATTACTTGGTGATTTTGTGATTCTTAGTGTAAGAGGATTTTATAGGAGTGTAGTGTAAGCGCCTGCCTTCTCTTTGGGGGCTTGTGAAGTATTGACTTAGATGCTTTCTTCCTGTGGCAAAGATCAGATTATCTTTCATCCAGGGAGTAGAAATGCCTACATCTTCATGCCCTTTCCAGAACTCTGCTGTAAGAAGGCTTTGATTGTTTTATTTCAGAGGTTGACGAAATGTTTTAGTTTTGAATAATATTTTGAAAATTGGAAGAGAAATAATTTAACCTTCAGGACCAGAGACAGGCCTCCTCCATTTCTGGGTTCTTTTTTTTGATTTTTTCAATCAAAACTCTGTACATCCCAATACAAAATGAATCAGAGATGTGAATGAAGTTGGGATGGTACAAATAGATTATCTAGGAAATCAGGTTATAAAACTTAACTTCTGCCTGAATTCCTCAGATTGATTTTTAATGAATCTGACAAATCAAACTTTAGTTTTTCTTTTCTTTGAAAGAAGAAATAATAGAACTCATCTACTAAACCAGGAAAGCACTCCCCTTCTCTTCCCTGTTCTATACTTGTTCTCATAGAGAATGAGAACACAGAGAGACCATAGCATGTACAAGAAAATAGGTGCTCTGAATTCTATAGACAAATGGTGATTCCACTTGCATTTGGTTTCTATTTTATGAAAGGTGAACAGAAGTCCAGTTGGCAAATAGTAACATCAACTGATTAGTCTGGTTTGTTTATTTTGGAATCTTACCTTAAAAAGTAGAGAGGGAACATGATTTATTTAGTGGAAAGAATGCAGGAAGCTAGACAATCAGGCAGTTTCTCCTGTTCTGGCGGCAATACTTATTTAACTGTATGATTAAGAACAAGTCATTAAAATTCTCTGAGCCTTGGTTTTCTTTCATATAAAATTGGGGGGATTCATGCTGCTTGTACTTCTTGCTTGAGTGGTTATCGGGAAGGTTCAGGCCCAGTGTGTCCCCTGGCCCTGTTCTGTGAAAGTGGAGTCTGAAGCATTGGAAACATGAGCTCTAACTCCTAAAGTCTTTATATTTCTTTGACAGCGTACTTAGGATCTTAACTGTTAAGTTTGACTAGTAGAGTACAAGCTATGTAGAGAATATTTACATTTTTTGGTGCCTGTCTTGATAGTCATTCATTGAGTTAGCCTGTCTAGTTCGCTTGACCAGAGTGTGGGTGCAGCTAATTTCAAATTCCTTCTGATATCAAACCATGTCTGTGCTCAACAACATGGCAGATTCTAGAAGCAAAAAATGGTACCACCAAGGCACCTGAGTAACAAAATGACATTATTATCTCACTAGTCCAGTAAACATTTATTCAGTGCCATCTCTGTGCAGTTCAACCTCTTCTGTTTCTGTTGGTTGGTTTAGACCGTTTGCACTGAACTGGCCAACTGCATGGCCAAGAAAGGAACCAAGTAGACCATATATCCTTTATAACTGAATTGCTGCCCTCAAGGAACCCAGTCTGTTTTCAGAAAAGAAGTGAAACCGTTGTAAAATATATAAGAAAAATAAAAGCATATGCTAAAAAGTTACGTGGTGCAGAAAAGTCAGAGGACCTGGAAGAAGACTGAATGTCATGGAGAAAGTGAAATTTGGGCTAGACTTTTAAAGATAGTCAGAATTTTAGTAGAGCTGGCTGGACCTTTTAGCCTATAGCAGGGATATTTAACCATTTTTTTTTGTGTCAGAGTCCTTTGACAGTTTGGAAAAGCCAGGTTTTTTTTGTAAGCTTACAGACCCCCAGCTTTAGAACCTTTGGACTAGAGAGACAAGCTATAGGAAGCAAAAATATATGTCTGAAATTATCATTCCAGATATTTTTTTTAACGTGATCAATTCAGGAATTTGTTTTGATTGTATATTTGTTAAAAAGGCTTTGTTTGTTTGTTTGTTTTAATGGAGGGTGTGTAGGAAGGAGATAATACATTTTTGATAATTAAAAATTTTTTTAATTAAATTTTTAAAAGTGAGCCAAGGAAAGGAAGGCAGTTCATAAGGAAATATAGCCAAGCTTTGAAAGTAAAATTTGGATTTTGTTATATGTTTTTGTTAAAGTAAACTGTATGTGAGATTTATGATTTCACATAATAAAGCAGGAACCATCACTAGGAACATTAAGGCTACAGAAAGGATGTTACCTCTTGCATATTCACTGATCTTTATCACAGATCAGTTCACCTGTATAAAGGCAGCTAAGATACCACTGAGTTCTCAGTTCCACTTGCCAGTTGCTGGCCCCTTCTATCAGGACCTGAAAACCACCAGGGCTACAGCCACTACCCACTTGAGCCAGGTCAGGAATGCTGCTACTTCTCCTCTTCCCAGAGAGAGAATTATAGTTTACCATTCCAGAGTGAGGGTGAAAAATGGGTTGCTTTGCAGTTGGGTTCCATTTGTCTGTAGTTCATATTTAGGAAAGATCACTAGCATTCCAAGGATTGAGCATCGTCCTCTGTAGTGTCTCTCCCATCAGACTGGGAGTTCCTTGAAAGCAGGGACTGTTCTTTGTTCTTGCCTTTCTTTGTATCTTTTGCATCTTACCACAGTGCCTGGCACACAGTAAATACTTAATGGTTGTTGACCTGACTTAACTTCCTGGTTCTAAGGCCACTCCCTTATCCATTATGCTATCTTGGGGGCTAAAAAAGGCAGATGTTCCATACTTGTCCATGCTTCATTTGTAGAATCTTACTTTGTTCTTTTATTGAGCAAACATTTGAGTGCCTGCTTTGTACGTTGCACTGTGCTAGTCACTGAAAAAGATAGAAAAGTGAATGAAACGGAGGCTGTGCCCCCCAGGAGCCTGGCAGTCTAGTTCAAGAGAGACAAGACTATACACAGATTAGTAAAAATTAAAATGTAAGTATATAAGAAGACAGTAATGTGCTTTTGGGTCCTATAAGGTGGAAGTGACCTGCAATTACTTGTGCCTCTTTGGGGCCCCATACTCAGCTTAGACACATAACATTTTAAGATTTAGCAGGCAGAGTAGTGCTGCAACAGTAGCATCCAGGATTGACCATCCCAGCATCCCAAGTAGAATTAAGCAAAGATTGCTAGTGTCCAGGCTATCCTCCCTAATTTTTTGTCCAGGACATAACCTTTCATGAAATAAAATGTTCATTCTTTGTGAAGCAGACCATTGACTTTAATTACCACCTTCTAAACCAAACTCTCCCCAAGAATAATATCCACACTGTCTTGGCACTTAATCAGTGCCCAGTTCCATTATTTCTATATGTTTCTGTAACTATGGTTGAGATTAAAATCATGATAACTTAGTAAACAGATGTTTTCATCTGTGCTTGGGGCTTTGGCTTCAAACCAGTTGTTTAAAGCTAAATTTGTTTTTCTTTTAAACAGACTCACGAAATATGTAGCACTTAAAAGAGGGATCAGTGCATCGTGAGAGTAATACATTGGGATGTGTAAATTTCCAAGGTCAGATAGCCACTTTAAACTCTGTCCCTCAGAGCACTCCCCCGAAATGATCATTAATAGAACTGTTGTTACTGCTAGGTCTGTGGTCCCACTTCCTGCCACCAACAGTGAATTAATTTGGGTGTTGGACCAGGACCACACTCTAGCACTTCCCTCAGGAGTAAACATGAGCGGAGACAGAGAAGGTTACGGACCCCAGCTATTGCCGTAGCTTTGGACACAAACAAAGCTGGCTTATCTCTCCGGTTTTCTAATCTAGGCCTCCCTCTACTGGTTCTTTGACAGCTGAATTACTCTTCAGAAGCGTGTACTATGTTTGTTATGCATTTAAACTTCTGTATCCCTAACTTTCCTTATGCCCCAGTGCAGATGCAACTGAGATGTCCCGTGGTGTTAGAACCATCATTTTCAGGTATTGAGAAAGGATGAGGCTAAAATGTGTTCCAGGAGGGAAACGTGTTTTATCTCTGTATCTGTGTCTCCCCCAACACCTAGCAGTTAACCACCACAGTAACCATTTAATAAATGTTGAATTGAAGTAGTAGAAAAATATGTCACAAATTGTGTCATTGCCCCTTTAACTCCTCCTCCCAGTTGACTTTTCTGTTTTATTTTGTGCCCACTTAAAGAGTTTTTTTCCCCAGCTCACAGCAGGAATGCAATCATATATGTGTCTAACCTCTAAACCAGCAAGAAAATGCTTGGCCCATAATAAAATGAGAAATCGTTTTCCTCTTCTATTTTGAAAAGTCCTTCTTTTTGTTTAATATGGAGACTATTTGTGCCCTAAAGCATGTTCCAAGCAAGCATTTGTACATCCCAGAGGAACTTCTGATTTACTTTCCCAACTGTGCCTTTCTTTCTCCTTTAATGATCTGTGAAGCTCTGAGACTTCAGAACAGTAGTCATGTTTAAAAACCACTCTGACTGCATAAAAGTTCTAAGTCTTTCCACATGCTGAGTTTTTGACTTCCTGAAAGGTTGACCTCCCACAAATTTTGGTTGTGCCACAAGATATACTCAGCGGAGTGCCTTGATAATGCTATTGTCAGATCTCTTTTTCTTAGAAAAATTGCGATGCAAATTCTGGGCTCTTGGCCAGAGGGTGGACTGTGACACAATAAAAATGTTTCTCTTGCTCTTTGTTACTTTGCAGGGTTTGATTAGGTTTGTTTCCCATACGCCTAATTTTCTTCCCCATTTTTATGACTTTAAAAGGTAAACCTTGCCAGTGTTTCTTCATACAAGCTGCTCCATTTTGTTAGATCTCAGTGTGCTTTGCCTTTTCCAATAGGGAGAGGAAGCTGGAGGACACACAAACTTAATCAGTTTTCTGTACTTTTCCATATTCTTGCTTGTCTTGTCTGTCTTTGATAGTATAGACCTAGAGTTGTAAGAACCCTTCAAGACTACCTAGTTCAAACTTCCTGATGTTAGAACCCTAGGAAGGTTTGTACTCCTTCTGGCACCTCTGTGCATATGCAGAAGGCTTGGATCTAAGGTCACAGATACAGAAAAGTTAAGCACTTTACCCATAATGGCTTGCTTCCTGTCACTGACTCCCTGTCATGATGATAATCATCAAGTTATATTCTGACCCTTAAGCTTATCAGTGAGTATTACATTTTGAAGAGAGGATACAAGTCTTAAGAAGTTACAGCTGTTTAAGTAAGTATCTGAGTACGTAAGTATGCTCCCATTCATGTAGCACCATAAAGTATTAGAGATGTGCTATTTATTTAACATGACCCCTTAGAGTTAGTTGTGCATATTATTATCTGCATTTTATTTTCCCTGAAGAAACTGATGCTGTAAGATGGCTGGAAATTGAACCCCAATCTTGTAATTGATTTCAGTGCTGCTTCTAATGGGCAATTCTGGCACACTATGTATTACTTTACATTTACATGAACATAAGGCTTTACAGGTCTAGGCCCTTTAACAGATGTGACCCCATTTGACCCTCATGTTGAGTGGAGTAGAGGAGAAAGGAGCACAGGATTTGTGGTTAAGGACCTTGGTTCTGACACTAGCTTTGCCAGTCATGCAAAATAAGATGGTTATACTAGATGATTTCCAAATTTCTGGACAGTGAATATTCTCATGTGATACAACTAGTCCGTGTAACTTAATTGACCCCACAGATAGTCATACCTGTGGATTCCTTCTGCATGTTAGTGAAGAGTACTGTTTTCTCATGTTTGTAATTGTCAGGGGTCCCAGGATCTCTCTGGACCACTATGATGAAATGATGGCCATAGCTACTGCTTGGTTCTGAGCCACTGCTACTTTGAGCAGGATGAGGCATTTTGTCTCTGCAAAGGACCAGGCTATCATCTGCAGAAAGAACTTCACTCTCAAGGTGCTTCATGCTGACTGCTCCACAACCTGTACATTGTGTGGAATATTTCTGCAGGCTGCATTAGACCTGCACTTAGGCCATTTATGACATGAGTACAGATTCCCAACACCTAAAACTATTCCATCTTCAATATTCTGTCTTGTTTTTATTGGTTTAACAATTCTGGTGCTTTTAATTCTTGACCATCTAGTACAGTGTGTTCTTACTTTTCAAATGTGTGGAGATTGTAATGGTTTCCATACAACAAATTTTTATTCTCTTCACAATTTGAACATTTTAGGAAAAATGTATATGATTCAACTTGGTAAGTAAAGTGTTTTGTTCTTTAGCCTAGAGTAATGGAACAAAAATTATCCCCAGCAGTTGACAGACAGTAGCAACCTTTAATATATAGAACATGTGTTAATAATTTTAAGCTTAGGTCATTAGTTACACATTTATACCTAGATTCCCTGATTCTTCACAAGGTGAATGATTCATCCAGACCCATAATTACCACATTTTAAACTCTGTGATCTTTTGATCATTGTCTCCAAGGTCACACCTCTTTGTTCTGATGCAGATTAAATTAAGGTTTTTTAAATTTTGAGATCTAAATTTTCTTCTTCCCTCCTCTGTCTCCTCAATCCTTGAGAAAGCAAATGATTTGGTATTAATTATACATGTGAAGTCATGCAAAGTATATTTCCACATTACATGTTACAAAAGAAAAAATCGGCCAGAAAAAGTATGCTTCAATCTCCAGTCAGAGCTCCATATTCTCTCTCTAGAGGTGGAGAGCATTTTTCATCATGAGTCCTTTGGAATTGTCTTAGATCGTTGTCTTGGTCAGAGAAGCTAAGTCTTTCACAGTTGATCATCTTTTATGTAAAATATTGAATACATGCAAATGATTTTGCTGAGTAAGTAAAATATATACCAATGTGTACCACTAACTCTGCAAATAAAGTTTTGGTTTTATGGACATGAGGTCAGGTAGAAAACTACAGGCAAACCCAATGTAATACTGCTGATCGTTTCTGAGAAACAGAACTTAGAAGGTAATCATAGGCCCAATGTTACAGTGAAGCGATGCCCAGAGCACTCTTGAAGTGGATTTGATTCTTTTGTAATAATGGTATTAATTGTAAAATGGTCTTTAGAGTGAAAAATTCTTGTGCAAATAATCATTGAATGGCTAACTATATACCAGATGATACGGTGGATAAAAAGAAATATTACCTTGCCTATGAGGAGCTTAAACTTATCTAGGGAGGCATCTCAAATAAATAAAGACTTAAATTCTTCAGGTATCTGTGATATTGACAGGGTGCATCCTGTCTCAAATGACCCAGATTTTTTTAAGTGTAAATTTAAACACCAAATAAAATGAGCATTTTCATATACAAAGTAGAATTTTAAAAAGAATTGTAAATGAAGCTATGAATCTATTATATATATAACTTGTTTCCTTTTAAATATATAATAAATTTGACATGGAACTTTACACAAACTTTGTGTTTCCTTTTGACTTTCCTTTTTCTTTTCTGTACATTTTTTAAAAAATTTTCATTTAACCTGACAAATCTTCCCCTCTCCAACAAAATCCAACAAAACTTCATCATAAAGTAAAGTCAAGTAAAGTAAAACCCCACATTGTCCATGTCTAAAAAAGCATATCTCATTCTGTACCCTGAGTCCATCACATCTCTCTCAGGCTTCATTATCATTCCTCTGGAATTGTGTTTGTTCATGACATTGATTAGATCATTTGACATAGACTGAAGCCCCTCTACTTTTTTTAGATAGTCTTGGAAAAATACTGTATCCTAAAACTTTATCATCCTCAGGTTAATCTTGTAATCAGCCACTTCATACTCATCAGTCTTGTTGCCCCATCATTGGGCCCATACTTGAAGTCTTTGTAATTTTGTAGGACCTATCAGAACTTGTATTGTAGAGGCTTAGCCTTCATGGACCCAGGATCACTACTATACCATGGTGAGATATCTGTAGAGGACATTAGTGGAGGAGCAATAATAAGATTTAAATACTAATTCTGGGCAACAGCAGAAAGAATACAAGGCAGTAAATGATTCATATCTAAACTATCGTTTTGCTTCCTGGGTCACATGCAACAAGTTGGAAGACTAGGCTTTTTCTCTGCACTTCATGACTTCTTAAAACTGAAACAGGAATTATGCAGAGAAAATAAATCTATTTCAGCTGTCTCTGTGGTCTAGGATACCCAAAAACCCAAACCAAGGTGACATGTCAATGAAGTAACAGCACAGAAAGCAGTCAGTAGCCCCCAATCCTTCATGTGCTTACTCAGCATCCCCTTCCACTGCCCACCACTTACCATCTGGCAGCTGCTGACGCTATAGGTTTGCCAGAGGACTCAGCTGTAAATCACGGCAAGCACTCTCTGAGGCCCCAGGGAATACAAAGGGTGCAGAAGCTTTCTCATGCTGGGTCAGCAGCACTCTGTGGAACAGTGGAGTCCAATCAGTGAGTAGAAGAACAGATAGAGCCTCGAGCATCATCCAGCATGGCTCTCTACTGAGCCTGAGGGAAAGAGCACAGCATTCCCCCAAGAAGTCATTTGGGGCAGATAAGGTTAGAAAGGTAGGTTGAGACTGAGCTGTAGAGAGCCTTGACTCTTAATGTAAGGAATTCGAATTTTATCCTGTGATCACTGGGGACCATGAAAATAGCTCAATAAAATAATTGGTTTAAGAATAATCAGAAGTCAGTGAAGAGCCTTGAAGCACAGTAGTAGGGCTACTAGGTATAAAGTCAGCCAGTAAACATTTATTAAGTGCCTACTGTAGTGTTCCAAGCACAGTGCTAGGGACTGGGGTTACAGAAAGAGGCAAAAGATAGTTCCTGCCCTCAAGGGGCTCAAAGTCTGATGGGAGAAGATAGCAAGTAAACAGATACGTACAAACAAGCTATATACAAGATAAATAGGACGTAATTAAGGGAAGAAAGGCACAAGGCTTCCTGCAGAAGATGAGATTTTAGTTGGAACTTGAAGAAAGCCAGAAAGTAGAGCTGAGGGAGAGCCTTCCAGACATGGGGGATGGCTGAGAAAATGCCCAGAGCCACTGTGGATTGTTTTGTTTGAGGAACTGCAAAGAGGCAGAGGACACTGAATCAGAAATAAATAAAGCTATTGTGATAGCACAGATACGGTTATATAAGTACTTGGACCAAGGTAGTTGAGAGAGAAAAAAAAAGACAGGATCTTGTGGTTGAGGAATGAAGGAGAGGAGGTGGCTCTGACTCCTGAGGTGAGGGAGGGAGCTCAGGAGGACAAGCAAGTTTTGGAGCTTAGTTTTAGAACGTAGACCCTTTTTTTACATGTTTTCAGATTTTGAAATACCACTGTTTAGTCAAATGTCCCTCAGCAGTTACTCATCATACACTTACTATAATCAGGTGCTGTGCTAATGTCCTGAGTAGAAAATAGTCCTTGCTTTCAAGGGGCTCCCATTGTATAGGGACGGGGGAGTTGACTGAGAGGCCTGAGCAGAGCCTGAAGACCTATTAAGACATGGCTGTCCTAGGTGTTCTCCTTAAAATGGCAGGTTTCTGAGAGGTACATGCCAGTAAAAAGGGGCCACAGGGGCAAAGAGTACTTCCAGTGTGAGAAATCTAGGGATGGGGTGAACTTACTGGTTGAGGAACTTTGGCAAGATGTTGTTTATCCTTTGTTCTTGAAGAGAACTTGTGACATCAGGAAGATGATGTCCTGACTTGTAAGTAAATTGGATTTAAGTGAGGGAGGGCTGGGCAAAGTCACCAGCCTCGCTGTCCACTCCAGAGCCATCTGGGTCCAGGGGCAAGGCATGGATCAGGATGATTGGAGATGGCCCCATGTAGTGGGAGACCTGGACCTTTTTAAGCTAAGGTCTTTCCCAGCTCTCAGTTTGAGATAACACTCACTTCATTATTAAAGCTAGGTAGGAAATAAGGCCAAAGAAATGACCACCATTACCTACTCAAAAAAAAAAAAAAAAAACGAATCTGGGAGAGGAAGACCCTCAAGGGTTCCTGGCCAGAGTAGAAACAATTGCTATTTACGCTGACTCTGAGCCAACCAAACCCAAACAAGATTTGGATTGGTGAGAACCTGAGTGATTTGGGCACAGTGAAGCAGCTCCGTTTGAATCCCAACTGGCTTTATCAGCCTGGGTTCACTGTGTGTTATTTCAGGAAATTGTATTCCTTTGGGCAGAACACCCACATATAAGTATATGATTCTCCATAGGGAGGGATGAAGGAAAAAGAGAAGGCAAGATAGAGAACGTGCAGAGGGTCAGGAGTGTCCTGGGAAGGAACGAAGTGCTAGGGGAGGCTTGTGTCTTACTGACTTTTCATATCCTCCTTTACTGGAGGTAGTAGAGCTCCCTTGCCAGACTTGTCTCACTGGCTGTATGTAAAATCTAATCACAGATTTGAATATTTAGCATTCCTGAGTAGTGATGCTAGTTTTACTCTTACCCTGTATTTTGAATGTTTCCATATCTGTAGAATGGAAATCAGTTTTGCTACCTTAACCCAGAGTGCAGAAAAAGCTACTGTATCAATTCTGGATATTATTAGCCTTGTTTGTAAGTAATTTGAATTTAGTTTTGACCTTTTCAGCTGTACTTACTGAAAGAAACAATGAGAGGTACTTCATACAGTTAAAATTAAATTGGATTCATATGTTGCCCAATAGGTACATTGTTACCCAAAGCTGATGTTTTTGGTTATAGCTGAGCAGTTTTTCTTTTCCTCTGTTTACCATGCCTTTTTCTAAGTTTAGGAGAGCTTGGAAACTAGGAGGTGACTCCTTATTTCTGTTGTGGATTTTCTGAGGTTCACTCTCCTCTCTAGTGTGTTTCTCATACATATCTACCAGTCAGAGCCATGTGTGTTGGTTGCCCTGTAAGATTGCTTCTTTATTAGTATGGGACGTTAGTTGTTTGATAACCTGATGCCAAATTCAAATTTCGTGACAGCTACAGTTCATATATATATCTAGTCTAAAAAAGGATCAGCTTGTAAGTGGTACCAAAACTATTTAGCAG
The DNA here is from genome assembly GCA_023548195.1 of Bettongia penicillata ogilbyi. NCBI lineage: Eukaryota > Metazoa > Chordata > Mammalia > Diprotodontia > Potoroidae > Bettongia > Bettongia penicillata. The sequence goes on along the minus strand of JAJHZJ010000561.1, from coordinate 4,621,564 downwards.
TGCTGGTGTCCCCCTTGAAAGGAACCAAGGATTATGCCAAGGCCTTTTGGTAAGGGCTCTAGCCCTGTAGCCCTTCCCTGAGGCATTCTCTCCAGTCCCTTCCAGTTATCAGTAGAACTGCATCTGCCAAAATTTATTTTGTCTTATTGAAATGCCCTTGAAGGACAACAGGTAAAATAAAGTTGATACGAGGAGATTGTTTCTACTCAGGTGTTTTCCTGCTTCCTGTTAATTATTAATGTTAACATTACTTGAAGGCATTTGACTGGAGGCATTTGCTAAAATTCCCTGGCAGATGTTGTCTGGGTTTCTCTAATCAAGCTAGAAATACATAATACCGTGTGGTCAAAAGTATATAAAAGTCCAGGCTTATGTGTGTTTATATTAATAGTAGGTACCATAAATCTTTTGAATTAGAAATCTGGCAGTCTGCTAATTAGGTTTATTAATTAGCTAATTGTTCTCCTTAAGAAACTTAGAATGCTTTGTGTTCCCATTATCTTGACCTTTGACTGCAGTTCTCCATAAGATACTTTTTTATGTGTCCAGTAAATTTCAGGAAACTTACCCCCAAAGAATTCCATTACATTCACATATTTAAACTCTCCCTAAAATTTGGAAATTTAAAAGTTTTGCATTTTCTTGAGAGAATTTAAGAAATGTCATCTACAAAAAAATCTGATATGTATCCTGACAACATCCCACTTGAAGCTGAATGTAACAATACTGCTTTTGCTGAGTCCATCCATCACCTTTTTCTCCCTTAACAACCCTCCCCTCCCCCACTTTTAGCTACCACATACTTCCCTTGGCCTCAGATGCCTGGACAGCTGTGCAGGAAGTTAGGTGACTTCCCAAGCCAGTTAATGTGGTCAGAGACCAAGGAGGAAATCATCCATTCTTTGTTGGTGTTATTTTTAATTTTAGTTTGCTGACTCCTCCTGGGAGGTCCTAGTACTTCCACTTGTACCTCAAATCAAGACATACTTGGACTTTAGGACAAGTGAACTTGAGGTTAGATCCTTGTGTTCCAGGCTTTTGGGAGCTATTTTAGAGGACTTAAATATATTGCCTTTTTCTTTTTATATGTTGTACTCAAGTCGTTGTTCTACAGAGGGGTACCCCAGATAAGGCTCAGACTTGATTGTATTTATCTTTCCTCAAGTGATCTTCAGTAACTCATTTTTTCAAAGCTATCTTCCTCATGTCAAATTGTTGGAAAACAGGAACATGATCTCTTTTTATCCTCTCCATTGAGACTTAAAAACTGAGGAGACCCAATGGCATGCTTATTAGCAGCATCCCATCTCTAAAATGCAGGACTTGCTATTAAATAACACGATTAGGAATTGTATATTATATGTTTGGTTTGCTTGTGGAAAGGATTTTTTTAGGTTTAACGAGGAAAACAAGCGTTGCTGGCATATCATCAATGCTTTCTGAAGTCACTTCTCCAAGCTGAAAGGTAAATTTACAGCGCTGACTTCACGTGCCTGTGCAGTTATCAGGGCATCAGAATGCAAAGTAAATTTAGAAAATAAAGCCAGGAAGTGACGGGAAATGCGCGGTGATTTGCATACCTCCACTATTGTCTTTCAGGCTTCTCAAACTGGATTCTAAGTGGACATCTTAAATTCACTGTCCAAACTTGTCCAAAACCGAATTCATTCTTTCCCCTGAACCCTTCCCCTCTTCCAAATATCCTTACTACCGTCAAGGACACCACCACCCTTCATTCCTCCAGTTTCCAAACGTAGATGTCACCTCCATTCCCCAGCTTTCTCACCCCCAAGGCCTGTTTGTTCCCAAGGCCTATCAGTTTCACCTTTACAGTATCTCTCCACAATGCCCCCTTCCCTCCTTTGAGACTGCCACTCACTGATACAGACGCTCATCTCTTCATACCTTGATTATTGCAGTAGCTGACTGGTTGATCCACCTGCCACGAGTCCCATGTTCAATTACCACTCCAGTCCATCCTCCATTCAACTGCCAGTGTGATTTTCCTTAAACCAGCCCTACCATGTCATCCCCTCCTTACTCACTCAAGTCCAAGGGCTCTCTATCATCTCCAGAATCAAAGTCAAAATCCTTTGGCATTCAAAGTCCTTCATAACCTATTCTTTCCTCCCGCCCCTTTCCTATTTTTCTTATACCTTTATACCCCTTCTGCTTCCTTTGCTCTTCCATCCAATGATACTGGCCTCCTTAGTATTCCTCAAACGAGATAACTCCATTTCCTGATTCCAGGTATTTTCTCAGGAAGGACACCTCTCTCTCTCCCCCCATTTTTGGAAACCAGGGGGGAAGTGGTAGAGTGAGTTATTCATTAAAGCATGGTGTCGTTTCTGTTAGAGGTGATGGGTATTAGGTAAATAAAGTATTCTTGTTTTATATGAAAGCACATATTTATTTAGTACAAATGTACCTTGATGTTAAAGGTGGAGCTTTGGCCACCTAATTGTCATTGAAAATGAACTTGGATTAAAGGAAGTGTGTTCTTTGTATCATATACAAGATTGAAATGTGACTTCTCTAGGGGATACGATTTTGTGCAATGCTGTTGTCATTTTCTGTGTTGACATTAATAGACTCATTTTTATTGTTACCAGTCAAACTTGTCATTTGTCTTAATTGTATAATTTATTTTGGTGATTTGAAAATTGAGGGTTAAAAAATGTCTTTTATCTTTCTTTTAAGTGATGTCTTTTCTTTAGTTAAATCCCTTCTTTGTTAGATTTCCAGTATTCAAGTCTCAGAACATCCTGGGACCTCTAGGGCAGGTGCCACCTCCATTTTACAAATATAAAAACTTAGGTATCTAGAAATACAATGCCTTGGCTGACATCAAAGCCAGAACCCCTACACCCAAGGTCCTTGGAAGGAGGCTCAGGTGCGTAAGAGATTATGCCAGTCTTTGGGTCACTGGGCACAAAACCAATTAAATATGGAAGATCTATTCCTAACTCCATTTGGGACTGGGAAGAGGGAACGGGAAGAGCATTCATGGGCTTTCTTCATTGTAACGGGGAGGGTTTTTTTTGCAGAAGGTAATTCTTAACTTCAAAGAGAGGAGGGAGGGTCAGAAAGTGTTAAAATTGTCTGGAAACCTAAATTAAGGTTAAAATAGAAATTTTCTAAGGAAAGGAAAGTAGTAAACTATTTTAGTAAAATAGCAAGCTATTTAAATATAACAAATTGAAACTCTAAAGTGTACTCCTTAAAGTGAAAACTTTGAAAATCTAGGAAATGGACACTACTGAAAATAAGGCAGAGGATATTATGAGCATCTCTGGATTAGAGGCCCAGGAAGGACAATAGACTGCTAAGTTTGGAGACCTGGGCTCTGGTCCCAACTCTGCCCTGGGGTTTCATGTCTCCAGCCTTCATTTTCCTTGCCTGCAAAATAAGGGTCTTGGGTTAGATTATCCTAAGGTTTCTACCCATTCTAAAATTCTGTGATTTTGCTAGCCCTCCAGTACCTTATAAAAATAAGCTACAATGCCTTCAAGACTGTAGCTGAATGAACTCATGTATTAATATTCTTTCTAGTAGCTTCTTGGTTCCTTTTATTTTAAGAACGGTACCCATCCTTGGTGAATACTAACCTCATTTTTGTCTGCATAGATTGGAAATTATCTTCTTGCTTTGTGAAGTACAGAAATCCTTGAAAATGCCTCCTAAAATGGCCCCGAATATTCATTGCTGCAGTGTTATTCAGTGTGTGTCACTAGCATCCTAGCATCAGTCAGAGTGCTGCTCTCGGAATGGCTGAAACCTTAATAGCAAACATCCCTCCAGGGTTTGTAATTTTCCAGACAAGATGGCCGAGTTGATAGAAATGTTTTCAACACAGCCTTGTAGCAGATGTTTGCCCTAGTGCTTGGCTTAACAAATGTTGAACATAATTCATTACTGCCTCCTCATCCCTTTTAGATGGATGCAGTGGCTAGTGAGATTTATAAATATTTTGTTTCAGGCAGTAATTAAAGCTACTAAAAGGAAGGATGGGGGTGGGGATGGACTGTGTATAGTCACAGCAGCTGTCCTGTGTTGACAGAGAAGATCAGTTATTTCATCATGGCATTTTCTGTAAAGCCAAGAAAACAGCCATGAGGTTAGGGTAGAAAGGAGGCAATAGTATATATACGTTAGCTATATATTAGCTTTCATTTAGATATTTTCATCTAGTGTGTAAATTTTATCAGGCAGGAGGAAAAGAATTTGATTGTTTAGCTGTAAACAGTGCTTTTAAACTAATCAGATTTGATTTGGGGTGTGTTTTTTTTAAATAGCTATTCCTTATAGGACACCTGAATAGCTCAGTCTTACATATCTATGTTAGACTACTGAAGAAGAAACAACATATTTTAGTAACAGGACATTGATTACTCATTTGCCTTATAGCCTATATGTTTACCTTAGATTGCCTTTTTCCTTCCTTCCATTTGTCTAAGTAATTCTGTGAATTATTTAATTTCTGATCAGTGGTTTTCAGAATATTGACACCAACCTTTGCAGATTTCACCATCAAACACTTGCACAGACTCAAGAAAGAGCTATGACTTTTGCTTTCACTTTCAGTTCCTTTTCATTCAGAACAGAAGCCTCAGCACTATGTGTGTTCTGTATAGTTTGGAGTTTTTTATATGGGTGGGTTTGGGTTACTTGGGCTAGATTTTTATTAACAGGTTTAATAGCATTATGCTCTTTATTTGCAATTTATGATCTGTATGATAGGGTTCTGACCCTGTACCTTTCCAGAAACCTTCCATGTCTTTCCCCACTCCCCTAGATTAGAGGATAGTGTTTGGAATATTCAGTAAGTTATTATTACGAACAACATTCATTTCTAAATATATTTCCACGTACAAGATTTTAAAGGTTTATAGTTTATTCCTATAGATAATGAATTCTGAAATGCTGCATCTTAAAACATTTTGAAAAGAAACCGTTCTCATAATTCCTGTATATTTTATCTTTTCTCTCATTATCTGCATTTCTGTTTCTTGTAAATATTTATAACATAGTTGTTTCTTAATAACCAGACAACAAGCATGTATTAGGCACCCACATCCTACATGATCCTACAAGATCCAACTTAAGGGATGTTCCTGAAGCACACTGAAAAGGGGAGGCTGGGGGAGCAGCCCGTGCCCCAGTGAAACACAAGCTGTGTCATTCAATATTGCCTTACTTCTTTATTGCTTATAAGTGAACCAGAAACATGATTTCTACTTATTCTTCAGCTGAGGCATCCTTCTCCAACTGGTAATTTCATGTAGGAAATCAGCAGCTAGGAGTAAGAGTAGGTAAACTCTTTAGTAAAGAAATTACTTTCCCATGTCCCATTCTTAGTGGACTCGTATTTATTTTACAGAGGGAAAGCCAGAGTGTGATGAATTCCTGCAATCTAGCCATAAAAGAAATGCTCCCAAGGAATTAAGGTTCTTCATATTTTAGATACCATTTGATTGGATAGGTAGTGTCATCATTATTGTTATTTTAAGGAAATGACAAAAAAGGAAAAACTCAAAATGAGCTCAGGATACCTGGGAGGCATCCCTCCACACACACTTTCATCTTTATTCTTTTTATCTTTGCTGTTATTCTTGAGGCAAAGACCCTGGTAGTATCTGAGAGGATGCTAATGATTGTGTCAAGGTGGCCAACCTTCTCTCCTGCCCTTAAAGTCCATGCTTTTAGTTCCTAATCTGGGGATGACCAAGATTGAAGTCATCTTTCACCCTAAACTCTCATCTCCTCCTAACTTCCTATTACTGTCTAGAATACTGCCATCTTCGCAGTCAGCCGAGCTTACAACCAACGTGTCATCTCACTCTCAACCCCTAGAGTTCAACGGTCAAGTCTTATCATTTCTGCCTTTGTAATATTTACAATGTATGCTTCCCTCTTTTCTTTGATAGTCACTGCTCTGTTGTAGACCCTCATCCCTTCATGTCTGAACTATCATTGTAACCTTCTGGTTGCTGTCAAATTGATTAGCACAAGTCTGACCATGTCACCTCCCTATTCGATCAGCTCTAGTGATTTCCTTCTCATGCTCAGGAAGAAATAGAAAATCCTGTTTGGTTTGTAAGGCCCTGCATAACCTAGCCCTAGACCATTCCACCTTCCCAATCTTTTACACCTTCTAAAGACCAGTGACCCTGGCTTCTTATTGTTCCATACATAAGATACTCCATATATCTTTTCATTGTTGGTTTGGTTTTGGTTTTTAATGCAAGAATATACAGAAATTTGAAGGTCAGTTCACAACATAGGGTTTTTTTTCCTTCTAAAGGAAATTCATAGATACTGTTGGAGAAACAAAAGTGCTACAAAAGTGGAAAAAAGACTTTTAATACTACTACTAGGGTGCTTACGATGAATTCATTTATGTTACATTATTTTTTTTGCAAGTTATTGAAAAGTTTGCTTTTCAGTGAAATTTTGTTATGTGTACTATTTCAAACCAGTATGAAATATTTTCTTAAAGTAAAATTCTAGCTGTATGATAAAAGAGATCTTCAACACTCTAAATTAGAACGTTATTGATATAGCAGATCAGTTTCTCAGGTCAGATATTTCCCTGTATGCATGTGTGTGTGTGTATGAAAAATAATATCTATTAGCACAACCTATAGATCCTTGGATGGTTAATTGGACCCTGCTTAAAGTGTTCCCTAAGATTGGAAAATTCTCCTTAAACACTGATGGTAACTAATTGGAAATCCACCATCAATTCTTGCTTTCCTAATGAAACAAGTTTTTCCAAAGTGGAAGCCTCCTTTGAAAGGATGGATTGCTCCTTTGAATCTTTCTTTTCAACACTGCATCTAATTGCCAAACTCCCCAAAGGAACCATTTGGGATTTGCAGAATTGACATGAGATAATGCTTCAGATTAGGAGTAAACAGAACAACTTGGAGAATCTCTCTAATGATCTCTTTATGCCCTCTGTATTTTTTGCGGAAATAAAAGTTATTCTGATGTAGCCACTAGAGTCTGTAACATCAAGCAGTATAGTCTGTTTGGACTTAAGAAGGAAAAGATATTTTTCACTGCTACACCTTGCAATTTTCTTCCCCGGAAATAAACTTAAAATAAGTTTAACTGGATAGATAACTGGAGTAAACTTAAAAGAATTTAGTAAGAAGAGAGTATTGTGGGTGTATAAGGGAAAATGTTCCTTTGCCTCTGCTGGGAAAGGTCCTTGTGACAGCAGAGGATCTAATGTGGCTACCAAAAGCTGGAGCTTTGTTTTGTCAAGTACATTTACCACCCATTTAAAAAGAAATTGCTATTTAGATTCAGAATCTCATTCAGAACTTCACAAGGGACTGGTTTTTCTGATGACTTTAGAAACACAGATCTGTTAGTTCTGAGATTCAAAAATTAACTTATTCTTACTGTGGCAGGTGACATATTTATGGCTAAGTGATAAAGGGAATGGAAATTTCTCCAGGAGTCAGTCCTCAACACTGATTTGAATGGCCTGCATATTAAAGCAGGTGGAACTTCTGACCAATTTGTTACAAGCGAACACTTTCCCCCTGTGCCTGACCTTTTCTTCCTCAGTCTCTGACCCCTGCTTTCCCTGAATTCTTTCCATTATCAGCTGAATCTCTACCTTCTGCAAGAAGCCTTTCCCAACTCCTTTGCATCTGAGCACCTTCCCAGTTTGTCCCATATATATCATTAGTCCATACTTGTTTGCGTGATGCCCATCTCCTTAGACTGGAGGCTCCTTGAGGGCAGGGACTCTTTTTAGCCTTTCTCTGTATCCCCAGCGCCTGGCACATAGTAGGCATTTAATAAATGCTTGTTAATTTGACTTAGGGTTGATATTTCTTCTTTTCACCTTGGTTTTGCCCCTTACCCATCTCTGCATCCATTTTAAAAAAATGGAAAAATAAAGGGAAAGGGAAAGGAAAAACTAAGCCATTAGGCATTAGAAGGATAAAATCATCGCCATCATTTTTGGCCCCTAGTATTCAATAGTTCTGGCAAATTCAGTTGAGCCCTGCTCTGCTGTCATTATCGATTGTTACCAACTTTGGATTCAGGTTGAACCAGTGGAGTTGTTGGGAGTCAGGAACTCCTCTGCTCTTGAATAATTGAGGTCATGCATTGTTTGGAGCAATGGGTCCCTTTAAGACTGAGGCAGGTGTCACTGCTGTGATTTACTCCTAATTAATAGGGAACTGAACACAAAATAGTTTATTGAATAGTTAGTATGGAAGTAACAATGATGCTTCTTTCAGAGAAACTGAAAGATTCGTTTTAAGTACTTTGCCACTCGCTTTCCTTCTTTTCTCCTCCTCATCTCGTTTTTATTGGGAATGCCAGTTGTCGCATCAGTAAGGGTGTATTTTTTGGCCTGACCATCGGAGGGAAAGTTTTTTTTAAAAAAATACCTTGTTTATTCTTGATTTAATAAACACTAAATAAAACAAGCATTTCCACATACTAAATAGGGAGTAAACATTTTATTAAGCGCCTGCTGTGTGCAAGTTGCTGTGCTGAGCACTTTACAACAACTGTTATCTCATTTGACCCTCCTCATTGAGGTAGGTGCTATTATTGCTCTCACTGGTTTTTTTTTAATGGGTCACACTGCTAATAAGTATCTAATAAGCCACCTACCTGCATCTAAATAAAAGGAACTGTACAGGAAGCTCTGAATTTACATATATAATTTATATATAATAAAGTCAACATAACCTCATTTTTTTCTTTCTAAAAATTCTGAACATGGTAAATGCCAAATAAAATGGACGTTTTCATATACGTGATAAAACAGGAGAAAAGGATTTTACATAAGAAAGTAAATCTCTAATCTACTGCTTTTCTTTTCAAATCTGAAATAATTCAACATACAACTTTCAAAGGTGCTGTGCTCTTCAGTGATTCTTTCTGACCTTCTGTTCTCCTTTGCATTTTAAAATGCTTTAGTGAATCCCCTCCCCCTTCTTTCCCTACCCTCCCTCCATTACACCACCACCACCTACCTGGCTGGAAAAAAGAGGAAGAAAAGTAGCACTCTTGTTACAGATATGTCTAGTGCAGCAAAATAAGCTTCTACATCAGTCATGTCCAACAATGTATGTTTTCATTCTGCACTTCCTGTCAGGAGATGAGGCAGAAGACTTTGTTATGTTCTTCTGGAATTATGGCTGGTCATTTCAAAGCTAGGTTTGTTTGGGTTGGTTTTTTGTTGTTTTTTTTTTTTGGTAGTATATATATTGTTCTGGTTCTGCTCACTTCATTCTCTATCATTTTATGTAAGTTCTCAAGTATTTCTGAAGCTATCCATTTTGTCATTTCTTATGGTGACTATAGAAGAGAAGTTTTCATTTCAATTGGAACTGATTGACTTCCTAATGGTGCATAATATGTGTTTGAGGATTGTGGCAGGTCCCTCAGAACACATCGGAGTACCTTGCAAGTCCATATGCATCTTTGCTGGTCTGTTGTACACATAGGAAATAGTCCATCTAGGCAGTGGATGTGCTGAGTTTAGGAAAAGTGAGCCCTGCTAAGCAAAACGTATTCCACAAAACTCAGAAACCTCTTGAAAGAAGGAGCACTAGGCAGTATACACATTTCACCGACAGGCACTCTGTTAGTTTCCTGAGCTCTCCTAAACAAATTGCTATTTGACTAGCCATGAAGTTTAGTAGAAAATATTAAACTGCTCCTCATCCTCATATCCAAAATGCAGAGCATGTAGTGCCCAGAATATAAATCTTCTGTCTAATGATGGATGACTAGGAACTGCTACTATCGTGTGACTTTAACAAAACTGAAGAACTGGCCCCAGTTTCTTCCATTTATTCAATCAACAGATACTTATTAAGCACAGTACAAATATTTATTATGAAACTGTTAGGGGCAGTGCACTGTGCTAAGTCCCATTAAAGGAGGTGCAAATAGAAGACTGAGCTCCCTAAGAGCAGGGAATAGCTTTTGCTTTTCTTTGAAACCACAGTGGCACAGGAGAGGCTTAATATGTGTTGATTGAATGTCAGACTCACTAACATGGGCCCTACCCTCAAAGGATGTATAGTCTCTTTGAGAAGAGACTTTATAAAAATTAAGAGTTCACAACAAAGTACTCTAGGAATTTTGGAGAAAGAAAAGAGCTTAGTATGGGACCAAGTTGTCAGGGCAGCATTGTGGTGGGGATGAAACTTGAACTGGGCCTTGAAGAATGGTTAGGAATTGGCAAGAAGGACAATGACCTCTAGAGCTGGGAGAAATGGTTTCAGTACTTAAGAAAGGGCAGGAGGATTGACCATGAATAATAAATCAGTCTACTTGGAGAGTGGCAGGGTTATGTTGGAGACAAGTGGGAGTTGTGGTGGGAAAGGTAGCTTGAGGTCAGATTATAGGCTGCCTAGGTTGCTGAGTAAATCAAGATCTCGTTCAGGAAGCAGCAGAGTGACGTAACAGTGATGTAGTGAAAATGATCTTTGAGGAACATTGATTTTTTTTTAGCCCTTATATATAGGCTGGATTAGAATGAGAAGATGAGTCAGGCAAAGCAGTTAGGAGGCTGTTTTAGGAAACTCAATGTGAGATGAGGGTATTGACTTGATGCGATAGCAGTAGTAAAAGCAGCACAGCTCAGTCTTATCCCTGGCATTTAGTAGGTGTTACGAGGGACCAGAAGCTTTACCTCTGAGTGGCTGTAAAATGGAGATGATGCCTAGGATCTGTCTGAGCTCTTGTGAAGCTTATAGAAGCACTCTAAAGGCCTAGGTCAATTCCATTGATAGTTGTAAATCAAAGGAAAAATTGACAAGACATCCATTGATATCTCAGATAGTACTTTCCATAGGCATTTTAAATACAATATACCCAGAACTGAATTCATTTATCTTTTCCCCCAAAGGATCCTTCCTGGTGCAGACTCCTATCACTTCATGCCTGAACTATTACGATAGTCTGTTGATTAGTCTCCCTGCCTCAAATCTGTTTCATAAACTGGTCCCTTCCTCCCTTTCCAGCCTAGTGTTTTCCTGAGTGCTTTTCTGAGATTTCTCCAGTTTTTCTGGCATATATTTTGTATGTACATAGTTGTTTGCAGGTTCCCTCCTCCTATTAGATTGGGAGTTCTTTGAGAGCAGGGACTGTCTTTGGCCTCTCTCGGTACCCCTAAGGGCTTAGTATAATGCCTGGCACATAGCAGTTGCTTAATAAATGTTTCTTGAATTGACTTCAAGTTAGATGTGGGGGCCTGAGAAAGGAGTCAGAGAGGATACTTATTTATAAAGCCTCAGTGACTAGGAGAAAGATCATGCATAAAGAATTCAGGAGGTAAGGAATTCTGGTTTGAGGCAGGGGGGTGATAAATCCTGTTTTCAGACAAGTTGAGTTTAAGGTCGAGGTGATATCTGAAAGGAAATGTTTAGCAAACAGGGGTAAGAGGCTGTTCCTGCCATTTACACAAGCTAAAAAGGCAATTTGCCTTTGTATCAATTCCAGCAGGATTGTACTATGACCAGGTGTGTGTTTTTTTTTAATTAAAAAAAATTTATTGAGGCTTTTAGTTCTTTACACCACAGTGATTTCCAGAAATTCTCCCTTTCCATAGAAACTGTCCTTGGAACAAGGAAAAATGCATGCCAAACCAGTCAACTCGGCATATATAACTTGCTGCTACCTTCTAATCACCCTCCCCTTCTCACCTCAGAGGAAACAAACGTGTTTCATCTTCTGTCCCTCTGGGTCAGTACTGGTTACCTGCCAAGGTCTTTGAGTACCTTTGTCATTACCTATTTTCTAGATTATTTAGCAGGTTGGTTTCCAGATACTATCTTCTACAGAACAGGCTTTTTTTCTATTCTTTTTCTGAAATGTAGCTATGGCTGTTTTAAATTGGTATAAATGTAATACAGGGTCCCAACACCTTGATGGGATGCTTCAGTGTCTCTCCAGGTCAGCTTCTTTCACTAGCTAGCTGTCCATGCAGCTTTCTCTAACAGTGTTGCTTGTTCCTTGGAGTTATTCTAACACTTGAAAGCACAGTTGTCCTAATAAGAACCTCAAGGGTTGATGTTAGAGTATTCACTTAGATGAGGGAGTATCTTAAGAAAACTCAAATTTGAAGTGAACATTCAAAATTGAAGAAAGTGACAGTTCTATGCCATGAAATTCCTTTGTAATGTATCTGAAGGATGACATTTTTTGAACATCATATTCAGTGAAAATGTTCTGGGGGGCCTTGACTGAGACTTAAAAGAAAAGGAAAAGAAAAATTCAGCTATTAGAAAACTGTCTAGCAAAGTCATTACAGCCCCTGATGTCTGGTAACAAACATCATCAGGTTCTCATATAAAGATAGGAAAGCTTTTTTAAGTGAATGTCATGGTATTTGACTGTCCTGCAAGAAATGAGGAACATGGTGAACACAGAGAAGTAAAGAAAACCTTGGAGAGTAGAAATGTGAAGAATAACTACAAAATGATCAAAAATAAAGGTTGCAAAATTGCAGAAAGTAAGCATGACCCCAAAGAACACATATGAAATAATTCCCTCCCCCTACTCCTTTGCAGAGTGGAGGGTCCATGGGTGTTGAGCACTGCATAGATTGTCATTTTCCCCCCCACCATATTGACTGGTTTTGATAACATTTTTCCTCTTTCTCTTTCTTTAAAAAATTCTTTCTTATTTGGAATGGGTTTTAGAGAGTGAGAACAAGGAAGGATACAAGAGAAGTTTAAGTGACGTGAAAACACGATATAGATCTTTTTTAGTTTTAATTTTTAAAAAATAAACAATACTTAATAAAACTTCTTACTATTCAAAACCAAAAGGGAAAATAATTGAATGGGTGGAATTTTAGCATGGGAGGGGGAAGGTATTCCAATTTGGCTAGAGCATCAGAGAAGTAGTAGGAAACTGCCTTGGGAAAATAATTTAGAAGCAAGTCACAGATCCTTCAGTGCTATAGTCACTAGGGTTGGAGTCCTGGCTGAGTTTTGTTTTGTTTTACTATCTTTGTACATTTGAACAGGTTAGTTTACCTTTTGGGGTTGCAGTTTCTTTCATCTGTGAAATGAAAAAGTTTGATTAGATCATTACCAAGATCCTTTGATTAGATCATTGCCATCTTATCTCCTATGGTCTAAAAGTTTTGATTTTATTTACTAGGCACAGAGAGTTATTGGAAATTTTGAAAGAAATCCTGAAGATGAAATGATTAAAGCTATGTTTTATGAAGATTAATCTGAGGGGCGGGGCAGCGTGATACACTGGTTTTGATCTGTGTTGTTAGAGGGAATTCTTTTTTACCAGGAGTTCCACATCAATAAAAAAAGTTCTTAAAGCATAGGTAACATTGGAGAGGGTAGGGATACTAATGAGGGTTCAAAGATTTTTGTAATTGTCCATAAAAGAAGTAATGCATCCTGAAATAGAGTATCCACAGTGGGAATAGAGCAGACAGTGTTTAGACTTAAGGATTAACTTTTGATGCAAAGCACAAAGAAAGGAAAGAGTCTGACTCATGAGTTTGATCCTGAGTGACTAGATCATCCAGGGAATAAATAGTATTAACTGGAAAAAAGAGTCAGGTGGAAGAGCTAGTTAGGGAGATGGTGATGAGGTTTTTGTAGGTGTCCATTTTGATATGTGGGCAGGACAACCACATGCAAATAGCTGACAGGCAGTTGAAAATGAAAGTGTGACGTTTGGACAGAAGGTTGAGCTGGAAATACAAATTGAGGAGTTATCTGCTAGAGGGGTTGCATTGAGAAGATCTACAAGCAGTAGAGTTTTGGAAGATAAAAGACTAGAAAAAGAAACCTAGTTCGTTTTGGGGTGGAATGAGCAAGATAAGAAGAAAGAGAAATCCTTGGAGGTAGGAGGAGAACCAGGAGAATTCAGTATCATGTGAAGGGGAGAGAAAAGAGTTTCTAAAAGAAGCTCTTGGGGGGTGAAGTACATAACAAACTCAGTCTTCTTTCCTATACTATTAAGGTTCCTTTCAGCATTTCTGAGGTTCATGGTATTCTGTGTGTGGACTGATATCTCAAATTAGTTTTGTATGTTTTGTTCCATTCCCAGGCAGTGGTCCAGGAAGATGTTAGGGTATGTTCCAAGGCACCCAAGGGGCCTATTTTACTTTGGATTCATCTGAAGTCATAAGCTGAAATGTTAGGTTAGCCCATGAAATGACCCTAGAGCAGAAGTGGTCAGTCCAAGTGGCCAGAATTAACCTGTATTCTTATAAAAGGAAAGGAATTTTTTAAAAGTTAATACCTAATTAATTTATTCTATTTAGCATATCTGACATATTCATTTATTGAATATCATTGTATCATTCCTTTATTTGTACTTGAAACAGTTTAGCATTCGTGAACAATATTTTATTACAATAAAATATAGCTAATATAAAGAAGCAATATTTTGTCTGGGTAACATGTGGTCTATGGCCACGGGGTGGCTGTAGGTGTTAGCAACAAGTTAAATCTGTCTCTCTGCAACTTCTTTCAGTACATAGTTGGAGAGCATCCAGCGGGCCTTGAACCTATACCTATGTCCTCTTCTTTCTAGTGCCTTCCCTCTGTTAATTGTTTCCTATTTGTCCTGTATGTTGCTTGTATGTATGTATGTGTTTGCTTGTTGTCTCTCCTATTTGGTGTGAGCTCCTTGAGGACCCAGACTGTCTTTTGCCTCTTTTTGTTTCACCAGTACTTAGCGCAGTGACCAGTCCATAATAAATGTTTCTTGACTGACTGACTCATACGGTGATTGGTTGAAAGAACTGAGTATTTTAGCTTGGAAAAGAAGCCTGGGGAAGTTCAGGTATTTGAAGGGGTTTGCCGTGGAAGAGAGATGGGACTTATATTGTTCAGCCTGAAGATAAAGCCAAGATGAATGAGTAGAAAATGAAGGAGATCGGTTGAGCCTGGATATCTGGGTGAGCACCTGAAGCATGAGTTATCCTGGCCTGGTGCAAGCTTTTTCCCATGCACCTCCTATCCAGTCTTTTGAAGCTGGAGGGCTCCATTCTCAGAAAAACATGTCCTTTAATGCTTAAAATGCATACGATTACAAAGGAACCATAAATAGGCGAAATAGTCAGCAAGTCTTTTTTTTTTTTTTTTTTTTTTTTTTAAGTTCGTGGCCTCCAGGTTGACTCTAGAGGTAATGAATCCCCCTCCTTGGAGATCTTCAAGCAGATGCTAGATGCCCACTTGTCAGGCACATTATAGTGAAGATTCATCTTGAAGTATGGATTGGTAATGGCTTTGAACCAATTTTCCCCTTTGTATCAGTGAGGCTGGTTCAGAAATGATTGAGTAGCCATAGCTAGAGTACTGGATATCTTCATGGCATTCGGTAGTATTTCCAGCGCTGATTTACAGGTGTTAGGGTTCCGCCAGTTTAGTATTGTTTGGTTGATGCCCTTCCCTTCTAAGGATCTGATTGATCCTGGTAGGAACAGCAGGCTTTCTGGAACTCAAAAACTACATTTACTATGTTTTCCTCCCTGATGGAAGGGAAGGCCAGAAAAGCAAACTGGCTCCTGGAGCCTGAGCAGCTGCTGTGAACAGGATCCTGAGGATAAACTTTTGCAAAACATCAAGATAGGAAATTGGCTAAAACTCCAAGGTGATTTCTTAAGATTTAGTTTTGTAAGTCTTAATTTGTTGGAGAGTAGAGATGTGGGAAGTGAGAGAAAGGGAGAAGGAAAGAAACATTTTACTATTTTGCATGGTCATATTAGATCTCATGGAGTTAATGACCTTCTTTTGTTGATGACTCTCAGATCTAGCTATCTTGCCCTAACCTCTCTGCTGACCTTCAATCTCACATCTCCAACATCCGAAACTGGATCTTGAGACATCTTAAACTCAACATGTCCAAAACTGAGCTTACTACCTTTCCACCTAAATCTTACCCTCCTACAAACTTTGCTATTATTGTCAAAAGCATCACCATCCTCTCAGGCCCACAGCCTAGGTATCATCCAGGACTCCTCATTGCCTCAGCCCCTCTCTACTGTTTGCTCTTCTGTAAAATTTCCAAGAATGTGATATACTAACAGTTGACAATCTGTACTGCTTATCCACTGGCATCTTTATCTTGGACAGTCACTATAACTAAACAGTTGGATTCAGAATTGGATAGGAGGAGACAAACCCAGTTTGCCTTTGGAAGACTGCACAATTTGTGTGAGGATCTCAGGCTTTTTCCCAGAAATAATAGTTCAGCTTTTTCATACCAATATTCTTTCAGTGCTATAGGGCTGTCATGGGATACTGTATAGTGAGGTTCACCCAAAGGGCAGTGGAGAGCCACATAGCATTTGTAAGCAGTCTGCAATACAGTAAAAACAAAAAATTGTGAGGAAAAAGTGATGTAGAGGCTGTCCCAATAGAAATGTGTCAGTGAAAAGGAAGGTGGCCTGGTCACCAGGACAGAGCAAGTTATAACTAACGGTCTTTGCTTCATCAGTGTCCATGAAATAGGTGAGAGAAATCAGGGAAGGCTGAACAATGTTTGGGTGGCCTCCTTGTAGTAAGCTTCTGATAGGACATGGACTAGGATGGGTGACAGTTTGCATTGTTGAAACGAGTGATCACATCGTTGAAATCACAATTCCACTGGAATATTAAAGGGACTAGCCTATGTTCTGTAAGGTGCCTTCCAGCTCTAAATCCTGTTACTTAATAATCCCTCTCTAAAATAGTCCTGTGGGCAGATAGAGGGCACAGTGGGCTTAGAATCAGAGACTCATCTTCACGAATTCAAATGCAGCCTTAAATACTTACTAACTCTGTGACCCTGGGCAAGTCACTTAATTTTGTTTGCCTCAATTTCCTCATCTGTAAAATCTTTGCCAAGAAAATCTCAAACAGGGCCAGGAAGAATTGGACAGGACTGAAACAACACAATAAAATAGCCCTCAATTGGGACCTTATGCCAGCTTCTTTGCCTGTAGCAGCATTATGCTTTCAGGAAGTCGAGGTGGTGGTATTAAGCTCTGCCCATGTGCTAGAAGAACACTCATGATGGAGAGAAGATTCTCAGGCAAAACATGTGGCAAAGGAGAATGACACCAGTGACAGCTGCCAGCCTACACACACACTTTGTCCAAAGAGCCTTTAGAAAACAAAGCAAAGAAACACATGGATCTCTAAGGGAAAATTAGCCCAACACAGACAGTCATCCCATAAACAGCAAAGACTCTAAATAATATCAGCAACTCTTTAATATGATATGTCAAGGCAGCATGTATCTGAATTGGGAGGAAACTAAGGGAGAAATTATATTTTTTTTTAAAATAGAAGCAAAGTCCTAACACTGATGAAATGCCCACAGGCCTGGGAGATAAAAAAAAAAAACAAAACAACTATTTTCTAGAGTGTATTTAGATTCATAAATCTCTGGTTGTTTAACACAGGATCTCATCAGGGCTGGGCAGAATAAAGCAGCCAATGCTATTCTAGCATGATGCTGACTGCTGTCGTGATTGCTCAGGAAGGGAGAATTTAATATTTCTTTTTTAAAAAAAAAAAAAAAATTATTTATTTATTTAACTTTTTACATTCATTTTCACAAAATTTTAGGTTCCAAATTTTCTCCCCATTTATCCCTCCCCCCACCCCAATACACCAAGCATTCTAATTTCCCCTATCACCAATCTGCCCTCTCTTCTATCATCCCTCCCTTCTCTTGTCCCCATCTTCTCTTTTGTCCTGTAAGGCCAGATGACTTTTTATTCCCCATTAACTGTATTTCTTATTTGCTAGTAGCAGGAACAGTACTCAACAGTTGTTCCTAAAACTTTGAGTTCCAAATTCTCCCCATCCCTCCCTCCCCACCCATTCCCTTTGGGAAGGCAGGCAATTCAATATAGGCCCTATCTGTGTAGTTTTGCAAATAACTTCGATAACAGTCGTGTTGTATAAGACTAACTGTATTTCCCTCCATCCTATTCTGCCCCCCATTGTTTCTATTCTGTCTTTTGATCCTGTCCCTCCCCAAGAGTGTTGACCTCAAATTGCTCCCTTCATCCATTGACCTCCCTTCCATCATCCCTCCCTCCCTGTTTATCTCCTTCTTCCCCATTTTTCTGTACTGTAAGATAGGTTTTCATACCAAAATGAGTGTGCATTTTACTCCTTCCTTTAGTCGAATGTGATGAGGGTAAACTTCATGTTTTTTTTCTCAGCTCTCCTCTTTTTCCCTCCACTAAAAAGTTTCCTGCTTGCCTCTTGAATGAAATATAATTAACCCCATTCCATTTTACCCTCTCTCCTCCCACTACATTTCTCTCTCACCATTTACCTTAATTTCTTTTAAGATATAGTCCCATCCTGTTCAATTCACTCTGTGCTTTCTGTCTCTGTGTGTGCGTACTTGTGTGTATGTGTGTGTGCGTGCATGCATGTACATGTGTGTGTGCGTGTGTGTATGTCTGTGTGTGGTCCCACTAACTACCCAGATACTAAAACGTTTTAACAGTTACAAATATTGTCTTTCCATGTAGGAATGTAAACAGTTCACCTTTGGTAAGTCCCTTCTGACTTCTCTTTGCTGTTTACTTTTTCATGCTTCTTCTCATTCTTGTGTTTGAAAGTCAAATTTTCTTTTCAGCTCTGGTCTTTTCATCAAGAATGCTTGAAAGTCCTCTGTTTCATTGAAAGACCATATTTTCCCCTGAAGTATTATGCTCAGTTTAGCAGGGTAGGTGATTCTTGGTTTGAGTCCTAGTTCCTTTGACTTCTGGAATATCCTGTTCCACTCCCTTCGATCCCTTAATATAGAAGCTGATAGATCTTGTGTTATCCTGATTGTATTTCCACAATACTGGAATTGTTTCTTTCTAGCTGCTTGCAATATTTTCTCCTTGACCTGGGAATTCTGGAATTTGGCCACAATGTTCCTAGGAGTTTCTCTTTTTGGATCTCTATCAGGCGGTGATCGATGGATTCTTTCAGTACTTATTTTGCCCTCTGGTTCTAGAATGTCAGGGCAGTTTTCCTCAGTAATTTCATGGAAGATGATGTCTAGGCTCTTTTTTTGATCATGGCTTTCAGGTAGTCCCATAATTTTTAAATTGTCTCTCCTGGATCTATTTTCGAGGTCAGTTGTTTTTCCCATGAGATATTTCACATTCTCTTCCATTTTTTCATTCTTTTGGTTTTGTTTGGTGATTTCTTGGTTTCTCGTAAAGTCATTAGCCTCCATCTGTTCCATTCTAATCTTGAGAGAACTACTTTCTTCAATGAGCTTTTGAACCTCTTTTTCCATTTGGCTCATTCTGCTTTTGAAAGCATTCTTCTCCTCATTGGCTTTTTGAACCTCTTTTGCCAATTGAGTGAGCCTATTTTTCAAGGTGTTATTTTCTTCAGCATTTTTTTGGCTGTCCTTTAAGGTATTGACCCATTTTTCATACTTTTCTTGCATCTCTCTCATTTCTCTTCCCAGTTTTTCCTCCACCTGTCTAACTTGCTTTTCAAAATCCTTTTTGAGCTCTTCCAAGGCCTGAACCCACCCAACATCCCCCTGGGATGTCTGGGATACAGAAGCCCCGCCCTCCACGTCTTTCCCTGATGGCAAGAATATTTCCTCGTCATCAGAACTGAATGGCAGGAACATTTGCACCTGCTCAAAAAAGCTCTCTGTAGTCTTATTTTTCTTCCCTTTTCTGGGCATTTTCCCAGCCAGTTACTTGACTTCTGAGATTCCTCTCCACCCCTGCCTAGATCCACCCAGCTAGTGCTTGGGGTCTGAGATTCAAATGGGCTTTCCGTGGCAGGCGCGGCTGCTAATCAATGTGAGCTTTAGTTCTGGTGCTGGGGAGGGGGCAGCACTGCCTCCCAGGCTCAGTTCCCTCAGGGGCTTTATGCAGAGACCTTCTGTAATGGAGCGGGTGGGGCACGGCCGTCTCCCAGGGCCAGCCCCCTGAGGGGGTTTATGCAGAGACCTGAAGTTCTGCCTGCCTGCTGCTCGGGGAGTCCCCGGCCGCCACTGCCTCTGCTGCCGCCCCTGCTTCTGCCTCCGCCGCTTCCTGCCCCCACCTCTGCCTCCACGGCTTCCTCCCGAGGGGGCTGAGCCACGGAGACACCCTGCTCCCCTCTCGGCCAGCCCAGACGTCTCTCTCACTGACCTGTAGTGTCTGTGGGCGGAGGGACCTTCCCAGCCGCCGGAGATTCCATCCCTGAAGCTTGCTCGGATCTGTTCCTCTGGGGCCGCAGCCAGGGCAGCACAGGAGTGGGCTCTGCTTTCCGGGGCACGACGGACCCCTGGGGACAGCTCTCCAGGGCTCTCTGGAACAGAAATCTCTTCCACTGTGTTTCTGTGCGCCTTGCAGTGATCCAGAATTTGTGGGAAGTTCTTCTTACAGGAAATTTATGGGCTGTGGATTCGGAGCTAGCATATGTGAGTCTTTCTACTCCACCATCTTGGCTCCTCCCCTGAGAATTTAATATTTCACATGTGGCTTTGGGTGTACTGTAAGAGACAATTAATTTAGATTGCCATTAATGGGTACTCCATGAAACCTAAGACCTCCTTGCCCAGTTCCTTGCTCTTAGCCTTTCAGTTAGGCCAAGGATTGGAAAAAGATAGCCAAAGTCAAATTCATAGTTGTGTTTTTATAAGTTATAAGTCAGATTTTAAATCTCTTCCTCCTGCACAGAAATAATCTGAGTATAACTCCACTGAATAATTTCCTTCTTTCTTCCATCATATCTCCCAGTAAATTACAGATTGTTTACATAGTTGTATGACAGAAGGCTTCAAAACAGTAAGTTCTCTCCAGCAAGTCTCACTGTCTAACACCAAGAAAAAGAGTTTTGGTTGATACAGAGGTCAAGTCCATACCTGATAGTAATGGACATTAGTCACTAGCCATAATTTTAGTCACCAGAGAGCAACTCAAAATCAGGCAGAGTCAAACTCTTTCTACTCTGATGATTTTCATTATCAAACACCATAAATATGAGCATCATATAGTACATTATAATTAAATATAGGGACCCAGGAATAAAATGGTGAATATAGAGAGGGATCTTCTTGAAAAAAATAGGATGATAAAAATGTATTCTATGTAAAAATGCCAGAGTAGGCTGATTTGCAACTTTCTTGTCTTTTTGAAACAGTAGTAGTAGCAGCAGCTGACATTTAAGGTTTGTAAAGTGTTTTACAAGTATTACTGCATTTTATCCTCATAATGAAAATATCATCCCCCCAGAAAATAGGTGCTGTTATTATCATCATTTTACAGGTGAAGAAACTAATGAATTAAGTGATTTGCCCAGGGCCACACAGCTAGTAAGCACAGGAGGCAGGATTTGATCTCTGGTCTGCCTGAATCCAAGTCCAGTGCTCTATCCATGGTACCACCTAGCTGCCTCTGTAATAGTGCACACTGATTTGTAAGCTTAGGTCAGTAATGTTCTACTCTTTGGGATTAGGATTGCTTATTACTGCTTGGCTTTATGACTATTAAAATTAGCTTTAAAATTCATTTTTTGTTTAAAAATACTTTATTTAGAAGATTTTGGCAACACGTCTTGAAATAACTTAGTGACATAAGAGTTGTGAAGAAAAGGCCTTAAATATTCTGTAGGATTCTATGCTAGAAAGGAGTGGATTTTTTGGTGCTGGTCCGAAGCAAAACAAAATTCTGTATAACTCATATAATATTAAATCTGCTTTGGTTCCATTGATTCCAGAGGATTATTACTCACAGTCTTTATCCTGGGTGGCCATCCTCCCATTCAGAGATATAAATTTCCAAGGATACTTTATCAGGTACATATGTAAGGTAGTTAAAGTATGCTTAGAAATGCATTCATTATGTTCTCCTGTACAGTGTCTTTGGAGATCTGACCTAAGGCCTTTGATGCTGTTAGTCATGAGGGCTTATGGAAAATTATTTCAAAATTTGGTTACGCAGAGAAGTTCATTAATACTGTACGTCAGTTTCATGATGGCATGTTTACCCGGGTTCTGGATAATGGACAGTGCTCTCATGCCTTCTCAGTCACCAGTGGAGTGAAACAAGGCTGTGTGCTTGCTCCCATGTTTTTTGGCATGATGTAGTCAAATGCTTTCAGTGGGGATGAACATGGCAAGTTCTTCAATTTGAAAAGGCTGCAAGCCAAGACCAAAGTGGAGGGAGTGTTGGTGCATGATTTTCTGTTTATATATGATTGTGCACCCAGTGCAGCCTCTGAAGCTGAGATGCAATAAAGTATAGATAATTCTCTGCTGCCTATGCTAATTTTGGCCTAATAATTAACACCAAGAAAACACAGGTGCTCCATCAACCACCACCATCAGTTACAACAAATGGAGAAGTTCCAAGTGCTGTGGATAAGTTCACTTACCTTGGTAGTGTGCTTTCCAGGGATGTACACATTGACAATGAGATTGATGCACACATTGCCAGAGCTAGCTCAATGTTTGAGAGGCTCTGAAGAAAAGTTTGGGAGAGAAGAGGTATTAGACTGACTACCAAACGGAAGATCTACAGAGCCATTATGCCGACCTCATTGTTAAGAGTGAAACATGGACAGTCTACCAGTGCCATGCCATGCCAGGAAACTGAATCACTTCCATTTGAATTGTCTTAGGAAGATTTTGAGGATCACCTGACAGGATAAGGTACCAGACACTGAAGTTCTTGCTCAAGCTGAATTGCCAAGTATTCAGTGTATGCTTCAGAGAGTGCAACTTCAGTGGGCTGACCATGTTGTTCAAATGCAAAATATATGCTTGCCAAAAAGACTATTTTATGGAGAACTCGCATGGGGCAGGTGATCACATGGTGGTCAGAAGAAGCGATACAAGGACACTCTCAAGTTGTCTCTGAAGAACTTTGAATTTGACTGTGCAACATGGGAGACACTGGCACAGGACCTCTCAGCATGGCATGCCCACATCAGAAAGGGTGCTGTGCTCTATGAGCAAAGCAAAATTGAGACAGCACAAAGTAAATGTAGAATGCACAAATTTGGGATATCCACCCCAGATTTTCACACAGAGTATCTGTGCCCAATGTGTTGTAGAGCATTCTGAGCTTGTATTGGTCTGATCAGTCACAGTCAGACACATTGAAACTTCACTTTGTGATGATGATGTCATTTTGGTCCTCTTCAAAGACAGAGGACAACAACCAACCAACAATGTCTTGTGTATTGTAAAGTTCTATACATATTGGCTTCACCTGATATGATACAAACTCAGGAATATGACATCACCCTGGGGTCAGGAGATTGTGCTCATGTACTCAGAACGTCAGTCGGCTGTTTGAAAAGCAACATTAACTATAAGTAAAATATATATTAAGGTATCTCTTGTGACAAAGTGTTAGATAGGAGAGACTAGGCTCCTGACTAGGAGCTCAAGTGATCATTTCATTATGGTATGAATACAGGGAGCAAGCAAGTAAAGGGATTAATGTTAGCTACTCAGGTAGCCATGGAAATAATAGCCATCCCTTAGCATCAGATGAGAAGTGAATCTGCCTGGGCAAATGACATTTTAGGATAACTGCTCAGAAGGGCCTGACCTTTTTAGGCATTCTCCCTTTGCTTCCTTCAGGTAAAGGAGATTATATGACTAGTAAGGGAATGGCTATAGTACTGTTCATTTCCATTTTCTTTCTTTCTCAGTGCCTCCTCTCCAATAACAAGGTTGTTAGGAGCTTCTCTTTTGGTCTTGTGTGGAGAGACAGCTCCATGGCTAGATGAGCAACTGAGAGTCTGAAGCATGAGATGACTTCATTGCCTGGTTTGGTGAATTAGTAAATTGGCTGTGGGAGCTGCCAGGGCCAGACAAAAAGTGAGATTCACTTTTGCTTCAAGGGAAAAGACCACGTTTATTCCCTGACCCAGTTTTTGCTGTGTGAACATGTGTAAATAAATGGGCCATTTGTTAGCTTTAGATATGTTTTTGCCAAGGAATAGAAATCCCTGATTTCAAATTATTCTATAAAGCAGCGATCATTAGGTACTAATCTTAAAATGGGAAAGCAGACTAGATAAGAAAGAATCAAAAACAAATGAATTCAATATTTCATTTTGTGATGAAGTCAAGAACACAAATTACTTGATGAAAAAATTAGTAAGAACTACCCAGATAACTGGAAAGCCATTTGGCAGCAATTAAGGTTAGAGCACCAGGTTGTACCATGTACCACAGTAAACTCAATGGGGAATGTGACTTGAGTGAACAAACGGTTCTCCAAAGAACTGCTAGCAATTGACAGCAATATTTAGGTCAGTCTAAATAACTAGTAATAAGAGAGAAGCAAATCAAGACAATACTGAGGCTCTACATCATATTCAACAAATCTTCACGTGTGTCAAAGGGATGGCACTAGTTATTGTTGGAGGGCTTATGGAAAAATGGGCGGGCCAAAGCATTCTTGGTAGAGCTGTGAAATGGTCACACCGTTCAGTTTTTCAATCATGTCTGAATCTTCGTTGACCCCATTTGGGTTTTTCTTGGCAAAAATACCAGATTGGTTTGCCATTTCCTTCTCCAGCTCATTTTACAGATGAGGAAACTGAGGCAAATAGGTGTAAGTTGGTAGGTTCTGTTTAGTGGCATGTGGGTAGGTGCAGAAAAAATAAATAGTAAAGATCTGGTGTCTACATTTACATATTCATGGACTTTTGAAATGAGTACACACACACACATACCTAAAACTATTAAGGCTTGTATTTTCACCACTATTTTATATGCACTTTTGACTTTCTGTCACATTACTGACAGAAAAACACCTAGCTATGGAAATAATAGTGAATAACAGTAACCTGGCATGGTGTCAAGTCAAAGCTCTGTGTGGGTCATCAGAGATCTTCAAAGGAAGCAAAAACACCTATTCTACTGAAAATCAGCACATGAACACCTTGACACTTGCTTTGATTTTACCAGAGAAGCTTCTTCTCTTGAGTTGGTAAAGTAATTTTCTTTTTAGAACTACCTTAACTAATTAAATGGATTGGTGGGAATCAGGGACCCAAACCTTTAATGTATAAATAAAAGACCTGCAGAAGTACTTATTAATCCCCAAGAGTTCTGAAGTGCTAGTAGGTAATCGTTGGACCACTGATGTTTGTCCCATATTTGAAAACCTTCACCAGTAAGTGCCCTGGACTTCAAAGCAGAGGCATACTATTGTTTGATGCATTTGTGATTTCTGTAACTTACAGATTTTCTGAGTTGTTGTAATAACTTTACTCAAGGATACATCAGAAGAGGTGGGAAACCAACACTTAAAAGTGAACTGAAAGGCTGGGACTGGGGGTGGGACCAGAGAAAGCCTGGAGAGTCAGTAGCAGAGCCAGCAGAAAATGGGAGTTTGGTTGTCCTGGACACTTCTTCACCTGGATGTACCAGGCAAGAATTTGACAGGTAGAGCAGGGAGCTGCAGGTGAAGAGACATTTCTAGGGTGAAAAGACAGCAGAGGAGAAACAGAAAAGTCTTGCGAGTAAACCTTAGTGTAAATCAGTCATGATTTCCTTGACAATAAATGGACTCACTACTAGATTCCTTGGTTTTATTGTGGATTGATTTGGGCTTGAGGATGGGATCACTCTAATTTCTAGTGGCAGAAAACTTTGTTTTCTTTCCTACTTCCCATCCCTTCTGAGAGCTCTGATGTGCAGCTGATCTTGATGCAGAATAGACTTTGAGGCTTTATTGAGCTTTTGACCTTTTACAATAACACAGATAAAATATACTTCGTGGTTTTTTCCAGAGGTCCTCGCTCTCCCCATCTCCTGAATTTTTTTTATTGTGACATTGAGAATGCAGAATTCATTAATGTGCCTAATGTACTTTTGAAGAGGACCAAAGTATAACCTGCCACATTTTAATTGCAGTATGTAGCTATAGGAAAAGCTGTTTTACAGAATGTAGGGACAGATCTTAAATGTATTGGGGCATAGAAGTCTCAAAAACAGGCACAATAAAGGGGGAAATTAACTGTCTCCTGCTACCTTTTTTTTTTCTTGATGTTCCCTTTCCTAATTGTACTCTTTCAACCAAGTTTTTCTGGCATGGAAATAAAAGGTAGAACAAGAGTAACAGTGAGAGATATCCCAAAGTGTAATGGGCTGCCATGGAAGGATATGCACTGGCATTAGGAAGGTCTTGAAGCTTAGGCTAGCTGACCCTTTGTCAGCTTCCTTTTTGATAGAACTTGGACTATATGGTCTAAAACTCTACATTTCTATGATTGATCATGACCAATAGAAAAATGTCATCATCACTGAGAAGTGAAACAAGTAAGAGAAAGAAGCCAAACCCAGATAATCTGCCCCCCCACCCCTCATCCCCAGCAGCCCTGGAGATTCCTCCCCACCTGAGAGATGTCATTGCCTTTGGTGCCCTCTCTGAGAGGACCGCATCAAATATGACTCTTTTCAAAGTGTGTCTCTTTGTGAAGGGGCCTCATAGATGCCAGGTAGACTTACTTACATGGGCGCTCTTTTTAATGGGACTATCCTCTATAAAAAGCAGATGGGAGCCATAAACAATGTAAGATGCTGCCACTTCGGTGAAATGTCCTCATGTTTCTTCCAAGATTAATTCATTAAAGCAAAAATGAGGCTGGGGGAGGGGGTCCCCTCCACTTTAATCTTCCTCCTCTTTCCCCCACCTGCAATTGGAAGGCCACATACACCTGGCCTGGCTTTTGAAGCTGTTTATTGCATACACTCAGGTAGGAGAGCTGGTGCCAACTGCAGTCTTCTGGGTCTTATCCAGGTAGTATCCACTTCTGATGGAACCTACATACAAGTCACAAGAAGGGCCAAATGATTCAAATCCATTTTCTTTAGCAAAGAGTGTATTGTTCATTCTTATAAGCCATAACCATAATGTTTCAGGGGCTTCTTTCTCCTTTTCAACCCCCAAAATGATCAAGTAAAGTTAGCCCAAAGTCATTTCATTGAGGTTGGCAGTCCCACACAAGACCTCCTTGTGCTTGGCTTTTTACATGCCCAAGGCCCTTAGAATGTAAACCCCTTGATTTTTAAGATCTCCCAAGACTCCAATTACAAAACCATTTACACAGGCATTAGAGGGAAGTGTGGAAGCTAATGCAGCTTGTCTAGCTTTCCTTGGTCATGTGGGAATAAATCAGAAAAGTTGAGAGTTTACCAATCATCTCCTAGGGAGCCCTGTTAAATGATGTAGCAACTACTGTCTCCTTTGTCTTGTGATCATTTCTTCCTTCCTGCAAGCATCTTCCTGTCCCCAACAAAGTACTAACCAATTCTTAGCTCTTCTGAAGGGCAGAACTAGTCACAAGTCACTTCCACGGTATCCCTCATGTGCGTTAGTAGTACTAACATTTGTTGCTTCCGTTTGACTGAGTGCTTTGCACTTGCCTTGATTTAACTAAAATAGTAACTTTGAAACTCGATAGAGAAACTACCTCTAAATAGCATCTGGAAGAT
This sequence comes from Bettongia penicillata ogilbyi, assembly GCA_023548195.1. Taxonomy (NCBI): domain Eukaryota; kingdom Metazoa; phylum Chordata; class Mammalia; order Diprotodontia; family Potoroidae; genus Bettongia; species Bettongia penicillata. The sequence continues at coordinate 4,594,117 of JAJHZJ010000561.1, read as the reverse complement.
TTGGCAGCCAGGTGTGTCAGATTTTGATATTGCTCAAATGAGTGTATGAGCTATGAAGTGGCTAGATGTCCTTTTACTTTCCCCTTAACTTCCCTCCAGATTAGGATTATTACTTGGGAGTAATCAATTTGTACTGTTAAACTCCCTCAGCATTTTTCTTAAATCAGTCCAGAAAAGTTACAGCCTCCTTTGGAAAGATAGGTATGCCTGGACTTAGGTAATTCCAGTCCTCCTCACAAACAGTAACGCTACCCTTTTGTTGATGGAAGACTTGCCCACCTGCTTCATCATTCACTCTGGGAGGCTGAGCATTAAAGTCTAGGAAAATTAGTGTACACGTGCACCCACACTGTGCAAGAGAAGTTAGCCCAAATGCTTTGGCTTTACCGAGGGTATTCTCAGTCTTCTATGAGGTTGTATTGACTTAACGTCAAGATGGGAGGAGGGGGCATGATTATGTCTGCTATTTCATAGCCAGAAAGACAGAATGCTCTGGAGTTGGCATTGTCCTATGCCTGCATTCTTAGGCCATTTGTCTTGTGCTGTATTAGCTGAAGAGGATGCAAGCAGCAACGTTAAATATGTCCATTCTTGGTCATGATGAAGTCTGTCCTTGATTCTTACATTGGACTCGATAATTTTCAGTGTGTACATAAAAGCTGTACATTTCTGGAGCAGCCTGACGAGGACTCTGGCAGCCATTACCTGCCCCCAATACAGAGCCCTTTTCCTCTTGACAATCCTTTCTTGAGCTCAAAGATGGATTTCCCTCTAGCCTCTGTCATTCAGTTATCACCTCGGGAAATGCGCAGATAGAACTGATGGTCCCTTTCAAATGTCCTGCAGTATTCTACGTTCTTCCGTCCTTCGTCTTTCTTCCCGCTCCTGTCATTAAATGTAACATTGCCAGTGTATATTTCACAGGGTGACCCTGACGGATGTCACTTTGATGCTGAGCAGAGATAATAAGATTGTGCATGTAATGGAGGGCAGATAAATAGAAAAATGTTTATGAGGTGGAGAAGGGTGGTTTTAACTGCTTTATAGCTCTTTGCTTTCCCCCTCTCTTCACTGGTGAAATTGTAGGTTAGTTACAGGAACTAGAAATCAGTGAGAATGGCACTGTGCTGGTGATGGAAGCTTACAGCAATGAAATCCCAGTTGCCCTGTTCCTGAACTCTAATAAAATGAGTTCAGGAAATAATGACATACTCAGCTTCTGGAGGAGGGGGTGGGAATACTGGAGGAGGACATATAGCTCACAACTTCACTGCAAAAATCAGAAACAAAAAACCCAAGGTTTGAGTGATCTTTTTAAGGCTTCTTTGTTTCCTGAGTGCTAATAGTAAAGGATGCCTTTATCACTGTATAAGGCTTGGCCTTAAGGTATCCCAGGTGTTGTGAGCCAGTATCTGACTAATGACAGTGTTTGGAAGAACTTCTTTTTAAGTTCAGATTTGGGGGGAGGAGGGCCAAGGAGAAGGGAGGAGCCTCTTTTTTTTTTCTGGTTCTAGCAAAACTTTAAGCATGTCTTCCTATTGCTTTATCTGGGCCCTTGTTATGTAGGGATGTTGTAATGTAGAGGGTATTTGGTTGAACCAGGTAACATCTGGGGGCCCTTTTAGCTCTTAAAAAATCTGTTTAATTTATTAAGCATAATCAAAGTGACCCCCTGATATGGGGCCATTTTCTCTGCTTAACCCCAGCCTCATCCTTTGAAGGATAAGGATAAATAGCCTTCGCCTGGGAATAACCACTTCTGTCCTGTGGATGGGACAAGGGAAGCCCAAGTGGTTCCAAGTGCATGACTCCATGGCATAATTCTGTCAGATCTAGAAATAAAGTAGAGAACTTCTCTTTTCTTAGCAAATACCTTCCTAAGCAAGCCACTTTCAGGTACAGCAGACAATTTAGTGAGAATTCTGATTATTATAGGAAGGACCTCATCATTGAATTGCTTATGCTGATCATGACATATCCTGTGATGGTTCAAACATTTGGGGGCAATAAGTAGTAAAATGTGTTCCCTTTAACTTGTGTGTTTGTGTGTGTACTTGCACATGTGTGCGTGTGCATGCATGTGCTTGCTTGTTCACATGTGTGCATGCGTACATGCTCCCTGTGCTTTTCTTAAGTGTGCCTCTGACATCATTTCAACTCAGTGGTAGAGTACTTCTTTCCCTGGAGTGGGGCAGCTCTCAATCTCAGGTCATCCTCATGGAAAAAAGGTTTGCTGATTTTTGTAATGGAGAGCCCCAGCTTTTAAAGGTTGTGAAGGACATTTAATTAGAAAACATTTAATTTGTTTCAGAGGTTGAGTTAGCCTACATTTGTCACAGCTAGATGGCCCATTGGATAGAACGCTGGACCTGAGTCAGGAATATCAGAGTTCAAACTTGACCTTTGGTATTCACTAGCTGTGTGACTTTGGCCAAGACACTTAACTGAAGTCTGCCTCCATCTCTTCATCTGTCAAACTGGGACAGTAATAGCACCTACCTCCCAGAGTTGTTATAAAGATCGAATGAGATAATATTTGTAAAGCAGTTTAAATGAGGGAATGGTTTGGTTTTTTGGTGTCTTTTTGTCTTAGGTTTAGGCTTAGGAACAACTCTCTGGAAGCAGGAAGGAAACTCGGAAGAAGCAAACAAGAAGTAGCTTCTCTGGAGTTTAAGGGTTCTCACTGACTGGGTCTCTTATGTTGATTCACACCTGATTTATTTGTACTTTAGAGATGTTTTTTCCTTAATTCAAATGAAGAAGTGGAGCTTTATGAAAGCCCAGCAGAGCAGGTTGAAGTGCTCTTTTGAGGGAGCCTGAGCCAATGCTCCATGCGCTTTGGAGGGTGTGGGATACAAGTGAACCATCAACAACATATTTGGGTTATATCATGTGCAAGTGAAAAAAAGTCATGACAGAAACATCCATAAGCTTTCATCTTCCAGGTTACTTCCTACACTACCTGCCTGAAGTGGACGTTGAAGACAGAGGGAAAAAAGAGCACTTAGTGTCTTGATAGCAATCTCCTCCACTTGGGCCTTTTTCCAGGCCCTTCTGTTGTTCAGGGAGCTAAAGGAGGAGTCCCGACTCATGCTACCAGCATGGAATCAAGTATGGCCAATGCTTCTTGGCTTATCGCTGTTTAGTCCTAGACTGCCAAGCTAACAGGTAATTGGACACTTGGCCTCAGTTTCTCCATCTGTGAAATGAGGTTAGTAGTACTTGTACTAACTGCCTCATACAGTGTTTGAGAGGGGAATACTTTGCAAAACATAGACTGTCATTCCAGTCAGAGCAAACCAGCAGGGTCTGGGGTTTCTTTAGGGCTTAGAGGATTCGCTTAGTGGCCTGAAGGGAGGAATGTAAAGGAACAGAGCTTTAATGACCAGAGTCACCCTTCCATGCAAGTCCCATGCAGCTAGATGATGGTTCCGTGCTGGCCTAGGTCAGCCTCCTGCCTTGGACTAGAAGAAGACAGCTGCCCCTCCATGCTGGCAGTGATATTTAACAGTGTTGTTCAAACCTGGCCAGAGTCGGACCCATAGTCTGCCTTCAGATTTTTGATTGATCTTTTTTAAGTCCCATCTCTTCTTCTCTGAAGAGTAAAAGAGGGAATGATTTGTGTAAGATTAGATACAAGTACATTTTTGTGAATAGAGTTCTAATAACTCAGGAGACTTGAGGTCAGATCCCACCTCAGATATTTGCTAACTCTTTATGGGCAAATCACCACCTCTAAGAGCCTCAGTTTCCTTATCTGTAAACTGAGGTTAACAGTACATGTACTACAACTTCATGGAATGGTTGAGAGGAAGGATACCTTGCAAAGCATAAGATGTCATCCAGATGTGAGTTGCAGCTACTACTAGAACTTAGAATCTTGTCAGAAGGAAGTAAAGAGATAATTCTTCTCTAATGAGATGAGACTTTGTAAATGTGGTAAAAATAGGACATCAACTATACTCTAGTATCAGAATGACATACTATTGGAAAGGTATCTCAGACATTATCTAAGGGCATTTGCCCTCCCGTGTTTTGGCTTTCTCTTGCTTTTGCGACCTAATGGTTAGTGTGTCAGCCTTTCCCTTCCTGTCTTCCTTCCCCTCTAAGCTGGCCCGAAGAATGAAATCAGCAGACCTCGGCTTGGAATTCTCTTCCCTGAGAATCCTGTTGGGAATTTCAAGGGCTTATGATGCTCAGTCAGATCTGGTGCTGAGTCCCCTGGAAGCAGAGTCATGGACAGGTGCAGCAGGGCAGTGTCGTACTGCTAACATGCTTGTTTGACCTTGGAAAAACTGAAGATTAAGAGACCTTCTACTCTGCCCTGGCTGGTAGTTTTACTTCTCCCTTTTCATAAGGCAACCAAATGAGGAACCAGATTGACAGGGGTGGGGGGTGGTGCTTTATTTTTATTTTTTTTTTACAAGTAAAAAAATTTACAAAAATGGAACAACATTGAAATTCCTTGTAATTTCAGCAGTAGCTGATAATGCTAGATGGACATTATGCTTGTCATTTTTCTGAATATGACATTTTATGAATTTACTCATCTGTCTATATTTTGTATCCTCAGTAGAATATAAGCTTTTTGAGGACAGGAACTGTTTTTGTATCACCAACTGCCTCAAACTGGATGTCAAATTCAGATGTCTTAAACAAAATTGTCTCACACAAGTCCTACTTCCTTGCAACTGTCCCCTTTCCACCATCCCCATTACTATCACAGGCATCACCAGTGGCCAGATCTCTGTAATACAACTTTTTTTTTTCCCCTTTCACAAAATTTCTTGGGTTGTCATCTCTCCACTCAGAGTTGCCTCTGTGGTGAAGGCACTCACCATGTCATACATACCTGCTCTGTTTGGCAATAGTTAACCTTCTGACTGGCCGCCCTGCCTCAAGTCTCTACCCACTCCAATCTGTCCTCCACTCAGCTTCCAAAATGATCTTCCCAAGACATAGGCCTGAGCAGGTCGCCACACCGTAAACTCCAGTGGTTTTCTGTTATCTTCTTTGAGCCTTTAAAGGTTTGCCTAGAGGCAGCAAGGCAGTACCATGGTGCACAAAGGGCTGGGCCTAGCCAGGAAGACCTGAATTCAAATCCAGCCTAAGACACTTAACCACTTGCATGACTTTGGGCAAGTGACAATCTATTTGCCTCAGTTTCCTCAACTGTAAAATAGGAATGATAATAATAGTATCTGCACTGACAGGTTGTTGTGAGGATCAAGTGAGATGATGTTTATAAAAATGTACAATACGTGGCACACAATAGGCACTAGACAGATGCTCCTTCCCTCCCCATCCTTCCCCCCCACCTCCCAGTCTTTCCAGGATTCTCATACTTTACTCCCCTCTATACTAATCTCATCCAGCAATTCTTGCCTTACCATTTGTCACACAAAGACTGTATCTTCTGACTTTGAGCATTTTCACTGACTGGCTCCCATGTTGGGAATGTTCTTCCACCTCACATTTGTCTCCCAGCTTCCTTGGCTTCCTTTAAGACAACCCAAATCCTGCCTACTTTTGTAGGAAACTTTTCCTGGTGTTTCTCTCCTCCCAATCTCCCTATCTCCTCTTCGCCCTACCATTCCTTCTGTTCATACAGACTGTTTGTGCCCAGCCTGGTGGAACCCTCCGAGCTTGTGTTGGTCCGATCAGTCGCAGTCAGGCACTCTGCACCGTGCCCCCAACGTCATGATGTCATTTTGGTCTTCTTCCAGCACCCAGAACAACCGCCAGTCCACTCTTAATCCTTCCCTGCCCCATTCCACTTTCAAGATCACCTTCCATTTGTACTGGGTATCTCTTGCATGTGCAATTGTTTTCATGTTGTCTTCCCCATTGTAATTTGCACTTCTTGAGGGCATATTTTTGCATTTCTTTGCATCTCAGATCTTTGCACATAGTAAGCACTTAATAGATGCTTGTTGACTGGCTGTTAAATTAGTGGGTGCCCATAAATTCTTAGGGAAATGCTTCTGTAGCACAGAAAAAAAATTTTTTTTTTAAGGTAAAAAGCAAAATTTCTCCCACATGCTCTGATTTCTAATACCAGGGACTTGGGAACATCAGTGTGTAAGTCGTGTTGTTCATTAATCAGTAGTGCTGCACAGTCTGTCCTATCCTGTTGCTTAATTAGAATGTGCAAAAGCCTATTTATCAAAATTGACAGTAACCTATAGGTTTGGGTTCACAAGAACAAAATTGCTAAGGTTAAAAATCTCTAATAAAATGTGAAAAGGAAAAGGCTGGATTGATACCAAGCTCTGCTGATTTAGGCTACCCTGCTCTCTGTCCTGCTGGAGGAGGATACATACTCCAGCTACCTGGTTCCCTTGTTTCCCTAATTCAGGTCAAGGAAAGTTATCAGATTCACTTTATTGCATTGACGTTTTCCTGATAGTAGAGTAGAATGTATCTGGATGCTATTAAATACCATGTTAGAGCATTTGTGTCCTCTCATTTAGAGACCTCTTTGTTGTCAGTATGTAATGAAAATTTGAAAAATGCTTTTAAAATGTAACTTTGCAGTCTCAGTTACAAAGGTTTCTAGAATATAGTCAATTACAAGAACCAGGATTTTATCCCTTAGATAGATTTGTTATATGTTGTTGGATGTCTTGGGTCTGTTGATTCCTTGTTTTTTCTAACCTGTAGGATATCCTAATTTCTGCTTTCTATTTAATCTTAAGGGATTTTATGAGAATAAAAATGTAAGTAACAATTCCTCTGAGTGCCTAGAGCGTTAGCTAAAAGTACTAACTCACTAAAATTTAGGGTGTTAGTCTCCACTCTTCCTGAGAGGGTGGCAGTAAATTCCCATAGGATTGAGGCTCTTGATTCATGAATAGTATCTGCCCTCTTTTGCAGAAGCTCCTGCTCAATGTGTGTTAGGAGTTAGATTACTGGGAATTCTGGAACATTGTTCCACCGACCTCCTTTTTCTGTAGGGTGCCATCGTTTGTTTGAATGGTAATGAAAGTAGAATGTTATAAATGAGAGCTAATTTAGAAGTGGTAATGCATGACCTCTGGGTAAGCCATCGTGAAAGCCATTGATTGCAGGCCCTTCCCTTCCCACACTTGTGCAAGCTTTCATTCATTTTTAAGTTGGTCAGACAATAAGGAGGCTAGAGCAAGAGAAACTGTTTGCTACTGTCTTTTAGGTAAATTCTGGAAGCACTGCCCAAGAGAAATTAAAGAGCAATTTTGATGTTTCCCCAACCCTCCTTCCGCCCTCCCCCAACTGTTTTACCATAACAAATATTCTCAGAGAATTGATAAGCATCCCAGAAACAACTGGTCTTCTCCACTAGGGCTGTTACAGGCTCTGAGATCCAGACATACATGGACATCTGGGGCTGCACACAGTAGCACAGCATATACGTCTTGTTGAATATATGAAAAAAAACATTGCCACACTGGCAGAGAGAGAGAGAGAGAGAATGAGAGAGAGAGAGAGAGAGAGAGAGAGAGAGAGAGAGAGTGTGTGTGTGTGTGGCAGAAGGAATGGAGTGGTTAATACAGCTTGCCCTGGCCCCAACATTTTATGGTGTATTAGCAGTCTTGATTGAGTTGCAACATAGCATAGGAGGGCAGAGAGATGAAGGCTGGTGCCTTGGAGCCTCTTCTCTCTCACACCCTGCCCCCAGCCACTTCTTAACTGTGGCCGGGGATTGTTAACAGTGCTGCTTCAGAGCAGAAAGCAACTGAAAATTGAGAGTTCTTCCAAAGTCTGAAGCCTTTTGTTAACCTGACCTCTCCCAGGGAAAAATTGAGCTAAGATTTACACAGACATATGCACACACACACCCTTTTCTAATTCTTCTCTTTGGTATGTGGTATTTTTGGTTTTGTTGATACTTCCTACCTACCCACCCCCAGCTATCTTTCTGCTTCCCTCCTTTTTTAGGAGAATCGGGAGAATGCAATCATGTTCCTTTCTAAGGCTGTGGCTGCTTGGTGGGTAGGATATGTTGGAAGGGGAGATCCAGAGCTGACAAAACTGACAACTCAGTATATGAGCAGAATAGCGTAATTATTGGTGACATTTAGTGGATAAACTGATGGGAAAATCCATCCTACACACTGGAGAGAGAGAGAGAGAGAGAGAGAGAGAGAGAGAGAGAGAGAGAGAGTGTTTTTAAACATTTTGCTAAAGATAGACGCGTTGGTAAGGAGCGCTTCTCTCTCGCCAAGAACTGCTGCCCAGAACACTCAGGATTCCAAATGACCTTCTTCCTCCTCTTCCTTACCCACCACCCTCGCATTTCTCCCTCACTGGGCAGTAAACCAGTTTGGTAGCAATCACAGTCCAGAGATGTGAGATGTGTTGACGAGAAGACCTTGTTGTGAGATGAGGTGAGATCACCAGGAACAAAATGATCATTACAGGTCATTCATGTCGACAGTGTTCATGCCTCTGTGTTTGCTTGTGAGTGAAAGCAGAAGCTAATTTGCAAGACTGCCTTTGTAAAAGGAGCTTTTGATCAATGATCGCCTGTGTTAATGTTTCAGTAGGCTATTGATTTCTGCAGCAGCTTTTGTTCCCTGAATTTATGTGCAATGGGTCTCTGCAGCATATACTATGCATGTTTGATGAAAGTTGAATTGACTTTACTCCCAGAGAGGCCAGGGGCTCCCTCACTCCCTATTTGTAGAACCAAAGCTTTCCAGACATGTTCTTTTGTTTGTGCTTCAGACCCTCCCCCCTTGTAGTCCCCAGTGTGCTGTTTCTAATCCCTCCGATTCACTCCATTCCGATGTTTAATCTCTTAGGTAGACATCCCAGCATTTAAAGTCAGACAGCTGATAAAACCTGGCCTGGAATCTTGATTGATATTGTCACATTTTCTCATCAACTTTTATCTCAACTTGACGTAAAGGGGTCCTTTCAAAGTCTGTGTTTATCAAGTTAAGATCAGTGATATTCAGATTGTGGAATCTGCTCAGAATTCCTTGTTGTCCATTTTTAAAAACTATCCCTGCGGTGCTGATGACATTGACCTTTGTCTGCTGTTAAGCTGGTTTCATTCCTGGGAGGTGGTAGGAGCAGAGTTAGGATTCCGGGCTTCTTTATCCTTAACTTTTCCATTGACTTACAGTATGGTCTTGAATGAATCCTCTAACCTCTGTGAATATCAGTCTCCCTCTTTCATAATATACAGATAAAACTTGTTTTAAAACCCTTTCAGAATTTTGCAAAATCTGTCCTAGTAATTGATTCTGACTTTACACAGTCATTTTTCTTTGCTGTAGCCTAGAGTAACTTGGTGCTGTTTCTGCTGTATCTTTGTGGGATCCTCGATTTAATGTTTGAAGGAACCTCAAAGGCCCTTGGGTCCAACTCCTACATTTTTAAGTGAGGAAACTGAGGCCCATTGAGGTGATAGGCAGTGTGCCAGTGGCAGGCTGGCCCTGTTACATCACAGACCTAATGTGGATCTGAAATCCACCAGAAATAGGGGCAACACCCCTTTCTTTTCATTCAAATTGAGATGATATTTGTAAAAAAGGACTTAGTACAGTGCCTGACACATAGTACGTGCTATATACATGACTATTCTCTGCCCTTCCTCTCTCTCTATCCCCCTTCTCCTTCTGTCCTTTCCTTCTCCTCTTTATTGTAGCCTGGTTTTCATCTCTTCCATCTAAGCTCTGTTCTCTAATCGCAGTCTTCCCCAATGACCACAGTTCCAGTTAGGGGAGGGCAAGGGAGGCCTGGTTCTTTTGTTCCTCCTCACTGAACAGAATTTCAGTATATGGGATTAGGAGGCCAAGTTTTGCTTTTCTGACACAGATAGCCATTGCTGTAGTACCATGTGGCTTTTTTAGCCTGTTTACTTTTTCACTGTAGTGAGGGACACAACGTCCTTTGGAAGCATTGGGTGGTTTGAAGGGTCACTGTGCTCCAAAGTGACTTTACAGGCATGATTTCTGACAGAAGAAAAGTGGAGATGGCTCTGATTTCTCTTTACTACATGACTACAGTTTTCAGCCTCTTAACTTGTTCCTTCTTTCTAACAAAAGTGTTTACTCTAAATCGATTTCCAAGGCAAGGAACAAAGCGGTAGGTAGGAGATCCAGAGGTCCTGCAGCCCAGGCACCATGAGGTCCCATGTTGGACCATCCATCCACTGTGACAGCACTTGTAGCCCATTTTGAGAGGAAAGATAAGGGAAAGTACAAACATGCACGCATGCATGTGTATGCATATGGATGGCAATATACCCATACATGTGATAGCCAGGAGGAGAGAAGTCAATGTCAGGTACCATAGATTATCCTTGCAGCTCCATTCTCATGTCTCTGACAAGTATGTTGCAGGTCTTCATTGTGCACCACAGAATGGATGATTCAGTTGGTATATGATTAGGATGGAATATTACTGTGCTTTAAGAAATGACAAGCAGGGTGATTTTATGAAAACCTGGAAAGACTTACATGAACTGATGCAGAGCGAAGTGAGCAGAACCAGGAGAATGTTGTACACAGCAACATCAATGCTGTTCAGTGAAGAACTGTGAATGACTTGGCTATTTTCAGCAATACGATGATCCAAGACACTCGCAACAGACTAGTGATACTATCTACCTCCAAAGAAAGAAATTGTATTGATTGAATACAGACTGAAGCATACTATTTTTTATTTTTCTTTTTTTTTCTTTTATTCAAGTCTTCTTGTACAAAATGACTAATGGAAATGTTTTACGTAGTTGCACATGTATAACCTATATGATTGCTTACCATCTCAGGGAGAGAGGGATAGAATTTGAAATGCAAAATTTTAAATAAAAATGTTTTTAAAAAATGAGTAGAGGGCAAATAAAGTCATGTGACTAAAAGGATGGAGAATGAGGGGGAAGAAGAGCAGATAATTCACATAGAACAAGGTCATATTCCCACCCTACCTCCTCCTCCAGCATTTTGAGGATGAAAAACTGAACTGAACCCAGAGACATTAAAGTGACTTCTTAGATCTCCTGGAGCAGAGTCATAGGATGGTAGAGCAGAGAGTTGAGGCCTGGGATAGTTCTTAGAAGAATCTTCTCAGATCCTCAACTCTCTGATGCACAGGAGGAAGTTAAAACCCAGAGACGTGACATTTATTGCCCACAGAGACAAAGTTCTGAACCCAGGCTGTGTGACTTTCTCTTACATTATTCTGCTTCTAGGGAAGAAGCAGAGCCAGGATTCAGCCAGGACGTAGCTCTCCATGGATTCTGCTACACTTCTAGAATTGTTACTACTGCTGCTGTTTTCTCTCCTGCCTCATCATTTAACTTAGAGATCTGACAATCATGGACTAGATGTTCTCTATTTGTACCAACTATGTTCAGGGTACTCAGTACTTCCTATTATAGTTAACCCTCATCAACAGCCAGTCTGTTAGAAGATTTCCTTAGCAATTTAAGCATTTTAATGGAAGGAATTGAATGATGGCAGTGACAATAGCATTTTTCGTAACACTTGGAATGGAAAAAGGGTTGACATGTGGGCCTATGTATTCTCCAAAACAAACACACATGCACACACATGTAGTCTGTCTTCCTACCACCATGAATCTCAACTCCCCTATGTCCCATTAGTAGATTATCTTTGAAAATTGCTGTAGTCAAAGAATTTATCACCCTGCAGCTTATCTGGTGGTGAATTTCTCCAGGATTGGCTAGGCTTGTCCATGGATGACAGGCATAATGTCTCTCTCCTGACTTGTACTTGATATCTTGCTTGTTTCCTATGACCTTCCAGAGTTTATATTCCACTGACAGAACCTTTAAGAACCCAGGTTCACGTCCATGCCATGATGAAGAATCAGAATAGGATTTCTATATGTACATTCTCTCTCTCTCTCTCTCACACACACACACACACACACACACACACGCGTGCGCACATACACGAATAGGTAGATTATTATGAAGATTGAATGATAAAGGGAAAAGAGGCATAGTAGACAGAACACTCTCAAGTGTTTAGAGTAGAAAGAGGTGCTAGGTGCTACCACAGTGCACAGAGTGCTGGACCCGGAGTCAGGAAGACCCAAATTCAAATCTTGTCTTAGACAGTTACTAGTTATGGGCTTCTGGATAAATCTCTGCCTCAGTTTCCTCATCTGTAAAATGGGGACAATAACAGCTTCTATCTCACAGGGTTATTGTGAGGTTTGAATGAGATAACATGTATAAATCACTTAGAAAACTTTTAATTTAACAGAAGGCATTGGGGAAGATGGTAAATAAATGAGAGTGAAGCAGATATGGACTGGGTGATGACAGCATTGAAATGAAGAGATATATCCAAGAAGTGGAGAGCTTGAAGGACAAGATGAAAAAGTAGTATAATCTTACAGGCTCTACCTTCAACTCCCTGTTTGGCTGGGTCTCTTTTCAGTAACTTAGGGCTGTAAGTACCATTTATTGGGGTCAAAGGAATCCTTGTAGATCCTTCTGTTAGAGAGGTGTAAGGTATTAGGGGTAAGGTATTTTAGAGCTACTTTTTTTAACTAAAACAATGTTATCAAGTATTTATTTCCTCCATGGAAAAAGAAAAACAAAGCCCTTGTAACAAATATGTATAATCAAGCAAAACAGTCATACATTGGCCATGCCCCAAAATATGCTTCATCCTCATGTTATCTCTCAAAAGGAATGCAGTGTCCTTCAACCATAAGTTTTTGCCTTAATCAGACTTTTTAAGTATTTTTTAAGTTGTGTGTTTTCACAATATAGTTGTAATTGTATAAGTTATTCTCCTGGTTCTGATCATTTCTCTCTGCATCAGTTTGTATGTCTTACCAGGTTTCTCAACTCTCTGTTTTCTCATTTCTAACAGCCCAGTAGCATTCTGTTTTATTCATATACCATAATTTGCTCAGCTGTTGCTCCCCTCTTAAATTCAGGTTCTTTCCTTCTACCAAAAGCTGTGATGACACATTTAGGACATTTTCTCCCTTGAACTCTTTAGAGTATAGGCTTTATCTGTGGGTAAAAAGATAATGCACAGTTTATTCACTTCCTGGGCATAGTTCCAAATTACTTTTCAGATCAGCCGGACCAGTTCACAGCTTTATCCACTGTGTATCATTAGGGGGCATGCTCTTTTCTTGCTTTGACATTAGCTTTATTGGAAAGTTTTCTTTTTAGCCAGGAATGTATTTTCGGGTTATAATGTTTTTCCTAGTGTTTTTTGCTCATTTGTTAAGCTGTAGACTCATATTCAGAAGAGAGGAAGGTAACAAGTCTCCGCTGGATAATGCAAGTGACCGCAGTGAAACACTAGATGGGACATTGTACTGTTTTTTAACAGTATCTTTCTTCTCAAGTTCGTGAGATTGCAAGACATGTTCATCATTACATCAACTTGACGTGGAACTCAGAGGCTGTCTAGATGTAAATATTTGCATATTTTAAACCAGAATTTGAGCCAGTTTTTGAGTCCACCTAGCTCCACATTCACATTGAAATTTTAAAATTTACAAAAAAGCTCTTACGTTGGGGGTAATATTTCTTGTTAATAATTAATTTTTTTTTTTTTTCAGTTTTCAACAATCAATTCTATAAGTCTTGAATTTTTCTCCCCCTTACCTCCCCAATATAGTATGCAATCTTTTATGGGTTCTACATATACATTCTTACTAAACACATTTTCACATTAGTCATACTGCGTAAAAGAATTAAAACAAACTGGAGAAACCACAAGAGAACCCAAAACAAAGCATAACAAAATAAGAAAATAGTCTACTTCATTCTGAGTTCCTGTGCAAGTGAAATCCCTAGTTCATTCACTATTTCTCTTTTAAAACAGCCCACAGTAGGGTTGACAAAGGACATGTAAGGTGTTCCAGAAGTCATGTACTAGCTCATAGTCTGCAAAAAGATTCCTTCCTTTTGGTGGTAAGTGTAATTATTCCCATTCCCCCCACCCCCAAAGGACTGATTTGTCTCCTTTCCTTGTATAAAATAAAAGTAATGGCAGCATCTGACCTGGAGAGGGTCCAAACTCCTAAGAAGTAACAAGGTTTAAAAATTGTAAAAAGGATGGCTCAGAATTCCTGTCTGTTTTGGACTCTTCACAGTTCCCTAGGTTTCTCATTGTTTTTTTATATAATCAAGCCCAAATCATCTCTTAGGCTAATTCTTTGAGGTATGGGTATTTAACCACTAAATTTATATTGGCTTTCTGATTCATTTGAAAATTTTAGGTGGGTTAGATTGCCTTGTACTGTTTGTTCTTCACTAAATCCAGCTATTTGCCTCTTCCTTCTAATATAGCCATTTCGTTCACTTCACTAAAGACAGTATTTATTCTCCTAATAGAATTTTCCCCATACCCTCCTATCCTGGTGATTTGTTTCTATAAACTACTTATTTGAAAGATTAAGTCAAATTAACCAGATTCCTTCCAGGAGATTCTCATGCTTTATATTTCCTTGTACTTTGTTATATTTGAGCTAACATCTAAGAAGCAGGTTCTGTCAGCAGAACACAAGACTGTTGCCACAAATGTTGGTTTTACTAGGAATGTATAGAAAGAACATACTTTGGTGTTACTTTTTCTTAATTTAATTTTTTTGGTCAGCAAAAATCTGCCTCTTTCCTTCCTATCCTAACCTTTTCCCCTACCTATGTTGAGAACAAAAGAAAATAAATCCTGTTACAAACATGTATGGTCAAGGAAAGCAGATGACTCCTTCTGCACTCCCGAATCCTTCACCTCTTTGACAGGAGGCAGGTAGGGTGTTTCATTGTTTTCAGGAATTAATCTAGTCAGATTCTGCGTGTGTGTGTGTCTGTGTGTTACAAAGCACTGTATTTAATTTTTTTATTTCTTTTTAACATTCCTTTTTAAAAAAAATTTGGGGTTCCAAATCCTCTCCCTCTTAACCATTCTCCACCCTTTGGGAAAGCACAGAAAAGATGAGTTATACATGTGAAGACATGTAAAACATTTCTGTACTAGCTGTGCTGTAAAAAATAAAAAGTAAGAAACAAAACATTTTTTAAAATATACTTTAATCTGCCCTCCGTTCACCAATTCTCTCTCTGGAGGTGGAGAGCATTTTTCATTATGGGTTCTTTGAAATTGTCTTGGATCATTGTCTTGGTCAGAGAAGCTAAGTCTTTCAGAGTTGATCATCATTACAGCATTGCTATTATTATAGACGATGTTCTCCTGGTTCTGCTTGCTTCACTTTGTATTGGTTCATATGGGTCTTCTTAGGTTTTTCTGAAACTGTCCTCATCATTTTTTATAGCACAGTAGTATTCCATCCTGATCATATAGCACAGTTTATTCAGCCATTCCAGTTGATGGGCATCCCCTCAGTTTCCAATTTTTTGCTACCACAAAAAAAGCTGCTATAAATATTTATTTACAAAAAGGTCTTTTTCCTTTTTCTTTGATCTCTTGGAGATATAGGCCTAGGAGTGGTATTGCTGGATCAAAGGGTATGCATGATTTTTATAGCCCTTTGGGCATATTCCAGATTGTTCTCCAGAATGGTTGGACAAAACATGAGCCCAGTGATTTCTCAGTCTTAATTCTCCTTGACTTCTCTGTAGCCTTTGATACTGTTAATTACTCTCTCCTACTTGATACCCTTTTCTCTCTAGGTTTCTAGGACTCCACTCTTTCCTTGTTTTCCTACTTAAAAAGACTATTTCTCAATCTCCCTTTCTGACTTCTCAGATCATGCCCTTTTCTCCTTCCTATCCCAACTATAGGTGTCCCATCGGGTTCTATCCTGGGCCCCTCCCTCTGTACTACACTTCTTGGTGATCTTATCAGCTCATGGAAGTGAAAGTTTATCATCTCCATACAGATGATTCTCAGATCTTCCTATCCAGCCCTAACCTCTCTGCTAACCTCTACTCTTGCATCTCCAATTGCCTTTCATACTTCTCATATGGGATGTCTAGTAGACATTTTAAATTCAGCATGTCCAAAACTGAACTCATAATCTTTCCCCTCAAACCCACTTTCCTCCTACCTTCCCCATTACTGTAGCAGGCAAACACCATCTCCCAGTCCCTCAGGTTCCTAGCCTAGGTGTCTTCCTCAGCTCCTCACTCTCACCCCCATAATCTGTGACCAATGTCAGAAGTGCATTCCTCCTGACTTCCTAACTAAAATTCCATCTTCAGGAAGCCTTGGGCCTTCCTGCTCTTAATTATTTCCTAACTATCCAGTATGTGATTTGTTTGCACACATTAGTTTGCTTGTTGTCTTCCCCATTAGATTGTGAACTCCTTAATAAAATATTCATTGATTGACTGATTTCAGCTTCCAGCTTCGCATATGTGTAAGGTGGTCTTCTCTCCTTTAACTAGTTCATATGACAGGTTCAGGTGTCAGCTCTTTCCCCCCTCACTCCCCAGCTTCATACTTTGTTTATAAGTGCATCTGGAAGCCCTTGGATTTCTTTTGATCCACACGAGTGCCTTAGACCTCATGGCCTCAGGGAACAAGCTTATAGCCAGAACTCAGGGTTGATTTGGTAACTGAAAATGTGAATGGGACTGGCTTTTCCTCAAAACTCTGAAAATAAACCATAACCTAACCCCCTCTGTATACATATCAGACATATTTTGGATACTTGCTGTAACAGACTTTGCCAGAGACCAGGAAGAAGTTATACTCTGAGGATAGTACATGTGTGCCCTTCTCCACTTAGGGCTCTTTCCTGCTGTAAGGAGAGCAGTTGCCATGGCATAATGGACCCATTATTAAACCATATTTTCCACATCCAGCAGAAAGAGGAAACTGTTCAAAGAGGTGTTTCTTTACCATAGTCCCAGCTGACACCCAGCTCTTCTCTTTTGAAGGGAGAGTTAATCACCTTTTATTACTATTGGAAGAAAACCCCAGAAGCTGCTAGTTCCCGGGCCCACCGGAGGCACCGTAGGCAAGCTGTATTTCGGAGGATTAAAACTCGAACAGCTTCTACTCCCGTCAACACTCCCTCCAGACCCCCCTCCAGTGAATTCTGTAAGTAAAGACAAGAGTCCCTGGCTAATATTTGGCAGGATTGGAGTGGGAAGGTGGGGAGAGCAGGGAATGGGGCACACACTTGTATACAGTTGTAGAGCTGGACATAGAAGTGAAGGGCCCCTTTCAGCTATCTCTGTGTCTAGGGGAGTGCATGTGTGTTCGGCATGTTTCTGAATTGGATCACTGTTCCTCTGTCCTCAGGAAAATGGGAAGTAATTGGGATGAAAAGATATCCCAACTCACCCATTGGCCCTTCCAGCACTCACAGGGTTGGCTGTCATCAGGCTTACGGTTCTTAGCACTTGACAGGACACTTTTCTTTTGAGAGGACTCACATAAGATGATTTGACTGACTTGTTCTGACTCCACAAAGAAGTGGCTGTCCAAAGTCATCTTGCTGACCGCAGTCCAGGAAGCATTTTAATAAATAGCCTGATACAAGCCCCACATTTGACCTTTGTGTTCCAGGCCATGGCATTTTACCCACATGAGCACAGTGCCTATTTAAATCCCTTACACACATAGCCTGCTGCTGCCTGGCCCTCTTCACGTTCTTCATCAGAACAAGAACAGACATTCTAATCCAAGTGATATTGTAGGCAACACCAGAGGGCCAAGAGACCATTTTGCGGGTTGAACTCCTGCCTTAGCCCTTAGGCAAGCCCTCCCACTGTTAACATGTGCATCTTGGAGCTTTGGGCCCCTACCCACATTCAGGAGCTAAGGCACTGTGGTTCTTCAAAGACAGCCAGCTGAGAAACAGTACCTGGCTCTGCCCCATGTAGCCTCCATAATCCTGGGCATAGAAGTTAAGGGCCCTCTCAGTCACCTCCCTGACTCTGTAGGTCTCCCCCTAGCCTGAGCCTGTTCTGTCCTCCCATAGGAGGAGAGCAGAGGCAGAGGAGCTGTCTGCCTGCTCAGCCTTACTGGACACAACTAAGAATCCAGCCCTTCAAAGAGTGGCTTCATTTTAGCCAGTGGGGAATTCTAATCTGAACTGTTCTTTTCTTCTCCTCTCCCTGGCTCAATGTGCTCTGCTTGCTTTCTTCAGTGGACCTGAGCTCCGCTAGTGAAGACGACTTTGACAGTGAGGACAGCGAGCAGGAGCTGAAGGGTTATGCCTGTCGTCACTGCTTCACCACCAGTATGTGCTCCATGATGCATGCTGCACCCTGCTTTGTTCTGGTTCTGGCTTTATTTGGGCAGACTTACTAGCCTAGGTTGACCTCAGGTGCTGTTAAGGTTTTAACATTTGATAAATTGAAATAAGTGGTATTATAACCACTAACAGTAATTTATTCTGACTTTGATTCCAACGTAAGTGAGAAAGTTGAGCAATGAATGTAACAAACTGTCTCTGGCCTTATTAAATCTTTTATGATAATCGTTTTCTGTTTAGCAGATCAGTATAGAGCTTTGAATGCCAGTTTCAGAGAACCTGCCTGTAACCCACAGGTGTGATGCTCAAGGGCTTGGTTGGGGCATATGTGGGGGGAGCCTGGAGGAGCTGGGCAGGAAAGGCAGCATGTGCAACATGTGCTTGAATGGAGTACCACAAACTTGTAGAGACAAATGGCTCTACAAATGGAGCCACTTTTAAGTGTCTCCTCTGAGTCCAGAAATAGGCCAGTTCTGGATCCTGGAAGGTTTGATCATGTCACAGTAAGACTGTAGCCTGAGCAGGTGTGGCATTTGGGGTTCTGGTTGACTCCCTATCAAAGCATATTGCTTTCAGGTGGCCATTCCTTCTAGTAAACCTCACAGTAAGCCAGGGACATGCTGACTTCTCTTTTACTCCTTCCCCCACCCCTTTGTAAAGCCTCCAAAGACTGGCACCACGGTGGTCGAGAAAACATCCTCTTGTGCACTGACTGTCGGATCCACTTCAAGAAGTACGGTGAGCTCCCCCCAATCGAGAAGCCAGTGGACCCACCACCCTTTATGTTCAAACCTGTCAAAGAGGAAGAAGATGGGCTCAGCGGAAAGCATAGCATGAGGACCCGACGCAGTCGAGGCTCAGTAAGGCCTGAGGGTGTGGCATAATCATTCCCCTCCCCACAGGAAATCTCCCAGAAACCTTTGTCCTGCTTGATCTCTGTCATAGGTTGCCATATTAACATGCCATCTCATTATGCATCAGCGTCATCCTAGCACATGCTTCTGTAGTTCTTTAAGGCTTACAAAGCACTTCTTAAACTTCAGCGCCATCAAGGCTCAAAGTCCTACAAGACACTATGGAATGATACTAGAATCCACATAAAAATATATCCCTGTCAGGGTGATAACATTTTGTTCTCTTTTGCTTTCATAGCCCCTTCATTTCCACAGGTATCCTTAGAGAATTGTTTTTATAAGGTAATAATAAAAAAGAAAGAGGGGGAACTTCAGCAAAACTAGCCAAATACATCCACCAAGTCCCACATTGGTGACCCTCCACATCTGCAGAAAGGAAGGAGTGGCATTCTCAGAGCCTTTCTTTGAAGCCAGGCTTGAAAATGACTCCATTTTACAAATAGGGAAAATTAAAGAAAAAGTAAAAAGGTAAAATGATTTGTTCAGAGTGATAGAAATAGCAGAGAGAAAAGCACTGGTCTCAGCTTCTAATTCAGGGCTGTTTTCCCAGGTCATTGGCTGTCTGACCTTCCTTCTAAGAACCTCCTCTTTCCTAGGTAGGCTGACAGACAGACAGAGAGACGCACACACGCACACTCCTTTTTTTTTTTTGCACCGGGGTTTGTTTCTACATACAATTTTTGAAGACTGACATGATTTGTGTGATTTGTTTTGGTTTTTTTTTTCTGTCCTCATTTCTGCCTCCCGTTCTTATCTTCTGGGTTCAGATTGTGGCAAGGACATTCCAGGAAGAGTTAATAGGTCCTCTCTTCTGGTCGTGTCATTATGACTTGGTCTTCCAAGTCTGCCTTCCAGATGGCATGCTTTCACCCTGACCTGGCACTGAGCACTCCCTGCACCTGCCCCACTCCCTTGTCTTGGGGTGGTCCTGTCAGGGTTCCCTTCTAGCTTGAAGGGGTTCACGCTTTCCTGATGGCTGGACATCCATGCAACCACAGAAGGAGCTCAGTGAACTTCACTAATGCTCCATAGTAATTGAAAACAAAAATCCAGTTACAAGGAGTTCCATAATTGACGTGGCTGCTTGTCTTCATGGTGTTTGAGCGGAGGAAAGCTTGCTGTCTTGCTGACATTCTCCTTTTTAGCAGACACCATTGAGTAAAATCCATTGGACCTGATGGTTTTCATCAGAGCTCAGGATTACTATGATCTCAGTGTAAGCCCTGTTGGGCCTTCTAGAACAGATTGAGAAAGACTCAAATCTCCCTAGTTTTCCATTTTTTAACTTAAATTTAGGTGAACTTGAGAGAATGTTATTTCACAGTGAGGAGACAAAAGGAGAGGAAAAGAGGGGGCAGTGCTATATTTCTTATTCCTATATGAAATATCTCTTAGGGTACTTGCCTCCTACACATTTACCTGTCTGTTAAATTTCTATGTATGGTATAACCACTCTCCCTTGTAGTAAGATAAAGATAACAATTTGCTCAGTTAACCAACACTGTATTGAGTACTCTGAGAGTTTCATGGTCACTTAGTAAAATAGAGTCTAGCAGGGACTACAAGGTCATTCTAACCTTAATGGTGTCTTTGGGGGTTTGTTCTGGGGAATGCTAGATGTCTACACTACGAAGTGGCCGTAAGAAGCAACCTGCTAGCCCTGATGGTAGAACCTCACCCATCAATGAAGATATCCGATCTAGTGGTCGTAACTCTCCTAGCGCAGCTAGCACCTCAAGCAATGACAGTAAAGCAGACTCTGTGAAGAAATCCACGAAGGTGAGCACTGATGAAGGCATGATCCTTGCCAGCAGTCCGGGGGTCCTTGGAAGGGTTGGGGGGGTGAGGTAAATGTAGTCAGATGCTTGTGCCCCATCCCTCTCAGTAATTGCTGTTGCAGGTGAGAAGTTCAAGTCTAGGCCTCATCAGTTTATTCTCTCTTCTCTCCAAAATATTCTTCACACGCTTGCCAAAACAAGCAAAGTCATGTTCCAGTCTAACTTTGTCAATAACGCTGCAGTCTTATTCTTCTCAAAAACCTTCAGTTTTTCCCTGTTGCCTCTGAGATTGAGTAGATACTCCCCGACCTTGTCTTTAAGATCCCCTGTCAAGGATCCTTTATGGGGAAGCATAGGGATCAAAGATTGAAAAGTAGAAGAGAATTGGAGGCCGTCTCGTCCAGCACCCTCATTTTGGAAATGAGAAAATTGAGACCTAGAGATTTAAGTGACTTGTTCAAGGTCACATATACTTAGGAAGTGATAAAGCTGGGACTTGAACCTCCAACCTTGACTCAGTGCCGTACTGTTGCCCCTCTACCCTGCTACTTTCCTCATTCTTTTTAATGTTATTGTGATGATGATGATGATGATAATGATGCCTTATTTCATATTAGTCCTCTTCATTTCCAAATAAACTGGGCTCCTAGCTGTTCCCTAAACTCAGTATTTCCTCTGTCATGTCAGTGTACATCATCTCAGGGTGTCCTCATGCCTGAAACCACCCCCTCCCTCCACAAGGGTCACAGAATTGCAGAACAGGAAGGGACCTGAGGGGTCCCCCTCAACCTCATATCCCCAAAGTAGTCATTTAGTCTTTGGTTGGAAGACTTAGAGTGAAGGGGCCATGGCCACTCCCTGCATTTGTAAGAGCTCTATGAAAGAGCTTTCTCCTCCTGTCAAGCCAAGATGTGCCTCATTGCAACCCCTGCCCTCAGAGTCCATTTTGATTAACTTCTATCTTAATTAAAATGGTGGAACAAAAGATATTCTCAAGCCCTGATGTCTCATCTTCCTGGCATGTTCTTGTTAATAGAAGATAAAGGAAGAAGCATCTTCACCTCTCAAGAGCACCAAGCGTCAACGAGAAAAGGCAACGTCAGATACTGAGGAGCCTGAGAGGACAAGCGCCAAGAAGTCCAAAACTCATAGCCCTCAGGTGAGGCCTCTGGGAGCGCACTTGGGCCCTGCTCTCTACTGCTTTCTCAGAGGACAAACTCAGTTCTGAATTCTGTCTAAGAAGTATTGAGAGAGGAAGCCTAGTCTTGCTGGTGGCGACATCCAGGGTTGGATGTCATTCTCTCTCTCTCTCTCCCTCCCCCCCTCCCCCCAGCATCTCCTCCTGTCACTTAGAGCAGTGTTTTCTAATCCAGAGAATATGAATGATCAGTAAATTAACCCCCAGATCTCACTCTTCTGTCTCCAACCTCAGCCTGGCAGCTCAGAGTTTGGGGATCTGGGAGCTAGGACTGAAAAAACCAGGATGCAAGGGTAGAAGAAAAGAAGAGTCTGTTTTTAAGTTAATTGTAAGGATTTTTGGTAGTAAAATTTTTGCAAACTGGTAAATATGTTGGAGAACATCAGCGTATTTTTGGGGGTAGTGCCTTCTTGAGCGGTTCCCTCTGCTAGTGGATTGACACCAAGATGAGTAGTCTTGGGAATACCAGCCCAACTGAATATGCTGGGAACTAACTGAAGAGCACATGCTCCAGGGGGCAGCCAGTGACTTCGAGCAGCCTATGGTGGCATGGGGAGCAGTCGTCAGGAAAGGCGGCACCTCCCTTAAATCCAGCTGCACAGCTCCTTTTTCTCTCTACCTGTAGGAGATCAGCCGGCCCAACTCTCCGTCGGAGGGTGAGGGAGAAGGAGAAAGTTCAGACAGTCGCAGTGTTAATGACGAAGGGAGCAGTGACCCCAAGGACATTGACCAAGACAATCGCAGCACCTCCCCCAGCATCCCCAGTCCTCAGGACAACGAGAGCGACTCAGACTCCTCTGCCCAACAGCAAGTGGTGCAGGCCTCCGGCGGCCCTGCCCAGACTGCCCCCACCACCCCTCCAGGGGCAGCCCCGCTCCCAGCTCCAGTACCCGCAGGGGCCAGCGCTCCATCAGCACCCCCTCAGGTTTCCCCATCGGTGGCTCAGCCACCTGTTCCATCTCCAGCCCACTCCCATATCCAGCAGGCCCCAGCTCTGCATCCACAGAGACTTCCTTCCCCACACCCACCTTTGCAGCCCTTGAGTGCAGCACAGAACCCTCCACAGGCTCCACAGCCCCCTCTTCATGGCCAGGTACCCCCCGGACCACATAGTCTCCAGGCACAGCCTCTCCTGCCACATCCAGGACCACCACAGCCTTTCCCCCTTGCCCCTCAGTCTTCTCAGTCTCAGGTGCCACTCCCAGCCACACAAGCTCCTGCCCATCCTCATGGCTCCTTACAGGTCCAAACCTCCCAGCCATCCCTACAACCTCCTCAACCTCCAAGAGAACAGCCACTTCCTCCTGCACCCATGGCAATGCCTCACATCAAACCCCCTCCCACGACCCCCATCCCACAGCTGCCAACCCCACAGTCCCACAAGCATCCTCCTCATCTCTCAGGACCTTCTCCGTTCTCCATGAACTCCAACCTGCCACCTCCTCCTGCTTTGAAGCCACTGAGTTCTCTGTCCACACATCACCCCCCCTCAGCTCACCCACCTCCTTTACAGCTGATGCCCCAGAGTCAGCCACTACAGTCTTCTTCAGCTCAGCCCCCAGTTCTGACTCAAAGTCAGAGCCTCCCACCAGTAGCCAGCCATCCACCCTCAGGCCTCCACCAGGTGCCTCCCCAGCCTCCATTTTCTCAGCACCCCTTTGTGCCTGGGGGGCCCTCTCCCATCACCCCTCCATCCTGCCCTTCCACCTCCACCCCTCCATCTGGGCCAAGTGCTCCATCCCAGTCATCTTGTTCCACACCTGGGACCTCCAGTGGCAATGTCCCTGTAGTGACCGCCTGCGCCATCCCACCCATTCAAATTAAGGAGGAGGTGCCTGATGAAACAGAGGAGCCTGAAAGTCCCCCTCCCCCACCCCGAAGCCCTTCCCCTGAACCCACTGTAGTGGATACACCGAGCCACGCCAGCCAGTCTGCAAGGTAAGGGCCCCTGCAAAGAGGGAGGGTTCTGTTGGACACCTTTTGCTGGCAAGCCTGAACCTACTTTACTAGGCCAAGGTCAGCATTGAGAAAGCTTTCCTTAAATCTGTATCACCTCCACTCTTCTCATGAGGTAGGCATCCTGAGCTCCAATATGCTTGAGCTCAGGGCTGAATAGTAATGGGACTGGTACCAGGGAGAGCTGGCCATGGTTCCCCCTGGCCAAGCGTGGATCCCATGGCCTATTAGATGAGCTAAGAGGAGGATGGCACATTAGCTTTGTTGGCAAGGTCTGATCCTGCCCTGCATCCTGGAGAAATCCTCTTTCACAGACCCTTCTGTTCTCTTCTCTAAGGAGTCTTTGGTCCCTTTCAGATTCTATAAACACTTGGACCGGGGCTACAACTCATGTGCGCGAACTGACCTTTACTTCATGCCCCTGTCGGGGTCCAAACTTGCCAAGAAGAGGGAGGAGGCAATTGAAAAGGCCAAACGAGAGGCCGAACAGAAGGCACGAGAAGAGAGGGAACGAGAAAAGGAGAAAGAAAAGGAGCGAGAGCGTGAACGGGAGCGAGAACGAGAAGCAGAGAGAGCTGCGGTGAGTTGTTGTCCTTCTGGAAAGTCCCTGGCTGGCCAGTCTGAGCCAGCAGGGGAGAAGAGCATAGGGACAGGGCTGTGTGCAGAGCCAGAGTGATCTAGTGGAGAGAATTCTGCACTTGGATTCTAGGAGATCTGGGGTCACATCCCACTTCTGATTCATTGGTAAAGTGCAGATAACAATACTTGTGGTGG
This sequence comes from Bettongia penicillata ogilbyi, assembly GCA_023548195.1. Lineage (NCBI taxonomy): Eukaryota > Metazoa > Chordata > Mammalia > Diprotodontia > Potoroidae > Bettongia > Bettongia penicillata. The sequence continues at coordinate 4,569,341 of JAJHZJ010000561.1, read as the reverse complement.
CACCTCTTGTCACAGGATTGTTGTGAGGTGCAGATGAGAGCATGTAGGCCAGGTGCTTTTCTTTTTAAAATTTATTTGTTTTCAGTGTATCTTAGATTTTTTCCCCCTTTCCTCTCTTCTCCCTTCCCTCACTGAGATGTCATGCAATTTTATATAGGTTCTACACATCCATTCTTATTGAATACATTTTAACTTTAGTCATATTGCATAGAAGAATTAAAATGAATGGTAGAAACCATAAAACAAAACATAATAAAAATAAAATGATCTGCTTTGTTCTGTAATCCAATTCCGTAGTTCTTTCTCTGGATGTGGAAGGTGTTTCGCCTCAAGAGTCCATTGGGAATTTTTTTTAAGTCCTTACATTGCTGTGATGGACTTAGTCTACCAGAAAAATTCCTTGCACACTGTGGTTGTTGCTGTGTATAAAGTTCTCCTGGTTTTGCTCCTTTAACTCAGTTCATACAAGTCTTTCCAGGCCTCTCTGAAGTCTTCCTGTTCATCATTTCTTATAGCACAATAGTATTCCATTACATTTATGTACCACAAGTTGTTCAGCCATTCCCCAATTGATGGGCATCCCCTCGATTCCAGTTCTTGGCCATCACAAAGAGAGCTGCTGTTAATATTTTTGTACATGTGGGATCTTTTCCTATTTCTACAATCTCTTTGGGATACAGTCCCAGAAGTGATATTGCTAGGTCAAAGGGTGTGCACATTTTTATAGCACTTTGAGCATAGTTCCAAATTACTCTCCAGAATGGTTGGATCAGCTCACAGCTCCACCAACAATGAATTAGTGTTCCAACTGTCCCACATCCTCTCCCTGTTTATCATCTTCCTGTTCGGTCATTTTAGCCAATCTGATAGGTGTGATGTGGTACCTCAGAGTGGTTTTGATTTGCATCTCTAATCAGTAGTAATTTAGAGCATTTTTTCATAGGAGTATAGATAGCTCTAATTTCTTCCTCTGAAAACTGCCTGTTCATATCCTTTGACCAATTATCAATTGGGGAATGACTTGGATTCTTGTATCTTTGATTCAGTTCTCAGGCCACGTGCTTTGTAGATGTGAAAAAGCATTCTCCCAATGGCAATGATTATCAGTATCCTTATGATTATTTGGGGAGAACCTAGAAGAGTTTATTTTCATCAGTCATATAAGCTTCCAGTCTGCTTTTCCCGAAATCGTTTCTGATTTCATTAGTAGCATGGTTCAGTGGGCTGCGGTAAGAGTTGAGAGAGGGTGAAACATGGTAGACTGAAGCAGTGACCATCACAAGAGAGTCCCCTTGGCTTTCTTCTGTGTCCATGACCTCAAGGCAGGGGTCATCCCCGCTTCCCTCTTCGGTGCCTCCGTATTTTCACCAGGGACTTTCCTTGTCTGGACCAGCAGCTAACAGGCATGGGCTTGGCACTTGCAAGGTAGTTTTGTCAGACTCTTCCCTGCCCTGTCTGGCTCACAGGGCAGCTCCTGCATGTGTATGAGAGGATGCCAAGTGTGTTCTTGGGTGAGGAAGCCCATTGCTCTCTGTGGTTAGTCTGGTTTTGTACACACTCCAATTGAAGCTTTTTATGTCTGTTTATCTCCTCCTCCTTTTCCCCATAGCAGAAGGCATCCAGCTCCTCCCATGAAAGCCGACTTAGCGACTCTCAGCTTAGTGGCCCCGCTCACATGCGGCCATCCTTTGAACCTCCTCCAACCACCATCGCTGCAGTCCCCCCCTACATTGGGCCTGACACACCTGCGCTTCGGACTCTCAGTGAATATGCGCGGCCCCATGTGATGTCACCCACCAACCGCAATCACCCCTTCTTTGTTCCCCTCAACCCCACTGATCCCCTCCTGGCCTATCACATGCCTGGCCTCTACAATGTGGATCCCACAATCCGGGAACGGGAACTCCGAGAGCGAGAGATCCGGGAACGGGAGATCCGGGAACGTGAGCTCCGGGAGAGGATGAAGCCAGGGTTTGAGGTGAAACCTCCGGAGTTGGATGCCCTGCACCCAGCCACCAATCCCATGGAGCATTTTGCTCGGCATGGTGCCCTAACAATACCCCCTACCGCAGGACCTCACCCTTTTGCTTCCTTCCACCCGGGGCTGAACCCCCTGGAGAGGGAGAGACTTGCCCTGGCCGGTCCCCAGCTGCGGCCTGAGATGAGCTACCCTGACAGACTGGCAGCTGAGAGAATCCATGCTGAGCGGATGGCCTCACTGACTAATGACCCCCTTGCACGGCTCCAGATGTTTAATGTGACCCCCCATCACCATCAGCACTCACACATACACTCGCATCTTCATCTCCATCAGCAGGATCCTTTACATCAAGGTGAGCCTCTGAGGGCACAGAGGGCAAGGAGGGCCAGCGGCGGAGAGGAGGTGGATCGGCCCCTGAGAGGGTCGGGCCCTCCGGTGTTGGCTTTCGGTGGCCATACTCTGTGCCATGAAATCATTCCTCAGGGCTGTAGTCTGGGAGAGTGACCAAAGGGCCTAGTGTTCCTGCATGCCCCACAGAGGGGGAAGGACTGTCTCCAAGGCTTGTCCAGTGGAAGAACAGAATGGGTAGTACCAGGTCAGAGTTGTAAAGAGGGCAAAGCTGAGAGGTAACAATGAAAGGGTCCCAGAGCTGCCTAAGCTGCTGTCACATAATGGGCCTTCTTTGTGAGCTGTTAATGGGGAATCCTCCTAAGTCAGAGTCCATACACGCTTGATAGGAGGTTCTTGTGACAGTGCAGGGCAGGGCTGGCCATCCTGACCAAGCAGGGGAACCAGGGCTGAGGAGAGCTGAGTGGGGGCATCAGTGATATATGGGTGCCCTTCTGAGAGGGTAGCTTTGCTGCCTCCAGCTTTTCACCTTGGCAAAAGAACAGATCCTTGATTTAACATGAGCCCCAGCGCTGTCTGAGCCTCTAGAGGCAGTAGACTTGTGTACCTGTACTTAATTCACCCTCTGTTCAGTCTTTCTTAGGGTGTCCTCCACCCCCATTCCCAATCTCAGGACTATGAGACATGAGGACATATTCAAGAAGGCTCTGACCCTTGACTCAGTGCCTGTGCCCAGGCTGATAGAGGGCACTCCGCTTGTTAAAGTTTGAGGAAGAACCTGCGTTATGGCCCCCTATGCAACCAGGCAGTCTTGAGTAAGAGGCTCAAAGCTCAGCTCTGGCCCTGTGTGATATGCAGAAAGGAATCTGCATTTATAGAGTGCCTACTGTACTGCAGGAGCAGTGCTCAGTGTCTTGTTATCACCATCTCATTTGAGCCTCCTAATGACTGCAAGGGGGAGACCAGAAACCAAAGCAGACACAAGTTAATGACTTGACCAGTGTCACCTAGCTCCTAGGTGTCTGAGGTCCAGTTTGAGCTCAGGTCTTCCCGACTCTCAGCTTGGCACTTGGTGCACTTTGGCATCCCCCCAACTGCCTCATTGGACAAGTCACTTTGAGGAGCCTAAAATCCCTCATCTTTGAAATGAAGCTGGACTAGATGGTACCTTCCAGCTTTCTCTGACCATGATTGTGTGGCCTCAGATACTCTAGAATAGGGGTTTAACTTTTATGTGACCTGGGCCCCTTAGGCAATGTCTGGTCAAGTCTCCAGACTTCTTCACAGAATAAAATTTTAAATGCATAAAATAAAATACATGTAGGATTTCCAGGGAAGCCAGTTACTTTGAAAGAGCTGTCAAAATGTATGGTTTTTTTTTTAAGTTCAGGGGCCCCAGTTTAAGAAACTGTTAGAGAAAAACAGACACCCCAGGAAGCATTGAAGGCTTCTTATCTAGTGAAAATGTACATGAAGACATCACTCCCACCCAGTTCAGCAGTATTAATGCCTAGAATCCCTTTCCTATTATGTAGCTCTTTATTTTGGGATACTTGAGTCTTTTCTTTTGAATGGCCTGGTCCCTTTGAATTGATCCGTGGCCACTCTGAGATAAGGGTGAGGGTTGGAAGGGCAGGCAGCAAACTAATCTGTGGCCTGAATGAGATGAAGTGTAGAAATCAGACCCCTATACCTCCAGGAGGGAAAGCCCTATATTTTGGAGGGTGAAGGAGACTTATACCTTGTCCTGGTTTTATAGGATTTCCTGCTCCACAGCCACCAGTGGAAGAAATAGTAACAAGTAGGCTTGGTAGTTAGTCCTTGCAGATCTGCTAGGGCTTTGAAGGAGTCGTTTGGTAACCGTTTGCAGGTAGAGCAGATGGACTTGTGTAGTCCAGTGATCTGTGATTTCGTGGATGTAAGTGTTCCCTCGGATCCCAGATTAATAGTATGGTGGTGTCCTTCAGGACTAATCCCCGCCTCATGACCTGACATGATGGAAACGCCTGCTCTGTGTAGAGGACTGAGTAGAGATATGGAGAAGATGGGAAGTTGAGACCAGTCCCTGCCCTCTTTGCAGCTTAAGCGAATACATTATAAATGGCCCGCCTCTAAGTTTGGCCTTGTGTCTGCATCAGTCAGGAAGCATTTGTTAAACACCTAAGGTGTATTAGGCCCCGAGCAATGCAAGAAGGCAGAACATGGCCCTGCTTTCAAGGAGCTCACAGCTTGGAAAGAGACAAAGTGAAAGCAGCTATGTACAAACACTCTAAAGTGAGGATAATCTATGGAGAGGGTGCTTTTAGATGTAGACGTGGGGTTGGAGTTAGTCCAAGGTATCTTTAGGGCAGACATCTTTGTAGAACTAGGAATAAAGCACAATGGTTTGTCTATCCTAAATCCCAGGATAAGCTTGGGAGGAATTCACCAGTTTGTTAACTTGCTGATCACAGTGGAGTAGGAGACTTGAGCCTTTTTCCTGCAGGCTAACTTGTGAAGTCAGAATAGGAAAAGGACCTTTTGCAGACCAGAGACAATAGATGTCACAGAGTGGAGTCAGCAGTCAGAGATGAGGTGGGATTTGGAGACAATAGATTGAATTTTAGAAACCTTTTCAGTCACAAGTATCATGGAAATGTGTGAAAGGGGGTTGGTGCTTGACTTAGGGCAGTAACCTGGGCCAGTGATTAGAAGAGGCGAACAGTGGCAGGGAAAGCAAAAGGAGGGGAGACAGTGTGGTCAGAGCCCACAAGCACCTGGCCTTTGTGCACAACTGGGAGAGGGAAAAGAAACTGAACAGAGCCCTCCAGAAACACCCCTAGTTTGCTCCGTGTGCTGAGCCTGGCCCAGGGTTGTGCTTATGAGTAAATCTTGTTGGCCGTGCTCCAATAGGTCAGTATTTGCATAGGTCATCATTATGGGGCATGCCTTCGCCAGGCTGAGCTGGCAAGAGAGACCAGAGAAGCACATAAAGCTGCATTTCCATTTGCCCAAGAGGGAGAGGCAGCAGGGTCTGTGCAAGCCAGGGAAGTGGGATAGATGCCCAAAGATTTTCTCAAGGTCACCACCAACTTACCAGACATTTTGGTCATGTCATGTCCCCTAAGGGTCACCTTAGCCCTTCTCCATGAAGAAGAGGTCTGTCCAGTGCCTTGAGCTGCAGCCAAAACAAGATTCAAACGTGAGAGACAACAGGCTTTCTGGTGTCACACCAGAAAGAAGCTGAATTTACTGATAAAAAGGAAGGTGTAGGCTGGGAGGTGTCAGACCTCAGTCATGTGTGGGAGGTGCTGGGAAGCAGCTGGAGCTAGGCCCTGGGGGCTGTGGTGATGCCGGTGTTTGAGCTGGGTGGGTTCTTCTCACAGACTTGACCCCTCTCCACACAGATAGGCATCTGCCTGGCACAGCTCACATAAGCCATCCCCCCCCCCCCCCCCCCCCGACTCCGTGGGCTGGGAATCCAGAAGGGGGTACCTGCTGAAGGGCTTTTCTCTCCTATTTTGCTTTCTGCAACTTTGATATTCCTCTTTCCTGCATAATTCCTGTTGCATGAACTTGAAAGTTAAAGATTGTTTCATTAAAAATTAAGGTTGTGGGGCAAGCAGATATCACTTCCAAAAGGAGTGACAGAGGAATGGTTTTAGAAGGGGATAACTCCTCAGAGTTGTAACAAAAGGCCAATCTATGCAAATGCTGCTAATTATCATGTGTCATAAAAATAACCAAAACAAATGTTGATTAAGTTTCAGTGCTAATGAGACACATTTCCTTCTGTTTTTTTTTTCTCCATTTTCCAGGTTCAGCAGGTCCTGTGCACCCACTGGTAGACCCCTTGGCTGCTGGCCCTCACCTGGCCCGGTTCCCTTATCCCCCTGGCACTCTCCCTAACCCTCTGCTCGGACAGCCACCTCATGAGCATGAGATGCTTCGACATCCAGTCTTTGGTGAGAACTCTCATCTGTGCACTTTTGCAAAAGGCTTTTTCAAAAGTTGTCTTAAACATACTGATAGGACACACTTTGGTGATACTTGGAGGTGGAATCACAAGACTCGGTTCTGGTGCTCTCCTCCTGGCTGACCTTGACTCTGATTTTGTATTCATGTTCAGTAAGGATATGGGAACAGCTCCCCTGCTTTTAAGACCCCTCTGGCTCTGTCGTGGTGAGGGAGGCATTCTACACCGTCAGGAGAAAGGGAGTCCAACAATCTTGAAGAATCTTACAGGGTCTGAAGAAGATGGACTTACTTACCTATTCTGAACTAACTGAACAATTCTGTATTCTGCTTTTATAAGCTTTTTTTCTTTATGTTATTTCATTTGTTGATCTTAGCTTCCATGGAATCAGTTATCTTTATGCAAATGATTCTCAGATATATTTGTCTAGCCCTAACCCCTCTGACCTCCAGTCTCCATCTCCCAGCTGCTTTTGGAACATCTTAAACTCAGCATTTCTAAAACTGAACTCATTATCTTTCCCTCCAAATCTTCCTAACTTTCCTATTACTGTGGAGGGCACTGCTGTCTTCCCAGTCACCCAGACTTGGAACCTTAGTTTCATCTTTGACCCCTCACTGTCTCTCACCCCTCCATAGCCAGTGAGTTGTCAAATTCCATCATTCTACCTTCCTAACACTTCTTGTGTATGCCCCCTTCTGGTACAGACCTTCATCATCTCCTCGCCATCACCTCACTTCTGTTTGGCTTCCCTGTCTCAAATCTCCTCCTCCACTCAGCTGTCAAATTGATCAACCCCAAGGATGGGTCAGATCATGTCACACCCCTATTCATTCAACTTGAGTGCATCCCTCTTGTCTCTGGGATTAAATATGAAATCCTCTTCTGGACTTAAAGCCCTTCCTACTCTGGACCAGCCTTTCACACCTTACTTACTTCCATGTACTCAGTGACTCAGTGACACTGCCTGTCCACTGTGTCTGGAATTCTCCCTCTCTTCTCTGTCTCCTGTCTTCTCTCAGCTCAAATCCCTGCTTCTGCGCTGTCTTTGCCTGTCCTCCCTAACCCTACCTCCCCTCTTGAATTATTTCCTACTCATCATGTGTATATCTTGCTTGTACATAGTTGGGTTTTTTTTGTTTGTTTCCCCATTAGATTGTGAGCTCCTTGAAAGCAGGGGTGGATTTTGCCTTTATTTTTTAATTCCCAGCACTTAGCATTGACTTGAAAGCCTTAACAGTCTAACTGCTAAAGCAATGGTTTAATTTCTATGGACCATTTCACCCCTTCAAATGGAACAATCAACAAGTATTTATTAACTGTAAGCCAGGCACTGTGCTGGAACAAAAATATAGGAGATGAAAGAGTTCCTTTTTTAAAAAGTAACTACTGTCCTTCTGTGGCAGGTACCCCGTATCCACGTGACCTGCCTGGTGCCATCCCACCTCCAATGTCAGCAGCCCACCAGCTACAGGCCATGCACGCTCAGTCTGCCGAGCTGCAGAGACTGGCCATGGAGCAGCAGTGGCTGCATGGCCACCCCCACATGCATGGCGGACACTTACCAAGTCAGGAAGATTATTACAGGTGAGGACGTCCTGTCTTTCTACGTGGGTGCTGCCCATAGCCCCACCTCCTAGAGTTAGCCACCCAAATTCTGCTGCCAGCTCCATTCTTGGCTTTGAGCCTCAGCTACCCACCCCAAAGCTTAGAGTAAAAGCAGTAATGCTTTAAGTTCCTGTGGTCTTAACTAAAAGGGTTCTTGTGTTTCTAATTGATTCCCCCGCCCCCCCCCCCCAGCCCTTGTGCTTCATTGCTTACATGGAATTAACCTGATGGGCAGTTTGCTAGGAGGATTTTGTGTCTGCTTGGCCTCCTGGGGCTCCCAATAGCATTCATTCTGTGGTGGGGATCTTGTGCCAGCAGGCACTCCCCAGTGCCTCAAGGGCTCAGGAAGGTAGAAAACAAAAAGGCCACCTGTGCTAGAGAAGTCACTTTGGAGAATCTGGACTCTCTGACCTCGAGGCCAGCTCCAGGCTCTTGTAAGGTTACCACAGAGCCTGCCTGGGCCCAAGGCTAAGATGTTCTTTCTGTCTCTTCTCTCCCTCTCTGTCTCTGTCTTTTAGTCGGCTGAAGAAAGAAGGTGACAAGCAGTTATAAGAAGTTATTTATTTGTAACAGCAGAAACCCCATGTCAGGGGGAAGAGATGGGATTTTTTACATACAATAGGAGCTGCAAAAGCAAAGAGAATATCTTCTGAAGATTTCTTCATCTATTTAAAAAAAAAAAAAAAAAGTCCGCAACTGAAGACTTCCCAGCGTACTAGTGTTCATTGGTAGAGAGGACGCCTCCGGGCTGAGTCAGGTCTCCCTGCATGACAGCCTCCTTAGGAGCTGAGTGAGTCCTGCACTAGGCAAAACATTCAGAAATCTTGCCTGCAATCTTGACGTTTGGTTTCATATTTTCTTTTCTTTCCTCAATTTCACAGTAGGTGCTAGAATCCAGCTCACACCCGTCACTGTGCGTGCAGAGACCATTAGACATATTCTTTAAAAACAAACAAAAAAGACACCAGGGTTGCAGATAGGTGGTGGCATATGAGTTTAGAACCCAAGAACTATAATAAAAATCTACTTTTATTTTAATACATTGTAGGAAATCTTCATAATTTGACAGAGAGCTCAGTTCTGCAGCATGGCTTTTTAAGTCTGTAAATATAATAATTTTAAAACAGAAACAACCATTTTTTTCTTCCACAAACTACTATTCTGATATATTTTTTTCCAGCCACGTCACTAATCGTGAATTCCTACCAGCTATTGACAAGAGTTGATTTTTTAATAAAAAAAATATATATATATATATATATGAAATTATCCTTTTAATTAAAGGGTAAAGATGGGTGTTACTAATTTAAAATGGGCAAAAGCTTGGAATTTGATTTGATGGCAGCAGTGAGCATCACAGGGTTTGCAGGGAATAACGTCACAAGCTGTTTCTCCATGTTTTTCCTTGATTATAATTGTGGTTTGGTTTGGTTTTGGGAGTGTGCTTGGCCAATGGTGCAGACATCCACTGAACGAACCTCTTCCCTTTGCCCCAGGAGTGCAAGAATTAAATCCATTTTATTTGCATTGGTATTAATGGTTGTTCATGATCTTTCTCTGAGTGATAAGATAGGGATATGCGTGTGTGTGTATGTATGTGTGTGTATGTGTGTATGTGTATGTCTGTAGGCTCAAGAAGTGCACACATTTGATATATTAAATGAACTAGTTTTCCAGGACTTCCTCTTGAAGTTTCATAAACAGTGTGGGATTTGGTACCAAAAATGTGTGTGTGTGTCTCATACACACACATACATATATATAAAATACACACATGTAATCCAAATAAATTCATACAGCTTTGTATTTGAAAGATAGACTGTGTGTTTGAGTTTTGTTTTTTAGGTAGATTATGCAATTAAGATGCCAACACATTGGAATTTTAAAGGGTAGACTAAATTACCACTCCCACATTCCTTGGGAACAGCCATATTGCCATATGTGTGGACTACATTCGAGTGAATCAGGACCTTAGATTTAATCAGATGAATGGCTGGTGGGCAGCGTTGCATTTTTTGACTCAGGAGCAGCTGACCCATACGGGATAACCCCAGTCAGATGTGGAGAGCCTTTTCTGGCTTATCTTTTATCTCTGCGTAGGAAGAAGGTCAGGTGATAACAGCTTTTTGAAGCCAAGCTATACAGGATCACCTCCCTCCATTTGTATCATTTTGCTCATATAATGCACTTTTACTAAAGCCAAGGGTTGAGGAGGTGCAGGGGACGTCTGCATCTGCTGACCATGTTTTCCACTGGTGCAAAACTTGTTCCGTTCTTTTTCTCTCAAACTCTTGAGGGCTATATCTCTGCCGTTTAAACTGTTCTATGTGGTGGTCATGTCATAAGACTCTCCTGGACTATAGTAGATGAACACATCGTAGTTAATCGTTCAGGTTTTTAAGGAATACATGACCTTGCCCAGGACTCAGGCCGCTATGACCGGCAGGAAGAAAAGCCAGTGTTCTGACGCAGAAACCAGCAACACTATTGGGTAGAGTTTTATTCTCTCCACTTCCGTTTTGGGGCAATTCCAGCTTCTTTATACCCATGTGTTTATAGCCTGGATTTCAGTTGGGCTTAGTAGTGTTTCTGTTGAAAGAATTTTTTGCTTTTCTTTTCTCTCATTCCATGCCTGCCTTAACCCCTCAGCTGCTTAGTGGTAGATGTTCCTTGGCTAACTCATTTACATTCAAAAGTGACCAGTCAGGGACAGGGCCTTTGGGGGCTAATCTGATGATAATATCAGAATGTCTTAACCTGCTGTGCACACATTTTCTCCTAAATTTTTAATGGAGCAAGTTCACCTCAAAATCTAGGGGGAATTAAGAACACTGGACTGCCACCTCTTCCATCCCTCATTTCACGTGTCTTTTTTTCCCTTTGGGATCTAAGATGGTGACCATTAAATTAATTCTACTTTCCTTCCCCTTTATCCTATTCCCCATTCTCCCAAAGAAAAGAGAGTTCAGTGATTTTTTAATCTTATTTTATAAGATGTCATGAGTTTCCTTTTTCAGTTCAACATTTTATTGTGTGTTAGTCTCCATGCCACCAACATCCCAAGGTGAAACGGAGATTTATTCTAATAAATTAGCTGATTAACTACAGCTTCTTGACAATGGCCCCAGGAGCTGTCTTGGTGTGTTGGATGCCCTTTCACAGTGACCCAGACACATGGTTTCCTTTGGGATTCATTCACCCTCTTTTCAGTTGAAATTTCAGGTTAGTTTTTTCTTTTGTTTTGTGTTTCAAATGTATCTTGTTCAATGTTGTCAAGGCCGAGAGCTTCTTGTTTTGTGGCCTCACATGCAGTGTCCACTCTGATTTGCTACATTTATATATATCTGGAAGCTTAATGTACATAGGAGTAGTTTGCCATGAGATAACACAGTGTAAACAGAGTAGAAACCCAGAAATCGTGACTTCTGTGTTCTCTCCATTTGAGTATTTTGTAATTTTTTTGAGATATTTGTGGACAAATAAAACCAAGCTACACTACAGAATGCAGGCATTGGCCAGTGGAATGTGTCTCTTTACTTGGGGGGCGGGGTGAAGTTGGGGAGGCTGTGAGATGAAAAATCAAGATGCTTCTTGCAGAGCCAGAGCCTGGTCTGTATTGCCCCGCTCTCCTTGCTTTTACCCTGCTCGCTTCTTCCATCTGCTCAGCTTGGGAAAGGGTCCATCTCCTTTAAGAGGCAAGGGAAGGAACAGCGAGCACCACAGAAGCCAAGGCATCAAGGGAAGTGAGAACTTGGGGTTGGGACCATATTCTTTTTATAGTCTCTGCTATTTCCAAAAAAAGGAGGGTCAGCTCTTTTGAAAACAAGCTCTTGATGTGTCTCTTAGCATGGTGACTGCATTTATAGGAATTTGATTATAGATGCTTGTGCTTACTTCTAGAGCAGTTTATGAACTTGAAAAAACTTTTAATTACTTTCGACAATCTGAATTTTATTTTATGCACTTAAAAACTTTGCTCTGAGGAGTTCATAGAGCTCCCAAACTGCCAAAGAGGTCCACAATCCAGAAAAAAAGTGAAGAGCCTCTGACATAGGGAGTTTTTCCAAGGGCCCCCAAGCTAGGAAGAGAATTTACATTGTGGGGCGGTATAACGTGAAGAGCAGAACTGTACTAGAATGTAGATGTGCTGTGACTCCTGGCATCCTCGGAAAGAAAAACCTCAGTCTCTTTTTCTGAAATGAATTTCATCTATTATGAAATAGATGAGAAGAAAATCATCTACTGTGGTGTAGGGTTAGAAACAGTTCCTGGTTCCAGTCTGTAAACCCCCACCCACTGTTTGTTTCTTCTTCCCCTCCTTACTCTCCCTCTTCCCACTTCTCCTCTGCCTCCCTTCCAGACCACCCCCTGCCACCCACTTAGCTTTGGTGTTTGCCCATAGCTAAGAAAGAGGGGGATCCACAGCTCACATTTTTTTATCCACTGAAGTTTCTCAAGCAGAAATGATTGGTCATCCATTAAAAACATGAAAACAACCACAGGAGAACAGCAGTGGCTACCTGCCCTGGATGACACAACAACTGCCTCACTACAAGGGGTCCTACAGCCATTTGTTGTTTAAAAACTGGATCTCCCTGTCTTACTCAGGCTGGAAGTTCGGTGGCTACTCACAAGTCCATCACACTGCTGATTGGCAAGAGGTTTGTATCTGCTCACTTCCCAGCCTGGACTGGTTCATCCTTCCTTAGGCAACCAGGTGGTCCCCATTTCCAGGGACCCACCATGTTTGATACCATACTTTGCACAGGCACCCAATTGGCCCAGCCCATAGCTTCTTAGAATTCCTCATATCAAGAGGTATGCCAGCCTCAGTCTCCCAGGTAGCTCAGATTACAGGTACAAACCACCATGTCTAGTTCAGCCATTGTTTAATATTACCCAAGTGAGGAAAAACTCACTAACTCTTGAGACAATCCATGTTAATTTTGTATAAGGGTAATTGTTAAGATAGTTTTCTTTATATCGAGCCTAATTCAACCCTCCTCCTCTCTCCCAATAGAACCAGACTTATTCCTCTTGCCAAGGCAGTTACCATCCCTGCACCCACTGCCTCAAATCTCTTCCCAAGCCAGACATCCCCTTCAGTCCTCAGTGCGCATGCTGGATACCCATACCTGATGAAACTTGTTAGTCATCATAGAATACCTTTTATTTTTTTAAATCAAATTCCATCATTTGATAAAACAATTTCTGTGTTCTAACCAAGAGCTAAAGTAACTGACTTAGTTTTCCTAATCTGGATATGTAAATTTTGTTCATCTTAAAAAACATAACTACTGACATCACCAGACTTTGCCACTAGCCAGTTATAAGTCCTTTCAACAAACTGTTCTATTTTTACATTATCTGTATACAAAAGCAATATGATGCAACCTGCCTGTGTCCACTTCTTGTAATTTGTATGTTGAAAAGGTGCCTTTTTGCTCCTAACCTTATCTCCATGTGCTTTTTTTCTATTACTTCAACCTCCCCAAAATTGCTATTTCAGGATTAAAGAATTTGATTCTGTACAAACTTGATTTGCACTAAATATACTCCATGTTCCTTCCCCCTCCCCACCCCCTTCCCCATTTTTTTATGCAGAAAAGTCAACTTCCTCAGACTTTAAGGGTACCATAGTCCAAAGGACCTCTTGAATGTGGATATACCCAAAGGAGCATCAGAAACTTGCGCCAGCAACATTGTACAGCAGACCTTAGTCAACTCCCAGCTCTGCCAAAGGCCATCTTGAAGTCTTGAGCAAATCACTTATTCTCTATAGGTCTCATTTTGCTCATGTGTAAAATGTAGGGGTTGTACTAGATGCCTTCTAGGAGTGGCCTGAGATAGAGAATGTGACATTCCCAAGATCGCCAGGCTAGTGTTACAGCTGGGACTCTAGGGTACTCTAGGCTTATGTGTATGCTGATATAAATTCCCCTTGAGTCCCAAGGCCTTTGACAAAGCCTCTTAGTTACCAAAGTCACATAGTTACCAAAGAAGGAATTTTATATCCCAGGTCTTGCCACTTTTCTCACAAATACCAGCACTTAAGCCCACTCACGTTACCAGTTTTCTTTCTCCCACCATGCTGTTTGAACACTTATGTATTCAGGACAATAACAGACCATATCAGTTTGTCAGCTACTAGAATGAAGGGGGTTTGGAGAAGGCTTCCTGTAGAAAATGAGATTTTAGTTGACTTGAAGGAAGTAAGGAATCCAGAAGGCAAAGATGAGGAAGGGAGAGCATTCCAGGCATGGGGATGACCAGAGAAAATTCCCATCCAGACAGCGCTAGAGATGTCTATTTGTGGGTAGAACAGCTAGGAAGCCCGTTTACACTGGATAGAAGAGTAAGGGGAGTACACCAAAAGGTAAAAAAGAAAGAGTGGAAAGGTGGGAACTCAGTTATGGAGGTGCTGTGGAGCCACCAGAGTTTATTTACTAGGGAGAGTGGTGACCTGATCAGATCTGCACTTTAGGAAAATCATTTTTTTTTTGCCTGAATGTAAGATGGACTGGATTAGGGAGAGACTTGAAGCTGGCAGACCCCCAGGAGCTATTGTGGTATTCCAAGTGGGAAGTGATGAGGGCCTGCTCCTGAGTTTTGGAGGAAAGAATGGTCTGTATTCAGATGTTATAAAAATGAAATTAATAGGCCTTGGCACCAGGTTATGAGGGGAGAAGGGGGGAATAAGAGAGGAGTCGAGGATGACATCTACATTGCAAGCCTAAGGGAGTAGGAGAATATTTTTTGCCCTCTACAGTCATAGGGAAATTAGGACCGGGGGAGGGCTTGAGGGGAAAAGACAATGAGTTCAGTTTTGGACGTGTTGAGTTTAAGATGTCTGTTGGTCATCCAGTTTGAGATATCTGAAAGTCATTTGGGATATTGGAGGTCAGCAGAGAAGTTGGTATAGGATAGGTTGATTTGAGAAATTAAATCCACGGGAGCTAATGAGATCGCCAAGTAAAAGTGGCATAGCGGAAGGACATAAGAGGACCCCAGACAGAGCCCTGTTTAGTGATCTGGAGTGTGATCTGGAGTGTGATCTGGAAGAGGATCTAGACGGACACAAAGAAGCAGCAAACAGGAGGGGGTGGTGCTGAAAACCTAAAGAAAGAGAGTATCAAGGAGGAGAGAGACCTCAGTGGTGTCGGAGGGTGCCGAGAAGTCGAGGAGAATAAGGATTGAGAAAAGGCCGTTGGATTTGGCAACTAAGATCCCTAACTTTGGAGAGAATGGTTTCAGTGGAATGATGAGGTTGGAAGCTAGATTGTAAGGGGTTAAAAAGAGGAAGTGGAGGCATCTGTCGAAGACAGCTTTCTGAGGTCTACAAAAAGCAGAAGAAAAACAGCACGATCATTAGCAGGTGTGGAAGGATCAAGTTGAGGTTTTTTCAGGGTAGAGGGTACATGAGCATATTTGTAGGCAGGAGGAAAGGAGCTGATTGGCAGTAACTGAAGATGTGAGAGAGTGGAGATGACAGAGGAGGCACTCTGCTAGAGGAGATGCGATTTGTGCAGGGAGAGGGGTTAGCCCCATAAGGAGTAAGGTCACCTCTTCATGTGAAACGAGTGAAATAGATAGTGGCATCTGAGTGATACAGGATGAGGAAGAGGGAGTCGCAGTCTTAAGTTTTTTCTGTAAAACATGAAGCATGGTTCTGAGCCAAGGGAGTGTGAGGAAGTAGAAGCCATGGGAGGTTTGAGGATGGGTAAAAAGCTTTGGAAGAGTGGGATGGTGAGTTAAGGGAGATGTAGTTGGATTCCGTGGTAGCAGTGAGGGTCCAGTTGAAGTTATGGATCCTCTCACAGTGACTGCATGGTTTTCTCCACCTTTATTCAGCATGTATGTGAGAGTGAAGGTGATGTGATTCAAGACTGAGGTATGGAAAGGCAAAATGAATTGCCAGAATTGAATTGGTTCACCAAGGGGTTAAGATGGGGAAAAGAAGAGTGTGGCTTATGCAGCGGTGATGGCCTGGGAGAGAACTGAGAGGTCAGGGGTTGGAGGTCACAATACGAAAGAGTAGGATTTGGTAAGGGAAGGCAGAGGGAGGGGATATGGTCCGATTTTGGAATTCTTAAAACATGGAGGTAGTGCTGAATGATGGCAAGACCAGAAGTAAAAATATCATTTCTGTGTGCACCCGGGGTGGGGTAGAAGGTCATTCAAGATGAGTTAGTTGAGTAAATGAGAGGTTAGGGTTTTTGAGGGAGAGTCAGAATTGTATGGTAAAAGTCCATTAGTGTGAGGGCAGAAGTTGAGGGGAAGAGAAAAGTGCTGAGCCAGGTACTCATCTCACAGAGGGGAGGTCGTGACCTGAAGTAACCAACAAGTAGCATTTTGATTGGCTGGTAGGAATTGCATTAGCCTCGGAGGAGGAGAGTATATTGAGTAATAGGAGATAAGGAGAGAACCCAGCAGTGGCAATGGGGAGCAAAGAGTATTCCCGCCTTGACCAGTTAGTTTAGGGGAATGAGTAAAAATAGGCCAGTACTGGAAAGGCTGGATAGTGAGGATATATCATCAGAGGAGGGCCAGGTTTCAGTGATTGCTAGAAGATGGAAAGAGTAGGACAGGAAAAGATTTTTAGATGCAGTGAAGTTTGTTGCCAGGGGAACAAGCATTCCAGAGGGCACTTTGGAAAGACTGGTAGAATTTGGATGGGGTTTGGGGGTGCAAGGATTTAGGGGGTTGGGAATTAGGCATGGAAGATAGAGAAATGGGTTTTGAATGATGACATACAGGCGTTCAGAACCATTGGGATGTGTAAGGTATGACCAGGTGTGAGAGCGTTTATCATAAAGTGGAAGGCACCACTCCTCTGCTCTCTAAAGGCTGGAGATAAGGCAGGCATTGACCCAGTGGGAAGTCTTACTCTCCACCAACTTTCCTCTTTCTCTTCCCTCTAGAGGCAGCAGAAAATGGAAGGTAAATGTCTCCTGGATTCCAGGACACTCTTTCCTTCCCCAAAGAGTTCAGTACCTAGATTCAATCTTTCTTCTCCCTAAGTCCTATCCCCATGCTAGGGGACTTCAGCATATAATATCCTTCAAACCCTAACCTCCCAGGTTCCTCAACTTACCTCACATGACCTACCCCTCCACCCCAGTTTAGCCACACAAGAAATGATCATACTCTTGACCTTGCCGTCACCCACAAATGCTCCACTTCCACATTCACAATCTGAAATTCCCTTTAGTTAATCACATTTTATCATCAATCCACCTCTCCCCCTACCTTCTCCTAAGCCAAGTCTTTGTCCTCATGAACTCCAATTTCTCCACCCCTCAATTTCCACCCCCATCCCCCAATCTATCCTACGTTAGCCATTCCCCTCTTTTCCCCATCTTGACCCCTTGGTGAATTGGTTCAGCTCCATACTGTCCCTCTCTATCCCCCTTATCTCATGACCAGTCTTGCCCTGCCAAGCCTCAGCCATGGATCACTCCCACCATTCACTGTCTTTACCTCCTACTCACATGTTACTGAATGAAACCAGAGAAAATCATAAAACCCTGCTGACTGGACCCCTTACAAATTTTTGTTGCATAACTTTAACTGGGCCCTCACTGCTAAAAGGCAATCCATGTACATCTTCCTAATTAACTCACTATCCTGCTTTCCACAGTGGTCCTTCCAAACCTTTTCATTACTCTAGCCTTCCCTGGCTCTCCTTTCCCCCTCCCTCTCAGCTGAGAACCAGGCCTCATGTTTCACTGAAAAAACGGATCTCCTGGAGCTCCCTTTTCTCTCCATCTCATTTCATATCATCCCCATGCCTTCTCCCATTGTCCTTCACCACTATTTCACATGAAGAGGTAGCCCTTCTCACCAAGGAAAACCCCTTTATATGTATATGGAATCATATTCCATCTCATTTCCAGCAGAGTGCCCCTTCTGTTATCTCACTCCAACCTCTCCTTGCTCTCTTATTTAGCCTACAAATATGGCCATACTTCCCCATCCTCAAAAAACTCCAACTTGATCAATCCATTCCCACCAACTCCTTTCTTACATCTCCTCTCTCCTTTGCAGTTAAACCCCTTGAAAAGGCAGTCTATGAGTGATGCTTTCATTTCTTTCCTTTTTTTATAGTCTCTTTTCTGACCCCATCATTCACCAAACCTGCTCTTTCCAAACTGCTCCCTCTCACTAATGAATATCTTTAACTGTCAAATCTAAAGAGCTCTTTTTGTTCCTCCTCCTCCTTGACTTCTCTACAACCTTCAACAGTAAGGTACTCTCTTCATCCTGAAAGCCCACCTCTAGACTCCTGTGACATTCCTCTGTCATGGTTCTAACTATTACTTCTCGATCAGGTTCCCTGGATCTTCATCTAGGTCACAGGCTGGGCTGTCCTGGGCTCTGTTTTCTGCCTCTATACGACTTCATTTGGGGATCTCATTAGTTCCCATGAATTCAGTCATCGTCTCTCTGCACATGGTTCAGATCTACTGATCAAGCACTAACCTCTCTCCTATCTACTGCCTATTAGATATCTCAAAATGAATGCCTTGTAGATGTACATCCTAAACTGAATCATTATCTCTCCACCTACAGTCTCCCCCTTTCCAAGTTTCCCACTTACTATCAAGGGTACCACTCTTCCTTCTAAACTTGCTGACTTAAAGATGTCATCTTTTACTCCACCTTCCGCCCAACCCATGTACCCAAATCTGTTACCAAGGCCTGTCCATTTTACCTTCATACCATTTCTCACGCATCTACCCCCTCTTCTCTGACACTGCTAGCACGTTGGTTTGGGTCCTCTTCATTTCACTCCTGGGCTATTAAACTAACCTTCTGGTCATTCTCCTTCCTTTTTCTCCATTGTAATCCATTCTTCACTCAGCTTTCAAATGAGTCTTCCTAAATTTAACCATGTCCTCTCACTCTTCAGTCAAGTCTAGTGGCTATCACCTCTGGGATCCAATACAAAATCCTCTGACTTGTGAAGCCCTTCACAACCTCAACTTCTCCGTTCCCTGTTTTCTCTCATCCCGCTCCACCTACTCTGCAATCCAATGAAAAAGGCCTCGAGTTTCTCCAACAAAATACTCCATTTTCCCATTCCAGGTATTTGTACTGACTCTCTCCATGCCTGAATCCTCTCCCTCTTCATCTCTACCTCCTCATTTCTCTGTCTTCCTTCAAGTCCCACCCTCTAAAAGAAGCATTTCCTGATCCCCCTTGATACTAATGCCTTTCCTCTCTGGATTATTTCTGATTTGTCCTGTATTTAACTTGTTTGTACCTATTTTCATGTTTTCTCCCCCATTATACTGTGAGATCCTTGAGAGCAGAGACTGTCTTTTTGCCTTTCTTTGTATTCCTAGGGTTTAGCACAGTGCCTGATACGTAGGGACTTAATCAATGCTTATTGACTATGAACTGAATGAATGAGCAAAAGGTTAATACCCAGCTTGGAAAAAAATGGATTTTTTTAAAACATTTGAAAATTTTTTTGTTCAGGCAATAACTAGTTTGATATAAGCTCCCAAATTGATTAAGGTGCTTATTTGCCATTCTGATGTTACTGAACCTACAATACCTGATCATTTCCCTCATTTGAGTAGCCAAGCTCTTGAACATTCCCGCCCCAACTCCTTCATCCCCTATACAAGAAACACTCCTATGGCTGGCACCTCGTATGCTACCACGTGGCAGCACTGGAAGAGGAAAAAGCTTTTGTCCTTTACTACGCAATGGGTGAGGTTATATTCTATGCTCATAGCATCATTTTTTTCCTTAGCCAGACCTGTAATTTCATTGGTAAAGGGAACTGCCAATGAGGGCCTTCCTGTTGCCAGTGCTAATTGACACTAACTTTGCAGTTTAGAGACTTGCTTGGGACCTTAAGAAATGATTTACTGGGGGTCTCACAGCTAGGAAATATCAGAGACACGAGGGTCAACTAAAGCCTTCTAGACTCCAAGATGACGCTCTTCTCTATCCACTGTAATAGGCTGCCTCTCATTCATTTATTCAATAAATATGATATGTGATATCTACTGTGTAGTCAAAGTTAGAAAACTAGGAGTTGGAGGGGAGGGGAGAACTGTGTACTTAGGGTTAGAGGAAGATCTCAAAAGCCATCTAAACTCTTCATTTTACATATTACAAAACTGAGATCCAAGATCACACAGGTAGTAAGTGGCAGAACCAGGATCTGAACACAAGTCCTCTGACTTCAAACCCAACATCTGCTCCATTGAACTATACCTATTTGGAAATAATTTGGCTGGAGACTAGTGAGAGATAATTTTACCCTAATCTAATCAGAACTAGATATGGGCCCACAAATACTTTGAGGAGTTTCCCCAAATAGTCTAATAACCTTTGGCTAATTCCACCTAGGATAGATAAGTCAGCTGTTTCTGTTTATTAAAAATTCTCCACAGGGAGATTCCTGGATTCTGTTTGTTAACCATCAGTCAATAAGACCTACACTGTGCTGTTTTCTTATCAGTTGATCAGGCTTAGGGAGACAAGATGAGCACCTGTGTTCCGGGGAGAGATTCTCTCCTTTAATAGCCCAAGACAGGGCACATGTTTTAATCGATCATATAATCATATTCATGATGATTGATATTTGAAGGGATGAGCCCCAGTATTGCTTCAGCCCCTGTTGTCACCACCATCGCAATGGTTCAGCCTTTGTTTGTTCTTGGCAATGTAGTCGGGATGTCAGAATTACAAAATTTCTAACTTGGCCACAAAGCTTAAAAATATTTAAAAATATGTGGATGCCAAGGGGGCACACCCTATCTCTTTTTCTCCCTATCTCAATGCCAACTTCAGTAATATCTTTTGGGTGGTTTGCTTATAACCTTGAAGAGGGTACCCTTTCCTATTAAACCAAAAATACCTATTCTCACCTCCAAGATTGAGTGATTTTCTTTAACCTGAGACATGTTGAGCTGCCTCTGAGTTAAAATGCCCCAACACCAAAACGACCCTTTACTGTCCCCCTGGTCTCTTCTGCCTACCTGCTTGGAAGATTCTGAGATTTGCATCATATTGGTTGACAAGGAAATTCAACTTTTGATCCATGATCTCTCTCCCTACCTCTAATTGTGGATTCCTTTGGTGGTTCACAAAAATGACAGACTACAAAGTAAAGGTGATGAAGAAACTGGACTTGTGGGCCAGGCAGCCATTCTGGCTGTACCTCTAGCCTTAAGTTCCCTCCCTTTCATTGGACTTCGGTCTCCTCTTTTATAAAATGGATGAGCAATATGTTAATAGCCAGCTTGGAAGTGCGTGCAGAGGCTACCAGTCTATTTCAGTGGAACAATCTCTTTGACCTCCTTGGTTCAGTGATCCAATTCTGCTGTACACTTATATAAGAATCGTAAGGATAAAACAAGGCTTTTTGACCTGGAAATATATATCTCAAAGGAAATTAGCTAAACTCTCCTTTGTGATTTAAAATGAAAGTGGACCCCGTGCCTCCCAGAATATCTTAAAGGAATTAGTTTTATATTAAATGGTGAATGCTGGGATTCATGAGGTCTCTTCTGTTAGTAAGTCACAGGAGAAACACAGCATTCCTCCTTTCAGTCCACACCCATGGCTTCTAACATCTTGGATCAATAGACTCCACCCTACTTACCTGGCAGGGATGGCCCCTCACCATTAGAAAGAAGAGGCTTAGGGTTTGGTTTTCTTGGTTTTTTTTTTTTTTTTGCTCTTTTTTTTTTTTGGCTATTATTTATTGCCATGTCACATATTTACATTCCAAAAGGAAATCTTTCCACTTGTACACTGGTTGAGGAGGCTGGTCAAGGCAATCCATTCCATTGGTCAGCTCTTAACTAGCCCTTTTTCAAAATGCCCGTGTCACAAGCGTTAGTCCCAAACAGAGGTCCTCAGGGTGCTAGATGTTCAGCAGAAGTGGCTGGTGTTCCTCTTCTAACTCCTCACTGGGAGGAATTTCATAAATGACAAAAAGGGAAGAGTACAAGCAGCCCACAAAAGACACAAGGCTGGAGAAGTACATTACCCCATTGGCACTGCCCACCACTGAGGTCAATGGTCCCATGATGATGGAGACGAGAATCTGAGCTAAAAAGTACTGACAACTCAGGAGGGAGATGTCCACCCCCATTCCTCGCTTGGTGCCATCCACAGTTGACCCTGAAAACTGATTCAAAAGGAAGAAAAATGAGTAAAAAGTATAATTTGAACCAAATGATGCATAATCCATTGCACTCTTTAGCCATAAAACCTTTTCTGAAAAAACAACAAAAAAGTATCTAATTCATCTTCACAAATGTTAAGGCCACCAGGAAGCCCCCATAGGACATTTTCAGATTTTTCTACTGCCATCCTCAAGCAAAAAAATAGTCCAAGAGTTCTATATTTGTCTTCAGAGTGATGACAACACCCCAGAGAATCCAGGTCATAAACCAGATAAAGTTCAGAGAAGCGGGAGCTGCTTGGTCTCCTTCCAAACTATGAGATTCTTCACCTAGGGCATGGTGACATTCATGAAATAACTACCAAGTTAAAAGAAAAGTTTGAGGTATCTTGTTTTCCCTAAATTAAAAAAAAAAAAGAATGGAAACCATATCTGTTGGAAGTGTCTCTGTGAGAGAAATTCTCCAAAAATGAGAATTAGCATGGAGTAAGCTAAACGCCCTCTGTTTTAAAGGGTTAAAGTCATTTGTGCATGTGTAGAGTGAATTAATTCAATCGGTTTGCTTTGTCTCACATGCCAACTAATCATTTATGGCATGGAGAAACTGAGCCTTCCAAAAGAGAGGAGAGGAAGAGAATTTTTTGTAGTATTTTGGTAAACCAAGGTTGTGTGTGTGTGATATTAGAGAAAGAGCTAAGGTAGCAAGGGCAGTGAGAGGCTAGCCAGGGTCACCTGGGGAAAGAGGCACCAGGAGGTAAGAGGATGTCATAGACAAACTCGGCCTCTTTCACCACTTATTCTGTTTCTAAAACAGAAATTCTTAAGAACAGGAGTTCTTAATCTTTGCATGTATCCTGGACTCCCTCAGGCAGTCGATCTGATGAAGTCTAAGGACCTCTTCTCGGAATAATAGTTTTAGATGCATCAAGTGAGATACATTGAATTAAAAAGAAAACCAATTATATTGAAATACAATTATCAAAAATATTTTTAAAAGTTCACTTCCTCACTCCTACAGATCTTTAAGACCCTCTAGAAAAAAGTCACACATCTTCTTTCCTCAACCAACTAATCCTCTGCCCCAGGACCTAGAACCCACAGAATGATGTTATCACACGCATTAGGGGTCCACAGGTTTCACCAGTCTGCTAAAGGGGTTTAGGATACACCAAATCCTCACGAACCCCTGGGTTTAATAGATTTCTGCGGGATGGCTGAGGGAGTCCATCACCATTTATCAGTTTGTTTCCTTGGGAAAATGCAAGTTTCGGATGAACTATGAGAACGCATCCTATTATTAAGTTAGAGACCGCCTGAAAATCCATTTCTATTCCATCTTCTCTAATGACAAGCACCAGCAGCCTTGTGATCATATGACAAGTGTTGCTGAATTCACCTTCTAAAGAAGTCGGTGACCCTTAATCAGGTGCCAACATTGCAGTCAGAAGCCAGAAGCTGTTCTAGCTGAGAGCTATTCGTATGGAGAAAAAAAACCTTTCCTAATAACTGTCATATATTTACAAATGGTTTACAGGTTTACAAAAGGCTTTACCTATATTATTTCATCCAGCAGTCAGTTTTATCTACATCATTTTAATATAACACATACACAATTACAGATTCATGTCAGAGCAGCATTGAATCTCTGCCTCAGAGGATAATAATAACTCTTAAGTCAGGAATGGGTTCCAGAGGTTGAGGCAGCCAAAACCAGAAGCCTCTGCTACTACTGGGATCTGTCAATCTAGACACCAAACTGTCCTCCGGCCTGCTTCTATCAGAAATATGTCCCTTGCCCCATTCTGTTCTGTGACCAAGGTCAACACAATAGCATTCTATGGGAGGAAAACAACTACCCCTTCCCTTGGGGAGATGGCTGGAAGACTTTTCGACATGTTCCTAGGAAACCCAATGTTATTAATTGAAGGATCTAAGCTGATCCTTGATTCTGTTCTGACCTCTGAAAGAGGGAGCTGATGGCCTCTCCTGGAAGGAAGCACACAAACCACACAGCCCATCAGAAACAGCATTTTTGTCTGCTAGAGGTTGGGCACATCCATCTAATTCCAACGGTTAAGATAGATGATCAGGACTTCTGGGTACTCACATTAATTAAAACTACAAGGGAGAGAGTCCCAACTACTCTGTGTGCCGGAGTCTCTTGAAGACAGCCATGTTCCTTTAACAGGAGGGGGGGGCTGCAGTGTCACCTGGGCTAGGGGCAATGCTCAGGAGGTCAGCACCCATCGCATGACCCGGCTCTCTCGGGAAGAAAGTGCTTGGATGTTGCCAACATGGGACTGTGGCCTCACTGAAGAAATCAAGCCAAAAAAGTAGGGTGATTAGAATGAGTTCACTTATATATTCTAGCAGCCGTTACACACAGCCTGGTTAAAAAAGAAAGTCACTACTTTAGCTGAGTTGACACAGTTGGGCTTGTTTCTTGTTTCTGAGTCAATGTTTACTTGCCCACTCTTTGCCCAGGACTGCCAAGAGCATCTCATAGTGAAAAGGGGAACCTTTTCTCATTGTGCTAAAACTTGAGCCACAGAGCATCCTCATCTGACACAGGGTGGTATATTCAGGTATGATATATGTGATATCATATGTGTGATATATTCAGGTATGCCCAGGGAGGTATCTCTTGGTTTCTTTCTCCACAGTATGGATGACTCTCATACTTGAGTATTAGAAGAGCATCCATTTTTTACATAAGTAATCTGACATATTGGAATGGAACCTGCCCCCTTGGTGCTGAACTCTACTTCCAAGTAGTATATAACTGACCCATCTGCTCACTGCCAAGCCAGGACTTCCTAAGCAAGGGAATCGGAGCCCCACTCCAGGCTGATGCAGTTGGCAACACCAAATTGCTCCACAGAAAAGGATGCTGCAGGCTCCTACATATAGGTAATTATGAATAGGTAACAACGTAGAGGAGAAGGCAGAAGGGAGGGAGGGAGGATTAGGAAGGAAAGGAGGAGGAAAGGAAGGAAGGGAAAAGGATTTATTTTTCTTCCAACTCCACTCAACCTTTTATACAAACACAGCAGCAACCACAGTGAGCCTGGCAAAAGAACTGGAAACAGTGGCCAGAGAGGGAAAGGGAAAGGAGAAACTACTTTAGTGCTATCTCACCTAGAAAGCTTGTAGTGCAATAGTAATAATAGCTACTGTTTATATAGTACTTTAAGCTACACAGAGCACTTTATGTATGTTGTTTCACTTGGTGTCATGGATAAAGTGCTCTACTTGGAATCAAAAAGGAAAACTTGGGTTCCAATTGTGCTTCTGATGTTAGGTGTACACTAAGGTCTGGTGGCTTGGCCCCTGTGAGCCCTAGGCAGCTCTCTGTGCACTCTGCCTCAGGTGGGACTCAGGTATATTGATCAATCCTAAAAGGTTGGAGAAATGGAAATTGACCTAAGTAATACAAGTTTCCATTTTAAGATTTTTCACGAATATGAAGGTGGGGTGGGGTGGGACGCCACCTACCTTTTTACTCTGGTAGTAATCACACAACAGAGAATAGGGGAGGGTGCAGAGGGTAGAAAATAATATCCCATATGTTATGCATAGTGATAAAACCACATAGATATTCCTGGAGAGTGTGGCAAGACCTGTCCCCAATCCAAAGGCAAGATAGGCAATGAAATACAGCGTGCGAATGCTGAAGTATTCTTCTAGCTTCTCTAGCATCGCTACAAAACAGAGAAAGAGAGTGAGCCACCAGAGAGATCACAGAACATTTCATGAACTCCTCAGCTTGCCTCCCACTCACCTTTCCTAGACTATTTCATATCATTCCCTTTCACTTTGACTTGTGTATCAGTCACACTAGCCTGCTGCTTATTCCTGATACGTCTCCCTGCCTGGAACATATTCCCCTCTCATTTCTATCTCTTGTTAATCCCTAGCTTACTTCAAAGCATAGCTTGGCTAAAACTTCCTACATAAGTTTTTTAATGTCCACCCCACTGACTCTTGAAATGACCTTGTATATTACATATTTGTAAATTCCCCTCCCGCAATTGAATATAAGATCCTTGAGGGCCGGAAGAGTTTCTGGTGTTTTTTTTTTTCCTTTTGTCTCTCTTAGCACCTGACGTAATGCCTGGACCACACATAGTGAATAGTTCTTAGTAAAAGCTAGTTAGATTGCATTAAATGGTCCACTTTACCCAGTAGGGTAGCAGTTTTTCAAAAAACTTACTGCACAGTCTTGCTTCCTATGGAAACCTCCACTGCTCAAGGTTTTTGTGCTGGGAAGTCAGGGAAACCTAAGACCAAGGGCAGTGCAGAAATGTCAGCTCTGAGGGTTCTCAGTGGCTCACTGTCCTTTGAGATCTAAGTGTCAAAAGTTAGATCTTTACCATAAACCTAGTCACTGCTTTTCAGTGGTTAGTGCCTTCTCCATTTGTAAAGATGAGGGTATCCCATTTAATGTCAAGTAGTAATGGGGTCATCAGTTTTATAATAGGGGAACATCTTGTGTAGCCTTACCAACAACTTTAAGTTCATTTTTTCATCTTGTCTTGATAAGAATCCTCACCAGCAGTTTAGCATGCAAACTGCAAACATTAGCTTTTATAATATTTTTTGAACATTAGATTTTATAAGATTTTATTTTATTAGTTTTTTAAATTAATAATTAATTTTCTCCACCTACAAAGAAATTTTGGTGAAAACGTCCACTTCCATTTAGCAACATGATGGGTGTTTGCGTTACCTAACAGGGGAATTTTCAGAAGAAGCTGTGTCTTCTCCAGATAGTCTGGAACATTTAACAAAAGGCACAAATAGACCTACTATTATAGTATCCCAGTGCCCAACTAAATGTTATACAAAATTTCAAAGCTTTCTGGAATCTAGCCTTTTTGAAGGCAGCTAGATGGGGTAGAGTGGATGGAGCACCAGTCCCAGAGGGAGAAAGACCTGAATTCAAATCTAACCCCAGACACCTCCTAGCTGTGTTGGGTCACTTAATCTGCCTCATCTGTAAAGAAGGGATGACAATAGCACCTAATTCACAAAGTTGTGAGAATCAAATGAGATAATATTTGTAAAATACTTTGCAAATCTTAAAGCCCTAAATGAATGTTAGCTATCATTACTTCCTTCCTTCTGAACAGATGTCTATATAATTATATCTACCTGTCAGTTTATATATTGATATGCTTATTTTGCCTCTCTTTGGAATCTCAAACCTTTTGGAGTACATAGTTGTAACCCATGTTTCTAGACTGATCACAATGTCCTCCAATGCCATCATTCCAATCAAACTGACCAACTTGCTACTCTCTGTGCCCTT
Organism: Bettongia penicillata ogilbyi; assembly: GCA_023548195.1. Classification (NCBI taxonomy): domain Eukaryota; kingdom Metazoa; phylum Chordata; class Mammalia; order Diprotodontia; family Potoroidae; genus Bettongia; species Bettongia penicillata. The sequence goes on along the minus strand of JAJHZJ010000561.1, from coordinate 4,541,983 downwards.
CAATTGACTTTCCATCTCCCATCTCCTTACTTTTGCATAGATTGGCTCTCCCATACCTGGAATACTCTCCCTCCTCAGCTCTACCTCTTAGGACTCACTCACTAACTCCCTTCCAGACTCATGTTAAAAGCTGCCTCCCTTAAAAGGTCTTTCCTGGACCCCTTTCCCACTCCCAGTTATTAAGGCTTCGCCCCACTACCCAAATCACTTTTGCGTATTTGTGTGCTGATTTATCTGTTTCCGTGTTTCCCCTGAGAGAATACAAGCCCCTTGAGGTCAGGGTCTGCTTCACTCTTGTCTTGGGTTTCCCTAGCACCCGCACAGTACCTGGCCCATACCAGGCAACCACAAACATTGGCTGATGAACTGAATACCTGAATAGAATGCTGCGCTGAATGCATAGATGCACATCCCCCAGCATCCCATGGTGACGCCGGCATTATATTTCTGATATTCTTCTGAAGTATGAGGGGCTTTGGGGTTCCCTTGGAAGACCACCTCACCCATAAAGTCCGTGTAGAAAAGCAGCATGCCCTCAAATGAGAGCCACCCTACAAGAAAAGACACAAGTGGGAAAAGCTTCTAACAAAGGAACCCTACTCTCTTTACCCTATAACTAGGTAACACAGTGGATAAAGTGTTCAATCTTGAATCAGGAAAACTAAGGTTCAAATCTGGCTTCAGACGCTTACTAGTTGTGTGACCTGGGGCAAGTCACTTAATCTCTGTTGCTTCAGTTTCCTCAACTATAAGATGTTAATAATAACAGCACCTATCTCCTAAGATTGTTGTGAGAATCAAATGAGATAATATTTGTAGAGTGCTTAGCACAGTGTCTGGCACATAGTGCTTCTATGCCCATCTGGAGTTCAAATCCAGCCTCAGACATTTACTGGCTGTGTAGCCCTGGACAACAATCTTTAATTATATAGTACTGCCCTTTCCTCACTCCCTCTTCATCTAATACCTTCATTTCAGAACAGGCAAATGATCAAAGTCCATGAGGATCTGTACAAGAAGAAGAGATATTTATCCAAAAGAAGAAAAGGGGGGAAGAGAGAGACCATGTCCAAAACACTTAAAAAGCTGCCTCATAGAAGAGAAATTCAACAAATGGGTAATCACTGCACATAATAAGAGACGCATTTAGGGTTAGGGTTGACTGAAACCTGTCTCCTCTTAATATTAATCTCACCTAGCTAGAATTCTGGCTCCTAGATTGATAATATGAAAGGAAGACTTTTTGACACTCCTGAGATAAGAAGCCAAAAGGGAGTCTGAGTTTCCCAAAGTGATTTATGTTACTATTTGTGGAAGGATTCTCCTGGATCCACCTTTGGTTATCTTTGTGACATGTAAATCTCCTCCTCTCAATCATTGTGAACTCTCTAAATGTAGTCTGTTGGATCTGTAACCTAATTTAGCTTACCTAGAGAGTCTATTTAATCAGATCTGTTTCCTTAGGAGATGGATGAGATTATGATTCCATTTAACAAAATCTGTTCAAATTTATGGTCTAAGAAGATGTATTCAATTGCTACATATCAAAAATGATCTTTTTCCCTGATGTAATTTTTGTCTATAAAAAGGCTTGTTAGAATCCTAATCTTGGTTCAGATTATTTTTCTACCCCCTGAACCTGTGCTTAAGAATATTAATCTGGGTTTTCACCTATCTAATTTCTGCATTGTGATAGGTTTATTTGGCAACAGTAACCTACCACATGAACTTGAAGGGAGATATTTTTCTTTTTCCTATAATAAAATATATATGTATATGCAAACATATATATGTATGTATATATATATATATGTTCTTAATGTATATGCATATTTGTTCAGCTATTTATTTATGTGCATCTTTTTTGCTTATTTATTTGCACTAACTGGAGATATTTAGAGGCTGGAAAAAGCATATCCCCCACTGGAGAAATGAACATAGACTTGGAGTTGGAAGGGATCTGAGAAGTCATCAAGTCCATCAGGTTATTTTACACAAAGGTCATGTGATTTGCCCAAGGGAGAAGGGGAATTGGTAGAGGGACATGATAGTTGTCTCTAAGCACATGAAGAGCAAGGAAGTGAGACAATATTCTTATCTCGGGAGTGTCAAAAAGTCTTCCTTTAATATTATCATTCTATGAGTCAGAATTTTAGCAAGTTTAATTTTAGCTAGATTAATATTAAGAGGAGACAGGTTTCAGTTAGCCAAAGGTTCCTGGAGGAATGACATAATAAAAGTAAGGAAATACAAACATTCTCATAATAGTATCTTATGTGCAGTGATTACACATTAATCACTGTAAAATATCCTAGGCTCTATATAAATGCTTATTCCCTTTGCTTCTCTTCCCAGTCAAGTGGAAGGAGGGCTCAGGTTTACTCTGCTTGGCCCCAGAGGAAACATTTGGGTAGGCACAACAATGAACAAATGATGCAAAGACAGTAGCATGATTCGGGTGAAAGGACTTTTGATGTCCCTTCCAATTCTGAGATTCTTAAAAATTTCCAAATGCCAGACAACTGATGCTTCCTCAGTGGATAGAGAAGCAGGATTGGAGTTCAAATCCAGCCTCAGACATTTACTAGCTGTGTAGCCCTGGACAAGTCACATCACCTTTGTCTGTTTCAACTGTAAAAAAAGTGGGGATGAAAGCTCTTGCCTCCTAGTGTTGCTATAAGACCAAATTAAATAACATATGTAAAGTGTTTTTTAATCCTTAAAGGGCTATATAAATACTAGCTACTACTAAGTGACTTAGGAGGAGCAGGGGAACCTGGAAATGGAGTTGTATTGATTTCATACTCACCCTCCTCTTAATTTTTTCATAATCTTGCTACTCAGCAATGACCCTATACCGGTTTCAGCTAGCTCCTTTGACAAATTAATGGTAATAATAGCATTTATATAAGTATTTAAGGTTTACAAAGTGCTTTAAACATATTTCGTATTACATATATAATTCTTCACAAGACTGAGAAGTGGGTGCTATTATTAATATTTTATATATGAGGAAATTGAAGCAAGCAGAGGTTAAGTGACTTCTCTGGGGTTACACAGCTAGTTAGTGATAGAGGTAAGATTGGAATTCAGGTCTTCCTGACCCCAAGAATCCAGTATTCTATATACACTATGCCAACTAGTTGCCTAAAATGAATTAAAGAGGACTTTCTGGAAACAGTGCCTTAAGAATGCTGGGTTCAAAAGCAGAGGAATTGGATTCAGGTTCCCCACTCTGCCATTTGCTATCCCTGTACCTCTAAGCAAGTCAGAAGTCTCACCTTCCTCGTCTGTCAAATGAGATTGGGCCAGATGGCCTCTCAAGTCCTTACAGTTCAAAATCTATGGACTCATGACTTCTGAAGTCATTTCCAGATCTAAACACCATGAACTCCAAAGAGTAATTTTAATGGTAGGACTTTCCATGGGAGAGCCACCTTGAACATCATTTTTGTTGTCAGGATTTTCTCTTTCTTCCTTAGCCATGATGTGGTTAGCACTTACCCAGGAAGTGGTTGATACAGAGATTTCTAAGAGCTTTCGGCATATGGCAGATGGTGGAACAGAGACGCCGCATGGAAAGTGATTGCTCTGAGACCTCCCCAGAGCCATTCAGCTCACTCTCATATTTCACACCATTGAGCAAAATATTAGCAACCTGTAAAGGAGGATAAAAGCACAAAAATCAAGCTTGTAGCAAGACTGTCGATCATCACAGCCAAAGGATTGACTCATTCGAAGTAGATCAGGAGGAAACAGAGGGCGAGGCTAGAATTAGAAGACTGGGCAGAATGCCTGGGGTCCTTACTCCTGGGGATGCCAAAGTTGGTGGGCCACTTGAGCATGGAAGCTCTGAGCTGCTGGAGGACAAAAGCAGGGTGGTAGGAACATCCAACTATCCAAGGAGGAGTGGACCAGCCCAAGTCAGAAAGGGAACGGGTCAAAACTTCTATGCCACACATGTGGGAGGGATCCAGCACGCTCTACCAGGGGGTGGGAAACGTGCAGCCTCAAGGCCACATGTGACTTTCTAGGTCCTTGAGTGCAGCCTTTTGACCGAGTCAAAATTTTATTAAGGGGATTTGGAATCAGTCAAAAGGCTGCACTTGAGGATCTAGAGGGCTGCATGTGGCCTCGAGGTTGCAGGTTCTCCACCGCTAATCCTATGTACCCTATGTATTATGCTTACAGTTTCAGAGATTTGGAGCTAAAAGGGACTGACAATGAGAAAATGGAAACCAAGTGATGGCTTACAGCTCCCTCTAGCGCCAGCTTGGTATTCTCTTGCTAATTGGAAAACTACAGACAGGATGGAAGGATTTAGAATAGGAAGGGACCCCAGTGTCCAACTAGTACAACCCTATCATTTTACAGATGAGGAAACAGAGAGAATTATTCAAGGTCATACAACTTGTAAATAGGAGAGTCAGAATTTGAACCCAGGTCCTCAGGTTAGTGACCTTGAGCATTACAGAAAATCAAAGCAGGGAGAGACATTTTAAGTCATCATCATAGTGAAGAGCCTGGAGTCTATGCCATGTAAAGATCAGCTGAAGGAACTGGAGATATTAAGCTTTGAGAGGAGTAGTGGGGAGAGCCACCATGTTGTTGTCAATGTAGTTGTTTCGGGTGTGTCTGACTTTTTGTGACCCTGTATTGGATTTTTTTGGCAAAGATCCTAGAGTGGTTTGCCATTTCTTTCTCCAGCTCATTTTACAGATGAGGAAACTGAGGCAAACAGGGGTAATTGACTTGCCCAGGGTCTTCCTGACTCCAAACTTGGCATGCTACCCACTGTGCCACCTACCTGTCTTTAAAAACTTTGAATGTTGTCACAGGAAAAAGAGATTAGGCTCATTTTGTTTAGATCCCTAAAATAGAATTAGGTGTCCTAATTGGGTGGGTGGGGAATTGCAAAGAGAATAATTTAGGCTTTTGATATAAAGAAAAAGCAGTCTCCCAATTGGAGCTACCTAAAAGTGGAATCAGCTGCCTTGAGAGGTGGTGGGGTCCCTCATGGCAGGGCTCCAAGCAGAGGTCGAATGACCTCTTGTTGGGAACGCGGCAGAGGGACTCCCCTTACAGGGTGTCCACTGAGGTCTCTTCCAAGTCTGAGAGTTTTGTGATTCTGAGATGATGATGAAAATAACAATAATTATTGTTGTTGCTTATAGCTAACATTTCCATAGCACTTAATAAGTACCAGGCACATCACTAATCACTTTGAAAATATTATTTCAGTTGGTCTTCAAAACAACCCTGGGAGTTGGATGCTTATTTTTTTAATCACCATTTTACAGATGAGGAAACTGAGGTAAGTCAAGTGGCTTGCCCAGGGTCACACAGCTACTATGAATCTAAAGCCAGATTTGAACTCAGGTCTTCAGAGCATAGTCACACTAAGAGTCAGCAAATTGGGGTGGAGGGTAGGGGAAACTACCAATTTAGAGTATAAGGGAATTTAGAGATCAGCTAATCCAACCCCTTTATTTTATGACTAAGGAAACTGGGGCCCAGAGAAATGGAAGTCTTGTCCAGGGTTGTATTTGTACTTAGGGATTGAGATGATTTACAGACCTAGATCTTCCTCCATAAAAATCTTGTTTTTATCCACTTTGGGACATGAAGTGTTTACATTTCAAATTGGCATCCAGATACACATTTTGGTACATCTAAAGATCTCCTTTTGAGTCTGTTCCACTGTCATACGTGATGTGGGAGAGTTCTTCGGTTATTGTAGAGTTATTAAACACAGAACCATGCATTAGGTCCCTGACGGTCAAAATTCATATGGAAATCACTGTTTCACATGATCCCTCCTATCCTTCCCAGTGGGCCTCCTGACTATTACCAAGACTCAACATTCCATCCTTCGCTCTGGACCTTTGCTTAGGCTGTCTCCCATGCCTGGAATACTCTCCTTCCTCTTGGAACCTCTAATTTTTTTCAAAGCTCAGCTCAAGCTCCACATGGAGGCTTCCTTGATCCCACAAATTACTGGTGCCCCTCCCATTTTCTCTAAAATTACTTTATATTTACTTAGCCATGCAAGTCCCCTAGTAGCTCCTTGAGGTTAGAAACTTGTAGACTGTGAAGTGTAGTAGAAAAAGCTCCAGACTGGGAGGTAGAGGACCTGGTTCAAATTCTGGCTCAGTCACTTACTAACTGTTGACACTTGGAAAAGTTACTTAACGTCTTCGAGCCTCAGCTTCTTCATCTGCAAATTATGTAAGTTGGACTTGATAATCCCTAAGGTCCCTCCTAGCTCTAGTTTTCCTAAGATAGATTCCATTTCTGAAACTATGACTGTTTCATTTTTGTTCTGGAGCTAGCACAGTAGTCCATGATTAAACGCACATTATATTGACTTAAACTGAATCAGCTTCACCCTTCATCTACATCGATGTTTCAACCCAACCCTACAAATACTAAAATGGCCTCTTTGGGTACTTGCTCAAGATCATATCTAATTGCTTAAAGTCACGTCCAATCAGGAGCAAAATAAAAACCCAGGATTTAGTTTGTGTTCTTGTCACACAGCCAACAGACACCTAAATAAAATTCAACAGCTCTTCTGAGGGTTGCTTTGTCTTCCTGGAAAAAGATCTCATCTCACCACGTTTCCAAGGATCGCTCATTTTCTTCAGGGACTTAATGGTAGATACTTGAGATAAACAACTGATTTCTTCAGTCTTTCTACATATGATTCTTAGTTTTTATCTCTTGGGGTTAATTCCTTTTTCAAGACCTTATGATGTCATGTTTGAGAACAAATGACAAATCACATATACCCTTGGTCAAGATATCTCATAGTCCATTCATGAAAGAAATGAAATGCCTAAAATAGTCAATGACAAACTCAACAGTTATTCTAGGGTATATTTTTTACTGGAATTTTCTAAAGGTATGCCAGCATTAAAGGGTGATCACTTTGCCCCAGGTCCTTTTATCCCTACACGCTCCTTAATTATATCCCATAGGTTCAATGATCGTCTCTCTTAAGATGACTCCTAAATCCAACCCCACAATCTCTCTTGAGCTCTAGTCTCATATTACTTGCTGAATATCTCCAATGGATGTTCCATAGGCATCTCAAACTCAACATGCCCTAAAAGGAACTTATTTTCCCCAAATCTATCCTTCCTCTAAGGCTCCCCATTTTAGCTGAGGATGCCATCATCCTTCCTGTCACTCACCTTCCTAACTCTGTACTGATCCTTAACTCCTCTCTTCCTCCACGTCTCAATCAAATAAGTCATCGAGTTGCTCCTACCTCTACATCTCTCCCCTCCATCTCCTTTCTCCACTCACAAAGCCTCTACCCTATTTTAGACCCTCATCACCTCTGACCTGGATGATTAACAGCAACCATAAAAAGCATTTCTATAGCACTTTAGAATTTGCAAAATACTTAAATTTTATCTATTATCATAAGCTACTAATTTGCCTCTCAGACTCTAGTGTCTTCCCTCACCAATCTATCCAAATTAATATTACTAAGACACATATCTGGCCAGGTCACCAACCTTAACCCTCAGAAACTTCAATGAGGGTGTAAACTCATTAATTCCAGTCAGAGAATTGTCACGGCTGATAAAGCTGCCATATTTGGGTGTGAGAGGGCTGAGAGGAGAAACAGGCTGGTAAGAAAAGTACAAATTCTTCCTCCTGGTATTGGAAACACAATGCCATCCTAATTCCATATCCCTTACCTTGATGACCTCTCCAACTGCCAGCCATCCCTCTCCATGATACGCCATCTCCTGACTTTGTGTGTCTCCAACTTGCCAGTAATATCCTAAGTTTCCTCCAAAGCTCCCTGCCATTAACACTCTTTCCCTTATGATGTTACTTTGAATCACTTTCTATATAATTTTCACTTACTTGTTTATGTATTCCTTGCAGCATATCAGTTCCCAGAGGATCAAACTGTTTCATTCTCACCTCTGTTTCTTCAGAGCGTAGGAGTAATTTACTTATAGTAGGCTCATAATAAATGTTTGTTGAATTGTATTCATTTTGAATGAATCCAGTCAGCCTGATGTAAAACTAACACACTTCCAGACTATTGTTGAGCTTGTATAATAACCCTTGATAGGAATTTAGGATTTTCCCATTTATAAGACTTTCTGCTTTTTTACACATAATTACATAATACCTACTTACAATAAGGCAGTTGCCACTTCACAGACTCAAACAGAATCTCAGAACTGGAAGACAACACAGAGGTCATCCTGTCCAACCCTTCTGAACAAAACTTCCCTCTCCCAGAGCCATCACTAGCCATTCTGGTGTCTGGGACAAGCAGAGGGAAATTGAGCAGCCCTGACATCAACCTTTAATCCATGACATGAAAATGACATGATGTGAAAATAGCAAGACACTTAAATGAGAAATTAGTGACTCTAGTTTTCTATTTTAAGTAATTATCCTTACTAACAAGGAGGTATAAGCATGCTACTACCCACCTCCTGACAGAGAGATGATGGCCTCAAAGTGCAGAGTAAGATCGATACAAGACTTTTGGGACATGGTTAATGCAAGGATTCATTTTTGCTTGACTCTGCCTATTTGTCATAAAAATTTTGTTTTGTTTTTTCCCAATGGAAGAGGATGAGCGCAAAAGAAAATTCATTTTTAATTGAAAAAAATTAACTGAAAAAAAGTAAGAAGTTTCTTTTAACCTCCATTTCTTTTAGCTGCTGAAGGAATGCTTCAACTTTCACATGCCACAAATTTAACCTAGTTTTGTTTCTGGCCTCTCCAATATGCCCAATAAATAGTTAACGGACCAAACTTCCTTTACTCAAGGACTGGCAGGGAGGAAGACCCTTGCTACCTCCTGTAGCAGCCCATGTGGCTTTCACAGTCTCATAGAATTGCAGAGATAAAAAAGACCTCAGCTGCTCTCTGATCCTACCCAACCCTGAATAATGAATTCCCACTGTACTATGCCTGACAAATAAGCCTGCAGCCTCTGTTGGAGGCCTCTCCTGAGGGGAACCTGCTACTCCTTAAGGTAGCCCCTTTACGGTTGGACAGTTTGAAATGGTAGTTTTCCCCAATATCAAAGCTCAGTTTTCCTCTTTTCAAGTTCCACCCAAGCCACATCTGCAGTGATTCCTAAGTAATAGCTCTAAATCTATTCTCTTCACTAACAAATGCTGTCAGATCTTGCTCTCCCCTCTCCCTTTGTTTGCTCTTACCTGTTGACTGAAGGTCACATTTCTTCTCCTGCTACTTTCTGGACAACTTCCTACTACAGCATCTGGGATGGCCAATGTCTGAGGCCTTTTCAGAATCCCAGATGATCGAGGTTTTGGTGCATCCAAAGAGCCCACCCTCAACGTGTCTCCTTCTGGCCCATGATTTACTGAGACTGCCCCTCTTTCCAGAATTCCATTTTCTTGACAGTAGAAACCATCAGGGGCCCTTGGGAAGCTGACACTGATGGTCTGCCTGGGTAAGCTAGCAGGGAGGGCTAGGTAGTTATCGTGCCCTGCAGTAAAGCAGTCTATGAGCACACTGTCAATATTGGAAGTTCCAAAGGAGGAGGCAAACTCATTAATCCCAGTCAGAGAATTGTCGCGGCTGATGAAGCTGCCATATTTAGGTGTGAGAGGGCTGAGAGGAGAAATGGGGCTGGTAAAACTGGCATATAAATGAGTTGCATTCTGAGAGCCAAGATTGTCAGTGGTGCCTTCCTCGAATAAGACAGGGGGAGAAGGAGGAAGAGGAAGGCTTGGGCTCTTCATCACAGTTTTCTTCTTGCTAAAGGGCTGCAGGGGCCTCTCTGGAATGCTGATGAGCGTCAGCACTGTGGTGACACTCAAGGTGACAGAAGTAAAGACATAAATAACTCGCAGCTGCCCACCCAGGGCTCTGCCAAAACTGGTCTTGTCCCAGTTTATTCCTCCAACGACATATCCAAAGCCTCCTCCAAGACCTGATGAGAGAAAGAGGATTTAAATCCCTTTCCTTGCCAAGGAAGGGAGAGAAATGGAAAGGAGAGGCAGGAAGAGGACAGGAAGAAAAGAGAGGGGAGGGACAGGCAGAGGGGAGGAAAGGAGAGGAGAGGAGAGGAGAGGTGGGAAGGTTTGGGGAGGAGAGGAGAAAACAGTTTACATTCCTTATGAAGTCAAAGGCAGAGGGAAAAGTCTCATGTATATAAAAATATTCATGTTTTGTGGTAGCAACAACCTGGAAGCAAAGCAGGACCACATCATTTGGAAAATGTCTAAACAAATGGCAGGGTATGAATGTAATAGAACATGATTTTCTTGTTATTTTCAGTTGTTTTTCGGTCATACCCAACTCCTTTTCACCCCATTTTGAATTTTCTTACTGGAGTGGGTTGCCATTTCCTTCTCCAGCTCATTTTACAGATGAAGAAACTGAGGCAAACTGGGTTAAGTGACATGCCCAGGGTCGCACAGCTAGTAAATGTCTGAGGTCAAATTTGAATTCAGGAAGATGAATCTTCCTGCACTGTATGCACTATGGTGCCACCTCACTGCCCCAATACAGTATGCAAAGAAAGCAGGACCTGGAGAACAATGTACCCAGTGGTCAATATAAAAGCACCTCGGAGGGAGGGGAGGGATGGAACAAACCTTTATGGTGCCTGCCACATGTGTGTGTGTTCATCCTTTGTTGCCAAAAAAGACCATGCCATCAGAGAAATGATGACATGACTTGCACTTGACTTTGTTTTGAGTGAGGGAGGGCTGTGCAAGGTCACCAGCCTCACTTCTCCTCCAGAGCCATCTGAATCCAGTGACCAGATATTCCTCAGGATGACTGGAGATGACCCAGGATGAGGCATTTGGGGTTAAGTGACTTGCCCAAGGTCACACAGCTAGTGAGTGTCAAGTGTCTGAGGTGAGATTTGAATTCAGATCCTCCTGACTCCTGCACTGGTGCTCCATCCACTGCACCACCTAGCTGCCCCTGCCATATGCCAGCACCGTGCTAAGCACTTTACAAATACTATTTCATTTGAACCTCATTGCAGCTCACTGGACACCAGAATCTGATTGATGCAGCAGTGACTGAGGTTGGTGCCAAAGGTGAAGCATGTCTCACTTCCCACCTCTGGGCAGAGAGTTGGTAGCCAATGGCTGCAGCCATCGATTGTCAGATGTAGCTATGGCATTGGTTTTACTTATGATTTTGATAAAGATGAGGGCAGGGGAAAGCACTGGAAAGTGACAGTGATACAAAAAAGCAGGATTTTTGCCAAAAATGGCAATTTGAGTTTGGAAAAGTCATTGAAGTCAATTGTCCTTTTTTTTCCAAAAAGCTAATAAGTTAATCCAACATGCAAGGATTTGTTACTATTCTTTCACAGTGATCTCTTAGCAGAGCACAGACTCGAACCAACGTCTTGCAGTCAGAGACTCCCTCTCTTAGACCAGCCTCCTAGGGTGCAGGGTCCTGGCACGTTCTCTTTCCACTCACCTTCCCATAGCAAACATCACCTTCTAGTGAAGCTCTTCCTTGTCTGCCATGAGGCTAGTGCAATCCCGGCAAACAGTTTGTTTGAATTACATTACATTGGTACAAACCTGTCAGTTAGGTGGTATAGTGGCTAGAATACCAGAGTCAGAAGGTCCTCAGTTCAAATCTAGCTTCAGACATTTCCTAGCTTTGCGACCTTGGGAAAATCACTTCACCCTGTTTGCCTCAATTTCCTCATCTATAAAATGAGTTGGAGAAGCAGATGACAAACTACTCCAGTATCTTTGCAAGAAAACCCCAGTGAGGTTGCAAAGATTCGGACATGAGGAAATCTACAAAAGAACAACCGATCGGTACAAATACTATTATGTAGAACTATTATATCTCCCAAGAGAATGCAAGCTCCCTTGATGGAAGTGACTTTCATTTTGGTTTAGAACATGGTAGGTGCTTAATAAATTCTTGTTGGTTACCTCAGTTGATGATCAGAAATTTTGATTGATTTATATATATATATTAATATTGATATTGATATATTGATTTATTTATAATGATGTCATACCCTTGATCTCATAGTGATCCACTTTATGTTCATGAACTCTGAAATTTCCTTATGGGATCCTAACCTGTTGTGGTTCTACCTCTCCCTGTACCTTCCAGCCCTACTTCTTGTTTTTTTCTTCACCACAACCTCAGGGTTCTTCTGTGCTGGCCCTCTTCTCTTCTCCTTCCATACTATTTCAGTGGGTGATCTCATCGGCTCCCATGCATTTAGTTACCATCTCAGTGCAGACAATTCACAAATCCACCTATCCTGTCCCAAGCTCTGCTGACCTCCAGCCTTACATCTCAGACTGGATGACCAGTAGATACCTTAAACTCACTGTGTCCAAAAACCAAACTCATTATTCCCCCACCAAACCCTCTCCCACCTTCCTAACTTTCCCATTGCTGTTAAGGGCATCACCATCCTCACAGTCCTTCAGGCTTGTAATCTCTGAGTTACCCTTGATTCTTCACAGTCTCGGCCCCTCAGCCTCACTCAATATTCAGCCTGTTTCCAAGGTCTGTTGATTTCACCTTTGTAACATCTGTCAAATGTGTCCCCTTCTCTCCTGTGCTGTCACCTTGGTGCAGACTCTCATCACCTCGTGGTTAGACTATTGCAGTAACTGCTGGTGGGTTTGCCGCCCCAAGTCTCTCCCTACTTCAATCTATCCTCCATTCAGCCACTCAAGTGATTTTCCTAAATGCAGGTCTAAGCATGTCACCTCATTCTCAACATTAACTCCAGTGGCTCTCTGTCTCTGCAGGTCAGGTCAGTTCTGAGTACCCAACTTGTGAAAGCTAAGGAAACCTCAGAAAGAACAGTTCCAGACCTAGTCTGAGTCCAAAGCCAACAGCTAGGGCCTTTTTTTGTTCCCTCAAGGAGAACAGTTATGACTTTCTGCAAGGCTTGTTTTTGTCTAAAGTGGCAGTTAGGTAGCAGAATGGATAGAACATTTGACTTGGAGTGAGGAAGATCAGAGTTCAAATCCAACTTCAGACACTTAACCAGCTGTGTGACCCTGGGCAAGTGACTTAACTCATTTGCTTCAGTTTCCTTATCACTTTATATAATAAAAGCACATAAAATTGGAGTAATACAATGACCCAAGACAATCTCAAAGGACTCTCGGTGAAAAATTCTATCTGCCCCCAGAGAAAGAACTGATGGAGTCTGGATGCAAATCTAAGCACACTATCTTCCCTCCTTCCCCACTTCTCTCCTTCCTTCCCTTCCTTCCTTCCTTCCTTCCTTCCTTCCTTCCTTCCTTCCTTCCTTCCTTCCTTCCTTCCTTCCTCCCTCCCTCCCTCCCTCCCTCCCTCCCCCCCCTCCCTCCCTCCCTCCCTCCCTCCCTCCCTCCTTCCTTCCTTCCTTCCTTCCTTCCTTCCTTCCTTCCTTCCTTCCTTCCTTCCTTCCTTCCTTCCTTCCTTCCTTCCTTCCTTCCTGCCAAAGAGAATGAAACTACCAGCAGGTTGTGATTCGATTATCGGCAGATACCCAACAGCCACTGGAAGCTAAGATCTTCCATACTGAGTTTAAAATACATTTTGTATGACTTCCCATGTATAAGGAGTATTGTATTTCTTGTTTTCTCATTTTCTCAGTGAGTGGGGAAGATGATAGAGGAAGGGAAAGAATTTGGAACTGAAAATTTAAAATTAAAATAATTAAATAAATAAAATCAAATAAAAATTTTAAAAATACTGACTATATGTATTCCCCTGTAAATGAATTTTTGCTCTCATGGTGTTTGAAGAGGGTGTGTTACTCCAGAGGAGAGAAACTGAATTTAGAGGTAGATTGTCTACCATCTCCAAGACAAAAGATACTATGTTAATTTCTGGAAGAAGACAGATAGGGTTAGCTGGGAACATGAGATATATTATATTGAACAATCAGATGTACTTACTAGCATGTATCTGTATGTACCCCTCCCTGCCTCAATGACCACAAATATATTCTTTCTGAAGGTATTTGTTAAGTGTACACAATGATGTACAAAATTTCTATAATGATCAACATATAAATTGTTTCCATTGATGTTTTTACCATATTGTTATTGCTTCATTTTGTAAACTAACCAGATATAAACATAGTTCCTGGTACTGCTGATCTGTGTGAGAATGGAACTATATTGCTGTCTTATTATAGAATCTAAGATTGGAAGAGAGGTAGGTGGTTGTCACTGCTATGCTAGAGGTTGTAAAAGGGACTGTTTCTTTTTTAAAAAAATTATGTATAATATATTTATTTTTCAGTTCTTAACATTCACTTCCACAAGAATTTGAATTCAAAATTTTCTCCCCATCTCTCCCCACCCCCACCCCAGGACATCATGCACCCCATTCACCCCTTCCTCCAGTCTGTCCTCTCTTCTATTACCCACCCCCCTTCTTCCATCCCCCTTCCCCTCTATTTTCCTATAGGGCAAAATAGATTTCTATACTCCATAACCTGGATAGCTTAATTTCCAGTTACATGCTAAAACAATTTTTAACATTCATTCTTAAAGCTTTGAGTTCCACATTCTCTCCCTCCCTCCCTCCCCAGCACCCTCATTGAGAAAACAAGCAATTCAATATAGGTCATACATGTGTAACAATGCAAAGCACTTCCATAATAGTTACGTTGTAAAAGACTAACCACGTTTCCCTCTGTCCTATGCTGCCCTTCATTTATTCCATTCTCTCCCTTGACCTGTCCTCTCACAATAGTGTTTACTTCTGATTATCCCTTTCCCCAATTTGCTGTCCCTTCTATTATCTTCCCTCTCTTATCAAGGGGACCCTTTCTTTAACAAGCTATTGCTTTCCAATATTCTTGCTCTAACTACGTACAGCTTTCTAATGGACACATCTTGACTAGTTCCTGAGGTCCTTATTGACTGGGAGACAGTAAATGATATTTAATTGGGATGAAGTGAATGCTATGGTTTCAGTCCGGAATTCACATGAAGACCTAGAGACCACTAGTTGGTGCAATTAGGAAAACCACTTTTCTTATGACAGGAGGCTAATCGAATCAGCACTGGGTGGCTTTAGGAGGACTCCAAACCATTTCTGTATAGATAAATATATGAAAACTCCCTTCTTCCCACTAATAATATTGCTTAATATGCTGAGACATTCTAATCAGACAGAGCAATGCTCTGAGGGCCATACATGGTGACTTGTCAGTGTTGGTTGGACAGTTCAAAGAATCAAGAATCCTTTCTAACCTATGGTTGGCAATGTAAGTACTCACAATGCGCTTTCCATGTCTATGGCTCCAGGAAAGGAGTCTGGAGCTTGACTCAGGAATCCTGGGAAGGATGTATGTGGGACTGAGTAGTCCATCATGATATGTGTTTGATAGGGTTTCTAGAAGAGCTTTTATAGTGAGTTCTCTTGGGATAATATCAATATAGAGAACCGTTAAGTTTCTAATCTTTATATCTATCCAGGAAGAGGGGGCACAAAATTGGAGAGGTGGATATAGTTGTATTTCTTCATAAGCTTTGTGAGATTGAACAAATAATACAAGAACACTCTCCAGGTGACAAGTATAGCTATATTAGAAGAATCAGTGTATAGATTCAGAAGATTTATTCCATAATGAGTATTTTTAAGGGAATCAGACTATCCACTGGCCAGTTGATCAGCAGAATAAAGTTCCAACTTCAGATTGGACCACCTAGGTATTAGAAAGTTTTGTCAATCTGTATAGTTTTTGGATTATTGATTGGGCTGGAGACTCAAGTACATTAGAACAGTCGGACTTGTCTCCCCCTATCCTTCACTGCTTTCTGGACCCCAATTCAGGGAAATATCCTCACCCTATTATGTCACTTGATAAATAGTTATTGCATCCATAACAGTTCTTGTCATCTCATTGTTATATTGCATTTTATTATTTATTATATTACATTATATTTATTATATTATGTTATTATTTATATTATGTTATATTAAAGCAAAACAGAGAGGGTTCCATATTTTGAGCCAAATAAAGTAACATAACTTTGTACTGGTTAGCAGGTACATAATTGAGGATTAATCTAGATTTTTCCTTCGAATAATTGTGCTGAAGACCACAAAAGGGAGGGGATTCTATTAAGAAATTATATTTTCTCTAGCCTAAAACCCATTCCAGACTTTTGTCTTTAAGAACATGGGGGGAAAAGCCAAGGCCTTGGTGATTCAGTGGATAAAGTATTGAGAATAGCGTTAGGAAAACCTGGGTTCAAATCTGGCCTCAGAAACTAACTAGTTGTGTGACCTTGGCAAGTCACCTAACTGTAGTTTACCTCAGTTTCCTCAACTGTAAAATGGGAATAATAAACAGCACTTACTTTTCAGGGTTGTAGGATGGATCAAATGAGATGATATTTCTACAACATTTGCCACATAGTAGGTGCTAAATCGATGTTTATTACCTTCCCTCCAACCATCTTGAAGTGGAATGAGGGCAATAATAAAGTTTGTCTCATCTTGTTTAGATCCTGGCCAGCCCCAGCCCCAGAAGCAACTGTCCTTTAAGCTATGCAGGGGAAGGGCCTTCCTCTGTCATTCAGAAAGTATCGTGATATCGATCATAGGAAGGCAGACTTTCCTTTCCATCCTTGATGGGGGCAGAGGTCAGGAAGGAATTGTGCAGGGTCTATTACTCTGGAACTTTATCTGCAACCTGCGTTTTAGTATATTATGATATTTTTCCTGTAAAAGAATCCTATAAAATATACCTCAAATCATCTTGAGATAGACACATGTTAGAGCGTAATGAAGAGAAGGTAGGGACAGTTTGGACATTTTTCTCTCTAAGTTAGCAATGACTTGGATATAGAGTAATTGTTAAACAAAATGGTTTTAGAAGTTATACTTGAAATGTAGAATATGGGGTTAATATTTTTTCTACACTTGTTGGGTATGTAGTGAAGGAATTCTTCAACTATTAGTTAGACTAGATGGTCTCTTGAGTGCTCTCCAACTTAAAATTCTGGGATCTAATATTTTTCACATTAGCTGCTAACATCCTTATTAATTGTAATCATCCAGCTACCTTGGATACTTTTGGACATCTTACTATTTTTCTACTGCCCCTGCTCTCCTGCATATGGGATAGCCCCATATGGTCCAGAGACGATGCCTCTTTTCCCTGGGTGAGTTAATCTGTTAAGCTCAGACCTCCACTCAGGTTAAGTTCAGTTGTCTATCGAGTAAATGCAAAATCATCTAAAAGACTATAAATAACTTGCCCCATACTGTGCTTCAAAATCCAGCCAGCCAGGACATCTTGGGAAGTGTCACCATCCATCCTGCCATTGGAGTACACCTCCTTGCCCTACCCATACCCTCTTCTCATCTCTTGCTCTGAAAACAATCATCAGAACAGTACTATCATTTCTTCTAGAAAGGACAAGAAAGTTGATTGCCCTATCACTCCACTTAATGTCCCTGTGACAACCCTACTCCTCAGTAAAACCTCCCTTCCCTGGTCACTACTCTTGCTGTATGTCTCCGGAAATCCTGAATTTCCTTCAAAGCTTGGTTCAAACACCACCTTCCTGCTCCCATGCTTTGAATAGGGCCTCCCTCTTCCCCAACCTACCTTGTATTTATTTTGTACATATATTCTAATACTCTTCATGTTAAAAGTATTTTTTGTTTGGTCCAGATCTATGACTTCATGAATATCAGGAACTAGCAATGTTGAAACTCCTTCTGATCCCATATGTCTCAGAGGCAGATCTTAAATCCAAATCCTTCTGAATGCAGTGAGCCTGCTAAGCACTTTCTTCTCTCATTAGAAAATTCTTTTTTTGGTCAAGACCTTTTATTTCCTTGGCATTTCCCCACTATGAGGAAATTCCCTCCTCCAAAGTTGATCAGCATCTGCTTTGGGACTTACAGACTGAGAGTTGTCTAGAGACACTGAGTCAGGTTGAGGGGCTTCCTCAGGGTCATCTAGGCAGTACGTGTCAGAGGTGGGACTTGAGTCTGAGTCTTCCCAACTTTAAGGCTTTATCCACTGTGTTGTACTGCCCTTCCTGCTCCATTAAAAGTATACAGATGTTAAAATAAGTCATGTAGCTAATTCTTTTCTTTGAACAGAAGAAAGAGTGCTAGATTTGGAGTCAGTGTTGAACTGAAACCCTGTTTGACCTTGGACAAGTCACCTAACTACTTTTGACCTCAGTTTCCTCTTCTGTAAGATGAAAGGGTTGGACTTGATATCTCAGACATCTTTCACCTTTAAGTCTATGATCCTATGACCTATGATTGTATAAATGGTCTCACTCTTCTGGGCATACAGTGGAACTCAATCGCTACAAGAACTTTGTTTTCCCACTTGGATTAACCTCCTTTTTCATCTGCCGGGCATCTCCTTCCATTGGTGCAAATCACCATCCCTCTCTACCAGAGTACAAAAAATTGTTTTTTCATCCCCAGCTGAAGCACAATTACAAAATATCAGAGGCTGGCTAGTCCAACAGGTTGCCAAAATAGACTGTTCTCTACAATTTATCAAATAAATGATTGTCCATTCTTGGCTTGAAGACCCTCCCCCTTACACTGAAGAGAAGAGGGAACTCATAACCTCCTACCCTCATTCAAGTTGGAGGTAGTTTTAATGGTTAGGAAGCTTTTGTTAGTAAGATGTTAATTCATTTAAATCACATTCAACAACCAGCTCCCTGAATGTATAAGCACCATGGTACAATGTTGAGCAAGGCCATGATTGGTCTTTTGAAAGCAATATAGTACCTGCTAAGAGGGCGTGGATATTCAGTCCTCTGTCCTGATCCACAGGACTGCATACGTCCATCATGTAGGCATGGCTCGGGTTATCTGCTGAGTCAGCACTGAAATCCATGAGGACCACTCCGCAGACAGTGAGAATGATGCCCCATTTATGGTCACTGACAGTGTCTGCCAGAGCTAGGCCAATGTCTCTCCCATTCAGTAAAAGTGAAAGTCCCAGGAGTGCACCTAGGACACAAGAGGGGAAAAAAGACCCTAGTGAGTCAACCAGGAGAAGAATTAAGGGGACACTTTGAACTAACACCTAAGCGCCAGGCTGCTGTTGGTCCAGCAACATGACCCTTGGGAATGCCAGGTGTAGCCATTGGGAATTGTGCTGTGACTTAGCTCATTCCTTCATCTAAGAAATAGATTTTCCTTCTATGGCAGGAGACTTAGTCCTCTAGAGCAGACCATTCTCAATGGGGCCACAACCCATAGTTTAAGTAGCACTGAAGGGGTCGTGAGTGGGAAAAGTTGAAGAAGGCTGGCTCTAGAGGGTCAAGTCATGGAAAACCCTCCCCTGAAGTCAAGCAGGCTGCCCAAGAGTCACGTTCACAAGGTAAGATGATTTATGTCTCAGCTCAGGAAAATATCTAAAGGTGTAAACATGGAAGTCAAACCAGTTGCTCCCTGAGAAAGGCAGGTGGGAATTCTCTGCACAGCTGCTTTCATCATCAGTTAGGTTTTTCTGAAATCCAGGGGTTGGTCCTTAGGGCAGGGAGGGTTAAAATAAGGAAAGCACCAACCTATAGCCAGCACCAGGATGAAAGGCCGTCTCCTTCCAAACTTGGAAGTGCACCTGTCGCTCCAAGCACCCAGCAAAGGCTGCAGTAGAAAGCCTGCAACAGAAAGGTGGCCATGATTGCCATTTGTGTTCACATCTGGCATGCAGAAGAGCCGGTGAGAAGGAGAGACAGAGACAGAGAGAGACAGAGACATAGAGACAGACATAGAGAGAGTCAGAGACACAGAGAGAAAGACAGAGACACAGAGAAACGGAAGAAAAGACAGAAAGATAGAAAGGTACAGAGAGAGACAGAAAGAGACAGAAATAAAGAGATAGAAAGACAGAGACATAGAGATGGAGAGAGAGAGATGGGGGGAGAGAGAGAGAGAGAGAGAGAGAGAGAGAGAGAGAGAGAGAGAGAGAGAGAGAGAGAGAGAGAGAGAGAAACCATTGTAGAACCTGCCCTGAAATATTTTCCTGGGGAGAAAAAATTCATACACATATAAGTAAATTAAACACAAAGTAATTGTAAGAGGAAACAGTACTAATAGTAGGAGATGGGATAGTGGTGGGACAGAATTAGGAAAGGTCTTGGTATAAGGGGTCACACCTGAGTTGTGTTTTGAAGAACCATGTGGCTTCCAGGCAGCTGAGTGGTACAGTAAGTAAAGCTCTGGGCCTTGTGCCAGAAAGACTTGAGTTCAAACCCTGTCTCAGGTCATTCCCAGCTATGTGACCCAAAGCAAGCCAATTAACCTGCCTCAGTTTCCCCACCTGAAAATGAGGATGATAGCAATAATACCTATCTCCCAGGATTATTGTTAGAATAAAATAATATTTGCCAAGTGCTTTGAAAACCTTAATGCTGTCCATGGTTAGGTATTATTATTTTGAGAGGGTGGATGAAAGGAAAACCTGGGATGTCAGTGAGTAGAAAAACCATGAGCTCTGGAATAAAGAGAAGGATTCTCTCAGAATTCCTTTAAAGCTTCTACTTGGGCTCCAGCCAGAAGTCACCCTAAGCAGCTGTGATAACCCAGAGGATTCCTAAGAATTTCTTACTCTTGGGTCTCTCACTCCCAGAAAACTTTCAGCCCAATTGCTTTGTCTTCCTGAAGTGGTCCAGGATGTCTGTTAGCCTTGAAGCCTCCTAAATTAGTGCTCCATTCTCTGGCCTTAATTGAGGGTTTTAAAATAGAAAACCAAGCAGAACCCTCACTTGGCCCACCTTTAAAAACAAATGAAATGAACATAAGCAAGTTTAAGATGGCCTGGAATAGTGGAAAGGAGGTAGATCCACAGTCAGGAAGACCAGGGCTCAAATCGTGCCTCAGACATAGATGGTCCAAGTGGCACTGGTTACTTAGCCTCTTGGTGTCCCAGGCAACTCTTAAACATTATATGTTAAAAAAAAAAAACAAAACAACAACAACAACTTTAAAAGACAAGAGGTTTCATTGATTCGATGACCAGCCAACAATTCCTCCAACGTAGCACACTGCCCACTTCTTGTCTGCAGAGGGATGGACTTAAGATGCAAAATGGTAGGTGTATTTTTGGATTAACAACAGGAGGTGAGACGGGGGTGGAATAGGATCAAGAAAGACCGTGGTGGAGGAGCTCACATCTGAGCTGGGCTTTAAAGAATCTAATAGATTGAACTGAACGGCCAGCCTCTGCAGGGACTTGTTTTCCTTGACTCCATATTTGTTGAAAAAAAATTTTTTTTTCAATTTGGGCAAAAGATTGGAGGGGAAAAGTGATAGGGCTGTTAAAAAAAAAAAAAGAAAAGATGTATTCTTTTATGCCTAATTTTTTTCCCCACGAGGCACAAGGAGAGAACAGAAGGAAATAGGACAAGACAAAAAAAAAAGCAGAATAGCTTTGAAAGTGACATGTTGCAATTATTGATTACATACTATTATACTGAATTTATTATATAAACTATGTATTTACATAAAATCCTACAAAGTATATATGATATATTAATTATATGTTATATAACCAAATCATAGAAACATATCACTATATCACAATATATCTAATATATTATATTGTAATATGTGTCTAATGTATTATGACATAATTATATGTAATATAGTTTCTATGATTATATATTATGCTACAATAACATAATTATACAATGCATGATAATACGATATGCAATATAATTATTTGTTGTGTAAATTATATCTATTGGATTTCCTGTATGAAATAGCAAGCTGTTCTTAATAAGAGATTTATAGTTTTATGTACAAACTTCATTTTCTATTCTACTTTGCATGTGGAAATATTCATTTTCTTGGGTATTTAGAATTTAAAAATGCTTTAAAAAAAAGACTTACATAGTGGTTGTCTAGCCTAGTTTGGACAAAACAAAACTTAATTCAAGACAATGCAAATGAAAAGCTGAGAGTGCCTTAAAGCACTGCAAGAGGCTATCTTGACTAACCACCTCATTTGGAAGAAAAGAAATTTAAGCCCAGAGTCCTATAGGTAGTAAATTACAGAGTTAGGATTTGAACACAGAGCCTGTGATTTCAAAGCTAATGTTCTTTACACTGTCTTTTGCTGCCTTTTCTGGCTGCTTTCCTTTTTCTCAACACTCAGATGGGTCTCCTGCTAACTATGAGATCTTGGACAAGTCATTTGATCTCTGGGGACCTCAGCTGGTTCATCTGTCAAATGAGGCAGTAAGACTAGTTGATACATCAGGTCCTTTTCAGTCCTAAATCTAACGATCCTCCATTTTCAACAGAACCCCCAGGTCCTGACATATGGCATCAGAACTCAAAGGAATCTTTGACAGAAAGAGCTTTTTCATACTGATGATTTTCAGATTTATTTATCTAGTCCTAACCTCTCCTGGCCTCCAGTCTTGCGTCTCCCTCTATCTCCCTGGTCATCTTGGATGTCCCATGGGCACTGCAAACTCAACACGCTCAATGTAGAACTTGTTAACTTTCCCCGCAATCCTTGCCCTCTTCTAAATTTTCCTAGAAGACCACCGTACTCCCAGTCACCTCAGCTTGCATCTAGGGGTCATCCTTGAGTCCTCACTCTCTGACTCCTTCCCTCTATCCCCACCCATACAGAATCCATTGCCAAGTTTAAGCATTTCCATTGCTGTCATTCAGTCATGTCAGATTCTTTGTGGTCTCATTTGGGGTTTTTTTTGGGGGGGGGCAAAGATACCAGAGGGGTTTGCCATTTCCTTCTCCAGCTCATTTTACAGATGAGGAAACTGAGGTAAGCAGGGTGAAGTGACTTGTCCAGGGTCACACAGCTAGGAAGTGTCTGAGACCAGATTTGAACTTGGGAAGATGAGTCTTAGTGCTGTGTGCTATGTACTATGGCACCACTTAGCTGCCCCCTAAACATTTCTAACCTCTCTTGCCTAAGCTCCCCTCTCTTCTCTGGCACTGCCATCCCCTGGAGCAGGACTTCATCTCTGCTCATTGGCTTTGCTACCTCAAGTATCTCCCCACTCTTGTCCATCCTTCATGCAGTTACCAAAGTCATCTAAGGTACAAGTGTGACCTTTATTCAATGAACTCCAGTGGTTTCTTGTTACCTCCAGTATCAAATAGAAAAATCCTCTGTTTGAATTTAAACCTGGCCCTTCTGCCCCTCCAGGCTCCTCACTCTCCCTCCACATGGTCTGTAATGCAGGGTTTCTTCCTCTCACAGATACTCCATCACCTCCAGGCATGGCCATTCCTCTCATCCCTGCCTTTTGGTTTCCCTGGCTCCCTTCCAGACCCAGCTAAAATATCCCACTCTATAAGACTCTCTCAATCCCCCTTCTTGCTAGAGACTTCCCTCTGTCATTATCCCCAATTTGCCCCATCTATAACTGGTTTGTAAAAAACTCTTTGCATGTTTTCTGTCTCATTAGATTAGAAGCTTCTTGAGGGCAGCAGCTGCCAATCCCCCCTTGCCCTTTGCATCTGCCTGAAGTCAAAGGGGCAGGGACAGCTTTTGCCTTTCTTTATATTAGCAGAGTGCCTGGTGCAATGAATCCTTGTTGACTTCCTTTCGCCCAATCCCATCATTTACAGAGGGAGAAGGAAACCGAGATTAAGACAAAGCTGATAAAGCTAGAATTAGAATAAAGAGCTGGAAGAGACCACAAAGTTCACTGAAGGCATATTACACAAAATACTGCGCTTCTCAGGAAGACCTGGGCTCAAATCACTTCTCTGAGATTTATTAGCTGTGTGACCCTAGACAAGTTGCTTCCAATCTCTGAACCTAGGTGAGGCAGTGGATAGAGTACCAGGTCTGGAGTCAAGAAGACTCATCTTTGTGAGTTCAAGTCTGGCCTCAGACACTTGCAGGCTATGTGACCCTGGGCAAGTCACTTAAATCCATGCTTCAGTTTCCTCATCTGTAAAAATGAACTGGAGAAAGAAATGACAAACCACTCCATTATTTCTGTCAAGAAAACCTCAAAAGGGGTCAGAAAGAGTCAGATACAACTGAAAAACAAAATACAGATGATATCATGTATATAAACTGCTTGGCATGCATTAAAGTATCATATAAATGTCAGCTATTATAATTATCTTCAGCATTGTGACAGCATTATTATTGGGTAATAATAACTAAAATTTACATATCACTTTAAGGTTTACTTTACTTTACTTTAGGAATGTTTTCTCATTTCATCCTCATAACAACCCTGAGAGGTAAGTGCTATTTTTATCTCCATTTTACAGATAAGGAAACTGAGGCTGAATTGGTCTGAGGCACGATTTGAACATCAGGTCTTCCTGACTCCAGGTCCAGCCTCCTATCCATTGGGTCATCTACCTGCCTAGGTCACGTCCTTTACCACTCTGGAGCTCAAGTCAAGTTGGCTTGACCAGATGTCTTCTGAGGTCTCTTCCTGCCCCATCTTTGATACTAGGTTAACCTAAACTAGGCATCATCGACACAGAATTTGCTGTTCAGTCCTTTCAGTCATGTCCGACTCTTTGTGCCCCTGGGTGGGTTTTTCTTGGCAAAGACACTGGTGTAGTTTGCCATTTCCCTCTTAGTAAAATTAGAAGAAATTTAAAGGTCAGCTGGTCCAACTTGTTCATTTTACAGATAGAGAAAGTAAGACCCAAAGAGGGGAAGGGACTTGCTCAATGTCCCCAAGGTAGTAAGAATCTCTCTCTCTCTCTCTCTCTCTCTCTCTCTCTCTCTCTCTCTCTCTCTCTCTCTCTCTCTCTCTCTCTCTTCCATCTCTCTCTTATTCTGTCTCTCTCTGTCTCTGTCTCTGTCACACACACACGCGCACACACGCACACACACGCACACACACACACAAGCTGTTGCTAAGGTCTGCAGAACATCAAATACATCTTTTCTCCTCTGACCCTGCCACTGCTCTGGTCTAGATGTTCATCACCTCACACCTGGACTACTGCAATAGCCGGATGGTGAGTCTTCCTGCCCCAGATCTGTCCCCACTCCGATCTATCTCCATTCAACTACTAAAGGGATTTTCCAAAATCTCAGGTCACCCCTTCATTCAATGAATTCCAGTGGCTTCCTATGGCCTCTAGAATCAAATACAAAATGTGTTGTTTGGCATTCAAAGCCCTTTACAATCTGGGCTTCTACCTTTCCAGTCTTCTCCTTTCCTCCCTAACATGTACTCTTTTAAATTCAAGCCTCCTGGCTACTCCATGAACAAGACACTCTTATCTCTTGGCTCCAGTATTTCCTCTGACTGTCCCCTATGCCTGCGATACTGTCCCTTCTCCATTCTGACTACTGACTTCCCTGGAATCCTTCAAGTACCAACAATAACCCCACCTTTTGCTGGAAGGCTTCCTTTTTTATTATTTCCCATTTATCCTGTATTTAGCTTGCGTTGTATGTATTTGTTTGCATGGTGTCGCTCTCATTAGATCGTAAGCTCCTTGAGGGCTGGGACTGTCCTTTCCTGCTTGTTGTATCCCTAGTGCTTACCATAGTGCCTGCCATACGGTAGACACTTAACGATTACTGATTGACTAATTAATGTACAGAAAGAGCTTCACAGATTTTGAAGTGTTGTGTAAATTTGTTACCTATTGTCATGATTGTAGAAGAGTAGAAGAGGCCAGAAGAATATTGGAAATTAAAGATTACCTAGAATTGGACTGATGAACCAGACCATGCTGTACAGCTCATCGGGGAGCCCCATCTGCAGCAGTACGGGGGTCACGTACGCTGTCTCCATGGCGTAGCTGAACTCGATTCCAAAGAGGATGCAGCCATTAAATAGCAGCTCCCGGAAGGACCTCTGGGGGTGCAGGTCCCCAAAGTCAATCAGGTCTATAGGACAGGGTGTGTTGGGAGGAGGGGGTGGAGAGGGGCGGATATGTTTCCTCCTCTTAGGGTGTCTCTTAAAGTTGTTGGCCCGATGGCTGATGTGCCGAGTCACAGTTCCCGAGTACCCCGAGACCTGTGACCTCCAGAATTCCTGAGAAGTCAACGTAGGGAAGAGAACCTCACTTGGAGGAGAGGTCCCAGTCGTAGGAGGGATCATCCTAGGAAAGGAAGGTCAGTGGACGTTCCTGTGGGAAAGAGAAGTCAGATGTGTGCACTGGCTTCTATCCATCCATCCAGCCATTTCTCCCTACCTTTATCCAGCCATCCATCCATTTCTCCCTACCTTTATCCATCCATCCATCCATCCATCTCTCTATCCATCCATCCATCCATCCATCCATTTCTCCCTACCTTCATCCATCCATCCATCCATCCATCCATCCATCCATCCATCCATCTCTCTATCCATCCATCCATCCATCCATCCATCCATTTCTCCCTACCTTTTTCCATCCATCCATCCATCTCTCCACCCATCCATCCATCCATATATCCATTCCTTCCTGGTTATCCATGCATACATTTATCCATCAGTCAACCAATCCACAATGTTTATTGAATGCCTTCTGGGTGCTGGACATGGTACTAGGTGTGGAAGAAACAAAGGCAAAAGTGAAACCTTCCCTGCCCTCTGGAAATTCACATTCCTCGGTTCTAGCATTCACATCTACAAAATGAGGGGGATGGAACCAGATGGTCTCAGAGGTCCCTTTCAACTCAATCCTAAATATCTGTGAAGTAAGTCCAAGGAAACTTTGGGGCAGGGGTGGAGAGAGCCCTGGTGGCGGAGGGTCACTCTGTGAACACAGCGTCCTGGTCTCCCCCGTGCCTGAAATGCCCCTTCTCCTCACCTCTGCCTCCTACCAAGGAGGCCATGCCTGATCCTCCCAGTTGCTAGGTCCACCCTCATTGCTGCAAATTTATATCCAGCATTCACTTATCTGTGAATGTGGTGTCTCTTCCCTCGTTTCACGTTTGTGTATGTGTCGCCATAGACTAATCTAGGACAGTGGCCAGCATCCTGCAGACACCTAACACTTGTTCATGCATCGATTGATCAAGAAAATTCTCATGTCAGCAGGAACTTCCTACGTTTTCATCTTTAAATTTAACTTGTCTGAGTAATTTCCAATATTCCTCTGCAGTGTTCTTTCATTCCTTTCAATTAAAAAAAAAAAAGCTGTTCATGTTAGAGATTCAGGCAAACCCACAGACCAGTTAGGAAGGGGAGCATGGATCGAGTCACCTGGATGGTGACTGGGAGGGGAGATCTCATGGGAGGTCTTTGAACAGCTACTGATTGTTGTAGGGGAGGGAAATTCTTTCAGCTGAGGGTTACACTGAATGGAGCAACATCCCTTTCTGCTCGAAGGTTCTGTGTGACTCCCAGATGACAAAGGCAAGTCGAATCAGACTCTTGTTATCCTTCTCCCATCAACGCTGCCCATGAGCATAAATGTCAAAAGACAGAGCCTTCAGAGACTTTATGTGGTCAGATTCAACATCACCCATTTAGCATGGGAAGGAAGAGGTAGACCCCTAGAGGAGGCAAGGATCCTGGAGCTACAGCTGGAAGAGATCTCAGAGGCCAGTTGGCCCAAACCCTTTATTTTACAGTTGAGGAAACTGAGGTTCAAAGGATCCAAATGTTTTTCCCATAACTAGTAAGGATCAGAAGCAGGAATGAAGCCAGGTCTACCTGGATTCAAAGTGAGTTGTTTGATCCACTACTCTGCATTGATCCGTAATCTATTTCACCAGTGAGTTTTTCCCTTTCTCTGATGGTTCTATAGAAAATGAATACAAGAGACAACCGAGGGAAAGAAGTTTAAAAAGTTAGTTATGGTGTTGTATCTACCCGAGACTGGCAAGTTACAAAGGTCAGTAACGTTATCTGGCCAACTGATGCCATTTCAATTCATCCTTCATCATTTATTCCTGCCTTCTCCCTACTGCATGCACCCCCACCAAGACATGGCCTCCAACAGGGACTCTTGGATATTGTGAGATTGTTACTAATCAATCAACATTTATTAAATGCCTACTATGTGTTAGAGACTTTTTTTTATTAAGTCACAGAAGGGTCACGATCTGGATTGAGGGAGAGAATTCTTATACTGAGTTTCCCAAACTGAAAAAAATCCTTCTTGAGCCATTTATCTTATGATGAG
Organism: Bettongia penicillata ogilbyi; assembly: GCA_023548195.1. NCBI lineage: Eukaryota > Metazoa > Chordata > Mammalia > Diprotodontia > Potoroidae > Bettongia > Bettongia penicillata. Next base: position 4,513,927 of record JAJHZJ010000561.1, on the reverse strand, counting down.
AACCATGTTTAGTTAGTAGAAAATTTACTCTGAAAATCGCAAAAGTTTTCAATGTTTAATTTCATGGAATCAGCTCTAGGGACCAACTTAGAGATTGTTAGTTCAGCCCCCTCATTTTGCGGAAACCGAAAACTAGAAAAGGACATGGTTTGCCCCAAATCACACCAGCGGAGCCGATGTTTGGCTTTTGGTCCTGTGGTTCCAAGTTCATCGCTCATTTCATGTCTGACACCACCACAACTCTTGGTGATGCCCTTCAAGCATGTCCTTAAGAAATGTATTCCCAACCCAGAAAGAGAAACAAAGAAATTCCATAACAATATGATCACATTGTAGAATAAAGTGGTGGTGGTACCAGGTAGTGGTGGGACGGAAGGAGGGGCAGAGTTAAAAGGATTAGAAGGGATTTAGGAACTGGGATGGGAATGGGGTCCTCAGGTTGGGCTTACCCCCAGTGATCCTTGAACAACATTTCCTGATGACTCCAGTAGGAAAAAAAATTGTGTGGGATAGTCCAAAACAACCCCTCTGATTCTTTGGGCCTGTCTGAAATCCATAAGGCTTGTTGATGGCAGGCTCTCTCTGCTATAGACACGCCCCCTTCTCCTGCCTAACCGCCCCTTCCTCCTGCCCCTTTCTGGAATTTTCTATGCCTGAAAACTTCCAAACTCTACACCTGTATAATCACTGACCAATCCCCATGGCCTTCCTGATTGTGACATCACAGATGTGAAACCAATCAGACATACCTGTATGAGAACCCATGCCTTCAGATGTGGAGGTGAAGGAAGATCCAAGCATCCTACCCATCCATCAACTAAGAAGAGCAAGAAGAGCTTGTTGGCAGCTGGGCATGCCAAGTTGGAGGGCATGTCTTTCACAAGGTCATGACAAACTCTAAACCCTCCTATTGTGCCCTGAAGATGGGGGAATATGTGATGGAAAGAGCAATGAATATGGAGTCCAGGCATTTTAAACTTTTTTAAGCATTTATTGTTTAGTTCAGGGGTGGAGAACCTATGGCCTGGAGGCCACATGTGGCCCTCTAGGTCCTCAAGTGCAGCCTTTTGCCCACATCCAAACTTCACAGAACAGAATCAAAGATTTGTTTATGAAGTTTGGATTCAGTCAAAGGGCCTCACTTGAGGACCCTTGAGGCCGTAGGTTCCCCACTCCTGGTTTAGTTGCTGAAAATCTACTTACAGCCTGTGGTGTGCCAATTGTTAAATTTTCAGTGTGAACTTCTGCAATCAGCAAATGCTACAAATCAGGATTTGATTTATTTTTTGATCGATTGTCTAGACTTAAGAAACTGATGGAGAAAATGTTAATAATGGTAATTAAACTTGTGTGTCATGTGTAACCCCCACTGGTGGTTAAATATTTACCGGCATAGCCCTGCTTGCAGCACTGTGGAAGGATGGCTGCCACGGGTGAGATGGTACTCCTCAGATGGTGTCCTTAGACATCATGAAAACCAGGAAAATGAAGAAATATTTGCTAAGGGAAGCAATCATACTGGCATTCTGTGTCAGCCTCTTGTCTCTTTAATCAATATTTTAATTTCACTGGAAGAGTGAGCAGTGCTAACAGAGGACTTAGAGAAGTGTGACCTACTGTTAAGACTGAGACCTAGTCAAAAGAGAAATGGCACAGTAAGACCTTGAAAGAGGGCCAGGCCAAACAAGAGAATATATACAAAGCACTTCGCGAATTGTAAAGTGCTACAAAATGCTGTCTAGTATTATCCTGGGTTGAAATCATGGAAGGGAGGTCCTGGGTACAAATCTCTGATCTAAGCTGTGAGTCTACAGGTCATTTAACCTACCTGAGCATCATCCTTCAAAGTCTCTATTTTATCCCTTTAGAGAAAATTGTCCAGCCTCTAAGCAGTGATGGGAATTTCCTTTGTCACCCTACCTGAGAAGGGGGCCTAAAGAACATCCAGGACGGTTAATATGCTTACTGACTTTTTAGGAATTTTTTTTAAAGTCTAGACAGGTGATTTCATTGGCATAGGGCATTCCCGTGTAGAAAGCTCCTCTGCCTTTTCAGGTCTATACCTTGGCTGTAACTTAAAGGGTCATGGTTTCATAAGGGAGTTCAAAGGGTCCAGATAAACCCCCTGATTTTATGTGCAACTCAACTGAGGCCAGGAGAGATGGAAAGATTTGTTCTAACTTACATAGGGATTATAGTGTGATGGGACCATAGAAGGAGAGCTAAAAGGGAAGGCAGAAATCAGAGTCCAACCCTTTCACTTCTTGAATGGAGATACTGAGGCTGGCTAAAGAGCTTCCCTAACATCATACCTCTATGAAGGTATAGAACGAGGCCTTGAACCTAGGTTCTCTGATTCAAAGTCCAGCTCTTTGTACTGGAAAAGTAGCGAGAGGTCAGTGATCTGCCCAGGGTCTCAGAGCTCGTGTGGGTCCTGAGCAGGACTTGAATCTAAACCTTCCTGACTCTAAGACTATGTCTCCCTCCATTATGCCCAGCGCTGCCCTTCTTTATAAGAAATAACACTTGCAAATTACTCTAAAGTCGTTCAGTTAGTCAACTTGCATCTACTAAGCACCTACTGTGTGCCAAGCACCGTGCTAAGTACTGGGAATACAAAGAAAGGCAAACAAACAAAACCCAAAGCAAAAAAAACAAAAAACCCGAGTATCACTGCTCTCCAGAAACTCCCAGCTTAACAGAGTATCTATTTTCATCCTTATTCCAAAACTTGTTATAAATTATGGAAGTAAGCTCCACTGTGACTGTAGGTCTATATTTTCACTAAACACAAGTGAGTAGAGAGGAGACAAGTTCAAATCCTGCCTCTGACATAAGCTGAGTGGCCTCAAGTAATAATAAAAATTATAGGTAGCATTTATATAGCACCTACTATGTACCAGGAACTGTGTTAAGTGCAACAAATATCTCATTTGATCCCTACAACCTTAGGGATGTAGGTGCTGTTATTATTGTCCTTTTACAGTTGAGGAAACTGAGGCAAACTGAAGTTAAGTGCTTTGCCCAGGGTCACACAGCTGATAAATGTCAGAATCTGGATTTGAATTCAGAACAGGTCTAGCACTCTAGCCCCCAACTCTGCCATGATTATGCCAGACTTCACCGAACCTCAATTTCCTCATCTGTAAAAATTGTTAATAATAATAATATATATGTATGTAGTAATTATATCACTAGGTTATTGTGTGGAATTCAATAAGATAACATAGTAAAAAATGTCCTAAGCCCTAAAGTTCTGCATTAATATTATCTTAATAAATATGTAATTATGTGATATATTCATATTAATATCAGCTGCTAGAAACCTGATCTTTAGGGTCATGCAGCATCTTTCCCATAATTTGTACCCAAATATTTCCCAAATCCTCATTCCAGACCTTTTCTGCCTTTTTTGGTCCCATCCTTATCATCCATCAGGGAAAGAATCATGGAAAACTAGGCTTAGAGGGAGATGAGACCTTCAAGTACATGCAATCTAACCTTGTCCAGCAAGAAACTGAGGCCCATTCAGAAGCCAAATGAGATGAGTCACTGAACTTTGACTCCAAATCTATCACCTTTCAAGACACCACACTGCTGTCCACTAGAGAAGGCTACTTAGAAAAAGTATTGGAACTAGGGAAGGCCCAGGAGCTGTCTCCCAGACCTTACACCTACATTCTGATCTTAGCTCTATAACTAATGAGTTTGGGGACCTTAGACAAGTCACTTACCATAAGGATGGGGCTAGACCTAAGGGAGTGGTGCTTGCTAAGCCATATGGAATCAGATTTTGAGCTGGGAAGAATACCTAAAGTCATCTATTCCAGAGGTACAGAGCTGGCAACACTCCCCCAGTGCCACTTGCACCAGACTAAAATGTTGTTGGGAAACATTTTCAAAAATAAATAAAAATACAATAGAACAATAAATAATGTTCATATATGGTTTTCAAAGTCAGTATGCAGTGGATAGAGCACTGGCCCTGGAGTCAGAAGGATCTGAGTTCAAATGTGGTCTCAGGCACTTACTAGCTTTGTGACCCTGGGCGAGTCACTTAACCCTGAGTGTCTCAGAAACAAAACAAAAAAACAATGTCAGTATGCAACAGGATATTCATGGTTTAGTGGCCCCATTTCTATTTGAATTTGACACCACTGATGTAGTCCAGTTCTTTCATAAAGGGAAGAGGAGGAAATTGATGCCTAGCAAGGTTAAGAGACTTGTCCACAGAGTAAGTGAAAGAGCCAGGATTTCAATCTATCTCCTCTGACCCCAAAGGCAGGACTGCTGATTTAAGAGAAGTGTCTCCCTGGCTCCCATACCATGGACACTTCCTTCAACTTGACAAGCCTGAGCTATATCTTCAGTGTCTTTGCATCCATGATATGTGCCACCACCACCACCCCAAATATTTTCTCCTTTGATCAGTTTCCTTTTCAGACACCAGTGACTCTCAAGACCACAAGGGAGATTTGTCTGGATCACATTAATAATACCAGTAAGAAATAAAAATGGGGATGGCTAGAGGGTTCAGTGGATGAAGCACCAGGCCTGGAGTAAGCAACACCTGAGTTTAGGTGTGGCCTCAGATACTCACTAGCTGTGTGACCGTAGGCAAGTCACTTAACCCTGTTTAATTCAGTTTCTTTATCTGTAAAATGATCTGGAGAAGGAAATGGCAAACCACTCCAGTATCTTTGCCAAGAAAAGCCCAAATGGGGTCTGGAAGAGTTAGACATGACTGAAAAATCCAAAGGAATAAAATTGCCCAGTGAAAACATCTTTTCAGAAGCCATGTACAGTGGACATGAGGCCTTTTGTAGGAGGGAGGATGTGCCCTAACTCCACCCTCCTTTCTCAGTAGGCAAAGCTCTACAATCCCTCAGTTCCACCTTTTCTCCACCCAACCCTAGCCCTTCTAACCTTGGATCCCCATTGTTTCTTAGTCCCTCCTTCCTTCATATTCTCCAGCCTGTTTGAGGAAGGGTCAAATCCTTGGATCTTTCACATCTTTGTATGAGTTGAAGACATTCCTTAGTTTCTTCCAATAGTATTTGAGTTTTAAGTCAGATTTGGAGTTACTGATTTTAAAAGGTTCCTTCCCTTTTTTTAAAAAAAAATAATAGACATTATCAAACCTACAGGGAAATATTGGGGGTATGGAAGTTTCTAAGTACCCTAACATTATACTAGATACTTGTTAGTATAATCATGTTAGTATAATTATAATAAAAACAATATTATCACTAGCCTAACAGCAATTATTACATTAATCATATATTTTATTTTTATGCATCATAATGTGTTATATAATTATAACGTTCTATTATATCAATCATATTATTATAATTGTGTTAACATTAATGTTGTTTAGTCACATCTGAGTCTACATGACCCAGTGGACCATAGCATGCAAATACTTTCCATGGGGTTTTCTTGGCAAAGATACTGGAGTAGTTTGCCATTTCTTTTTCCAGTGGATGAAGGCAAGCAGAAGTTAAGTGACTTGCTCAGGGTCATACAGCTAATAAACATATGAAACATGGTGCCACCATGCAACTCTCCAAGACTGTAAGTGATAATTGAGATGGTGATCTGCTTTGTTGGAGGGAGTGAAACTTACAAGCCTGGTCCCATCTCTCCTCCCCATCACCTTTAATTTAAAATGGAAGTAATAACAAATCACACTGATGAAATAGTTTAAAAGCTCTTGCTAAGCATTTTATGGTACTTTTTTAAAAGTCTAAAAACAAGGCTGATCTTCCAGAGCCAATGCAGATAATCTTAAAGTTTTTGCTTCACAAACTCAGTTCCTTCTTCCACCTTTCCATTCTCCCCCTCGCCACCCCCACGGCTTTAATTTCCTAGTGTAAAAAATAGCTGTCCCCAGAAGGCTCCCCATCTCTCCTAGCTGAAGCTTTCTGTTCATAGAGGGCTGCTGGGAGATCTCTCCCCTGACAATGACTGCTCTTTTCAGGTGAGAAGAACCATTGAGGTGAGAAAGCAACATGAGCCTGCAGTGAGAGAGGCTTGGGTTTGAATTTGGCTTTAGACGCTTTCCATCTGGGTGAGCCTGATCGAGGCAGCTGACCTTTGCACCTCGATATCCTCATCTGCAAAATGGGAGTTTTAGCAAGAGCTGCTGGGAGGATCAGCTAAAATCGTCTCTGTTTAGTGCTCGAAAAGCTCAAAATACTTTATAAATGTGCTCTATGATGACTGGACATTTGAAGGGCTGGAGAGGGAGGGATAAGATTTGTCTTCCTTGCGGGGGGAAAGAGGGGGCAGAAACCAAGAAGTCAATTTCAGCTCAATGTAAGGACGAACTTTGTAACTGGGGGACCTCCTCAAAGGAACTGGTTGTGTTGGGAAATGGGGAGCACCCCTCACTCACAAAGATTCAGTGACTACTTTGGGGTGTGAAAGGAGTCATCTCATTCAAGTAGGGGTTGATCCTTTTCAAGTACTTTAAGATCTCAGATGGCACAAGGCCAGGAGTCAAAAAGGTCCGGGTTCAGATCCAGTCTTAGACATTTACTAGCTATGTGACTCTGGGCCACTTAGCCTCTGTTTGCCTCAGTTTCTTCATTTGTAGACTCGAAATAACAGTACCTCCCTCTCAGGACCTGTTGTGAGAATCAAATGAGGTCATATTTGTAAAGTGATATACAAATCCTAGTTATTATTAATTATTCCACTGCCTCGGTCCCTAGGTTCTGTGATAATCTGTGCTAAACCATTTTAGAAACACACTAGACTTATACCCTGAGGCCAAAACCTCACTTCAAGCAAGCAAGAATTTAGGTTGGGGTCAAGTGAAAAAGAAAACTGGCCTTGGAACCCCACCATCTACATTCTAATCCCACTTCCATCCCAAGTTGACCTCCTTAATGCCTCAGTTTCCTTATCTGTAAAATGAAGGCCAGTTGGAATTAGTCTCTAAAGTGTCTCCCAGTTCTCATTCTAGGATCCTATGATGAAGTGAGGTTTTTATCTTTGGGCTGCTCTTCTTACTTGGGAATTAATTATAATAGTTAAAAATTATATAGCACGTATTATGTGCCAAGTATGCTACAGTTATTATTCACTTCAACACTGGTAGGTAGGTAATATTGTTATCACCACTGTTTTACAGACGAGGAAACAGGTTAAGTGACTTGCCCAGGCTCATACATATCTGAGGCTGCATTCAAACTCAGGTCTTCTTGATTCCAGACCCAGCATTCTACCCACTCTATTAGGATAGGATGAATATAATGTACTATGATGATAATAAAACACCCTCACTAGAGCAAAGCTATACCTGAGAAAGTTTACTTGGAAAAAAAACTTACAGTTTTTCATATCTGAATTTAAGTGAATGGTGGTTGGGGGTGAGAGTGGAACTCCGCCAAAAATAAAATCAAATTAGAACTAGGTTATGTTGACATTTTTAAAGCCCAAACAGAATTTTACATACTAATTCCCATCTGAAATTAACCTTTGTCTCCTAGTTCATATCATTTTCATTAAGTCACCCCAGGAGGTTAGGAGGTGGTGGGGCATACTGTATAGAACCCAGGAATTGTCAACAGGGGGATGAGTTCGAATGCTGCTTCAGGATACTTCTCAGCAATTTGATGCTGGGCAGGTCAGATCAACTTTCTGAGACTCACCTTCCTTCTCTTTAAAATGAGGTCAACAATAGCACTGACCTCACAGGGTGTTTTGTAAGGATTGAAGGAAGACATCTATGAAAAAAGCCCTTTACAAACCTAAAAATACTAGCTAGCATTACACAAGCCCTTCTACAATCAACGGGAAATACACTAAAATCTCTGGCTTCCAAAAGGTCAAATACTTTGGGGAAAACCCTTTTTTAGTATAAGGAAATCACTGAACTTATGAAATGCCTTAAGATTTATTGGAGGCAGCCAGCATCTGAAACCATATTGATGAAAGTGGACCACACCTGTGTCTTTTTTTTATGTTTAAAATTGCCCGGAAAGGAAATTTTGCTTCCATGTTTCCATTTCTTCTCCCAGTGTCTTCTCAAATGGGGAAGACCCCCCTCCATACCCTCACACTATTTCATCACAGGTAATCATTTCACTTAAGTCATCTCCTTCTCTTCTGGTCAAGTCTCATTTAAAAGTTCCTTCTAAGAAATCTTTCCCAGACCAGCTCTGGTTCCTAAAGACAGGTACAGGTAAGATCTCCAGAAGCAGTGACTGCCTGCCTCATCATTGATTGTTCATTTCTTCTTTGGGGACATCCCTCTCCTTTGCCCTGGATCTTCCAGACATGTCAGACAATTCACTCTGAGAGTCTCTTGTTTAAAGATCTTTCCTTCTGTCTCATACAGTGCTTTGTACCCTTTTTCTCTCCCTCCCCAATAAATGCTGAGTAATGAGGTCACCAGCAAGACAAAGATAGTCATGGAAATATTGAAAATTTTAAAGACACTCTTTCTACCTGGGGATAAGTTAATAGAATTTGGAGACCTGTATGTTCAAAAAAATCGCCGATGGGCACACACCCTCTTTTTCCCCAGCCAAAATCCAGCCTTTTTGCTATTCTTAACTCAAAGAATTACCAAAACTAGATCACATTTGCTAAGCTCAGCTCCGAGATGCCGGCAAAAGGAGGGGAGTGGCGGAGCTCTGCCCGACTGTCTATCAAAGGACCACAGGTAAACTTGAGGGTGTAGGGTTCAAAGCCAGCTTAACCTGACTAGGGAATGGGGGAAATCTTCTTGCTTCCCCAATGGGGTAGAGCTCCACTCTCCCAGTTCCTTCCTCTGTCTTTCCATCCCCCCCCCCGTGACTTTAATTTTCTGGTGTAAAAAATAGCTGTCTCCAGAAGGCTCCTTCTCTCTGCTAGCTGAAGATTTGTATTCACAGAGGGCTGCTGGGAGATCTCTCTGCTGACAATGAAATTCATTAGAAATAATCCACAAAGAACAAAGGTTCCCCCAGCCAAACCTCCTGTCCCCCCTTTTGGGGGTAGCTTTTTCCTGCTTGGGGGCCTAGCTAGGAAGCATCATTCTTCCCCCGGCATCCTCGGAAGCTTGGGTGGGGGTGGGGGAAGGTGGTCGGTGCAGTAGGAAATGGTGGTACCTGTGATGAAAGGGGGCAGCATCCCTTCTCAAGAGCTGCTTGACTGACTTGCCTCATCCCAGGCTGTGCTTCCTAGGCCCAGGCTCTGGCTGCTGTCCCTCCTGCAGCATCATCATCTCTCCGGCTCAAGGAGCCTGCGTTGTGGCTGGGGAGGCTGCGGATGACATCACTGCTCTGGTCCTCCTGCCTGTCTGCCCAGGGGAGCTGCTGCGGAAGCATCAGCAGGTCTGGGCCCGCTTCCTTAAAGGGGCAACTGCAAGGCAGGGGAGCTGCTGAACCTGGCTGTGTGGGGCCAGCCACAAAAAGTCCAGCAGCAGCAGCAGTAATAATACTGATGCTATTGTGTGCATGGTAAGAGACTGGCATCCAGAAATCCCAGCTCACTGGGGAAAGAGCAAAGAACACCTAAGCAACACCAGCCTTAACATGTTTTTGGGAGCATAAAGATGGAGAATTGTATCCTAACAAAAACCTATACAATATCAATGAAAAGCAGGGTTTATCACCCTACAGTGACTATGGTGTGATTAATATTCCTGATTCCAAGAGGCATATGAAGATCCATGATGTAGGCCAAGGGTTCTGAACCTGGGGTCTGTGAACTTGGTTTTTGAAACAGAGAGAGACAGAGACAGAGAGAAAGAGATAGATAGACAGACAGATAGATAGATAGATAGATAGATAGATAGATAGATAGATAGATAGATAGATAGATAGATAGGTGGATAGGTAGAGATGGATAGATATAGACCATACATATGGAGAAAAATAAATGATGATGATGATAGATAAAAGGTAGATAGATAGATAGGTAGACAGCTAGATAGATAGATGAATGTTGGGTTGGATAGATAGGTGGATAGGTAGGTAGACGGATAGATATAGATAATGCATATGGAGATAAATAGATGATAGATAGATAAATGGATGGGTGGTTGGATAGATAGGTGGATAGATATAGATCATATATATGAAGATAAATAGATAATTATAACCAGTTCAATATAGTTGGTTCTTTTTGTAATCCTATGTATTTTTTCCATTTAGAAACATTTTTCTGAGAAGGGGTCCAGAGGCTTTACTAGATTGCCCAAGGTTCTAGAATGTTCTACAAGCATAATGAACTATGCTGTGGATATTTTCAGAGCATAAAATAGATTTAAAATGAATGAAGGAATTGATGAATGAAAAAGCATTTATTAAATGCTTACTATGTGCCTAAGTGCTTACAAAAATATTGCTGGAACAAACAGATATTAATTCCTAGAGAAATAACAAAGGCTGCCAATATAGAGCTGCTACTGGATTTTTTGAATTTGACCAACAGTGGTTTTGCTCCACTCAGAGCCTGTGAAATGGTTAAGAGCAATCTGTGTGGGAATGGGATGAGGGATCTTTATGTGCCTGAAAGAAGTCTAACACAATGAAAATGTCAGTTAAATCAAATGAGAGAAGGATTATTTACTGTTAATATAATGAGCAACAGAATGGTTATATCAAGGGAGAAGGTGATTGAAAGGGTAAATTCCCTACAAATCAGAAAGTGGAACGGTGAAACAATATCCGTAATTATTGTCTGAAAGATTTCACTTTTGTGCATGAATCGCTAGCAACATTTTTTCCCAGTTTCTTTTTTCTTTAAATTTAATTTTATAGCTAAGTCCTGATTAGTGCAAATAATGAATTGTATGAAGTTATAATTACATGTACAATATGACAATTTGTTCCAGCCCAATGGAAATACACAATGAAAATTGTTAAAATCTGTATTAATTTAACAAAACAGCAAAGGATTTGAAAAATGCATTTCTGGTTAATTTATTACAAAATAACAGAGTAGCTGTTAAAACAGGCATAAAGAAAATATTAAAATATTTTAAAGTATTTTCTTTTAAAATAAAATTAAAACTTAAAAAATATAATGAATATTATATTTAAAGATAAGCCTACATGGATGATATAATTAAAACACTGTCTTTCAAATATTTTAGGGTGTGGAGAACCTGTGGTCTCGAACTTGTAGGAACTCAGGTGAAGCATTTTGACTGAGCCCAAGTTTTACAGAATAAAACCTTTTATTAAGGGGATTGTTTTGTGAAGTTTGGATTCAGTTAAACAGCCATACTTGAGGACCTAGAGGGCCACAAGTGGCTTCCAAGACTCAGGTTTCCCTATCCCTGTGGTGTCTTCTTTTTTTAAAAATATTTATGTTCCTCTTGAGGAATTTATATGCTCATCTTCTTACACAATGAGTTGGATGACCTGGGACCATTATCTCAAATCAGCAATATTTTGAACGCAATATTATTGTCCTTATAATATTTTTTAACAGCTGGGCAAATCCATCTTTAGTCACTGATACTTTCTTATTTGACTCTCTAAGGGCTGGAAGTCATCTCAATGGGTGTAGCAGCCAAAGGATTTTAAATTCCCTTCGCATTACCTCCCAGTGAAAGTATTAGGCAATCCTTAGGCACTATAAATCCAGGTTGAATTTTTTCTTTCTTAGAAATGTAAGTTCTACAAAGCATCCTTTTCCAGAGTTAGCTTGTTTCACCTACGTTAAAAGTCTGTTAATCAAGGTATCTGCCTTCTTTGATTATTTTCTGCAAAATATCAGAATATTTAGCTAATTTGTTATTGTTGCGTTGTTTCAATCACAACTCACTCTCTGTGACCCCAATTTGGGGTTTTCTTGGCAAAGATACTGGAGTGGTTTGCCATTTTCTTCTCCTGTTCATTTTACGGATGAGGAAACTGAGGCAAACTAGCCTAAGTGACTTGCCCAGGGTCACCCAGCTAGTTAGTTTCTGAGACTGGATTTGAACTCAGGTCCTCCTGACTTCAGTGCTGGTGTGCTATCTACTAAATTACCTAGATGCCCTAGCTAATAATAATAACTAACATTTATATAAATGCTTACTATATGTTTAAAAAACAAATGTTAAAATGATTTTTTACATGTAATTGGAGAAAAGTAAAATATTAAATTAAAAAATCAGAAATACTATGTGCCAAGTGCTGTGCTAAGCACTTTATAATTATTATTTAATTTGATTCTCTCAACAACCCAGAGAGGTAGGTACTATTATTATCTCCATTTTATAGCTGAGGAAACTGAGGCAGGCAGAGGTTAAGTGACTTGCCCAGGGTCACACAGATAGGAATAAGTATCCGAAGCCAGTTTTCCTGTCTCAGGTCTGGTGCTCTATCCATTCTCTAACCAAGCTGCCTTGTATGTCCTTATATGTCCTGGCTGGTCTTTCTGGTAATTTTAACATTATGTAATTGAACTTGATTTTTAAAGCAGGCAGTCCAGCCAATGCACACTTAAAAAGTTTCTTTACTGCCCACTTAATTTCCATTTTCTTTCACTTCCTTAAATAAACTTGGAGCTTTTGTCTGAATAGGCTTCCTTGCTGAGAGGAAGGTGTATCACTGTAATCCTTAGTCCCAACAGCTAAAAGATTCTCCATTTCTATTTCTACAACACCGTCCTTTCCTTGTGGTTGTTTGCAAACCACAGAAAACTGGTACAGCTTTGCCCTTTTCTTTTCTTTTCCTTGGATGTTTTATAACATTCTATACTCTAGATTCAAGCGTTCTTACATTGTCCTATTTTAATAGTACTTAGGACCACATTCGTGGCATTCAGTCTTATCAGTTTTGACAAATCTTTATTATCAATGTTTTCACCATCACTTTCTTAAATTTACCAGCGCTTCTTAAATTGTGGGTCATGACCTCATTTGGGGTTGTGAAATATCTGTAAATTTACAGTAAATTTATCGTAAATCAGTAAAAGATTTCTGAATGTGCAACAACCAAAAATTAATAAAAAATCAAACTCGTAATGAATTCAAGATGTTTCTGGCAGTGCTTACCTGTGTTGCATCGAACAGCTTCACTGTAGCTTTGGTTCTGAACACAAAGCATGAGCATTTTGCCCTGTGCATGCCCTCAGGCATGCAGCATCATTGAATGCTGCTGAAAAGGGTGGTCCTGAGTGGAAAAAGTTTAAGAAGCCCTGTCCTAGACAACTCACAAAACAATAAATCAAACCCTGATTTATAACATCTGCCACTTTCTGAGGTGTGAATGTTCACACTGAAATTTTTATTATCAGATCTTGTGAGGGTGTGAGCTGGCTCCAGCACAGCCCTGGCTATTATACATTTGATGGTTTTCTAGGTTTTTTTCCAGTTCTTCCTTCTTAAAAAATAAAGTTGCTACAAACATTTTCTTATATGTGGGTCCTTTCTTTTGATCTCATCTTTCTTAACATAAATTGCCACTTATTTATTTTTTCCTGGAGTGCTCAGAGCTTGGTCAGGCATCAGAGACACTGAGCTCACATAGCTGGTCTGGATTTTGTCCTGCTACTGGATTTCAGTGACTCAGGAAGAAAGAGTGAGGATGACAGCTTTGTACAACTCTATCTCACAAGTCCAATTCACCTACAAGTCAAGATATCACCTTATGATGCCAGTGGTCCTCCTAAAAAATGAAGGACAAAAGAAATTGATTACCCAAGGACACCACACAACATATGACCTCCAAATATAAGCCAATTACATTTTGAATATTGTATAGAAAATACAGATTGTATCAATCAAATACATATATACATGTATATATGTGTACAAACACAAATCATACTAGAAAATTATATATTGGCTGAGAAACAAAAAGGATATGTTTAAAAAGTCTGGGGTAGGAAGGATTGGGTGGTGGTAAGGACTAAGTCATTATTGACTTAACGATTAATTTAACAAGGCACTAAAAAGTACCTAACATTTACATTACCTTAATTTATTCCCTCAAAGCTTTTGACTCAATCCTACACTCATGTCTTAATCACACACTGCAAATATATACAAGAAGTCTAAGCACAGTGAAAATGCTTGATTAGTCAATGTTCTCATAGAAAACTGTTCTTTATTTAAAACATGACATCGATATAATAAGGCAACTAGGTATGTAGGCCCAGAGTTAGAAAAAAACAGTTCAAATCCAGCTTCAGACACTTGCTGGCTGTGTGACCTTGGGAAAGTCACTTACCTCAGTTTCCTCAACTATAAAATGGTGATAATAGTTGTACCTATCCCTCAGTGTTGTTTTAAGGATCGGTGACATAGCTAGAACAAAATGATACAAGCCATGATGATAATGATAATGGTGATGTCACAAAAATATAAATCAAAACATCTTCCAGGGAGACAGTTTAAGTCCATTCTGGTTCTGTCTAGGACCAAACCCATTATCATTACTCTTTTAAAAAAATTTATTTAATATTTTATTTTTCCCCAATTCCAAATAAAAATAATTTTCAACATTCATTTTTAAAATTAAGTTCCAAATTCTTTCCCTCTCTTCCCATCCCTTCTTGTTGGAAGTCAAACAATATAGGTTATACATGTATAATCATGTAAAACATATTTCCATATTAGTCATGTTGCATTATCATTATTCTTAAACAGAACTGATTATAGCTTTCAAGTCAAAGAGGGAGCTGTACAAAAACATTGTATTAACCACTTGATGTACACGGATGAAGGGCTGCACATGACGTATCTCCATTGGAAGAACCATTACCTCCAATGATATCAAAACATCATTTGGATTCAATGGTTATAAATTTCTCAATGGCACCAAGCAGAATTGGGACTGAAGGTTTTGGGTTTGAATGTAGAAGCCAAATGGAACAACTAGGTGAAGGTGACATTTACAGTTACTGCCTCTTCTCTCAAGAAAGACAAAAAGCCTAAGACTGTCAAGAGAAAACTGAGCTGAGTATATTAAAAGGTTGACCACCACCCTGAAATCAAAGTTTAAGGATACACTTAAAACAATTGGCACTTCTGTAATATCAGTCTTCATGTATACTTTTGAAATGATAAAATGGATGATGGCAGATTTAGAAGAACCCACAAAATGTTGATAAAACATAGTGCTCCTCACCCCAACGCATAAGAATGCTTCCCGATCAAAAGAAAGATACGTATTGATAGATGTTCTGAGTTTGCTGTTGACTCATTTTTTCAGTTGCATGTGACTCTTCACATTCCCATAGGGGGTTTTCTTGGCAAAGATACTAGACTGGTTTGTCATTTCCTTCTCTGGCTCATTTTAGAGATGAGGAAACTGAGGCAAGCAGAGTTAAGTGACTTGTCCAGCTCACACAGCTAGTATCTGAGGTCAGATTTGAACTCGGGAAGATGAGTGTTCCTGACTATAGCCAGCAATCTATCCATTGCAGGGTCATCTAGCTGCCCAATGTTGTGAGAGTGCATGATAAATGCTAAAAATTTATAGGAATGCTTTTGGAACCATCAGAACTGGCTTCACAAAGCAATAGTAAAGATAGACTACAGATAAATACTGCTGGTTTTGTTAGGTGTAACCAAAAGTGGTTTAGTTCTGGACTGAGCCTATAAAACAGCTAAGATCCAAGAATGAAATCAAATCCTCTCCCCTCCCCTGGAGACTTGCACACGAACTCCACCAAAAATATTTGGCAAAGAAGTGTCCATCGAGTCACATGGATTTATTTATAAAAATAGAGGAGTTTAAGATAGTGATTCAAGATAGAGTCATGATCATTAGAAATTACAGAAAGTTTATTCTTAAGGGGTTTGAAATTATTGATAGATGTTGATTTTATAAAATTTAACATCTACCAGATGCCAACAGTAGATAGAACCCTGGACTTGGAATCAGGAAGACTCTCCTTCATGATTTCAAATATGGTCTCAGACATTTACTAATTGTATGACCCTGGGCAAGTCACTTAACCCTATTTGCCTCAGTTTTCTCATCTGTAAAATGAGCTGGAGATGCAAATTGCAAACCAATCCAGGATCTTTGCCAAGTAAACCCTGAATGGTGTCAAGAAGATTCAGACATGACTGAAATGAGTGAGCAGCAGAAGATGCCTACAAAGACAAAATCAGGAGGCTGAATTTATGCTCCTGGAGTTCTCCATCCTTTACAAGTGAATGAATGACATATCCCCTGAGTACAAATGCAAACCCCCAAACACCCTTGAGAATTCAACAAGGAAGCTGTATTAGAACCAGAGCACCATTATAGACAGAACTATTGGACACAATTACCCAACTATAGCATTGATCCATTCAATTTTAATTTTTTAAAAAAATAAACAAGAATTTCTTTTCTTTTTCTCTATAAAAGAAAAAGAAAACCCTTATAACAACTACACACACACACACACATACACATAGAGTCAGGCAAAACAAAGTCCTATATTGGCCATCTCTCTCTCTCTCTCTCTCTCTCTCTCTCTCTCTCTATATATATATATATATATATATATATATATATATATATATATCTGTGTGTGTGTGTGTGTGTGTGTGTGTGTGTGTATGTGTGTGTACATATATATATATCTTTAGATAGATATAGATATATTTACATTTATGGGCAACTAGGTGGTACATTGGATAGAGTGCTGGGCTTAGAGCAGGAAGACTCATCTTCCTGAGCTCAAATATGTCCTCAGATACTTACTGGCTGTGTGACCCTGGGCAAGTCATTTAACCCTGTCTACCTCAGTTCCTCATTCACAAAATGAGCTGGAGAAGGAAATGGCAAACCATTCCAATATCTTTGGCAAGAAAACCCCAAATGGGAATCTGATGAAGAGTTAGACATGACAGAATAGCAAGAATATATATACATATATAAAATTTTATACATAAATCTCTTTACATACACATATACATACATATATATGTATATGTACACACATATTAGTAATATTTTTAATAGATATCTCCAAATCAAGTACTCATTTAATGGAGGAACTGTCCAAAGAAGAAGTCCTTGGAAGAGAAACAGATTGGAAATGTATTCTTAACCAAGTAAGGAAAAGAGACAACTACAAAAGATAAAATAGACAACTTTGTATATAGGAAACTGAAAAGTTTCTGCACAAACAAATTTAATGTACACAATAAGGGAAGTAGTTGAATGAGGAAAAAAAATCTCTGTATCAGATTTCTCTCATAAGGGTTTGGCATCCAAGATAATAAACAATTAGCATATAATATATATTTACATACATACGTGTTAACATACACAGGCACAAGAGCTATTCCTCAATATCTAAGTGGTCAAAAGCTATCAACAAACAGTTCTCAAAAGAAGAATTGGAAATTATTACCTATGAAAGAATGTTCAAAATCACTAAATTGCCAATAGAAACATCCCTGAACTTTTACCTCCCACCCTGAAAATTGGCAAAATTCACAAAAGATGGGAATAATCCATGTTAGAGGGGATTATGGGAAGATAAACACCCTAAAGGCATTGTGGGTAGAGTAAATCAGTACAATTATTTTAGAAAGCAATTTCAATTTATGCAAAGTGACTAAAATATCTATACCTTTGACCTAGAGATTCTAGTTCTGGTCTTATACTCAATAAGGAGTATGATTGACAGGCTGTTGATAAGGAGGTTGTTGGTGAGAAGATCCCCATGTATACCATAATGTTTATATGGGCACTTCTTTTTGTGATGTGCTCAGATTGGAGAATGGCTAAGCAAATTGTGGCATATGCATGTAATGGGATATGACTGTCCTATAATAAAGGATGTATAGAGAAGAATATGGATTGTGAAGTAAGTGAAACAAAGTAAGCAGAGCCAAGAAAACAATCTACACAATGACTACGGCAATGTAAGTGGAAAGAACAACCACCACACAATCAAAAGTGAATGTTACAAAATCACAAAGAACAAGCATGGCCCCAAAGAAAAGAAATGAGAAGACACCCCCCTACCCTTTGCAGAAGTTGGAGGTGCACAGTTGCGTTGCATTGCACACATTGTCGGATTTTCTTAATGTATTGATCAGTTGTGTTGACTTTTTCACCTCTTTTTAACTGTATTATTTGTTATAAGGAGAGGAGGCAGGAGGGATACTGAGGGAAATAGATTTTATCTTTGCCACATCTCTCAAACATGCTTCCTTTCCTCCTCTAGCACCGTGGGCCCCCCTCATCTCATACCTGAACTACTGCGATAGCCTGCTGGTTGGGTCTGCCTGCTTCAGAAGGTCTCATCCTCACTGGAATCTGCTGTCCATGCAGCAATCAAAGAGATTTTCCTAAAGCTCAGGTTGGGTCATTTTTCAAAAAGCTCTAGTGACTCCCCATTGCTTCCAGTATACCTTGCTCCCTGACCCTTACCTGGCTTCCTCCTAGAAACAAAACACACACACTCTCTCAGCTCTGGGCATTCTCTCTTACGGTGCCTCCCATGCCTGGAATTCTCTCTCTCTTTTGCTCTACCTATTGACCACCCTGGCTTCCTTTCACTCCCAACTAAATTTCCATCCTTTGCTGGAAGCCTTCCTCAACCATTCTTTGTTCCATTGCCTTTCCTCAGTTAATTACTTCCTATCTATCCTGTGTAGAACTTGCTTTGTATGTATTTATTTGCCTGTTGTTTCCGTCACTAGACTGTGAGCTCCTTGAGGGTAGGCACTGTCTTTTGCCTCTCTTTGTGTACCCAATGCTTAGCACATTGCTCTGGCACATAGTAGGGACAAAATAAATGTTTATTGATTGATTGAAATTATTATCCAATTGACATCAGTAACAATTCATTTTTAACAAACATGTTACAAAAAGACAAATAGTTAAAAGTATATTCAGTGCAATCACCCAAACTAACTTTTCCCGTGACTCTCCAGCACTACGTTGGAGCCAACAGAGTGTGACCATTTACATGGTATGTAAAAGTGCCCTACCTCTCCTTCGGAATTGTAATTACTGTTTATTTTATGACTTGCTGGGCTGTCTAGAATTGGTTACCTACTCTTGATATGAAATCTCTCCAGGATCCAAAAGGACATGTCCACATTGAGTCTGCAGCTAGATACGGGACAAAACACATCTGGATGGCGCTTGCTACCTCCATGATTAAAAGTCAAAGATAAATCCTTGATTCCTGGATGTCTCAAACTCTGTAGGATGTGACTTCAATAGTGCGGAGAACAGCTATTTTCTCCTTTCTACTATATCTTTTCGTCTTTTTAAAATTCTTGCCTCTGAGAGGTGCCCCCTTACTCTATGTGTCCACACTGCCTCCTAGGCCAGGATGGTCAGAACTGTTTCTCCAGTGAGGCTTTCTGGTCCACAGATATCATGGATCATGATCGTTCTCTACAGATGCTCCTCACACACTTGAATGTAGCTTGGGTTTTAAAGTATTGGCAAGGAGAATGACGGTTTGCCTCTGTGAGGGGTAGAGTGGATGCAAGAGTTTGTTGACAAGAGACATTTTGTCTTTTCTGCTGGGAAAAAGAGACTTTGATCTCACCCAAGGGGAGATTTCCCAAAGTCTCTGTGGAGGTAAGATGGAAATCTAAGGACATGTTGTAGACTCCACTCTATCACTCCTTGCCTTCCAAGGTCTTCCTTCTCTCCCATGAGTCTCTCTGAAGAAACTCTGGAACTGAGGTGTCTCTGTCTTGGAGAAGGAATGAAGGATGTCTCCTGGCTCCAAAGCTCTTCTCCTAACTCCCCTACCTCAGGAAGGAACAAAGGAGGTCATTAGTCTCCCTATAAGTCTGGAGTCACACCTAAATGACATTGTGCAAAAAACCCCAAAACAAAGCAAAAAACCCTTTTGGAAACCTAGATTCCATTAACAGTTAGCAAATACTCACACTATATTCAAGGCCACCACATCACAGACACTAAACACTTTTTGACTGATTGATACAGGGATGAATTAGATGGGATATGAAAGACAGTTTCAGTTCTGCCAATCTACATTTGCTTGTGTCCGGAGATGTAACTAGGATAAAGTGACTTGAACTTTTCCCTAGGGTACCAATCAATTGATCAATCAATAAATATTTATTAAGCACCTACTATGTGTCTGGTACCTTTCTACCACAATGTAGAAGGCACTGACAGTATCTACATTCCTTCAACAGTATATTGTGTTTTGCATCTTACTAGTAAGAACAAATTAAAACTAGAAGCTACCAACACACAGTACACATTTCTTCCTCCCAGATGCGTTACTGTGGCATAGATTAGCTCCCCCATTCTGGTCTTGTTGTAATTCCAACATTTCTGTCTCCTCTTTCAATTCAATTTGTCTTAGAAAGTATATTGGAAGGCACTTTCCTTAATGCTTGCCCTCAGAATCCCTGATTATGTTCCATTGAATTTGTCTTGGGTATTGAAAAAATACCATGTACAGTTCTAATTGTGGCTGACTCCCCCCTTACCCCCTCCCTCTTAAGAAAAGAAAAAAAGGAATCCATTTTTATCAGGAAATCCTGGTCAGGAGACAGGAGGGACTCACAGGCTCACCTGTGATCTTGCAGTTGCTCACAAGGTGGCGCCCTAGGGACACATTTATTTGTAAATTTCTGTAGACACTTGCCCCTTTCATGCTTAGAATTTACTTAGTCTATAAAAAAAGCTGATGAGTTAGAAGCATTTAACTACATTTTTTATTCTTCTTCCAGGACCCCACACACCATACACACGCACACAAGCTTCTTTATCTCCAAGGTCAATTTCCTCTGACTTTAGATACATCTTACATAAATTTTTTAATTAATAAAATAATCTGTGTAGCAAATATGATCTACTCTCTCCTATTAGAATATGTTGAGCTATGGAAATAATAATGATATAATAATAGCTAGCATTTATATAGTTCTTTAAGCCCTATAAATATTATCTCGCTTGATGCTTACAACTATCCTGGGAAGCAAATGGCAAAAAAGAATATGATTTTGTTCAATTAACAAAGCTACTGCAAGAAAATGAAACCTTTCTTGGTTTTACACACACACACACACACACACACACACACATACACACACACCTAAACACACATGTAGATTATGACCCCCATTTTATAGATGAGAAAATGGAGGCAGATAGAAGTTAAGTGACTTATCCTGGGTCACACAGCTACAAATTTGAACTGAGGTCTCCCTAACTTAACGTCTTATGTACTATACCACCTATGGTATTTCCCATTGCTATTGTGTTTCCATTACTTATATTTGCTGTTGAATCATTTTTCAGTTGTGTCCATTTCTTCATGACATCATTTGGGTTTTCTTGGCAAAGATGCTGGAGTGTTTTGTCATTTACAGAGGAGGAAACTGAGGCAAACGGGGTTAAGTGACTAGCCCAGGATCACTTTGCAAACTAGTGTCTGAAGCCAGATTTAAACTCAAGAAGATGAGTCTTCCTGACTCCCCGCCTGGCGCCACTATGCACTATGGTGCCACCTATGGCCCCTGCCTCTATAGCCCTCCAGATTCTCCATGTATTATTTTTCTCCATTTTCTATGACTCCAAACCAAGATAATCTTGGAACTTCAGAGCCCAACCCAGATCTAATCAAGAATTCCCTCCCTTACTTCATTCAGCCTTCACCCCAAATCCTCCAGGGAAGGTGCGGAGCCCTTTACCCTAAGCAGCCCTTTCTATTTTTATGGAATTCTGCTGGCTAGAAAGCCCACACCGGTCCCAAATCATCCTCTGTGTATCTCATCCTATATTCCTTGTTCCTCCCTTTGGGGGGCCAACCAGAACAAGAGGAATCTCTCTTCCATTTGTCAGTCCTTCTAGTCTTTGAAGACAACGGCCATGTCCAGGCCTGAAACTTCTCTTCTCCCCAGCTCCATATCCCCTGTATCACAACTTTAGAAAGTAAGTGATATTATATCCCCATTTTACTGATGAGAAACCTGTAATGTGCCCAGAGCCACACAACTAAGGACTGGAGGTCACACTGGAACTCAGGTCTTCCTGACTCCACGCCCAGCACTCAATCCACTGAGCCATTTCTATCTCACTACCTCAGGGCTAAAACGAGTTTAGATTAGGACTAGAAAGGTAGATTTGTGAATCATCTCCTTAGAAATGGTAATTGAGCTTATTAGGACGATCCCTGAGAGAAAATAGATGAGTAGGATAGAGCCCAGGTCAATGCTTACCCTTGGCCAATGGGAGAATGATGATTCCCTTAAGGGGCCATAAGACAAGCAAAGAAGTCAAGGGAGGAGAGAACAAGCCGCAATTTTCCCACCCCTGGTTCTAGGAAGAGGGAATATTTAATAGTTTGAGAAGCTGCTGCAGCCAATGAAAATGGAGAAAATGAGATTGTTAGTAACATAACAGACAATAGCTTCAGAACTGGTGAATGGTGTGGGGTGAAGCCATATGGCAAGACATTACCCGAGTTGGAATTCCATTGAGCTGCACTTCTCCTCACTCCCTTTTACCACTTACAGCTTCTCTCCTTACCTCCCATTGCTCGGTAACCTCTTCTCCTTTGAGATTCACTCATTCCTTGTCTACCACTCGATCAGAATTCCAGTGGTCATTGTCTAGGAGAGCCCCAATTCATTTTCCTTCCTTCCTTAATGAGTTCAGCACACAGTTCTTAATTTTTCTCCCTTTCGTAACTCCTGCCCTCAAGTAGGAGACTTTAACATTCGATACTGACTCTCCTTCATGCACCCTAACCTTACAGTTCCCCAACCTACTCATTTTCCATGACCTATTCCTCTACCTACCTCAGCCGTACACAAAGATGCTCGTATTCTTGATCTTATCATCACCTACGTAGGCACCATTTCCATGTTCAAGAACTACAATTTATCTGATCTACCCCTGTCTTTCCTAAACAAACCTTACAGTGACCTCTTCCCAGACCATCACCCTTGCACTAGTCACTGTCTCCTCTTTTCCCTATCTTGATCCCTTGGTGAACCAATTGAACTGTGTACTATTGTCTTCTTTTGAGGTCTCAGCCTCCTTATCATGCTACCAATTGCATTTTGCCAAGCCTCAGGCTTGGATCACCCCTATGGTCTGCAGTCTTTACTCCTATGCATTTGCTGCTAAACAGTGGTAGAAAAAATCATGTAACCATTCTCACTAGGTCTTTGACAGATTATGTTGCACCATCTCAACTGGGCCCTCGCTGCTGGTAGGCAATCTTTGTACACCTCCCTTATCGCTTCACTCTCCCACTCTCCACACTGGTTCTAACAAACCCTTTCATCCCTCTTCAAAACCCAAGGGCATGCCTCCCACCAATAAGGCAAGCAGTCACATAGAGAGGTCAGATCAGAAGAAATGGTACAAGTACACTCTCAAGGTCTCTCTGAAGAACTTCAGTACTGATCGTGAGACATAGGAGACACAAACATGGGACTGACAGGCATGGTGTCCTGGCATCAAAGAAGGCTCTGAGCAAAGCAGATTGTGGCAGCACAAAAGGAAGTGTGAGATGCACAACTCTAGAGACATATCTGTCCCAAATATTGAAATGGATTTGTTGTGCCTAACCTGTGGTAGAGCCTTCCAAGCTTATATTGGACTGATCAGCCACAGTTGAATATACTGTGCTTTGACTTTTACATGGCAGTGTCATTGATCTTCTTCAGGTAAGGAGGATGAACATCCCCCAACTTTCTCAGCTGAGAATTGCCTCATACTTTACAGAAAAATTGAGGCCATGAGATCCTTCTTTCTTCTTCTTCATCTTCAATCACTCTGATGCTTTTTGCCACTACCTCCTCCACCCTTATCTCACGTGAAGAAATAACCTTGCTCCTTACCAAGGCAAACTCCTGTACCCACACAAGTGATTCCACTCTATCCTGTCTCCTCCAACAGACTGGCAAATCTGTTATCCCCTCTCTCTCGCTTCTCTTCCATCTCTCCCTCTCTACTGCTCCTTTTCTACTGCCTACAAACATGCCCAAGTCTCTCCCGTCCTCAAAAATCCTCACCTGACTCTTCTATCCCTGATAACAATAGTTAATAATAATTAATATTATTAATTAATATCAATTTAATTAATATTAGCATAATTAATATTAATAGCTAATAGATAATAATCCTATATCTCTTCTGCCCTTTGTGGCTAAAACTCCTTGAGAAGGTCATATACAATAGGTGCCTTCCCTTGTTTTCCTCTGTCTTTCTTCAGCCCTTACAATCCAACTATTCTCGCCAAAGTTTCCAATGATCCCTTAATCGCCAAATTCAGTGGCCTTTTCTCAGTCTTCATTCTTCTTGATCTTTGACTCTGTTGGTCACCCTATTCTCTCTGATATTCTCTAGATTTTTGGGACAACCCTTTTTCCTGGTTCTCCTCCTGCTTATCAAACCAAACTTTGTGCTGGGTCTACATCCAGGTCATGTCCCCCAACTTAGGTGTCCCACAAGGCTCTTTCTGGTTCCCTTTTCTCTTCTTCCTCTGTACTACTTCACTTGGTGGTCTCATCAGCTTCCTTGGATTTAATTACCATCTGTCTCTATGCCGATGACCAAATCCAGCTATACTACCTCAAGGTCTCTGCTGACCTCTGCTTTTTCATCTCCGACTATCTCTCAGACATCCTGAACTGGATGTTCAAGAGACATCTTAAACTAGGCATTTTTAAAAGAGAACTCATCATCTTTCCCCCATTCCAAACTTCCTGGTTATAACTGAGCTCAACACTTTCCTCCTAGTGCCTCAAGATCTCAAGGTAGGAGTCATCCTGGACCCCTCACTATCTCTTGCCCTACCCTCATCCAAGCTGTTGTACTACCTCTCTGACCCTGCCCCATCCCTGGAGCAGACCCTCATCATCACCTCATGCCTAGACTATTGCAATAGCTGCTGATGGGTCTGCCTACCCAAAGTCTCTCCCTATTCCAGTCCAACCTCCTTTCAACCACCAATGAGATTTTCCTAAAGCCCAGGATCTAACCATATCACCCCTTATTCCAAAAGATCCCACCTTTCCAGTCTTTTTATGCCTTACCCCTCTCCCACTATTGCTCATTTCAGCATCACTGGCCCCTTTTTTGTTTTAGGAACAAGACCCTCCATCTCTCAGCTCTGAGCATTTTCTCTGTCTGCCATGATGGAAATGCTCTCCCTCCTCACCTCAGCCTCCTGCTTTCTTGACTTCCTTCAAGTCCCAACTAAAATCCTATCTTCTACAGGAAGGCTTTCCCCATCCCTCTTATTTCCAGTACTTTACATCTTTTAATTATTTCCTCTTTGTCCTGGAGGAAGTGGCTCACTGGAGAGAATGTTGGGCCTGGAATCAGGAAGTTCAAATTTGACCTCAGACAATTCCTAGCTGTGTGACCCTGGGCAGGTCATTTATTCTCTGTTTGCTTTAATCTGCTGGAAAAAGAAATGTCAAACCACTCTGGTATCTTTGCTAAGAAAACTCCACAAACACTATTGGTATTTTATGGTCCATGTGATCATGAAGAACTGGACACAACAGTAACAATATTTATCCCATATGTAACTTATTTATATGAATCTTTTCTACTCTTGTTCTTACTAGAGTGTGGCAGGCTACTTCTTTCTCCCTTTTTTTTTTTTTTTGGTACGCCCAGCATAGTCACAGTAGGCATTTAATAAATGCTTAATGCTTGACTGACTAATGACTTGTCAAATCTTTTAAGTTAAAACTGGTGAGATGGAGGGAAAGTCCTGTGGGGAAAATGGGGGTTCCAAGCAATAGAGAGAGAAAATGTGTTTTGTATCTTTTGGTAATTTCAAATATATTCCAAAGCATACCTGTTAGATTGCCTTTGAACCTATAGGGAAATTAAGCAGGGAAACATCAGCTTCTGTGTATGTGTGTAGGTTGTCCCAGAGTGCACCTTTTTAGCACTGTATCTGGTCTAACACCAGACAAATCAGTACATCGAAACCCATACCCACTTCATCTATAATATATATGTATATTTTATTATACAGTATGTATATTATATGACATATATGTAGTACGTATGGTATATATTATACCATGTAATATATAAATGGATGTATATATGAGTGTGTATAATCATACACATATATACATATATGAGCGGTGTATATATATGTATACATATGTGAGCATGTGTATATATGATTGTAAATATATACACATACATATTGGGGTGTGTACATATGAATATATATACTCATTTATGTATATGTGTACATATACACTCAGAATATACAATTCATATTATATGAGCATATATTATATATATTTTAAAAGATGAAGAAATATATCTCATTACATTAGTGTATATATCTTTAAAATGAAAATAGCAATAACACCTACCTCACACAAAATCATGTGGGTAAAGTGCTTGACAGACTTAGATTGTTACATAGGTCCACTGTTAGTAGGATCATTCCTAAGGTAGAGCATTTGCACTATTAAGGTTTTTCTCCCTTGAGGTAGGCCAGAAGCGGCCAAGCTTTCTTCTTCCCCTGGCTAGGGCTTTCCACATGTTGAGTGGAGTTGAAATGCGGAGGGAGCTCCGTTCCCATGTGCACTTGGCCAGGCCCCCGGGAAGGTGGCTTTGGGGATCACTCTGCTCCACAAATCTTCCAGTCCCTCCCGCTCTGTTGTCCTGACTGGATGAGGGCCTTTTGGTCGGGTCCTTCATCAAGGCAGCCTCAGACAGCACATTCATCCCTTCTCTGCTTCCAGCCTCACGTGGGCCTCAGCCTTTCAGTGCCCAACACACAGACACCTCATTATTTACTCTCTTTGAATGGGGACTCTTTCTGTTTCTTGGAAACTCCTCTCAAGGGCTCCATAATTCCTTTCTCTGAGGAAAACACTCGCTCCTGCTGAGTGAAATTCCTCCAATAGCACCGACACAGACAGTGTTGTTCTCTTTCTTGAAGAGAATTTTTTTTAAACTTCATTTAACTTGTTTTTTTCAGCCCTGCTCAATGGATCTGGCTTGTCCATTCAGAAGCCACCTGGTTAGCAGCCGTTGTCTTTTTCAAGTGAAATTAGATTCTTTACTCGAGGGCTACAAGAGTGGAGGCAACGGACCCCATTAATTGGGAAGACAAGCACTGGGGCCAGGGAAAGGAGCCTGGGGAATCCGGCAGGAGGCTGGGGAGCCCAGAGATCAGGTTGGCAGAGACTGAACATGTTGGAGGCTGCACAAAACGAGAGGGAGCTTCCTACACTTGCCCGCAAAAAGGCAGAGCCCTTGGAGAACGATTTGCTTCTCCACATTTCAGTCTTGGACAAGACCAGTTACTGGAGTCATTCTTTGTCTTTGCTGTTGAGTTGTTTCGTCATGTTCTTGACTTTCCGTGACCCCATTTTAGGGTTTTCTTGGCAAAGATACTGGAGTGGTTTACCATTTCCTTCTCCAGCTCATTTTACAGATGAGGAAACTGAGTGAAGTGACTTGCTCAGTATCTGAGGTCACATTTGAACTCAGGTCCTCTTGACTCCAGGGTTAGTGCTCTCTCTACTGTGTCACCATCTGCCCATTCTTTGTCTTAATTCTAAAAGGTAGGAGGAAGTAACCAGAAATTTTATTCCATTCTGTTTTGTTCAACAAAGATTTACTAAGTAGCTGCTATGTTCTAGGCACCAGGCTAAGCACAACACAAAGATAAAAATAAAAGCAGCGTCTGTCTTCAAGGAGTTTACATTCTGGAGTGGGGGTGGCAGTGGTAGACAATCACATGTACTGAGACAGGTCAATGCAAATCTATGCAGAGGAGTCTGGGCAAGAGTGGGAGAGGGTTAATGACTGGGGAGGGAAGATCAGGAAAGGTTTCTTGTTTGAGGCAGCAGCTGAGTCTTGAAGGAAGCCGGGGAATCTAAGAGAGAGGGAAGGAAGGGAAGTGTCCTAGATACAGGTGACCACCTGTCATGGTTGTCCATAACAAGGAGGCCAGTTTGTCTGGTACATAGTTACATAAGGAGTAGGAATGGGCAATGCCCGGAAAGACATACTAGAGCCAGACTATGACAGGTCTTAAGTATCAAGTGGAAGAATCATAGAAGCAATCAGGAGCCATTAAAGCTTCGTGTACAGGGAAGTGCATTATTGTATATATGTGTCTAATGCTGGCCAATTTCTGCCTCCTCAAGTCTTTTTAAAAATCTAATTTTTTTATTATAAGTTCCAAACTGTTTTCCTTCTTGCCCTACCCCATACTAGAGAAGACTGTTGTTTCACACATAGACAGATCATATGATGCATACTTCTGTTTATCAATTCTTTCTCTGGAAGTGGATATCAATTTTTTCATAGGTCTTGAATATTTATTATACTCAGAATAGCTCAGTTCAATTATTCTTTGAACAATATTGTGTTAACAGTATCCAGTGTTCTCTTGGTTCTCTTAATTTTACTCTTAATTCATGCAAGTCTTTACATGTTTTTCTAAAGTTAATCTGCTCATCCAAGGCAGATAGAAAACTTTAGGGGATTTATGGAGCCCATATTCTGGTTGGGAAGTGACACATAAAAATAATAATCTAATAATATACAAAATAATGTGTACATATGTAAGAAATGCATGAAAGTTACAAGCAAAGTGCTATGTGAAGTCTGCTAGGAAAGAGGTCGTTTATCTGTGGAAAGTCAAAAAAAGAGTAGTGGAGGAAGTAGTATTTTAATAGAGTTTTAAAGGGTAGGTATGGGACAGCAAGGTGGTGCAGTGGATAGAGCACCAGTGCAGGAGTCAGGAGGACCTGAGTTCAAATCTCACCTCAGACACTTGACACTCCCTAGCTGTGTGACCTTGGGCAAGTCACTTAACCCCAACTGCCTCACTCTGGGTCATCTCCAGTCACCCTGATGAATATCTGGTCACTGAATTCAGATGGCTCTGGAGGAGAAGTGAGACTGGTGACCTGCACAGCCCTCCCTCATTCAAAAACAAAGTCAAGGGCAGGTCATGTCATTATTTCTCTGATGGCATGGTCTTCTTTGGCAACGAAGGACAAACACACACACACACAGGTGAGTGATATAGTCACACCTGTGCTTTAGGAACATCTATATGACAGCTGATGTGAGGGACAGACTATAGAGGAGAGAGAATTCACACAGGGAGACCAACCTGGAAGCTATTTTAAGAGTCCAGATGAGGGGAAACACTACTCTTCCAATAGCAGTCAATTAATGAGCGTTTATTAAGCACCTACTGAGGTAGCTATGTGTTGTAGTGGATGGTGCACTGGGCTTGGAGTCAGGAAGACTTACCTTCCTGAGTTCAAATCCAGCCTCAGACCCTTACTAGCTTTGTGACTCTGTGCAAGTAGTCACTTAACTCTGTTGGCCTCAGTTCCCTTCTCTGTCAAATGAGCTAGAGAAGGAAATGTCAAAGCACTCTAGCATCTTTGCCAAGGAAACCCCAAACGGGGTCATGGAGAGTCGGACACAAATAAACAAGCACCTACTATGTTCCAGGCACTTTTCTAAATGCTGGGGATGCATAAAGAGGCAGAAAGTAGACCCTGCAATCTGATGGGGGACATAACACACAAATAGGTATGAAGGGAGCTATGTACAGGATAAAGAAGAAATAATTAGCAGAAGGAAGGCACTGGAATTAAGAGGGGTTAGTTAACACTTCCTGTGGAAGGTGGGATTTTAATTGGGACTTGAAGGAAGCCATAGAGGTCAGTAGTCAGAGCAGAGAAGGGAGCATATTCCAGGCACAGGGGCAGCCAGAGAAAATGCCCAGAGCCAGTCACTAGATTGAGGAGAATATGTTGAGGGCAACACCTTGCCCTCATTTATTATAGGAATACCCTCCTGGAGAAGTAATCGTATAGCACCCAGGACTCTGCTCAGTAGACACACATCAAGTTACTTCAAGTTGGAAGTACTTTGGAGGAGAGTGCCCACTCAATATTCTAGCTTGTGAGCCCCTATCGATGTATTTACTTTTGCTAAGGTGGACGAAAGGGATACTGTATTTCAAAGGAAATGACATTTGACCAAATAGGATAACAAATTAAGTAACAGGAAGATGATCCTCCTACTCAAAGGAGCATGTTCATCCATGGGTTACCTTCCAGGACAACAGTGGGAGATTTTGGTCATGAAAACAAAGGGGAAGATGAGAACACATGTTAACATGCAGCTTAGCTACGTGTGTGGAGAACACTCACAAAGGAATAGGCATGGTCAGGGACAGGTACCTCATGCCTTGGCGCTTCGGATCCACTGATGTTCTCGGATGACATCACCGCTGATTTCTGCAATTGCCTGTTGGGAGGTCACTATGCTTTCTGCCTCTGAGAGTCCCTTGCTGGGATGTTTCCTGAGCTAATCTCTGCTATCATAGGCTGGTCTTCCGCTCTTCAGCCTTTTTGGTCATCAGATGAGATTATATCTGTAAAAAGCACTTAGCACGGTACATAGTAGGTGCCAAAGAAATGCTTATTTTTCTCTTCCTTAATCCCTTCCCCTGCCTTGCCCTGCCCTCATCCCTTCTCTTCCCTTCCCAACAAGCACATTTCAGTCAAGCAAGCAACTACTGAGCCCACATGCTGTCCTTAATAAACATTTTTTTGATTGATAGGCACTATGTTCCAGGCACTGTGCTAGGCACTGAAGATAGAGACAAAAATGAAACAATCCCAGCCACATTTATCAGAGGACGCCACCTACACTCTCTGTGTTTTATATATGTATATATGTATTATATTACACATGTATGCGTACACACATTTACAAATGTACATATACACATATGTACACATACACATATAAGCATGATGAACCTTTTCTTTGTCAGAGAAAGTTACTTCTGTCAGTTTTCCATGGTCTGTGAGCCCAATTCACCAGCCTACCTGTTTTGTATGGCTTAGGAGCTAAGAATAGTTTTTACATGTAAATATAATTTGCTAACCCCTACCCAGAGGATAGGAGGCCTTTGGGTAGCCAGTTAAAGCCAGAAGAAGCCCGTAGGCTCAGATTAAATCTATTCTTTTGAGCAACCCTCTCTAGCTGCCTTGCTAGCTGATTTTAAGGGGTGTGGCCACTGAACGTGACTTCTGGGAGCCACAGGTGGAAGAGCAGCCCTGAAAAGGGCTCAGGAGGTACGAACTCCACATATATCCCCAAAATAAAAGCTGTCACCCCAAAATGGTCTCAGGCGACAGACTAAACTAGGCTGAGGGTAACCAACACAGCCTCAAAGCTGTGGGTGAGTTAGGAGGACGTCTACCTCCAGCATGTGAAGACATCTCCCAGTGGAATGGGCAGATGAGAACAATTTGTTTCAAGGGTCACGAAGGCAGCTGAAGCAGGTGCTGTGGAGTGTATAGAGCTTGGTCTGACATTGAAGACATCAAGGTCACCCATGGCGTCCTACATCCCTGGCTATGGATCACCAGTGGTGTTGACTTTTGTCTTTCCACTAGACTCTGATGATCGTGGAAGAGAATAAGGATGTTGTACAACTGCCCCATTTAAATCCAGTTCACAACCAAGGGATGCCATCGGTCCTCTTCTAAAAGTAAGAATGAACAGAAACTATAGTTGCCTTGGAATCCCTTTTATTTTCATTCAGTCATTTTTTCACTCATGTCTGACTGTTTTGACCCCATCTGGGGTTTTCTTGACAAAGATATTGGAGTGGTTTGCTATTTCCTTACTAGCCTGTTTTACAGATGAAGAAACTGAGGCAAACAGTGTTAAGTGACTTGTCCAGGGTAGCATAGCTAGTAAGTGTCTGAGGCTGGATTTGAACTCATGAAGAGGAGTCTTCCCGACTCTAGGGCCAGCACTCTGTGCACTATGGCACCACCTCGCTGCCCAATATAGAATATATGTGTATATCTATATATCTATCTCTATACATACATAAAAATATAAAGAAAGGGATGTCATGGTTTCTAAGAAGTTCAATATGCAAGTACTTAATCTGGCTTCCTTTAAGGTGAAGCTTCCAGTCCTCCTCAGTCTTAGTGCCTTTTCTCTGTCTATCTTGGTTACATACATAGTCCTTTGCATGCTGTCCCCTCCCATAAGATTTTAAGTTTTATGAAAACACTGTTTTTGCCTTTCTTTTCATCTCCTGCACTTAGCACAGTGCTCAGAACCCAGTAGGTGCTTAATTAGTGCTTGTTGGCTTGCCTTGGGTTAGGAGGAAGGAAATAAGTGTTAAGTACTTGCTATGTTCCAGGTCCTGTGCTAAAGATACAAATATAAGCAAAAAAAAAAGACAGTCCCTGTCCTCAAGAAGAGGAAAAGAAGGGCTGGAGGACATGGGAGAGAATGAGATTGCTCAGTGTGAGGGGAGGGCTTGAAGTCCCCAAAGTCAGAACAGGGCCAGGAGGGAAAGCAAGGCAGGCAAGCCTGAATCCTTCCACAAAAGGCAGGAACTCACCAATAGGGGAAGGGATGGGGGGCCAGCTCTGCAAGGGGACATTCCAGGCGGAGCAGACTGGAGGATGAGCCAGCAGTAGAGAAGGCAAGGCTATTGAAGACATGAAAGCAGGAAAATGGGCTAGGTGGATTTTCGTTTCCAGAACCCAGTACAGTATCCAGTATACAGTAAGTGCTTAAAAGGAGGTATTGCTTTCCAAATCCACATTAGAGCTTTTTCTGATACCTTCTGATTTATAGACAAATTTGCTCCTGGACTTTAAGTGCCTTAAAACTGGTTGTGTCTTGGGAAGCAGAATTTTGGGAATCAGTTGTGGCTTCCCAAAATTTATGGTCAAGCAAAATGGATCTTGCTGTTCTTTATGTGTGACGTTCTAGTTTCCCCACCTCCCCACTTTTGCACAAGCTGTGCCTCATTCTTTAAATGTACACTTTCCCTGCCTCTTTCTAGCTTCTTTCCAAGTCCACTTAAATGCCAACTCCCACATAAGACTTTTCCTTACTCCAACTCTAATGAATCTATTGTTTACTCCCTTCTCCTCCAAAATCTCCTCTGTTAGACATTGTCTGTTGACATTTATACATGCATATGGTGTTTTCCCCTTTAGAATGTAAACTCTGAGGGATGGGGTTTTTCATATCTCAGTGCATATGACATGGATCCTAGTATCTGACATTAATATGGAACCTTAAGGATTGGTTGGTTGGTTGCTGTCCTTCATTCTCCAAGAGGACTAAAATGGCGTCACCATGATAAAGTCAAGTTTCAGTGTGTCCGACTGCGGCTGACCAATACAAGCTTGGAATGCTCTACCACAGATTGGGCGCAGATAGTCCATGTGAACATTTGAGGTGGATACTCCAAATCTGGCAGGACAGAATCAAGATGACTGGAGATAGCTCAGGATGCAGTGGATGACCTTGGTGTCTTCAGTGTCTCCAAGCTCTAAGCGCCCCACGTCGCTGGTTTCAGCTGTCTTCATGACTGTTGGAACAAATTGTTCTCATCCACCCATTCCACCAGGGGAAGTCTTCACATGCTTGGGGTAGACACCCCGCTAATTCACCAATGGGTTTGAGACCCCTTGGTTACCCTCAACCTGGTTTGACCAGTCTGCCGAAACAGTTTACTGGAATGTGGCCCCTGTGCATGGCAGCTTCTTGGAGCCACAGGTGAGAGTTAGGTGGAACAGGTGGACACCAAAGGTGGAAAGAGCCCTGAAAAGGGCTGAGCAGCCATCACACCCAAGGTACTGGTCCTCCCAGAATATATCCTACATCCCACCTTAAGGATTACAAATCACTATAGAAAACATCTAGTCTGAATCTGACAGTAATCCTATAGGTTATAAATGCTATTTTTTTCACCAGACCTGTGATTTTATTGGCATAGGGAACTTCTAACAAATGAATTCCTTCCTACCCAGGCAGGAAGGCACCTGCCATAGGATTTATAGTCTAACAGTTGCCAAGATTACTAAGAATCACTGAGCCACTCACCTAGTCATGCAACTAGTATGTGTCACATGCGGGACCCAAGCCTGCGTATTGACTTTCCATGATACCACATATATTATTCTTATTTCACAGAGGGGGAAACTGGGACTGAGAATAGTTAAGTGACTTGACTGGGGTCTCACAGCCACAAAATATCTTAGATGGTATCTATTTCCAAGTCCAGCATTCTCATTGTTGCTTCACTTCCTTTATAAGCACTCATTGCTTTCTCAACTAGTAATAAACTTCTTGAGGCATTCAAAAATTTTTTTATTGAAATACTGGTTTTTTTTCTATATGTCATTTTGTAACCTTTTCAGAGTAGTTAATGATTACCAAAAACATTCCACTTCTCCCTATGTATTGAGGAATAACGTCAGAACACCACCTCCTGCTCTCTTGGTCACCAAGGCCACTCATGTTTACCAGGACAAAGGTACCTTGTTAGAAGAATGTTATTTACCGCCTATGTGCCAGCAACCCTGGAAATAACTGTCTTATGGTGGACAAAAGCTTCCATTCTTAACAGATCAAAGGTCTTTCCTTGAGGAAAACCATTGAAATGTACCTTGATGGGTCGTTAAATCTGTGAGATGCGAGTCTATAGAGGCATAGTGGAAATACTGCTGAACAAAGAGATCTGCGTTCAAATCCTCTCTCTGACACAGATTTCTGATCTGCATGATTGTGGTCCTTCTTTGGGCCTTGGCGAAACTCATCTGTAAAATGTGAGAATGATAGCACCAATCTCTACTCCTGTCTCAGCTGGGCTAGTGTAAGGATCAAAGCAAGTCTGCAAGAACTCTGTATGTGCTAATTTATGGCTTCCACCTATTCTGGATAGGGGGATTTGAGGAAATTACAAGGAAATTAAATTATATCTTGGGAAGCTAGGTGGCGCTGCAGTTGATAGAGCATCCAGCCTGGAGTCAGGAAGACTCATCTTCCTGAGTTCAAATCTGGCCTCAGACATTTCCTAGCTGTGTGACCCTGGACAAGTCACTTAGCCCTGTTTGCCTCAATTTTTTCATCTGTAAAATGAGCTAGAGAAGGAAATAGCAAGCTGCTCCAGTATCTTTGCTGAGAAAACCCCAAATGGGGTCACAAAGAATCAGACATGACACAAATGACCCAACAGCAGGTTATATCTTTCCTAGAGGTGTAGGAGGATGTCTGTCATTTGTGGATGAAGTGGATAAGGCTACTCCTTGACTCTCTTCCTTGTTATTTATATCATTTCTGGTCTTTATTACTATTATTAGCTTCATATGTCAAGTGTATGGTCTAGTAAGAGAAAGAAAGTTTGCATTACATACGGGCACGAGTTGTAAATTGACAAGACGGCATGACTCTTTCATTTTGCAGATCGGAAACCTGAGAACCAGATATGGTAAGTGACTTGTCTCTGACCACACAGCTAGTAAGTAGAAAGGCTGGAAATCAGACTTGTCTTCTGACTCAAAATATGGTGTTCTTTGCATTGTATCACCCTGTATTTGAAACTACTATTTGGGTTTAGACTTTAGGAACCTGCAACTGAGAAAAAAGTCAGAATCTTGGACCCTGAAGGGATCTCAGAAGCCATCTAGTCCAATCTATACCTGGGGTGGTGATGGTGGTGGGGAAATGAAATGGTGCTAGCTTTAAAGGTAGGAACTGATTTTTTGAGGGTAGGAATTGATTTTTTTAATTGTCTGTACATCCCTGGTGCCCGATACAATGTTGGAACATAATAAATATTTAATAAATGTTTGGCAGATTAGACTGACTTGAATTCCACTTTGGAATAATTTTCATCATTAGGACATCAATCCTATATTTCCTTCTTCTTCTACCTATTGCTTCTATTTCCGTCCTTTGGGGCCCATCAGGACACTGGCGTTTAGGCCCCATTCCCGCTGACAATCCTTCATCTGCTTGAAGACAACTCTTGTACTTTCATAAATTTTCTCTTCTTCAATTAGTCAGTTAACAAGGCAACCGGGTGGTGCCTTGTTAGTGCACAGAACTCTGGATAAGGAGTCCGGAAGAATTGAGTTCTGATCCAGCCTCACACCCTTCCTAGTGAATGACCTAGGGCAAGGCACTTAAATCCCCTTTGCCTCAGTTTCCTTATCGATTCATGAGCTGGAGAAGGAAATGGCAAACCACTCTAGCTAGCATCTTTGCCAAGAACACCCTAAAGGAGGGCAAGAAGAGTTAGATACAACTGAAATGACTCAACAACAGCAGGCAAATTACTTGGCCTCTTAGCATTCTCAGCAACTCTGTCTAAGATTAGAAGCTATGAAGAAGGGGTCAACCTGTGTGGATAGAGACAGTTTTCTCATCTGGAAATTCTATATACCAATGAAACCCCAGCTTCAGTTCTATTACCATATTCATTCTTACGAGCTTATATATGTTCTTGCTGTCTCCCTTGTTAAAAATGCAAGGTCTTTGAGAGTAGGGATTGCTTCATCTTTTGTCAAGAGCAATGCACATAGTAGGCATTTATTGACTGACTGAAAGGTCTACATTCCCAATGACTCTTGCCTCCTTTGGAGCTTTGATCATGTTACCTCGAAGGAAACATAAAGTCCCTTTGGCTTGTGTACATGTTGCTTCCTTGAGGATGTCTGATAGAGTCATAGCATTCAGGGATGAACTGAATGGAGTGTAGATCTGACCCCTGATCTAATCTGAACTTGGTGGTCCTTAAAGTCACTTCCAGTCTTTCATCTGTAAACCTATGGGAAAAAGAAAAGGCACAGATCAACAAGAGAAGGAGAGCCAGGGAGAGCTGAACATGACTTAGTGCTGATGCTCAGGGAGCAGACTTGAGTTCCTGAGGAGGCAGTGTCCATATTTATGCAGCCAGCTCCAGAAAACCATCACATGCCAACCCTCAAGCCTCTGAGAGGGTAAGTAGAGAATTTTGCAAGATTTCCCAGAGCAGGAACTACATGTCTTGGGAAGCGGTAACTATAGGGGGCAGTAGTACAGTCTTGAACTCTAGTCTTGTTGAGGAATGACCAGTGTCCCTGAACTCATTTTGTCTCAAGAGCATGACTAAAATTCACTCCCTCTTCATCTCTTCCCCTTAGAATGCTTGGCTTTCTTTAAGGCTCAGTTCAGGTAACACATCCCATAGGAAACCTCTTCTGATCTCCCTGGTTGTTTTCTCTCCCTTCCTAGATATATTTACCTAGATGTATTTGTAGCTTAGTTGTTCAGGTGTGACTTTTTTGTCTCCATGGACCATAGCATGCCACGTCCTTCTTTTCTCCACTATCTCCCAAAGTCTGAGCTCACGTTCATTGTTTTCATGACACTATCTAGTCATCTCATCGGTGCTGTCTCCTTCTTTTGCCTTCAGTCTTTCCCAACATCAGGGTCTTTTTCAATAAGTCCCATCTTCTCATTTTGTGACCAAAATATTTAAACTTCAACTTCAGTATTTGACCTTCCAGTGAATAGTCTGAATTAACTTCTTTAAGTTTTGAGCACTTTGATCTTTTTACTGTTTAAGGAACTCTCAAAAGTCTTCTCCAGCTGCACAATTCGAAAGCATTGATTCTACAGCTATCCTTATCCAGTATTCCTTATAGTCCAATTCTCACAGCCATACATTACTACTGTAAAAATCATGGTTTACAGATATTTGTCAGCAAGGTGATGGCTCTGCTTTTTAGTATGTTGTCCAGATTTGCCATAGTTTTCCTTCCAAAGAACGAGTGTCTTTTAATTTCATGGCTGCAGTCTCCATCTGC
The DNA here is from genome assembly GCA_023548195.1 of Bettongia penicillata ogilbyi. Classification (NCBI taxonomy): domain Eukaryota; kingdom Metazoa; phylum Chordata; class Mammalia; order Diprotodontia; family Potoroidae; genus Bettongia; species Bettongia penicillata. Next base: position 4,476,378 of record JAJHZJ010000561.1, on the reverse strand, counting down.
AGTGATCTTGGGTGTAAGAATATAAAATCTGACACTGCTTCCATTTTTTCTCCCTCTATTTGTTAGGATATGATGACGAGACCAGTTGTCAAGATCTTAGGATTTTTATGAAGTTTCAAGCCAGCTTTTACACTCTCCTGTTTCACCCTCATCAAGAGGCTTCTTAATTCCTCTTCACTTTCTTCCATCAGAGTCATATCACCTGCATATCTGAGATTTTTGATATTTCTCCTAGGAACCTTAATTCTGGCTTTTGATTCACTCAACCTGGCATTTTGCATGATATAATCTGCATATAAGTTAAATAAATAAAGTGACAACATACAACCTTGTTATACTACTTTTCCAATTTTAAACCAATCAGTTGTTCCATGTTCAGTTCTAATTGTTGCTTCCTGGCCCTCATACAAGTTCCTTATGAGACAAGTAAGATGATTTGGTACTTCCATCTCTTTGAGGACTTGCCACGTTTTGTTCTTATCCACACAGTCAAAGGTTTTAGTGTACTCAAAGAAGCAAAAGTAGATGTTTTTCTGAACTCTCACTTCTCCATAATTCTATGAATCTTGGCAATTTGGTCTCAAATTTCTCTGCCTCTTCAAAAACTAGACTGCTCTTCTGGTAATTCTTGGTTCATATATTGCCTAGTTGGCAGAATCTTAAGCCCAACCTTGCTGGCATGTGAAATGAGAGGAATTATAATTTCAACATTGTTTGGCATTGCCCTTCTTTAGGATTGGAACATAAACTGATCTTTTACAACCCAGAGGCCACTGTTGGGTTTTCCAAATTTGCTGGTTTATTGAGTGCAGCTCTTGAACAGCATCATCTTTTAGGATTTTAAATATCTCAATCCGAATTCCTTCACTTCTTCTAACTTTATTGTTAGCAGTGCTTCCTAGGACCCACTTGACCTCATTCTCTAGGATGTCTGGCTCTAGATCAGTAGCCAAACCATTATGGTTATCAGTCATGTTAGGATCTTCCTTGTATACTTTTTATGTATATTCTTGCCAGCTCTTTTTAATCTCTTCTATTTCTGTTAAGTCCTTCCCATTTTTTTGTCTTTTATTATGCCCATTTTTGCACTAAAAGTTTCCTTAATATCTTTAATTTTCTTGAAGAGCTTTCTTGTCTTGGTGGAAAATCTGCATCTTGGAGGCCACATGTGGCCTTCTAGTCCTTAAGTATGGCCTTTTGACTGAGTCCAAGTTTTACAAAACAAATCCTTTTATTAAGTTCTGTGATGTTTGGGTTCATCCGAAGGGCTGTGCTTGAGGACTTAGAGGGCCTTGTCTTTACCATTGTATTGTTTTCTTCTATTTCTTTGTATTGTTCATTTAAGGAAACATTTTTTCTCTTTGCTATTCTCTGCAATTTTGCATTCAATGAGTCTGTCTCTCCCTTTCTCCTTTCCCTTTCCTTCTTCCTTAGCTATTTGTAAAGCCTCCTCAGACAACCCTTTCACTTTCTTACTCTTTTTTTTCTTTGGAAAGTTTTTTTTTTTGTTGTCTCCTGTACAATATTGCAAACTTTGTCCATAATTCTTCAGGCACTTTACTTACCAGATCTAATCCCTTAAATCTTAATATTCATCGCTTCCACTTCACATTAATAAGGAATGCTATTTAGGTCAATCTGAGGGTTTTCCCTACTTTCTTCAATTTACACCTGAATTTTGCAATAAGAAACTCATGATCTGAGCCACAGTCAGCTCCAGGCCTCATTTTAAGTGACTGTATAGAGCTTCCCCACCTTTGGGTGCAAATTATGTAATGAATCAGATTTCAATAGAGTTGCCTTTTAGGTTGTTGAAAAGATTGTATTTATAGTTGGTATTTACATTAAGTACTATATCTCCCCTCCCTCCCTCAAGTAAGGTTTTTAAGGATAAAGACAATCATTTTTATCTTTATTTTGCCCATAGTAGGTTTTGGAGTGATCTTATGGAGCTGGAAAAAAAAGCAAGAAAGAGCCATCACTCATAACACTTCCTATCCAGAACTACTTTCTGTCTCTAAAATTTTTACATGCGGCTTCATTGCACAGGTCATCTATTAGCTTGGTCAACCAGTAGGCTACTTTCTCTTTTTTGCTTGAAGATGCTTGGTCCTATGCGTTATATAGCCTTAGCTATTTTCTCCACTATACTGTCACCTGCTGGCTATTCACTGAGTTGCCGCTTCTATGGGACCTCTTCCTTCTGAGGAGTAAACACAGCACTTGTGTTCTTGCTAGCACATGAGTCGCAAGGTTATTTCAGCTTTTATAAATTATCCACAGGCTGCCCAATCCTCTAGCAAAAGCCCTCAGGTCAAGTCCGTCTTTTATACTGCTTTATTTCCTCCCAATTTCACCCCCTCAGGCTTGTCTGCTATTTGAGTTGGGGTGAGAAAATTCCTTTAAGCTTCCATCATGCTCCTGGCCTCTAACTCTATACAAATGACCCTGGACCTTACTCATCAAGGCCAGAAGCACTGGGTGGAGCTGGTGAACTTTGTCCAGAATTCCTGCTGACAACTAAGCTCTCCTTTCTCCCCCTAGTTGGGATTCGGTAAATGTTGTTGTATAATCATTATATCTCGGAATTCCAGCTTTGTAGGACAATGTGGCTCATTCAAACTGGTGAGAAGGCTGTGAAAGAATGTTATAGACCTTAAGGTGAGGAAATGAAAATCCTCAGAGCTGGTTTTGAAACAATAAGCGCACAGAGAGACACAAAGGAGACTTCTTCTAGAACCAACTTTCTCTGCTCTCTCTCGCAGCTGCACAGATTGCTGTAAAGATTACGCCAAATGAGAACTGGGACATACGTTTTTCAAAAACTGGAAAGTACAGCTTCCAATATTAAAGAAACAGGGCTGTGAAAAGTTTGGTGGGCATGGGAGCAGAACTTTAATATCAATAAATAAACATGTATTAAGCACCTACTATATGTTCTATGCACTGAGGATACAAAAAGAGACAAAAGATAGCCCCTGACCTCAAAGAGCTTACAATTGAATGGGAGAGAAAACGTGTAAACAAATGCAAAGCATTAGAGTGGAAGGGACCTTCAATGTCATCTGGACTGTCTCTCATTCTACAGATGAAAAAACTAGCCCCAAGGAGGTGAAGTGACTTGCTCAGTGTCACACAGGTTGAAAGTCAGTCAGTAACTGTTTATTAAGCTCCTACTAAATGCCAGGTCCTAGGCTAAGCTCTTAAGTGGCAAAGATGGCATAAAGATCAAGGTTCTCAGACTCCATATCCAGGATTCTTTTCAATACTAATTTTTGTATGTCTCAAAGCTATGTGATAGTTTTCTTGGTTCCTGAAAATCTTGCTTTCTGTGAATATGTGTGAATGTGTTGGTACATACATAGGCAGAGCTATACCCCATGGAGCATGCCTTCTTTTAGGGTCAGGCTGAAGTCAGTAGGCACAGGTGCAAAGCTAAGAGGGGCTCCATAATGGAGGAGAGGGTGAAGGACATAGTCCACCAGCTCCCAGGACCCAGGCATCATTCTTGGTGTTGGTGTCAAACAAGGATATATGTGGATATGTGTTTTTAAGCCTGATGACCAATGAAGGGAAAAAAGTGAGGGGAGAAAGTCTATTTTAAGTTAAAAAAAACTTGTCCTGAAACATCACAGACTATTTTGTAATTACTATTTGTCAACTTGCCCTCTCCCTCCTGACCAGCATTTTGTCCTTTAACCACTGCCAAGATACTGAGAAAATTGCTGGCTTGACAAATGGCAGGAGTCAGCCTGTGCTTGTGACAGCTCACCAGTTTTGCTTCATGTCCCCTGGGTGCACCTTTCCTAATGCCCCTGCATTCTATAAATCCTTGGTTATTCCATTAAAAAGAAAAAAAAAGGTTAGTGCTTAAAAAATAGATGCATTTCCATGGTATTGTGATTCATCTGTACTTCTAATTCAGCCAATGAAATGAATGATGGCTTGCCCAATTTACACTTCATTGGCTCACAGTTTCCATTCTCAACATTCAGAAACCAGAACAGTCTGACAAATCGTCTCCAGAGAAAAGAACACATCACCTAGTCTATATTTATGGCAAGGGGTTCTTTTTTTTCTATTTCCTATTTTTCGATTTCTATTTTTTCCTTGTTGAGTACTTCATATCCTTTTTTGAGTCAATTTAATATTTATTTTTCCCCAATTACATGCAAAAACCATTTTAACATTCACTTTTTAAAAATGTTGAGTTCCAAATTCTCTCTTTCCTTTCCTCCCATCCTCCCCTCATTGAGAGAGCAAGCAATTTGATACAAGTTATACACGTGTAGTCATACAAAAGATATTTCCATGTTAGTCATTTTGTGAAAGAAAGACAAAAAAAACAAGGAAAATAAAGAAAGTAAAGAAAAAGCATGCCTTAATCTGCATTCAGATGCCATTCATTCTTTCTCTGGGGATGGAAAGCAGTTTTCATTATAAATTCTTCATAATTGTCTTGGATCATTGTATTGCTGAGAATAGCTAAGTCATTCAGAGGCGATCATCATATAATATACATATTATGCAATATTCTCCTGATTCTGTTCATTTCACTTTGCATCAGTTCATGTAGGTCTTTCCAGGTTTTTCTGATATTATGTTGCTTGTCATCTGTTATAACACAACAGTGTTCCATCACAATCTTGTATAACAACATGGGCAACCATTCCCCAATTGATGGACCACCCTCAATTTCCAGTTCTTTGCCACCACTAAAAAAGTGGCTATAAATATTTTTTGTACGTATAGAGTCATTTTCCTTTTTGCTTTTTATCTCTTTGGGATACGTATAGACCTGGTAGTGATATTGCTAGGTTAAAGGGTATGCATGGTTTTTAGCTCTTTGGCCATAGTTCCAAATTACTCTATAGAATGCCTGAATCAGTATACAACTTTACCAACATTGTATTATTGTTTCAACTGTCCCATGTCCCCTCTACCATTTGTCATTTTTTCTTTTCTGTCATATTAGCCAATCTGATAGGTGTGGGGTGGTAGCCCAAAGTTGTTTTAATTTGCATTTCTTTAAACAATAGTGATTTAGAGCATTTTTTCATATGACTATAGATAGCTTTGATTACATCATCTGAAAACTGCCTGTTCATATCCTTTGACCATTTATCAATTAAGGAATGGATCTTATTCTATAAATCTGGCTTAGTTCACTGTATATTTGAGAAGTAAAATTTTTATCAGAGAAACCTGCTGTAAGTTTTTTTCATACTCATGATTACTATATATTTCCCTCCAACCTATTTTCTCTCTGTTTATCCTATTCTCTCTCTTCTTCCACTCTGTCCATTCTCAAAAGTGTTTTGCTTCTGACTTTTACCTCTCCCAATCTGCCCTCCCTTCTATCAGTCCTGCCCCTCTTCCTTATTCCCTTCCTCTCCTGCTTTCCTGTATAGTAAAATAGATTTCTATACTCAATTGAGTGTGTGCTATTACCTCTTTGAGCCAATGTGTATGAGAGTAAGATTCATGCACTCCTATTGTGTCCCTCCTCTTCTCCTCCACTTTAAGAACTCTTTCATGCCTCTTCTATTTCAGATAATTCACCCCATTCTACTTCTCCCTCCCCACTTCTCCCAGTGCACTTCTTTTTCTCACCCCTTAATTTAATTTTTTAAGATAGTCATCCCATCATATTCAACTCAGCTGTGCCCTCTGTCTATGTATATTCATTCTAAGTTTCTTAATAATGAGAAAGTTCTTAGGCAATACAAGTATCATTTCCCATGTAAGAATATAAAGAATTTAACCTTATTAAGTCCCTTATTACTTCCCTTTCTGGTTCACCTTTTTATTCTTCCCTTGAGTCCTGTATTTGAAAGTAAAAATTTCTATTCAGCTTTGGTCTTTTCAAAAGGAATGTTTGAAAGTTCTCTATTTCATTGAATATCAATTTTTCCCTCTGAAGAATTATACTCAGTTTTGCTAGTAGGTGATTCTTGGTTGTAATTCTATCTTCTTTGCCATATGGAATATCATATTCTAAGCCCTGTTATCCTGACTGTGTATCCATGATAATTGAATCATTTCTTTTTGACTGCTTGCAGTATTTTCTCCTTGATCTGGGAGCTCCAGAATTTGATTATAATATTCCTGGGAGTTTTCATTTTGGGATCTCTTTCAAGGAGTGATAACTGTATTCTTTCCATGTCTATTTTACCCTCTGGTTCTTGTCTAAACTCTTTTGAATATGGCTTTCTGGTAGTACAATAATTTTTAAATTATCTCTCTTGGATCTATTTTCCAGGTCAGTTGTTATTCCAATGAGATATTTCACATTTTCTTCTGTTTTTTTTCATTTTTTAAATTTTGTTTTATTGTTTCTTGGTGTCTCATGAAGTCATTAGTCTCCACTTGCCAATTCTAATTATTAAGAAATTATTTTCTTCAGTGAGCTTTTTTCATTTGGTCAATTCTGTTTTTTAAGATGTTCCTCTCTTCATTGGATTTTTGTGTCTCTTTTACCATTTGGCCTAGTCTGTTTTTTAAGATGTTATTTTCTTCAGTATTTTTTATGCCTAAACTGTTGACTCTCTTTTCCATTATTCTCTTGTGTCACTATCATTTCTCTTCCCAATTTTTCCTCTAACTCTATTATTTGATTTTTAAAATCTCTCTTGAGCTCTTCTATGGTCTGAAACCAATTCATATTTTTCTTTGAGGATTTGGATATAACACTTTTGACTTTGTTGTTTTTTTTTCTGAGTTTGTGTCTTGATCTTCTCTATCTCTGGAGTAACTTTCTATAGTTAGGATCTTTTTCTATTGTTTGCTCATTTTCCCAGCCTATTTCTTGACTTCTAACTCTATGCTAAAGTGGGGCTCTACTTCTAAATGGAGGGGACACTGTCCTAAGCTTTAGGTTTTTTGTACAGCTGTTTTCAGAGGTAATTCTGGAGACTTGTAAGTTTTTGGTTCTTCCAAACACACATCTCAGGAGATATGTGTTTACTACTTTCCTGGCCTTGCTCTGGTCTGTGAGACACCAAAAGCACTCTTTTCTGCCCTGGAACTGTGACCAGAGTTCCTGCTCCTCTGCCTTTTCTTCACCATCTTGGTTTTGCCCTCCAGCTAGGGGTCATTCTTCCCAAAAGAGCTTCTTCCAGGCTATGGTAAGCCATGGGGTGGTATAGCATATAGAAGGCTAGAACTGATGTCAAAGACCTGAGTTCAAATCTCATCCCAAACACTTACTAGCTGTGTGACCTTGGGCAAATCTCTTAACTTCTGCCTGCCTCAGTTTCCCCATATGTTTATCAGAGATAATAATAACACCTACCTCCCAGGGATGTTGTAAAGGATGGAATGAGATAATATTTGTAAAGCATTTTTTTGCAAACCTTGAAGTGCTATATAAATATTATCTATTATTATCATTATCACCCCCAGCTTCATTGCTCACTGGAGTCATATAACCTGAAGAGATAATTAACATTTATCTAGCAATTTCTGGTTTACAGAAGCAGTTATGGGTATAATGGAGAGAGCTGGATTCAGAACTGGGAAAGTTTAGCTTCAAAACCTGCTTTTGACACCCAATGGCTGTGTGACCCTGAATAAGTCACCTAACTACTCAGCGAGCACTCTAGGCAACTCTTTAACACAATATGTTGCATGGAAGTAATGACCTGCATAAGGAGATAGCATCTCCTTCGTTGGGAACTTTCCATACCACCAAAGTCACAAAATTCAACCCTTGTCTCCCTTTGCAGTTTACAGGTGATTTTATGAACATTTCATCTGGTGGTCACAACAACCCCATGAAGTAAGTATCACAGCAATTTTTCTTTCCATTTTGCAGATAAAGAAACTGAAGACCAGAGAATTTAAGTGAATTGCCCAGGGTCACACTGCTAATCAGTACTGGAGATAGGGTTTGAACTTAAGTCTTCCAAACTCCAGGTCTAGCATTGTAGGCATGCCACATGACCTCTGATCCAAGCATAAATTTTGATGGGCTGGAGGATACAGAGTGGAGAGTAGATGGTGGGTCTTTTCTCCTTGTGTACATTAAACTCTAAGTAGAGAATAATGGTTAATGTGTGAACATTTTTGAACAATGATCACCTTAGGAAAGTCTGATAAGGAACAGTGAGTAATATGATATAAAGAAAAGATCCCTGGTTTTGGAGCCAGCAAAACTGTGTTCAAATCCCAGGGCAACTATTTCCTACATGTGTAACTCCAAGTGAGTCATTTCCCCCTCTAGGGTTTGGATTACATATCCTCGAGGGGCTCTTGTACCTCTAAATCTATGACCTTATGATTTTTACTGAGCACATCTATTATAAGCCATTTGATAAGAACAAATACAATGTTAAGACTCAGGAGTGTAGGTAACAACATTCTAGTCTCCCAAAGTCTAGGTTTCCATGGACAGGCTCAGTCTGGAGATGTGGGCTCTGAAACCATGATCCTTTTGTTTGCTTTCCCAGAATAACTCATGGGAAAATTGAAACTATAATTCAAATGTGACTCATGTTCAATCCTGCCACTAACTACTGTGTACCAGACACTGTACTAGGAACTGGGAAAACAAAGACAAAAATGGGAAAAGTTCCCTGATCTCAAGAAGCTTACATTCTGCTACCAGGAAACATCACTTTCCTCTGCCCACAGTATAAACTTTACAATGTTTACAACATTTCTCCATTTTATAGCATTTACACAGTTAAATGCAATACACAGATTGATTCTGGCCCAGGTGCTTTTCCCCACTAAGTGATCCTAGATCTGGCCTCAAGATCAGAACAGGTTCGGTCCAAGAGGACCTGGTCTCTAAAGAGAGAAATCAGACTTTCCTGCACATACTTATAACCCCAACTTAGAACCCTAGGGAAAAATCACTTAAAGCTTAGTTTGACTTATGTCCAAGGTTCTGTCCAAAAGGAATTAAAAAGGTACTTAATGTACAAAGTAGTTCAGATATAGGACTGCTATTTATTCCCTCCACACAAAAAACTCACAAGCACACATTGATAAAAACTGAAAATATGGGATAATAAGAACAAAGCACTTTGAAAACCTCAGTATTTTATAAATGCTGTTGCTATTAATAAATATTATTAATTAACCATAGTTGTGATTAATTATGTAAATGGATATTATTAGTTATAGCCATAATTAATTATTGATGACTATAATTAATTACTAAAATAACTATACTTATTAAATGCAAAATATATCTACAAAGTAAAAATATATCTACAAAGTAAATTAAATGTAATTTCAGTTGTGTCTAGGGGAGAGAACCCTAGTAACTCTGGTCCATGGACTTAAATATTCTCTCAGGTCCTTTCTAGTTCAAGATCTATGACCCTATGACTCATGGTTAATGCGAATAAGATTTTCCTGGATTTACTTGGGGTTGCTACATGGCACAGAGATTGTGTGTGTGTGTGTGTGTGTGTGTGTGTGTGTGTTGACAGAAATACAGCCCCTACTCACTATGCAATTCTTGACACATATTGGGTTGTTAATTACCAGTGATCTGGGATTATGGACTATGTCCTTCCTCTCTTGGCAGGGTACAGGAAGAGCTAGATCTGGTTTCCTGAACTGTAGAGAAAAGGACAAGGTAATTATTGTTTACTCACCAGCATCTTTTGAAAGGTAGTAAAGAAAATTCTGCTGAGTAAATGAGGTTGGTTGTTCAGGAAAGAGGGGGAAAAAATTCTCACCCACATTAAAAGGTATAGAGGGAACCGGTAGGTGGCGCTGTGGATAGGGCACTGCAATCAGGAGGATCTGCGCTCAATTACGGCCTCAGATACTAGCCATGTGGCCCTGCACAAGTCACTTAACCCGGATTGCCAACCTGCCAAAACAAACAAAAGATATGGAGATACATTCATGGAAGTAGGTAGATATTTTTGGAAGAATGGATGTACTTATCGACTCCTCTTCCAGGATTACAACAAGGATATCTCTCCTGTTCTCAGTCCCAAAGCTATGAATGTTCCCCCCTTGTACAAAGCTGGTTATCTCCTTTCATGTGGTGTAGTAGCTAGACCATAGGACTTGAAGTGAGAAAAAGCTGAGTTCAAATCTTGCCTCAGACATCTATTCACTGTGAGACCCAAGCAATACCTACTTATTTAACTTTTCCAAACTTTTGTTTCTTCTGTAAAATGACAGGTCTGGACTGGATCTCTGTAGTCTTTTCCAGTTTCAAATCTGTGATCCCACGTGTTTGACTTGGGGGGGCTGGAATTTTCATTTTTCGTAAGAAGTTAACAGTTGACACATAGGACAGTGGGGAGAGCAGTTGACTATGAACCAGGGCTCTGTAGCACAGGATACGACTTTGCACTTGGCTTTGCATGGCCCAAAGGGAGGGCTTAGTCTAGCAGAAAAGAATAAATCGGTGGATTTCTTGTGGCTGGTGCTTTAACCAGCTTCTATATACATTTCCAGGAGACTAAATTTATACACTTAAAATATGCCTAAAAATAGAGCTACGTCTAGCCTTTCTTGAGTCAGAGCTGGGACAGTTAACATAGAGGAGGCTTTGAACTTGGAGACATAGAAGAAGAATTCCAAAACACTGTCTTGTAAGGAGAAAACAGAGGACCTTGGCTTGCCTTGAGGCTGGGGAAGTCATTAGTGGGGACTGAGGGGGTGTGGGAGCAGGGCAGGGCTAGGAATGGGAATAGTTCACCTCAAGTGTGTCGCAAACTCCTCTCCTTTAACCCATCTGGTGACCCAGTGACCCTGACTTTCTGCTGTTCCTTGAACAAGATACTCCATCTCCTGACCCTGGGTGTCTTCACTGGTTGTCCCTCATGCCTGGAATTCACTCCCTCCTTATCTCCGCTTCCTGACTTCCTTCAGATCCCACCTAAAATCCTACATTTTTCAGAAAGCCTTGCCTAATCTCTTTTCCAATTTCTCGGTGTATAGCTTGTTTATACATAGTTCTTTGCACATTGTCTTCCCCATTAGTATTAGTTCCTTGAGACCAGGGATTTTATCTTTTTTTGTAGCTCTGGTGCTTAGTGCCTGGCACTTAATAAAAGTTTATTGACTGACTGATGGGTCAGTGGAAAAATGCTATCTGGTAGCTTCCTGTTTTAACTATTCTTGATAATTAGGGACAATGCTTAGTAATTTCTATCTGCTAAATGATTACTAATACTGTCAACATCCTCTAAATTTTAGTGCCCTGGGGGAAAGTCCCCATCACTCTAACCTCATAATACTTTTGTCTAGAAAACTCCCCCTTCCTCGAGATGTCTCTTCTTTGAGTCATCCTTGTGGCTAGTCAGGCTTTGTGGAAAGAAAAGAATCCCCTCTTATTTAAAGGGAGTGGGTGGGGAGTTGTGGGAGGCACACCATCCAGAGGAGAGAACACTGGAATTGTCTGTGTTTGAGTGGTGAGTGGACGGGAGGAAGGAGGACAGGAGCTATTGTGGAAATTCCAATTTACTGGGATTTTTCAAAGGGAAAACATGTTCTGGGAATTTGAAGGCGCCATCAGCCTTCTTTCCAGTCACCCAGATTTGCAATCCCTGTCTCTTCCTTCTCTCCTTCCTCTCCCTCTCTCCACATAGCCAATCAGTTGCCATATCTTGCTATTTGGACCTCCGCAACATCTCTAGAGTAATAGTTTGTTATACACAGAATACGATGAAATAGAAATGAAACCGTACTAGATGGAGACTTTCCTTTTCATCCACTCCCTCCTCCTATTTCATTCCTAGATCTTTAGATGTGAATGGGATAGAATTCCTAACCCCCCCTCCCATAACTGCAGGTTTTGGAAAGTAATGAGTACAAGGGAAAAATACTACCCATCTCAGGTTCATAGACTGAAAAAAGAAGGGTGGGTGGAGGGAATAAGGAAGACATGTTTTAGAATCAGGGCCAAAAAAAGAGAGAAAGTAGTTATCTGATGTGGGGGAAGCTAGGTGCCAAGCCTAGAGTCAAGAAGACTCATCTTCCTGAGTTCAAATCTGGTCTCAGAAATTTAGTAGTTGTGTGACCCTGGGCAAGTCACTTGACTCTGTTTGCCTCACTTATTCATCTGTCAACTGAGCTGAAGAAGGAAATGGCAAACCATTCCAGTGTCCTTGCCAAGAAAACCCCAAATAGGATCTTGATGAGTTGGATATGACTGAAATGATTGAACATTGACAAACTGTCTGATGATCACCTGCCGAATAGAACACATAATACTTGTCAATCAGTCCATTAAGTAACCATCATTTATTAAGCACCTACTGTGTGCCAGTTACCATGTTAAATACTGAGGATACGAAGGCAAAATGAAATAGTCTGTACCCTCAAGGAGGCCACATTCTAACAAGGGAGATGTACATATGTAAGTACATTCAGAACATATATAAAATGATTTTAAGGTAGCATTAGTTCCCCTAATAGTTTGTGGAAACTATAGTTTGTGGGGAAATCCATGAAGATCTCAGAGAGAAGGAGGTCCAGGAACTTAGTAGCGAAGGAGGAGACTGGGATTCTAGACCCCAAAGATAAAGCAGGAAGGCTTTCTAGGGATGGGGTGACAGATTGCAAAGGGATGGAGATGGGAGATGAAGCATCAGATGTAAAAAACGGGTTAGTCCGTATTGGTCACAACGTGTGCGGAGGTGAGTAATGCACAACAGGACCGAAAAAGTAGGTGGGAGATGGATGGTATGGGAATTTACATCATAGGCTGAGGATTTTTCTATTTTATTGTAGACACCACAGGGGAAGGTAGGAAAGATTTTTGAATGTGGAGAATGACATGATTAATCTTTGTTTTAGGAAAATCCATTTGGTAGCTATGTGGATATGGATGAAAGACTAGTCAAGGGAGAGATTGGGGACAGGAATATCAATCAGAATGGTCAAAGTACGAGATATTGAGGCCTGGAGTTAGGACCCAGGGCTGTGTAAGTGGAGACAAGAGGATGGATGGGAAAGGTTTTGCCTAGGTCAGATCCACCAAGCTTGCAACAGAATGGATATGGAAAGTGAGGGAGCAGTGACAGTTAATGATCAATTACTCAATCAGGCATTTCCCAAGTTCTTATTATATACCAGACTCTTTTCTAGGCCCCAGAGTTACCAATATAAAAGTGACACTGTTCAAAGCTGCAAACCTGGGTGGCCTCAATAGAAATGAGAAAGCTTGGAGGAGGGATAGGTTGTGTGTGTGGTGGTGGGAGATGAGCAGGCAGGGGCCGGGGAACAGAATGAGTTCCATAGGATGGAACAGTTTAAGGATCTGAGTATTAATATTTAAGACCAAAAAAAAAAAAGGTTGTCTCTCTTTTCAACATCTTTTCTGTGTTACTATTTAGTCAACAGCAGGGGTGAAACAAGGAGTATTTGTGGTGGGGAGGAGATGGGATCTGGGAGAGGAATGTAGCCAAAGCCCTGGACATAATAGAAAAGAGGAGAGATCTAATGATTCCGCACTCAGAGATGAATTGACGCTATTTCACATTTTATGAGACTTTTGAAAGGCCTAATGTTTCATGCCATTGACTGTAGCTAATGAGGCTAATGGACTTGGAAATTATGCCTGAAAAGATCGCCTGCTCAAACAGCTTTTCCAGGTTCCCTAAGTTTCTTTTCACAGGGGCCACTTCCTGGCAACAATGCCATTTGTTTACCCAGAAAATGAAAGGAGACACTTTTATAGCACATCTCCATGGTGTGCTGGCCAGTCACTGATGAAACCCAGGCCTTACCTCTTGGGGCAGAATTCTGGACAGCAAAGGCAACAGTAGATTCCAAGCAAGAAGGACATTCTATTAGAGGCATGAGAAAGAAAAGGATTTATTCCTGTTCTCCTTATCCTCTGGAACTCATGTTTCATCTGCATTCAAAGGGTAATTGGTAAATCAGAAGAAAGATGTTTCTGCCACATTGAAAGTTTTTGTCTGTTGGCTTAAAGGCCTCTGCTTTTGTCCACAGGGAACATTTCCTTCTCTCTTGCTGTTTGGAGTTACTGGACTCTCCTAGGAGGAAATGCATTCATCTCCAAAGTTCGGATATTTATCAATGACTAAGAATGTTTGCACTTGGAAGTACTCAGAGCTTTATCATTTTTGAATGCTAAACTTTTTAAAAAAAATCTTCAGAGTGAGTCTGTTCATGTCTCACTGAGCAAATAGAGTTTCTTACGGATAATAATAGAGGCAAGAAAACCAATGAAAGAGTTACTAGTATCGTATCCTATATCTAGGATCCTCCGTTTCCTCATCAGGAAAGAGTACAGTAGGAAGAGTACAGCGGTGGGACAGTGGATAGAGCACCAAGCCTGGAGTCAGAAAGATCTGAGTTCAGACACTTACTAGCTGTGTGACTCTGGACAAGTTATTTAACCCTGTTTGCCTCAGTTTCCCCATCTGTAAAATGACCTGGAGAAGGAAATGGCAAACTATTCTAGTATCTTTGCCAAGAAAATCCCATATGGGGTCACAGAGAGTCAGACATGACTAAAATGACTGAACGGCAATAAAATGGGGATAACCATAGCACTTACCTCATAGGGTCATTATGAAGATGTATGACATTATATATATATAGACACACACATATGTAACATATAAAAGTGTTTTGCAAGCCTTTAAATGCTATACAAATGCTAGCCGTCATCATTATCATTTAGGAAACTTCAGAGGCCATATCACCTACACACCCCACTCCCCAAGACCTAGAGGTGGCCAGAATTCCCAGAAGACAAAATCCAAGAAATAAAGGAACCAGAAAATACATGGCCTCAGACCTCTGTACATAAACGCACACAATGCAGGTTATTAGCAAGCTACCCTGCAGATACTGAGACAATGAGGTGAATTTGACCTTACAGGTAGAGTGGGTACCCTTCCCCTGCCTCAGAGGCTCTGAATCTTGTTATCCTTGCCTAGATATTCATGGGGTGGGAGAACCCACTCCATATCCCTGAAATTTTGTGGGATGCCATTCATGACAGGAATAGGGCTCTGAAGGGTACAAACAGAGCAGGATAAGATGAGGGGATGGCCCAGAGCAGCCCTCTATAATAAGAACATGTACCTTCAGGAGGAAACACAGAAGCTACAGTGAGGAGGGAGGGTGGAAAACATTTGAGTGAAGAGCCAAGTCTACATACCACTTGGACAGAAAAAGGGAACACATAGGCAGTTTAGGAAACATCACAAACCCAGGGCTGAGCACAATGCTTGACACAAAGCATGTGCTTAAACGATACTTTTTCTTTCACTCATTCATTTACTCATTCATTGTGCTAAGAGGCTATAGTTGAGTTCTTGTGACTGCATGTAGCTCCTTCTATTTATCTTTCCTTCTAACTTGGCGTTGACTTGGACCTTGGCTCTAGCCTGTTGTTAATGTACCCGTACACTGATTTTGAGATGAATCCCACGTTAGCAGTCAACTGTTTCCTGTTGGATAAGATAAAATCCATTTTTTCCTTTCTTTTCTTTCCATGATGTGCCATGATTTGGCACTTGCAACATTTAATAAGTTCTAGCACTCCTCTCAAGGTACTCAGGATAGATGGGGGTGACTCTTTTGAGTAGTCTATAAGCCTTTGGTCACTTTCATTTCTTCTTCCTGAGCTCATTTAAGTCCAGTGAACATTTGATCAGTGTGAGCAGTGAGCCAGGCATCGGTGATATAAAGGAAAAATAAAAATTGTCCCTGCCCTTGAGGGCTTACTGTAAGGGGGTTAGATGACAAGCGTTTATTAAATGCTTACTGAGTTCCAGTTTGAGCGCTGAGAATTCAAGTAAAAAGAAAGTCATTACTTGCCCTCTGGAAGTGCTCATTCTAACCTGGGAAGATAACACATAAAAGGCATGGTGGAGAGAGCATGGGGGCAAAGTCCTTAGTCAGAAACATAGATGAGAAAAGATTGAAGCATGTGTGTCCCTCCCCAGTCTATCCCCAAACTGGAAGCATTGTAAAGAACTCAGTAGTGGGAGGAGGGGACCAGCATGACAGAGGGATATTACAGAGGAAGGAGATCCCAGGGCCTGGGAAAAGTAATGTAAACACATATAAGCCAACAGATAACATGTATTAAGTAAATGTCATGGGAGGACATGGGAGAGATAAGAAAAGACCATAGAACTCTCTCCCCTCAGCTTCTCAGATTCTTTGGGATCCCTTCAAAGCTCAGATCAAGAGCCCCTTCTGGAGAAGGATCCCAAGAAACGGAGTGGGGAGGATTCTAGATCAGGCTAAAGAAATAGAGTTCAGAGATGGAATGTTGGTGCCAGGGGAGCAGCAAAAAGGCTGACATGCCTGGGGAGGGTGGGTGGAGGAGGGAGATGGCAGCAAAACGAACAACCACCAAGAAACCCCAACCCCTGCCCTGAAGAAGCTAATGATGGCCCAGGGGCTCGCATTCAGCTGACTCCTATTTTCCAGAGTATATCTCACAATCCTGCACTGTGTTCACCTTTTAATGGAAGTCAACTGAATATACATCTGGGGGAGCCTGGTAAGCTCTGTCAAGATGTCTCCTACATTTTTGTCTGTTTGTGGGTGTTTTCTAGGAGTCCTGCAAGGATTAAATATCCAAGTGTCCCATGAAATGATGTTACTTGGATTGTCTTAACCATCTTATCTCATATACATACAGGGCAATAGTACCAGCTTAATTTCAAGCCATACCACATCCCAAGAACCCAAGGTCAGGGGTGAGGAGGTCTTTGATTCCTGGGGCTCAGAGATTTGGAACTAAGTGCTTAAACCATGCTCAGGGGACCTCCAGTGGATGTCTCCCCTGTCATAGGATTCCAAAATGGATGTGGAACATGAGTTCAGACTGGTTCCCAGGGACCTAGTCAACATGTTTTTCTTTCTCTGCCATAAGTGACCCAGTCATCTGAACAGAGGCGGGGAGCGCCTGCACTGACTCAAGCACTGCAGGACCCTAGACGGTGACTGACCCTAAAGACTGTTCATTTCTCCTCCAATGGAGGGTAATTATCACTTCCCATTCCCTTTATCAACATATTTAAGAGTCAACGTTTGCTAAAGTGAAAATCACCTCTTTCTCTCTTCTCTCAATCCTCTCTTTTCTCTTCTATTCTCTCTATCACTCTTTCCTCTCTTCTCTTTTATTTCCTGTTTTCTTCTTCTTCTCTCCTCTTCCCTCTTCTTTTCTCTTCTCTCTCTCCTTCTCCCTTTTTCTCCCTCTCTGTGTCTGTCTGTCTCTCTTTGTCTACCTGTCCATCTGTCTCTCATCTCTCCTAATCTTCTTATCCCTATCCATTCTTCCCTTCCATGGTCCATGCCATTTCATGCTCCATTATATCCCATAACCCCTTAGTCCATTGCTGACAACTCTCCATTATCCTATGTCTCTTCCCTTCAAACTCTTTCCATCTTCTTGGGATAATGGAAATGTGGCTCTCCCTAAAAGATGGCTTATCCCTGTCTACTCTCTCTAACTAGGTGCTCCTTCCTATGTGCTCCCTGAATTGCTGGGAAGGCAATATGATTAGTCCTATGTCTTATTCCCTTTGCCCCTATATTCATCTTTATCTCAGTCCATAGGAGCACAGGTGGAGAGCTGGAAGGGTCATCTAACATAACTCCCTCATTTTACGGACAAGGAAACGGAAGCCCAGAGAAATTAAATGATTTATTGAGGCTCACACGGCAAATACATATCTGAGGTGGAAATCAAACCCAGGTCTTCTTGATTCCAAGTCCAACTCTCTATTTCCTACACCATGTTGCCTCTCACCTCCTTATTGCCACCATAAACCCGCCTTTAGATTGCGGACACCCAGAGAGAAGGGTCTTTCCTAACATTAATGACACTATCTTAAAACTATACAATTCAGCAAAAATAAGCAGCCAGAATTTGGTCTCATACCATGCCAGAACAAAAAAGGTGTTTTTTTTTAAAAGGTTCACCTGCTACACTTGCAAGGCCATCAGTTCACCTCGCTCTGCCTGCAAGGCCAACCACAAAACAAAACAAATGGCCCCGTTTCATTTGCAAAGTTAGCTGGAGACAAAAACAAGTTGTCTTAGTGTTAAAGCTCCCTGTTTGCTTGGCTTAGGGGGATTCTTCTTTCTGGGATCCTCAGTATCTATGTGCACCTCAAAGAAAACTTCTGACATGGGTCCAAATTGTAAACTCTGGTTCTTGCCAGGACAGTTTCTAGTTCTTGCCATGACAAGGTCATTCTCTCTCCTTTCTCATGGTCTTTCTCTCCATCCCTACCTTAGCCCTACAAACTGAAAAAGTAGTGCTCATGTTGAAGTTCTTTTAAACATTCTGGTCTGCGACTCATCAGCTTCCTAAACAACCTTGATTTCTATCTTCGCTCTACATTAGCCATCCACAAAGGTGATCATGCCCTTGATATGACAATTACTTGTAATTATTGTCTTCATTTTGTATACATCTTATAGACACTCATTGTATTTTCCCCAATCTGTATTTGCACTAGAGATTTTGGGCACAGAAAGGTATTTGATACTTACTTTTGAAGTTATAGGAGTAATACTGAGGGAATATATATATTTTAACACTATAGCTTCTAAGTCCCACTGATGTGTTCCTCATTGACAGTTAACAGGTGACTTCATTAGAAAAGGTATTTATTAAGAAAGTATAGTGAGAATTTTTGGTACAAAAACATTTTCCCCAAAACTTGGGGCAGATTCTTCCACAAATATGCACAATATCTATGTAGAATGAGCCAAAACCTGACGTTTATTGGTAGTGAGGCACCTGTATGGAGAACACAAAGGGGTAATTTAAAATTCCTTCAATGCAAGTACTTTTCTCCCTTTGTAGTATCATTGTGAAGTTTTCTTAAGCTCTCTACTGAGGTCTGAAGATCAGTGACTTTATAGAGTCCATGAACAGCACTTCTCTCTGCCATGAAGGGTCACTCATCCTTGGTTGACTCCATGTCTGTTTGTCCTCAGTATATTTCTCTGCTATCATTTTCGACTCATCTGCACTCATCCACTGCCCCTCCAACAGGTGCTACAGTTATTGTTGCCATCCATCGCCTAACTCTGATAGGACCTTTGGAAAAACTGCACTCACAGGGTTGCTTGGACACTTTAGTCATGGAATATCCATTCACCTAAGATCAGAAAAGAAGACACATTTAGACAATGGCAGCCATGTGCTCATACTGCTATGGTCAGGTGGAAGACAGGGCAGATACCTTCTCCATCCCACCCCACCCCCAGTTCTCAGGGAGGAAATTTTAAGTAGTTCCCCCTCACTTGAAGCCACAAAAGAAGGAGATTGAAGAAGAGGTGGGCCACCCCTCTCGCATGCCCACTGAACCAGCTCGATAACCCTAAGTCATCATTTCTACCAGTTTCCACCAATAATTAGACAATTCTTAGAGTGCAGAACTTGGAAAGACTGAGTTCAAATCCTACCTCAAGCACTCCCTAGCTGGGTGACCCAAAGCAAGTCATTTAACTTCTTGACCTCAGTTTCCTCATCTGTGAAATGAGGATAATCAGATAATCAGAGCACCTACCTCCCCGGGGCTTTGTAAAGATCAAATGAGTTAGTATATATAGAATGATTTCAAATCTTAATGTGTCATAGAAATATCATCCTCATCCTCATCACCACCACCACCACCACCTAAGTCTGTAATTAGGCTCACCCTCAAGCTTCTATATCATCATGTGAATTGAAACCAGGCAGGGAATGTCTGTATATTCTCCAAGGACTGCCTCCCATTGTATTTATTCTATACCTATATGTTGTCTCCCTCTTCAGAGTGTAAGTTCCTAAAGCCAGAGGCTGTTCACTTTTGTCTCTATATCTCCAGGGTTTAGTGCATCAATTGATTGGATAATTCTATCTCCATCATCCATAACTCTGAAATTCCCATTTTCTGGACTCGTACCTTCTCACCCTCAATCTCCCCTTCTGACTTACCTCTTAAAGCCTTGTGCCCTCGAGGCCCTCCATCCTTTCTTTGTGATAGTACAAAGACACACTTCCTGTGCCTCTCCTTCCTTCCTACCACAGTTTGAATGTTCTGGGTGACCAATTCGATGACATACAATCACCTTTCTTGGAACTGCTCATCCCCTTGTCCTATCACCAGTCATATCTGGTCAACTATCTCCCTCGGGTTATGGCCATCATCTACCTTTTATTTTCCTGCTCACTGCAAGCCAAATATGCTTAGAGAAGTCGTAAAACAATGGGATGACTCCAAATTATTGTTATCTAATTTCAGCCTCAATACTGTACAGAAATCCTCTTATTCTCCTCTGGTTTTCATCATCTATCATCCTCTCCTCAGTTACTTAAACCAACAAGCATTTATTAAGCTCCTTCTTACTACAGAAAAGGGTTTGTGTTAGGCTCTGGAGCTAGAGAGACAAAGTGAAAATCAGTCTCTGGAGTCTGTCAGTTACTGTCTGTGTGACCTTGGGAAAGGCTCTTAACCTCCTGAGACCTCAGTGTCCCTTTCTGTAATATCTATGATTTTTTGATGCTATGGACACCAATTCTTCTAACATCAAGGAAAAGGTGGTTTTGGATTCATCCCAAATTACTTGGTCGTTTGGTTTCTCAGAGGAGGTGAAAATTTCACTGTGCTCTGCCTCGAACAGATCACATATGGAGTGCTGCTTTTGGTGTGGGGTGCAATTGCTTGGGAAGGATATTCATAAACTCTAGAGACACCCACTAAGCTGCCACCAAGAAAAGGCTAGGGCTGGGTATTGACACTTCGATTCTAAATGAGTCCCAGCCCCGGAAGACTGTTTCTTCTAAACTATACCTGCCTGCTGAGTCACTATCCAAGCAATGATAAAAACACTCATTTCCCTTGTTCACTGCACAACTTTGAGCCACAGAAATTAATTACATCACCTGCAAAATCAGCTCCTCTGTTTTGCATCCCAAAGGTCAATGTTCCAGCTCAGAAATGGCTTTAGTGCTCCCAAACACAAGACTTGGCATATAAATATTTATCACCCAATAGACAGGGAGCCATTGTGCCCTGTTTGTTTACAGTTACCTGGGGCGAGGAGGCCACTGTCTGCTTCCTGTCCCAATTTCTCTTGCTCAAGACCTTGGGGGAGAGTTGTTGATATGACAGAGTGTTCTGTCCCAGTCTTCTTTTTCTGAGAATCAAAACACAGGGATATTAGGCAAACAGCCCCTGGGCACACAGTCTGTAAACTATGGGGAGATATGGGGAGAGCAGAGATTTCCAGGTGTTGCCTGGAAAGATTAAACATTGGTTATGGGAAGAAAAAAAAATAACCAAATCATTTCAGAAATGAATGGTTGATAAAAGTAGAAAGCCCACTTTTCCCCCGGCTAGCAAATTGGCCTTTGCTTTAACTGGCATTTCAAGTTCCCTTGCTTTCTGGATGAAGTGTTTTAACTAGTCTGATATAGTGTAAATGAAGAAGCAGGTAGGGATCGCTGCAAATAGGATTACATAGAGCCACACTTGCTCTTGGGAATGGCTGTATTGGAACTTGTCTGAAAGAGATCTTAGTGGACTTAGTGAGACTTCATTGTGAGTCTATGGTGTGATAGAGCAACCATGGGAAGTAACCTAGTCAGACTGGAGGAGACCTTAGAGGCCACTTGATCCAAAACTTCCATTTGACAGATGAAGAAAGTGAGATTCAAAGAAACTGAGTGACTTGCCCAGTTTGCAGAGGTAGCAAATGATATAGAGTGTTGTATTCAGTTCTGGGTACCACCCATCAGGAAGGATATTTATACACTTAAGAGCATCCAGAGAAAAAAGCCACTAAGGTTCCTTCTTAAATATATGATCCTGTGAATCAAGATGGTGAAGAGCTTTGAGGCCATCATATGTGAAGACTGGCTAAATGAACTATCAGGTGTTTGTTTGGGAGAATGAAAGACTCGGGAGGCAGGGGGAGATCAGCGCCTGCCTTCGAGCATCAAGGGCTGTGAATAATTACTCAATCAATTCAATCAATAATTCAATAATAATAATTCATCGTGTGAATAAGGGATTAGATTTCTCCTCCTTTTTCTTCCTTCCTTCCTTCTTTCCTTCTTTCTTCTTTCTTTCTTTCTTTCTTTCTTTCTTTCTTTCTTTCTTTCTTTCTTTCTTTCTTTCTTTCTTTCTTTCTTTCTTTCTTTCTTTCTTTCTTTCTTTCTTTCTTTTTTTCTTTCTTTCTTTCTTCCCCTTCTCCTTCTTCATCTTCTCCTCCTCCTCCTCCCCCTTCTCCTCCTCCTTCTTCTTCTTCTCCTTCTTCCTCCTCCTCCTCCTCTGCTTCTTCCTCTTCCATGGACTCACAAGACAGAACTAGGATTTATGGGTGGAAGTTGCAAAGTGGTAAATTAGGAAGAAAGATCCTAATGATTTCTTGTTCTGATATAAGTTGGACTAGGTGGTCCCTTCAGCTCTGAGGTTTAATGACTCTGAAGATCACTTTTTAGGACTGCAGGAGAGGGCTGCTGAAGGAGAGGAAAAAGAAACACAAATTAGGAGGAACGATGTGCAAAAAGGCTTGATAACAGGAGGGGACTTCCTAACAAGGAGAGCTGTCCCAGAGCGAGAGAGGTTGCTTTGGAAGGTGGTGGCTGCTCTTTCATTGGAGTTGAGAGGAAGTAGGAAGGAAACAAGCATCTAATAAGCACCTACTGTGTTCCAGAAACTATTTTAAACCCTTTACAAATATCTTATTTCCTCCTTACAACAATCCTGGGAAGTAAATGTTATAATTATACGCATTTTGCAGATGAGGAAACTGAGATAAATGGAGGTTAAATTACTTGGCCAGCAGGTGTCTGAGGCTAGATTTTAATTCAGGTCTTCCTGACTCCGGGTCTTGCACTTTGTCCACTGCCTCAAACACAGGCTAAATGACCATTTGTTGGTCATAGCATAGTGGGAGTTTTTTGTATTACCTTAGATTTACTTTTCTATGTAGATGTTTTCTTCCCCTCCCCCAAAGAACATAAATTCCTTGAAGGCAGGTGTTGATTCACATTTTTCTTTGTATCAGAACTTAGCATGGTATCTAGAACACAGTAGGTGCTTAATAAATTCAGGTTGATAGGAACTGAAGGGCACTCTGGGAAACACCCTGTTTGTTCTTAGCACCTTCTCATCAAAGTTATTCATTACCAAGAGCAGTTGATTCTCAGAAAGGCCTTTTGCTGTGGAATAAAATTTGGAGAATTATCTATTTTATAATTGTTCTTTAGGCTGGAAATTTCTAGAAATTTTACTGAAAAGATAACAACCCAGATATGTTCATCCACCAGTCAAGAACAGAAAACAAATGGTAAAAAATAATGCTGAATATGTATCAAACAGATGTCACCCCTGGAGCTTATCTGTACATTTTTTTCTAGTCTGGACCTTTGACTCATTGGTTTGGGGAAAGTCCCATTGAGGAAATTCACTCACCAGTACATATTGGCACTCTTTCTGCCATGTATAGTCTTAGAGAATTTCTCAGAAATTGAGAGGTTAAGTGACTTGTCCAGGGTTGCAAAGACATATAATACAACTCTATTTCTTTTCTTTTCTTTTCTTTTTAAATATTTATTTATTTATTTAACTTTTTTTACATTCATTTTCACAAAATTTTGGGTTCCAAATTTTCTCCTCTTTTATCCCCTCCTCCCACCCCAATACCCCAAGCAATCTAATTTTCCCTATCTCCAATCTGCCCTCTCTTCTGTCATCCCTCCCTTCTTTTGTCTCCATCTTCTCTTTTCTCCTGTAGGGCCAGATGACTTTCTATTCCTCATTAACTGTATGTCTTCTTTCCTAGTAGCAACAGCAATACTAAACAGTTGTTCCTAAAACTTTGAGTTCCAAATTCTCCCCATCCCTCCCTCCCCACCCATTCCCTTTGGGAAGGCAGGCAATTCAATATAGGCCATATCTGTGTAATTTTGCAAATGACTTCCCTGATAGTCGTTTTGTGTAAGACTAACTGAATTACCCTCCATCCTACCCTGCCCCTCATTGTTTCTCTTCTGTCTTTTGATCCTGTCCCTCCCCAAGTGTTGACTTCAAATTGCTCCCTCCTCCCTTTGCCCTCCCTTCCATCATCCCCCCCCTTGCTTATCTCCTTCTCCCCCACTTTCCTATACTGTAAGATAGGTTTTCATACCAAAATGAGCGTGCATTTTATTCCTTCCTTTAGTCAAATGTGATGAGGGTAAACTAATTGTTTTTTTTTTTCCTCAGCTCTCCTCTTTTTCCCTCCACTAAAAAGTCTCCTACTTGCCTCTTCAATGACATATAATTACCCCATTCCATTTCACCCTCTTTCCTCCCACTACATTTTTCTCTCATCATTTACCTTAATTTCTTTTCAGCTATGGTCCCATCCTATTCAATTCACTCTGTGCTCTCTGTCTCTGTGTGTGTGTGCATGTGTGTATGTGTGTGTGCATGCATGCGTGTACATGTGTGTGTGTGGTCCCACCAACTACCCAGATACTGAAAAGTTTTAAGAGTTACAAATATTGTCTTTCCATGTAGGAATGTAAACAGTTCACTTCTGGTAAGTCCCTTAAGACTTCTCTTTGCTGTTTGCTTTTTCATGCTTCTTCTCATTTTTGTGTTTGGAAGTCAAATTTTCTTTTCAGCTCTGGTCTTTTCATCAAGGATGCTTGAAAGTCCTCTGTTGCATTGAAAGACCATATTTTCCCCTGAAGTATTATGCTCAGTTTTGCTGGGTAGGTGATTCTTGGTTTGAGTCCTAGTTCCTTTGACTCCTGGAATATCCTATTCCACGCCCTTCGATCCCTTAATGTAGAAGCTGCTAGATCTTGAGTTATCCTGATTGTATTTCCACAGTACTGGAATTGTTTCTTTCTAGCTGCTTGCAAGATTTTCTCCTTGAGCTGGGAGCTCTGGAATTTGGCCACAATGTTCCTAGGAGTTTCTCTTTTTGGATCTCTTTCAGGTGGTGATCGATGGATTCTTTCAATACTTATTTTGCCCTCTGGTTCTAGAATGTCAGGGCAGTTTTCCTTGATAATTTCGTGGAAGATGATGTCTAGGCTCTTTTTTTGATCATGACTTTCAGGTAGTCCCATAATTTTTAAATTGTCTCTCCTGGATCTATTTTCCAGGTCAGTTGTTTTTCCCATGAGATATTTCACATTCTCTTCCATTTTGTCATACTTTTGGTTTTGTTTTGTGATTTCTTGGTTTCTCGTAAAGTCATTAGACTCCATCTGTTCCATTCTAAATTTGAGAGAACTATTCTCTTCAGTGAGCTTTTGAACCTCTTTTTCCATTTGGCTAATTGTGCTTTTGAAAGCATTCTTCTCCTCATTGGCTTTTTGAACCTCTTTTGCCAATTGAGTGAGCCTATTTTTCAAGGTGTTATTTTCTTCAGCATTTTTTGGGGTCTCCTTTAGCAAGGTATTGACCCGTTTTTCATACTTTTCTTGCATCTCTCTCATTTCTCTTCCCAGTTTTTCCTCCACCTGTCTAACTTGCTTTTCAAAATCCTTTTTGAGCTCTTCCAAGGCCTGAGCCCACCTGACATCCCCCTGGGATGTCTGGGGTACCGAGGCCCTGCCCTCCACGTCTTTCCCTGACGGCAAGAATATGTCCTCGTCATCGTCAGATCCGAAAGTCGGGATCATTTGCATCTGTTCGAAAAAACTCTCTATAGTCTTATTTTTCTTCCCTTTTCTAGGCATTTTCCCAGCCAGTTACTTGACTTCTGAGATTCCTGTCCACCCCTGCCTAGATCCGCCCAGCTAGTGCTTGGGATCTGAGATTCAAATGGGCTTTCCGCACCGTGCGGCTGCTAATCAATGTGAGCTTTAGTTCTGGTGCTGGGGTGGGGGCAGGGCCACCTCCCAGGCTCAGCTCCTTCAGGTGGTTTATGCAGAGACTTTCAGTAATGAAGATCCTGCCTGCTGCTGGGGGAGTCCTGGGCTGCCTCGGCCGTGCCGCCACTGCCTCCGCCACCGCCCCTGCCTCTGCTGCTTCCTCCTGAGGGGGCCCGAGCCACGGAGACACCCCTCTCCCCTCTCGGTCGGCCCAAGCGCGTCTCTCACTGACCTGTAGCGTCTGTGGGTGGAGGGACCTTCCTGGCCACTGGAGGTTCTGTCCCTGAAGCCTGCTCAGATCAGCTTCTCTGGGGCCACGGCCAGGGCAGCGCTGGGGTGGGGTCCGCTTTCTGGGGTGCAATGGACCCTGGGGATGGCTCTCCAGGGCTCTCTGGAATGGAAATCTCTTCCACTATGTTTCTGCACCCCCTGCAGTCATCCAGAACTTCTGGGGAGCTCTTCTTACATTAAATCTATGGGCTGTGGGTTCGGAGCTCGCAAACGTGCATCTTTCTACTCCGCCATCTTGACTCCGCCCCCCCTACAACTCTATTTCTAAGGAAGGATTTGAACACAGGGTTTCCTGACTCCAAGGTCTCTCTGAGTCCACACATCACACTGCCTTCCTGTCAAATGCCATGTATTTATTCTGGGATGCAACAATTGCAAACAAGTGACCTGTTTCCTACACATATATAATATCTTAGACTAGTCATGGGTCCAAAAGGTGTCCTGGAAGTAAGCTGGGCAGTGGATCCACTCTGGGTATCTGAAAGGAGATATTGGCTTTGGGTAGGAGCCCATGCACTGGCCGAGGTGCTGAAGGCTAGTTACACATGTTCATGGCTAAGAAGGCTTCACCCTTTGGAATCATCCAGGGATTTAGAGTCCTAGGTCATCTGGATTACATTGTAAACATAAACAAGTATTTGGCCAAGGGGTACTCATATTTTAATGTTAACACTGATATCCCTAAATCAAATACAACTGCTGTGAAATTCTAAAACTGCTCGACATCTCTGATAGAGAAATAATTGTTTCCCTTTATCTTACTTTTTCTTTAAATGATCTGTGGTTCTATTGGGGTAGTTACAGGCAGCACTTACACTCATCACACACTTTCCAATCCTTTAATGAGTGACATTCCACCCTGCCCTCAACTTCATCTCTTCAGATTAAATTCTCTCAATTTGCTAGGATTACCCTGGGGCATTAGTAAAAAAAAAAAAAAAGGCACTAACTATACACAAGACATTGTGGTAAGTGCTGGAGATACAAAGAAAGGCTAAAACATTAACCCTGTCCTCAAGGACCTCTCATTTTAAAGGGGAGGGGAAGAGATGTAAATAACTACATGCTGTTCAGTTGTTTCCAACTCTCTTGGCAAAGATACTGGAGTGGTTTGCCATTTCCTTCTCCAGCTCATTTTACAGATGAAGAAACAGAAACAAATAGGGCTAAGTGACTTGCCCAGGGTCACACAGCTGAGAAGTGTCTGAAGCCATATCTGAACTCAAGAAGATGAGTCTTCCTCACTCCACACAGGATGCTCTGGGCTTCAAAGAGCTATGTATATATAAGTATATATACTTCCATATATATAATATATATAATATACATATGTGCATATACATGTATATATACGATATGTGAGGCCCAGTTAGAGATGATCTCCTTACTCTTTCTCACACCTCCCATATACATTCAGTTGCCAAATCTTGTGTCTATTTCCACAGTTCCTCTTACATCCAGCCTCCGCTGAGTACTCACAGATCCTCACCACCTGTAACCTGGACCTTTGCAGTGACTTTTATTGGCCTCCCAACCTTTTCCTCATCTGCTCCATTCCATCCTTCAAATGGAATCCCCAAAGTGATCTTCCTTAAGGATTAATCTGACTGTTATTCCTCTATCCAATACATCCAGGTTCTTTGTGGCTTCTAGGATAAATTCCTCTGTTTAGAATTTAAAGTCCTTTATAACTTGGCCTCAACCTACCTTTGTAGCCTCTCTCTGTACGTCAGTCCTCTTCTCAAACTCTACAATTCAGCCAAGTTGGCTTGCGTGTTGTTCCTCACACACAACACTCCATCTCTCATCTCTCTGCCTTTGTACTGGGCCTCTCCCATGTATGGAATGCTTGCCTTCCACACCTCCACCTCTCTGAAGCTCTTTCCCCCTTTAAGATTCAACTCCAGCATGACTTTAAACTCAGGACCTTTCTTAATCCTCCCAGGTACTAGAGCCCTGCCTTTCAAAATTACTCCTTTTTTATTTACTTTTTAATGGTACAGAATAAAGCAATTCATTAGATTTGCAATATAAAATAGATAGATGGTGATGGTCATATTCAAATCCATTCTGTCTGTCTCATCTATCTGAGTCCAGTATTTGTACCTTTGATTTCCTCCAATCCAAAAGGAGCAATGTGACAGGGCCTGGCACATCCATGTGCAGAGGACCTCAGACCTATGTGGAAGATGGTGGGCAGCTTGCTCCCAGGAGGGCTGGAATCAGGGCTGTCTTGGAAAGACTTTGGAGTGTGGGTAGATAGTTCTGTAACTAGTTCCCCTCTGCTGACCATGTACTATAGAGAAGCCACTTTGTTTGGTTTCTGCATTTATTTTGTAAATGTTCCATTTACACATGTGTAAATGTTGTCTCTCCTGCTAAAACACAATCTTCTTGAGGGGAGGGATTGGTTCATTTTTGTCTCTGTCTCTCCAGGGTTCAGCACAATATCTACTACATAGTAGACCAGTGGCATGGAGTTTAATTAGTACAGGGAGGATGACGTGGTCAGACCTGTATGTCTAAAACATGACTTAGTGTCTTCGACCCCTGCTTCCAAATTTCCCTATTACTGTTAAGCATGCAACCATCTTCCAAATCATCCAAGTTCAACACTTCCCTGTCATCCTCAACTCCTCCCTCTTACTCAGTGTACATATCTGTGACCACACTGTCTTCCTTCTACATATATATATATATATATATATATATATATATATATATATATCCACTTCTCTCTGCTTGGTTGTCACCCCCTGCTGCAGACCTTCATTACTTCACATCTAAGCTATCACAGCTGGGTGGCTTAGTAGATAGATAGAGGGCTGGGTTTGGAGTCAGGAAAATCCCAACTTCAAATCCAGATTCAGATACTTACTAGCTGTGTGATCCAGGGCAAGCCTGGATCTCTGTCTGCCTCGGTTTCCTCATCTGTAAAATGAGTGGAAAAGGAAATGGCAAACCACTCCAGCTTCTTTGCCACAGAAACCCCAAATGATCACAAAGACTCAGTATAGCAGCAACAGCTATGGAAATTAGAGGAGGTCTCATATGTGAGGTGAAATAGGAACTGAACTTTCAAGGAAACTAGGAAGATAAATAAAAAAATCTATTCCTTCCTCTTCCCTTCACATCCTTCCCCCAAGCTACTGGAGAAGCTTCCAACTCCGAGGCTGGGTTCTAAGATATCATAGTCTCAGCACCTCTGGGCAGGACTGGCTGGCCACAAAGCTTGGCTTGGATTCCATTCTGCACCTCCTGCTGCCTTGCTCTTCTGGCCTTTGGAAGCCACCATGTCATAGCAATCTCCAGTCTCTTTCATCCATAAGCATAAAAGGATGAACACAATGGAGGCAGGAGCAAAGACAGAGAGCCATGCTCTCAGCTTCTAGTCCCTGTCAGGTTTAGGGGAGAGAAAGCCTATGTCCCTACCCATCCACTCACCCAGAGGGTCTTAGCAGCTAAACCTCCAAAACCAAGTTGACTCCATAATAACCAATCAATGAGGCTGCTCCTTGTCATGTGACTAGCAGACCAGGACCTATTACAGAATGCCTGTACATGCTTTAAGTCTCTACAAGGCATTTAAATTAGAGTCATATCTCACTGGAAGCAAACTTTCCAGCTTCGCCCATGTGGGGGAGTGCATCAGCCTAGCACACTGATGCCCACTTCCCTACATTTGAAGAATAAAATATATAAAGGTCAATAATCAATAAGCATTTATTAAACACCTACTATGTGCCAGGCATAGTGCTAAACACCGAAATACAAATA
Source organism: Bettongia penicillata ogilbyi (assembly GCA_023548195.1). Lineage (NCBI taxonomy): Eukaryota > Metazoa > Chordata > Mammalia > Diprotodontia > Potoroidae > Bettongia > Bettongia penicillata. Next base: position 4,446,518 of record JAJHZJ010000561.1, on the reverse strand, counting down.
CCAAAAAAGAAAGGCAATTTCTACCCTCTAGGATCTTGCAAACTAATACAAAAACAAATGTTCATCTGCCCAAAAATTACTTAAGCCTCTAGAACTCAACTGGAAGGAGTGGGAAAGAGGACCTGAGTTCAGATCGAGGCTCTGTTACTACCACAGCATGACCATAGGTAAGTCACTTCCTCTCTTTGGCTTCAACTTTGTTTATCTAGGAAATGGGAAGGTTGGACTGACTGGCCCCTGAGGTCCTTTTAGCTCTCAATCTACCCTTCGGACTGTACATCTTCAGATAGAGTCAGCAGTGACAGAGTATAGAAGAAGGAGCTCTTTCATGGGCTCCAAAAGAAAGATGTTTTGGCTGTTGGATCTTTCCCTGCTCAATTCCTCTGGATGTCTTCTTTCAGTGGTTCTTTTTCCACTGTAATAGTCTCCTTCTGCACTTTTCCCCTGATATTTTTCCAATCCATTTACCTAAAACAAAACACATTGTGACTCCCAGGCAGGTCTGCAGTGTAGTTAAGCAAGGCTCTCTCATTCCTGGAATATTTACTGCCATTACTGTTCCATTTGCAAGCCATCCACTCATGCTACCCCAAACCCCATTTTCTGGAAGTGGGGCAAGAAGGAAAGTGAGGGACTTAACAAGAGTTGATTTCCCCCTTTTCGAGGAGATTCATAGCTAATGGGGTTTTATAGTTACCCCACCCATCTAAAGCTGGTGATTAATGACTTGAGGCACATCCGTGTTGTTTCAGAATAAATGTTAAATAAATTCAAAAGCCCATGATTCATGAGAGATAATATAACAGTCTGTCTGTTCTGGGTCCATGGAAATAGAGCCAGAACATGCTTATTTAGGGTCCGTGCTTGGCTTTCTTAATGCAGGATGAGACATATTGTCAATTACCCAAAGCCTTCGAAATGACCATGAAAGGAAAAAACAAACTCTGAAGATGGTATCTGAACCTTAAAAAAGATGGAAATCTCAGAGGATACATGGAGCACTGAAATCCCAAAGGCAAGCACACACACACCACCTTCTCAGAATCTGGAGCTCAAGCCTTTTTCAGAAAACACTGGAAGAAAGGGTTGGCTTCCAAGTCAATTCAGTTCGAGGAACATACCTCCAGCTCCAGTAAGTGCAGGGTAGTATGGCTATAGGCATGGCCCTAGAGTCAGGAACAGCGGGCTCAAGTTCCTCTTCTGACACACCCTAGCTTTGGGACTCTAGGCAAGTCATTAAACTTTTGACCCTAAGCAATTCTCTAAGACCACAAGTCACCATTCCCAGAAGGGGAAGGAGTTTCTCCACCAAAGAGTTCCACATGCTGATGAAATCACAGCCTCCACTTAAAAAATTGTGCTGGGCACCTGGCACCATAGATACCTAGAAAACAAAGGGGAGAAAAGATTTTTACCCTCAAAGAGCTTATATTTTAAAAGAATATTAGCATATTACTACCAATAAACTGGACAGCTAGGTAGAGCTACAATAGATAGAGTGCTGGGTCTGAAGTTCAAATCCAGCCTCAGACACTTACCAGTTGGGTGATCCCAGACAAGTTACTTAACTCTGTTTGCCTCAGTTTCCTCACCTGTAAAATGAGCTGCACTCTCCAGTATCTTTGCCAAGAAAACCCCAAATAGGATTATGAAAAGTTGGATACTACTGAACAACAAAACCCGTGACTTAGAGGCATGATTTTACAATCAATTTTTATATTGAAGCGTTTTGGCAAAATGTATAAATACTTTGATAGATCTTTGACCTCACAATACAAGTTCTCCCTCCAGTGATCAGTTTCAGACTCAACCACCTCTCTCATTTTGGGACTGACTCCTCTTTTACAGAGGGGTCCACCCGACATACTGAGTGTCTTCTTTTTGATGGTGCAAGTGTAACATCCTGTTACAATAACTAGCATGTTTAAGGTCTAGAGAAGAATATTATGCCCCTTAAGGCCCAGACAGTTACTTCCCCATCGGGTAAGTACTTCTAAGAAGCTGATTTCAGACAAAAAGTTCTGAGTCCAGTGACAATGACTTTGAGTCTCCAATTCGGAAAATTCCCAACCTTAAGGCGGAGGTTGGGCTCTTTGCTTACAATTATAACAGTCTTTCGCCTTGCCTCTTTGTGGTTGAGGCAAAAATCAATTTACTGGAAATGTTTGGGTAAAGAAAAGACTGATTATATTCTAAAGCCTGTGGTTAGACAGACCAGGAAAGGGAGATGGAGAAAGAGCCAAACTTTTCTAGGGACTTCTTGCTGCCTGGGTCTTTGACTTGAAGATACCTGGAGACCCAATGACCTCTCCCACTCCACCCCATCCCACATTTCCTTTCACCACAGGTCCATACTAGCTTTGTTCCTCAGAGGTGTGCTAGAAGCCTAGCTTACTCAGCATGCTTCCAGAATTTCCGAATCTCTTCCCATCATTGTGTTAGCTCCTTTCTTCTACATTAATTCCTTAGGACATGGCCAATTTTCTCACACAATAACTTTGATGGGTTCAAGGAGATATATAGGCCTTTTCCCACACTTGGTTTTTGATTAATTCATTCAATCAAGAAATGTTCTTATTTTATCTTAGGTCAACTAGGTGACAGAGTACCAGTCTTGGAGTCAGGAAGACTCATCAGAGTTAAAATATGACTTCAGACGATGACTAGCAGTGTGTCCCTGGATAAGCCAGTTAACCCTGTTTACCTCAGTTTCCTCATCCATAAAATGAACTGAGAAGGAAATGGCAAACCACTCCAGTGTCTTTGCCAAGGAAACCCCAAATGGGATCATGAAGAGTTGGACAACTCAACCAACTGAACAGCAACAACAACAAACTCCTTTTGAGTAAGTGGGTTAATCAATGGAGCCCCATCCTTACTAATGCCTATGTGAGGGTTTTCCTTTGGATATTCTTTACTCCCATGATGGAAATCCTTTACTTTGCTTCTCTTGTGCAATTTATTGGATGTTGAATGAGTGAAAAAACATTTATTAAGCACTTACAATGTGCCAAGCACTGTGCTAGGTAGTGGGAATACAAATTTAATATTGCTTAGTCATTTAAATTGTGTCTGACTCTTCATGATCCAGTTTGGGGGTTTTCTTGGCAGAGATATTAGAGTGGTTTGCCATTTCCTTCTCAGCTCATTTTACTGAGTTAAGTGACTTGCCCAGGGTCACTCAGCTAGAAAGTGTCTGAGGCTGGATTTGAACTCAGGTCTTCTTGACTCAAGGCATGGAGCTCTATTCACTCTGAAACCTAGTAGAGGTACAAATATAGAGATACATATAATGCCCTGACCCTTAAGGAACTCACATACAAAAGACAAAGGAAAATAGTGGCCAAAAGAAGGGTATTTTTGTCTGGAAAGTTACAGGAATGCTGAATAGAGCTATAGGGGTATAGATTGACCCAAATCATCCAAGCAGAATTGATGTGATCATAGTTCCAGAACTTGGAGAGGAGTCAAAGAAGGGAAGAAGGGGTGAAAGAGGTAAGAAAAGGTAGCTTTGATGGAACAAAACATCTGGCAGAAAAGAGAATGTGGCTGGAAAATCTGGAATGAAGTGCAGCATGGCTGGGGATTTTCTCGGAATATCTTCATGTATTGTTGCTTACACCCACCATATGCCTCTTCCTTGGCCTTTGGGTGTCCCTTAACATTTCTCATATTTGTACATTTCAGTAAGACTTTCTTTCTCAGTTTAGAGGAGGGAATAAGAGTGAAGATAGACTTAAATCTTTCATTTCAACATTTTGGTATTTCTAGGACCTTCATTTTCTTCAGTGAATACCAAGTCCTTCTACGGCAGAAGTTCCATTGGCTGCTAGGATCCAATACAAATCCTTTGATTGGCATTTAGAAGTCTTTACAACTGGGTCCCAACTGACCTTTCCATATTTCTTATATATTACTCTCCTTTGAGAGTTCTGTTGACCAGCCACACTGACCCATCTGGTGTCCCTCACACATGATATTTTATTTCCTATCTCTCTGGGAGTCAGAATTTAGGAGGCAAGAGTTTTTGAGCAATGTATCTTATTTCACCCCAACCTCCCTTACCCTAAGTCAAGTAACGGTGCATAGAACACTAGACTTGGAATCAGGAAGTCCTCAATTGAGTCCTGCCTCAAATACTTATGATCTGTATGATCCTGGGCAAGTCACGTAACCACTCTGGGGCTCAGTTTCTTCATCTGCAAAATGAAGAGGTTGAACTTGACTTCTAAAGTCCATCACATCTGTCCCATCTGTCTTTGTATGTACATATCTTCCAACTCCAAATCCAGCATTCTTTCCACTATATCATGACCCAATACCAAACAAGTGTGAATGAACTGAGGGATACTTTGTTGTTTAGTCATGCCTGACTCTTCATGATGCCATTTGGGATTTTCCTTGCAGAGATACTGGAGTGGTTTGCCATTTCTTTCTCCAGCTCATTTTACAGATGAGGAAACTGAGGCAAACAGGGTGAAGTGACTTTTCCAAGGTCATACAGCTAGTAAATGTCTGAGGTCAGATTTGAACTCAGGTCTTCCTGATTCTAGGCCGAGTGCCTTCTCCACTTTGCCACCAACTTGCCTTTGTTCCACCTAACTGCCCTACTAAAAATGCTACTGAGGTTTTTTTCTAAATCCACTTTTACTTATTTTTAAAGTTTTATCAATACCTTTGTTTTTTAATTCTACCATCTTTTCCCAATGTACTTTGTCACAACCATTCAATCTTCTCTCAACTACAAAAGGTTAAGCAAAGCCAAAAAATATGGTGACCACATCTGACAATATCCTGCACCTATAGTTCCTTACTTTTCTGCCAAGAGGAGAGAAGTGTGTTCTATATTCTGTTCTGCAGAACAAAGATTGGTCATTAAAATTAAATGGGATTAGGATGTCTTTTCGGATTGTTTATGGGTAACCACTGTGATTGTTGCTGATAGAGTTTTCTTGTTTTACCGTTCTTTACTTGCATCAGTTCATACAAGGCTTCCTGGGTTTTTCTGAATTCTTCAAATCTGTCATTTCTTAAGAGATGATACAATTTCATATATATATGTGTGTGTATATATATAAAATTCAATTTATTTAGCCATTTCCCCAGCTGATGGACACCTACTTAACTTCCACTTTTTTGCTACTGTAGAAGCTTCTGCTAGGAATATTTTTGTGTATATAAAGCTTTCCTCTCTATCTTTAAATGCTACTGGATATGCGTCTAGCAGGGGGAATCACTGAGTTAAAGTGTATAAACAATATCACTTTAAGAAAATCTACTGCCATATTTTATTTTTACATTACCAATAGTTTCTAGTATATCCTTTTCTTCTCTATATTCATGACCTATAGCAAAGAAGTAAAAAGAGAGAACAATACAGCAAAACTAAAAAGCATATCATCCAAGTCTTACGTTATATGTAATGTTCTATACCTATAATTCTCAAAGAAGAAGGGGAAAATACCTTCTTCTTTTTCTTCTTTGAGTCAAAGCTTAATTATTACAATCTTTACAACATTTGATTTTGATTGATTTGTTTTTATTTTCATTTATATTGTTGTAGACATTGTATATATTGGTTTTCTGATTCTGATGATTTCACTTTGTCTAAGTTCGCACAACTCTTCTCATGATTCTCTGAATTCTTCAGTTACTGTTTTGGCTGGTGCAGTAACATTCTGTTACACTTGCGTATCACAGCTGTTTCTCAGTAGACATCTCCTTTGTTTTCAATTCTTTACTCCTACAAAGAAAGTCACTTATTTTCTCCATTGCTTTTATTAAAATAGGACACAATTCTTATAAATGTATTGATCATAAAGAACTTTGAGGAGAAAGGATTTTGTGGATAAGAATTCATAAACTTCCAGCAGAGAAGACCATGAGTCATTGGTGGCTAAAATGTTCTCACTATCTAATTATTTCAACTCCTAGGTAAGCTAGTAAATAGGGCTATTTTAAAAGTCCCTGTCTCCAGGTATTGTAGTCAGAGGAGCTGACTTACTACATGCAAGTATGTAGTATGCCTTACTACATGCAAGACCATAAGCAAGTCATTTCAACTTTCTAGGTCTTAGTTTCTTTATTTATAAAATTAAGGGGCAGGGAATAGATAGATGTTCCTTCAGTTTCCTTTCAGCACTAATATTCTTCTAGCCAGGTAGCACAGTGGATAGAACATCAGATCTGGAGTCAGAAAGATCTAAACTCAAATCATTCCTCAGACACTATGCTACTGAGCAAATCACTTGGCCATTGTTTGTCTCAGTTTTTTCATCTGTAAAATGGGGGAAAATAATAGCACCTACCCTCATCCCCACCCGAGGTTGTTGTGAGGATAGACAGATAATATTTGTAAAGTGCTTTGCAGACCTTAAAGTGCTATATAAATGCTAACAGTGATTATCATCTTTGACATACCTTTCAGCTCTGATGTCATGGTATACATCTCAAAGGACCATAGCTGGCAGAGGCTTCAGAGGTCATCCAGTCCTACAGACAGGAAAACTGAGGCTCACGTAAATTAGATGACATGCCCAAGGTCATACAGCTAGCAGGTGTCTGAGGGGAGAATTTGAACTCAGATCTTTCTGACTTCCAACTCAGTATTCTATCCACTATGTTACTTAGAGATTTGTTCTCCACAGCCTCCTTTATCATTCAGATTAAAATATTTGGGGCACAGGGTCAAAGATTTAGTCCTGGAAGGAACCTCAGAAGCCATTTGGTCTAATTCCTTCATTTTACAGATGAGGAAACTGAGACCCAAAGAAATGGAGTCCATTGCCAAAGGTCACATAGGCAGTGACTACAAATCCAGCATTTTTGTACTGTGCCCCTGATTCTTATCATCTTTAAGGAAATTATTCCATAATGCAGGGAAAATATTTTGTCTGGAGGCAGAGGAACTGGGTTCCACGTATGGCTCTGATACTTCCTAGACCTTGAGCAAGTTACCTGACCTGTCTAAGCCTCAGTTTCCTCATCTGAAAAATGAGAGGATTGGGGATTGAGTGGGATTGCCTCTGTGATCTCTTTCAGCTTTGGTTTTATGATGTAGGATCTTAACGTTAAGGTCCCTCTCAGTCCCAGATCTATCATTGCTCAAGTAAAAATCTGTTAAATCAACATTTTCTAGTTAAGAAGTATTCTAAGACATCCCCCATCCTTTAAAAATAATAAAAACAACAGCTAACATTTATACAGCACTTGCTAAGAGCCAGACATTATGCTAAGCACGTTATAATAAGTATCTCATTTGATCCTTACAACAATTTGGGAGGTAAGTGCTCTCTCCATTTTCTAGATGAGGAAATTGAGGTAGACAGAGGTGAAGTGACTTGCCCAGGGTCACACAGCTAGGAAGTGTCCGAGGTTGGATTTGAACTTCGGTCTTCCTGACTCTGGACTTGACATTCTATCCAGTGTGGCAAATAGCCACCCCTAAAATTTAAAAAAAAGAAATCATAGGGCTGTGTCCTTGTATCCTTTTTGACAGAAGTCTGCCCAGGGACCAAGCTGCCGTTCTCCCCTTTTAATTCTCTTGGCTGGAGCTAATGAATTTCCAGCCAGATCCGAGAGGAAAACAAGCTGACAGTCTCGATGGATCAGACAGCAGGAAGGCCTGGATTTACCCTGCCAGACCTGCCACTGTTCAGACTCTTTTTTTTCAGCACAGGAAGTCCCAACTTCATGGGCTGGAGTTAAAAAAGAAACTCTGGTTATAAATAATCATGTGAGTTTCTTCCAGGCACAAGGCAGTCAAGAGGGAGCGTGCAAATGGACAAGTGTGCACTTGAAAACATCTAAAGGCACCAAAATAAAACTGATAAGGGCTTGGAGAAGTCTGGCTCACGGGAAAGGAATGAAACTAGAGCTGTAGGAGAGAGCCCTGCTAGGTCCCTGCTGCATCTGCTTCCTGTGCTTGGGAATGTGTTTCCACAAATTCACAAGCAGCTTAGTTTGGGCTCCAATGCAGAGGAGCTGCAGGCGCTTGGGTGGAGTTTCTGGTCTATATCAACACCAGGAGACTTCGGGCAGTCCTGGTGAGCACAGCCAGCAACCTAACCTTGGGCTCGAGCCTTCACACTCCTTTATGGTGCTAATTTAACAAGGAGCTATCTCCCTATACAGTGGAGATATTATTGTTGCTACTGCTGTTACTGTTACTATAATTCTGTCAGTCACATGGTCGAGCCCCTTGGTGCTATGATTGATTGGTTTTCAGATGACCCTCCCTCCTTTCTCCAGGACCTGGCTTGCCATCGTCCTTTCCTCAACCCCAGCCTTCATTCTTGGGCTCTCCCACTTCCTCAGACTCCTCAGTTCCCATGTTCAACATTTTTTTTTATACCATCTTAACCACCCATAGAGATGAGATTGAGTATTTTTTTATAAGTGATTACAAATTTTACAAATGATTGAGAAAATTGGTGCTTCTACTTTTGAAAACTGTCAATTCAAATCTTTTGCCCATCTTTCTCCAATTTTCTTGTTGTTCCATCATTTCAGTAATCTTTGGGGTGATCCCACTGGGGTTTTCTTTGAGAGGTTTGTCATTTCTTTCTCCAGCTCATTTTACAGATGAGGAAAACAAGGTGAAGCAGCTTCAGAGTCACACAGCAAGTAAATGTCTGAGGCTGGATTTCAACTCAGGTCCTCTTGACTTCAGGGCTGGCACTCTATTTTACCACCTAGCTGATTTTCTGTCTCCCACAGATATTTCTTAGTAATCATCCTTTTTGACACTGTTAACTATCTCCTCTTTTCAGGTGCCCTCTGCAATCAATCAATGAGTGTAGAAACATTTATTGATCACCCACATGTGGCAGGCACTGTGTCAGGTGCTGGAGTTATAAATAAAAAGAATTCAATAGTCCTTAAGCTCAAAGAATTTATATTCTCTCCACCTGCTAGCTTTCCTGACTCTGCTCTCCCTTGCTTCTCCTCTTACCTGACTATTATTATCAATATTATTATTTTTAAAAACTCTAATTTGTGATCTACAAAAAACCCCCTAAATTTGTTCTTGGGTTACATTAAGGGAACTGTAGTTCCTTCTCAGTTTATCTTAGACATAATCTCATCACTCACTATGATGGTGGAGTTTAATATAATACACCTGGCTTTTTAATGAACAGAAATATAAGATAATTTCTCCAAAAGCAATCTATTCTATTTCCTCCTCTTTGATTCCAGGTCCAGTTCATCATCCATCTTCAGTTCTTGTGCAAAGTACATTAATTGATGGATTACTCTAAGAGGGTGCTGGTCCAATCCTACGTCATCGTTAGTACAGAGCACAGCTGTAACCCATTGTTCTTTTAGGCAAGAGAAATCAGACTCCACTCCAATGGGAGGGGTGGAGCCGCATGGTGTGTGCCTGCCCACGTTTCTTTCCTAAGGCATGTCAGATTCAAACAGATCTGTTCAGTCCTGTTCTCACAGATGACGCAACATGACTAGAAAGGAAGTGAGGAATTGCCTTACAACTCCAGGCTAAGGAATGTCACGTCTCTGAAGCATTCTTCATATTCCCAGAAATATGTCATGAGGGGAGAGGAGGAATGACTCAGATTTCTGCTGGTTTTGAACACATCGAGCCAAAGAAGGAGGCATTCTAACCAGGACAAAGTACTCGAAAGTACGCTTCATTTCCAATGAAGATGCCTTGATAGTATCTCTCCATGAGTGCATTGCTGGAGGATTTGTCAGCTTGAGATGAGCCAAGAACACATCTGAGTCTGATTTTCCTGGGATTGGTGGTTGGAGCAAAAGCAGAACAGGCTGATGGAACAGCCCGGGAACATTCTGAACTGTGTGGATTAAATAAATATACAGGGGATAGTAGAACCCTACGTCCTCTCTTCTCCAGGATAAATAGCCCCAGTTCCTCCTTACATGGCATGGACTCGAGGCCCTTCCTCACCCTGGTTGCCCTCCTCTGGATGCTTTCCATTTGGCCAGCATTCTTCATAGATTGAACATAATATTCCAGATGTCATCTGACCAAGACTGAGTGCAGTGGGTCCATCTCCTCCCTAGTCCTGGACACTATACCTTCTGTAATGGAGCCCAAGAACAAATTATGTTTTAAAAAAATCAACAACAGTAGCAGCCATTTATTTAAGATTTGTAAAACATTTTACAAGTAATTTCTATTAAGATGCCCACAATAATCCTATGAGATAGGAACTATTATTATCCTCAATGATGAGAAAACTAAAACCCACAGGGTAGAAGTTACTTGCCCAGGGTAACTAAGGGAGGATTTGAATTCAAGTCTTCTTGATGCCAAGTCTGGTAGCATCAACTATGTAGTAGATACTCTGCTAAGATAAAAATGAAATAGTGCCTGACCTCAAGGGGTTTGCGATCTATAAGGGGAAATAGGTACATATATGAGGAGATAGGGGATAAGAATGGGACTTATGATTTCATTGGTATAGGTAACTCCCAGATAAGAAAATTAGAATCTTCTCTGCAATTTATACTCATAGAGGATTAGTTGCGCAGAGCAATGAGAGGCTCGGTGACTTGCCCAGCATCACACAACTATTATATGTCAGAGGCTGGACTTGAACACAAGTCTTCCTGGCTCCAAGGCCAGGTTGCTATCAGTCATTCTGCTGCTTCTCATCTCTCCCTCTCCCTCTCCCTCTCCCTTTCCATCCCCCTCTCCCTCTCCCTCTCCATCCCCCTCTCCCTCTCCCTCTCCTTCTAGTACAATGGCATAAATAGTAGTAGGTAGTACAATGGATAAAGTATTTGACTCATGCCCAGGAAGACCTAAATTAAGATTCTGCCTCAGATACCTCTCCCTCTCCCCCCTCCCTCTCTCTCTCTTCCTCCTCCTCTCCCTCTCTCTCTCTCCCTCTCTCTCTCTCCCTCTCTCTCTCTCTCTCTTTCTCTCTCCCTCCCTCCCTCTCTCTCTCCCTCTCTCTCCCCCCTCCCCTCCCCTCCATCCCTCTGTCTTTCTCCTCCTGCAAGGATATTTTAATATCTTATTTTAATTAATATATTAATAAAATTTTATATAAAAATATATTTTTATATAAATTTAGACATTTGTACCAATTAATCAAAAAATTCTCAAGTGCCTATTTTGTGCTAATCACTGCACTAAGGGCTGGGGATACATATATACAGCCTTTTGCATATGTAGCTATATATAATGCCTTTTCATATATGTATATATCATATTATATATATAAATCTTTATATATCACATATATGTGTATATTATATATAATATGTACACATAACACACACTCTCAAAATCTGTGCTTCTTTGAATCTGAGCTTTGATTTGATGATGGATTCTTTTTTTGTAGCTTTGATTCCTCCAGGGAGGTACAATTCCATTCAGGAAACAATAATTAGGCACTTATTGTGTAGCAAGGCACTACCTAACTCTAACTCTAAATGCGCTTCACCCTGGGGATACAAAAAGAAAACCATAATAGTTCTTGCCCTCAAGCAGTTTACCTTCTTATGGGTAGCTGGGTAGTACAATGGATAAAGTGTTTGACCCATGCCCAGGAAGACCTAAATTAAGATCCTGCCTCAGATACCAGCTGTGTGACACTGGGCAAATAGCTTAACTATTAATCTGTGTCAGTTTCCTCATCCATAAAATCGGAATGATAGGATAAGATAACAAGAGATTTTGAAAAAAATACTATTACTTGGGGAAGCAACACATACACAGATAAAGAAATGCAAAGATATATAGAAAGTAATCTCAGGAGGAGTTGAATAGTAATAAATAGAAGACTAAGGAAAGGTTTTCTTTTAGAGGTGGCCAGAACCTGAACTGAGTCCGGGAGGAGGCCAGGGATTCTGCTAGGCAGAGGTGAGGAGGGAGTACATTCCTGGGAAGGGCAGTGGACAATCTAAATAGGTAGAAGACGGGTATATTGTGTATGGAGAACTACAAATAGGTCAGTTTAAAGGAAACACAGGATAGATTAGAGAGAGCCGTGTAAAAAAGGCTGCAAAGGTGGGCCGGAACCAGAGGGTATGGGACTTTCAATGCCAAACAGAGGAGTTCTTATTTTTATTTCGTTTTGTATAAATAGCCTCACCTCCAAGGGCAGTGTGTCCTGCCCATCAAATGGGGGTAAACCTGTGTTCAAAATATTATAGTCCTGAGTTTTTCTCTCCACCATTTAGGTCTGATTCCAATAAGGCCTAAGTCTGTGGCTGGTTCTGTGACCTTTGGTCACTTAATCTTTCCAGATCTCTGTAAAAGGAGGAAGATTGAATTCATGACCTTTAAGGTCACTTCCAGATCTAGAACGTTTAATCCTATGAAAGTCCTTTGTCATACTAAGGTCACTCAATTGATTAAAATGTACAGGGGGTACAAGATGGTCTTTTATTTGTTGATGGATGAGAAAATTCAATTTGATTCAGTAGAAGATAAGACTACCTCTCTGAAGGCATCTCCTATCCATTTGTTAAGATACCAAACACCTTGACAGATGGAATCATTTTAGAAAGTCACAGGACACGGAGAAGTATGATCCCTAAAGGTCTTGGCCACTCTCACGGAGGATGTGAAGTACCAGAGGCCAAAAGGAAAAGAGGATTCCCTGGGCCTGGGCAGGTCCTCCTAGACCAGGGGCTCTTTTCACATGTCATGGACTCCTTGGGCAGTCAGTCTGGTGAAGCTTGTGGACTTCTTCTTGGCATCATGTTTTTAAATGCACCAAATAAAATACACTAGCTGACAAAGGAACTCAGGTGTCCCTTGCTCCAGATCCAGCCCTCCAGCCACGACCTCATCTAGTGGCTGGTTGTTGGTGATCAGTTTGAGGCTGATTGAATTAAATAACAGAATCTCAGTTAGAAGTGATTTTTATCGGCTATCTAATCCAACTCATTCCTGAAAAGGAACGCTCAGTACAAGGCAAGGGACATACTAGGTGAATCTTCTTCCAGATTCTGAAGAGACTGAGGTTGGGGAGCCCATCCTCCCAAAGTGGCTCCTTCCATTTATGGGCAGCTCTGATGGCTGGGAAGTTTTCTTTCCATCAAGCAGCTTTGCCTCTTTCCAAGGGCATACCCAAGCTTTAGAATCCTGTGAAGCATCCTTCATGATATCCATGACCTCTCAGAAGAGTTCAGCCTGATCAGCGAGGCAGGAAAAACCACCTGGATGGAGAATGACTATTATCCAGACCAGGGGTGGGAAACCTGAAGCCATGAAGTCTTCTGGATTGTTGAGTGTGGCCTTTTGACTGAATCAAAATTTTATAGAGTATGTGACCTTTAGGTCCTTAAATGTGACCTTTTGATGAAATCCAAACATTCTGTAAAATTTGGATTTGGTCAAAAGGCCACACTTAAGGACCTAGAAGGCCACATGTTGCCTCAAGGCAACAGGATCCCCACCACTGATCCAGACTAAGATATAGAGATGTTTATTACCTGAGTTGTCACTTGGTCGGTCAACAGATATTTACTAAAGGCAAAGATGGTCTTTGTTCTCAAGGAATCCAATAAGGATACGATATGCAAACAACTATATTTTATCAATAATATGCAACAGAGAGAAGACACTAGAATTAAGGGGGATTGGGGACAGCTTTTGTTTTTTAAAAGGTAAAGTCTTAGTCAGCAAAGTTAAGAGATGAATAGGGAGAGGGTTCCCGATATAGGGTACATCTAGTAAAAATTTCCATAGTTGGGAGATGTAGTGTCTTGTTTGAGGAACAGAGGGTAATCAGAGTAAATGAAGGTGGGAAAGGTGTAAGAAATAAGATTGAAAAGGCAGGAAGGGGTCAGATTTTGGAGGACTTTAGAAACAAATCAAAGATATTTTTTTGATTCTGGAGGCTCAAGGAATCACTGATATTTGTTGAATAGGAGGAGGTGACATGGTCAGACCTGCACTTTAGGAAGATATTTGACAGATGAGCAGAGGCTGGTTTGGAGTAGAGAGACACTATATGGCTGAGAATAATGGAACATCACAATCTCCACAAAGTAACAGTTGTGAGTGACTAATGGGGGAGAGATGAATGGTGGGCGTAAGTAGGCTGCAACTCATTCCCAAGGATGATTCGTATACAAGAAGTGGTCTCAAAGGCATCATCCAGGAAATGTATGATTGGAAAAGGAAGTGAACCAGCCAAAGGTTGAAACTCAAAGACATCCCATAGAGAGCTCAAATGGTGTGTTGATACCTTCAAGAAACTATAAGAACAAGAAGATGGCCTCGAGTATGGTGACTGAATCCTTTATGGAGAATTTAGAGATGAAGGATGAGAAAGTGTGGTTGGGTTTCGGCTTCATCACTGTTGGGGTGATGGAGACTGATGGAGACTTCAACAGAATCGTGGGTCCTTCACCTTATCAAATTAGCTGTAATTGATTACTGCAACAAATAGCCCTCTATGTGGCTTAGGGTGAAGGAAGATATAGTTGTTTTTAACACTATTCTGCTATAACTTGTATATTATTTTTCGTAAGATTACTGAATCTTCAAGCTGAAAAAACACTCAAAAGTCATTAGAATAAGAATGCCCTTTAAAATGGAACTAAAAATGGCCATTGAGTCCTTGGCTAGGCAGCCTTGACTGAGGAGGAACCCACATCCTCCCAAGGCAGCTCAATCTACTTGGTGAGAAGCGCCATTTTTCCTTCACATCTAGCGTAGATCTCCTTCTCTAGGACTTCAGCCCATTGCTTCTCATTCTTCTGCCCCCCTCCCCCCGAACCTAAGCAGAACATGCTTAATCCTCCTTCCACATGACAGGCAGTCATCATGTCCTCATCAAGGCAAATCTTCTCCAGGTGAAGTATCTCCAGATCCTTCAACAAATCCTCATATGATGTGGACGAAAGCCTCCTCACCACTTTGGGTGCCGGATGCTCTGCAGGGTATGAATGATGATGATGACGATGAATGAAGTGTTTAATTGAGTACTTACAATGTGTCATACCAAACACTGATTCTGATAGGGAAAAAAACCACAAAGTAGCAAGACCATCCCTGCCTTCAAGGACCTTACATTCTACTGGAAGAATACAACACTAAGGAGAACTAGAAAAGGGGGAGCCATGCCTGTGATGTGGAAACAGTCAGAAGGTGGCATGGCGGCCTGGTTCCAGTCAAACAAGGTGAAAACTCATCTATCAGAGCCCCAATAACTAAGTCCAAATTTTCTGTGAGAGGGAGATGAGGAGGATGGCCAAAGTGAAGATTTGTGATGTGTTAAGTCCTGGACACTGCCTCTCAATACACTCTAAGAAGGTATTAGCTTCTTTGATCTCCACAACAAACTATTCACTTGTATTAAACTTGGAGTCCACTAAGACCCCCAAATTTTTTTCAGATGAATGACTATCTAGCTGTACCTCCCCCATCTTGTACTTGTGAAGCCAATTTCTTGATCCTAAGTGTAAAAGAGAGCATTTATCCTTGCTATAGTTTATCTTATTAGCCTTGGCCCCAAATGATTGCTGGTCAAACATTTTTGTATCTTGAGCCTGTTTTCTATCCATCTTGAATTTCAGTCTTCAAAGATGTACCATTTTTTAAAAAATGAAACCAGTTTGACTAATCAGTTGAATCAAATCTACAAATCAAAATTTTTAAAAATATGGAAAGTTTCACAATTTAACCAATACAAGAAGCCATCCAATGTAAAGGCATCTTTTTAACATAAATGTTGGCCATAACTGTGAATCTTGGGATTTCTTGGCCTCTGAGGAACTAAAATTGCAGGTCACCTCAGACCAATGAAATGTAACACAAGTGGACTTTGGTATGTTTCCAGTGTTGACCTGTACTCAAGAAGAGAAGCAGGATGATACAATGGAAATAATATCATGAGCTGTGTAGGTGCTACTTCCTTTCTTTAAGAATCAGGAGAATATTTTCCTTCTTTAGTCCTGCCTGTCCCATTATCTGCATTTTTTGAGATCTTGCGCATAAAGGCTGAACAAGCACTATTCCAGTTCTTTCAGTACCCTGGGCTCTATTTTGTCCGGACCTGGTAATGGGAACTCATCAAAAATAGTTACATGGTCCCTAATCATCTTCTCACTTAGCTTGAGTTTCAATTCCCTACTAGTCATTTTTATTCTCTCTTTTTTTCCAGTTTAAATATTTTTCTCTTTGCCAAAGAAAACAGTGAGTTGAATTCTGTCCTCTCTTTATCACCAATTATTACTGTCCCATTGACACCATAGCAGCAGTACTTTTCCTTCTTTGATTTGTCTATTTTCCTTAATATAGCTTTAAAAAAAGTTTTTTTATAGGCAATTGGAGTTAAGTGACTCGCTCAGGGTCACACATCTGGTAAGTGTCTGAGGCTTCATTTGAACTCAAGCCCTACTGACTCCAAGTCCAGCACTCTGCTGCATCAACTAGCTCCCCGCAAAAATACTTTCTCAGTTTATTCTGCACTTTGTCACTCCATTGCTAAAAATCATACCACCCTTTTCTACACACCCTCAGTACCTCCCCCTGCCTTCATCTTCTGTTGTTGCTTAGTTGTTTCAGTTATGTCGAACTTTTTGTGACCCCATTTGGAGTTTTCTTAGCAAAGATACTGGAGTCCTTTGCCATTTCCTTCTCCAGCCCATTTTACAAATGAGAAATTGAGGCAAATGGGGGTTAAGTAACTTCCTCAGGCTGTTCACACAACTCATAAGTGTCTGAGACCAGATTTGAACTCATAAAGATGAGACTTCCTGATTCCAAGTCCAATGCTCTATCCACCATGCCACTTAGCTGCCTGTGTCTTTTAAAAACTGATTTAAAAGTTGAAAAATTCCTTATGCATCCACATCAGATAACTACCCCCTTTCCTTGTTCTCATCAGAATTATTTCTATTTTTATCTTCAGGACTTCATTTCTGAGAGTTTCCCATCCTTCCTGGGCTAGTTTCCCCAGTTGAATTTTAGTCCGTGGCACTCTGCTCAGTCTATTTCTAAACCCTGTGAAATCTGCTTGACAAAATCTATAATCTAGGCTAGAATATGGCTGGCTTCCTCTCTTTCTCTAGAACAAATTTAAAGATGGGATGGTCACTTCACCCACGAGGTTCTCATCATTTCAACTTAAAACACTGCATTGCTTCTTGTTGATGAGAATTAGGTCCAGAAAGGCAATTCCTCTTGTCTTTTCTCCATTTTTTGAAGGATGAAATTATCCCTAAATAAAGCCAAGAAATCCCTTGCTGTTCTGCTTTGGCAGATAGAGTGCTACAGCAGCTGTTCAGATAGTTGACATCCCCCATCATGATTACATTATGGCTCGAATCCACCTTTATGATCTATTTCCCAAAATCCTCATCTATTTCCTCCTGTCCAGGTGGTCTGTTGTAGACTATAATGGCTATTTTTGTGATCACTCTGGGGTCGCTCTTGAGGAGGCTGCAACTGGCGGAGAGGGAATGGAGGGAAAATGTACTCCTCAGACACTGGGTACTTTGGAACAAAGCACCAGTTGCCCCAGCCTAGTTAGGGCTCTGAAAGTGTATCAGCTTTAATGAGGAAGCTGGAAACTGGGAAATCTAATCATTTACATTAGAGAATATGAGAAATCACTTTTTTTAAAAGAGTTCCATCACTTCCCTTCCTCAATACCTCTCTCTATCTCTTCCTTTCGAAGTTCAGTTGTTAAGTTGTTTAATCATGTCCAGCTCTTAATGACCCCATTTTTATAGGGTTTTCTTGGCAAAGATACTGGCATAGTTGACTATTTCCTTCTCCAGGATCCCCCATTTTACAGTTGAGGAACCTGAGGTAGAGGGTTTGAGTGACTTGCCCAGGGTCACATAGCTAGTTAGTGTCTGAGGCTGGATTTGAACTCAGGTCCTCTTGACTCCAGGTCCAGCACTCTGTCCTCTATGCCACCTAGCAGGGAGCATGATTGTGTCCCCAGCTGGGTCTCAGTAGGGAGATTTCTGATGTACTGTGGTGCTCAGTGTTTGAAAATAGAGTACGTTCTCATGCACATCATACATAGGCAACAACATACAGACTGGAGAACATAACCATGCGACATTTCCAGTATCTCTCTAATGAGAGAGAACTTAGGTTGTCTCTTTTCCCTTCCAACTATAATCCCCCCTCGCATATTCCCTCCCAGAATGTTAAGTTTTTAGGGGTGCATATGCTTTTAAAAGCCTTGGGTTTTGAAGCTGAGGAAGAGGAGAAGGAGGAAGGAGAGGATGGAAAGAAAAAGACTTAAAAATAATGGGAGGCAGCATTGCATCATGGATAAAGAGTGGGTCTTAGAAGTTGGCATTCTATTTTTGGCATGCTCTCTGTGTGATGGACACTTCATTTAACCTCTCAGTGCCCCAGAAAATTCCCTAAAAATTGTTATATTGCATAGTAGGTGTCTGTCTGCATTTTGCCTATTTGCAGGTGGACATGTGCAATAAAAGAGGGAATTTTTCCTCACTAAAAGTTCCTAATAATAATGAAATCACAGATTCAGATTACTACTACTGCTACCACCACCACCACCTCTACTACTATCTCTGCTGCTACTACTACTACTACTACTACTACTACTAGACATGCTTATCTTCAAGTTTGCAAAGCCCTTTATCAATTAATGAACAAAAACTTATTAAATACTTACTGTATGCTGGGTTCTGTGCTCAGAATCCAAAGACAAAAAATGAATAATCCTTGTCCTGAAGGAGCAGATATTCTGTTACTTTAGAAACATTGTTTCATTTGAGTCACATAACAATCCACACACTGCAAGTGTGTGAGTTTTTTAGTTATTAGACAAGACTTGTGATGCCAATGATATAGGGAATTTTCAGAGAGGAATCTTCTATCCATAGAAGTTGGTACCTTCATTGCAAATTAGAGTCTTAGAGGGTTGCCTAGGACACTGAGAAATTAATACCCAAGGTCACTTAGCCAGTATGTGTCAGAGAGAGGACTTGAATCCAGGACCTCATGTCTCCAAGAGCAACTCTTGATTCACTATATTATACTGTCTTTCTGAACAATGCTACTGTGAGTATTACCCATTTTTCAGATGAGGAGATTTAGTCTCTGAGAGGTCACGATATGCCTATGATCATATACCAAATAAATGCCAAAGGCAGGTTTTGAACCAATCAAGCAATCAATCAACGAGCATATATTAATATATATTATATAAATTATATAAATATAATATATATTATATTAAAAATATATATTATATTAAAAAACTACTATGTGCCAGGTACCAGACTAGATGCTAGGGATGCAACGAAACAATCCTTGCCCTCAAGAGGTGCTTTCTATTAGAGATGACAACATGTACATATGTAAGTATATACCAAATAAATATGACCTAAATATTTATATGGCCTGGGAGAGACTCAGCTCTTACTCAGAGGCATTTGTTTAGTAGAAAGTTAAGCCTGGCTCTGGTCTCTAGCTGAACTCATGAAATTTTTCCTCTCTGGGATTCTCTTTCTCATCTATTAAATAAAGGGCCACAGTAGAGGCTTGCTAACAAAGAATTATACATTTAAAGATGGACAGGACCTCATATGTCATCTGGTGCAGCACCCCTCATTTTACAGTTAGGGAAACTGAGGTCCAGGGAAGTTAAGATTTGTCCAAAGTCACATAGATATAAGGAGAAGAGCCAAGATTTGAACTTAGGTACCTTGAACTTAACTCCAGTGTTCTTACACTGTACCTCCTTGCCCATCCGCCTCTAAAATGCTAGATTTTTAATAAGGGTTCTAGCACTGAAGAAGCTCATGGAGGCTGCTTCTGAAACTATCGTGCCCCAAATGGCCACAGGATGTCACCATTTCCCCAAGACCAATCTGGATGAGGTATGTTTGTGTGGCAACACCCCCCCCCCCAAAAAGTCAGTTGTTTGTTTTTAAAGTATCTTTATCTAAGCTCTACCCCACGTTCAGAGTTTCTGTTATGTGGGCTTTCACAGCATCCCACAGTCTTTTCGTGATAAGCCAACGAGGCCAGGTTAGTAAATAAATCCTTCAGCTATTATGCAGGGACTTTCTACCCCAGGAAGAAATCTGATCCTATGTTAGCAATTAGCAGACACTGACTCTGAACCCCATAGGGAATCTAGAGTGGAAAAGGGAAATTTTATTTCATTTGCAAAAAGGTTTTTACTGACATTCTTTCAAAAAATATTCCTGTCACTTCCAAGTGTCTTCACTCTATATCCCTGCCTTTGAAACAGTTATGTAAAGCACATCAATCCATCGATTCTGTCTGAAAATGTATGCCTCATTCTGTCCCTGTAGTACACCACTTCTCTACCAAGAAATGCAGGACATAAAAGAGAAATATTTAAACTATAGGTCTTTCACTGTCTTAGTTGACCTTCTCTGGGCTTTATCTCCTCCATATAAACGTCCTTCTTAAAGTGTCACAGGTAAGAGAAAAAGCACTAATATAGCACCTACTGTGTTCTAGGCACTGTGTGAAGCACTTGACAAATATTTTATTTGATCAATGGAAAGTAAAAACAATATTCCAAGGGTGTTCTGACTAGGGCAGAGAGCTGGATTGTCACCTCCTAAAGCCTGGGCACTATGACTCTTTAACAGAGCCTAAGGTTCCATGAGCCTTCTTGGGGATCATGTCACACTGAAGATTCAAATTGAGTTTTTGGTCCACTAAAACCACCAGATCTTTTTCTTAAGAGCCTTGGAAATAAGATTTGAATTTGGCTTTTAATAGCTGGGAATGAAAGAAAACATTCTAGATTCTGGCAAAAGTAATTTTGCCTAGTGTTTGCCCTGGTGGTAGCAAATGTCTTGGATGCTACTGAAAATCATTTTTGCCATACCATGCCAATTGACACTTTTAAGCACTTACTAAGTGCCAGCATTGTGTAGGGCATACATATACAAAGACAAAAAAAAAAAAAAAACCATCAGAGGGAGAGGGAGAAGGGAAGGGAAAAGGGAGAATGGGAAAATCCTAATGGCAGAGGGCACCGAGAGCCATGAGCCTTCATAATCACAATGACCTTGATTCAGGTCTACCCTGACGCAGAACTGATCATATGACCCAAGCAGGTTATTCTCTTGTCACCCCACATGTCACCCCAGACAACTCTAACTTGTTTTAGTGGTTGCCAATCTGCATTGGTATGGGGAATTTCCTTCCTGAGAACTCCTCATGCTGATAAATCATGCATCCAGACATATATACACACAAGCATGTACACGTGTTTTAGACATGTCTGTATATATGTACATATATATGCACATGTATGTATAGATACATATACACGTACATGAACTTACAACAAAGGAAGTGTATGTAGTAGGGTAATCTGGGAAGTTCCCCTGATTTGCTGGGCTGTGGTACCCCTCTGGAGCTGGCTATATACTCTGTCTCTATGGGAATGGACGATGATTTAGCAGTCCCATGTTGACTCCCATGACTGTGGGTGTGCCTTAGACATGATTGGTAGAGTCACTCCCAGATAGACTACAAAAGGAGAAAATTGCTCCACGTCTCTGTTAACATCATATTGAATTGTGCCTTGGGATTGCACCAGTTTTACCTTGGACTTCTGTTAGGAGACGGGGAAGGAGGGTATTTCTCTCCCTTCCCCTCAGTAGCCATGGCAGCTGTGTACATTTGGCAGCAAACAGACCGATCCATGGGCCCTGTCGAAAAATGTAGCCCTCATTTTGTCCCTAAAGCTTTTAAAAGTATATGTGCTCTCTGAAAACCCTGAAAATCTAAACCTTATGGGGGGAACATGCTAGGGGCAATTATGGTTGGAAGGGAAAGGAGAGAGCCTAAGATTCTCTCATTAGAGCGGTGCTGGACAGGCAGTATGGTATTTTCTTCCGTCTACATGTTGTCACCTATGTACGGTGTGCGTAAGAACGTAGCAGAGCATAAAAGGGCAATATTTCGGTCCTGCACTTTTCCTATTATCTTTTTCTAGAAATTCTCTCCCACACATAACAGTCCTTCTTAAAATATGTCACTGAGAAGGGAGGGCGAAGAGAAAAAGCCTATCTAGAGTCAGGCACCGTGCTAAGTACTTTGCGAATATTATTGCATTTCATCAATGAGAGTTGAAAACAGTTGTAGCAAAAGTTTTGGGATTGAACCTTGAATCTCTGGCTTTCTCATCTGTTTTGTTTCTTTCCCTAAATGCAAGTGACTTAGAAGTGACCCTGAAAGATGGACATTTCCAGTCTTGGTGGCCACCTTCTAAATGTGAGAGTTTGTGGCTTGCTGAGTGATGGTGATGGTAATCCAGCAAGAGACACTTCCTGCAACTGACTGCTTCTGAGACACTTCCACAAGAGACCCAAGAAAGAACTCAGAAAACACAACGGACTCTGCAGCTAGGGGATGCCACAGTGGACAGAGCGCTGGGAACTGGAGTCAGGAAGACTGGAATTCAAATCTGACCTCTGACACCTACTAGGTGTGGAACCCTGGACAAGTCACTCACGTGCTGTCTGCCTCAGTTTTCCTAACTGAAAAATTGAGATAATAATAGCACCTACCTCCCCAAATTATTATAAGGATTAAAAGAGATAATAGGGGTAAAGTACTCAGCCCAGTGCTCAGTATATAGTAGGTGCTTTTCCCCTTCCCCCCACTCCTGCTCCCCAAGACACACCTCATCTACTCAGAAGATCAGTATAGGTCAGAGATGAGGTGAAGCATCTGCCTTGCAGTCCCACAAAGTGCTTTTACCTTTGAGGGAGATTACAATGAGGGTGATGGCATCATCTTTTGTGTTTTGAATGTCTCTCTTGAAAAAGAGGAAATAAATAATGTTCTATACCTTATCTATGTTGTACATCAAATACCTTTCTAGTTGTACATCAAATAGCTTTTGAGCAAAGGCCCTGTCATTCCCTTTTACAGGAGTCCCTTGATGTGAGTCACATCTAAGCTTTGTGGTAGAGATTTTTTTCTGAAACTCTGGGGTGGGGAAGATGAGCCAGAGAAAAGGAGAAAAGCCCAACTCCCCTTATGTCTCTCTCACCCAGTCATGGACTACATAGGCATGTGCCACCCACTCAGTCAGGACTATTAAGATGGTCTGCAGTAGGAGCAGACTTCATGTGCACTCAATGCACACCATGTCTTCAACATTCTCAGGCATTGGTGTCAAACGAAACCATATAGAAGGGTCCCTGCAGGCATCATATTTATTTACATGGCTATGTTCTATTGCATCTTTTTGTATTTCCCAATTACATTTTAATGATGTCAACAATAAAAATAATTTCATTGTTTGGTCATTTTTCAGTCATTTCCTAGTCTTGATGACCCCTTTTGGGGTTTTCTTGGCAAAGACGCTGGAGTGATTTGCCATTTCCTTCTCTGGCTCATTTTACAGATGAGGAAACTGAGTCAAATAGGGCAAAGTGACTTTACACAGTTAGTGTCTAAGGCCATATTTGAACTCAGGAAGGTGGGTCTTGCTGACTCGTGGCCTGGTAACTCTATGCATTGTGCCACCAAGCTGCCCCCAATAATAACACTTATCATTTACATAGTGCTTACTATGTGCCGGGTGATTTTACTATCTTGTTTAACCTGTATTCCCCACTTCCCCTCTTTGCCCTGCGATGCTACTGCAGCAAGGGGATTGATGTTTGACCTCTCTGTTCTCCCATCTGAGCTAGAGCTCAGAATTAATTAATTAATTAAATCTTAGCTGAGAGTTC
The DNA here is from genome assembly GCA_023548195.1 of Bettongia penicillata ogilbyi. Lineage (NCBI taxonomy): Eukaryota > Metazoa > Chordata > Mammalia > Diprotodontia > Potoroidae > Bettongia > Bettongia penicillata. The sequence continues at coordinate 4,422,839 of JAJHZJ010000561.1, read as the reverse complement.
CTATATCTCCACCTTGTGTTCTAGCCCACAGCTATCTCTAGGGATGAGATGCTGTCGGCTTTGCACTGCTCCCATGCACCAGATGCCACCCAGGCCAGATCTGCCACATGAGCCATTCAGGTGTTTATAGTGTTACTGAACATTTATAGTTTTCCTAGAAAGGTCATAGAAGTATCTCCAGACATTCCATTGTACCCATTTGTTGATACAATTCAAGGTACCTTTTCTGGTATCCCTATAAGGGCAGGCCAGTCAGTCAGGTGACGGATCTACCTCCTCCCCATGGCCAAGCAAGTGGGGAAAAGGGAGGCAAATATCTAGGTGGAATTTTCCTGTAGACCAAACTGATATTTGAATGCTGCAAGCATGTCAAGCCATGGAATATCTGGGATAAGTGCTTAGTGTAATCCAAACCAAGTCAGTTTGGCCAATGTGTGGAAAGAAAACCCACACTATTGAGACATGAATAATGAACATTCATCCATTCAGAAAACATGTATTAAGTGTCTACTGTGTGTCAGACTCTTGCTAGGCCCTAGGGATATCAATGAGAAAAGGTGCTGACATTTTACTGGATGGCAACTATATACACACACACACACACATATATATATATATATATATATATATATATATATATATATATATATATGTACACACATGCACACACACACACACACACACACACACACACACATATATATATATATATATATATATATATATATATATATATATATATATATATGCCAATAAGTCATTTTAGAGTAGACACTAAGGAGATTCCAAGTAATTTCCAGGGGGAGGCACTGGCAACTGGGGTAAACTTCCCATAGGAAGTGACCCTTAAGGCAAGTTTTGAAGGAAGATAGGAGGTTCAGTGGATAGAGGACTGAACCTAGAGTCAGGAAGACCTGGGTTCAAATCCAGCCTTAAATACTTACTAGCTGTGTGACTCTGGGCAAGTCACTTAACTTTGTTTATATTAGTTTCCTCATCTATCAAATGAGATGGAAAATGAAATGACAGACCACTCCAGTATCTTTACCAAGAAAACCCCAAATGGGGTCATGGAAAATATTGACCTATGGGGTTACGAAGAGTTGGATATAATGAAAAAGCAAGAAGAATAGATTCTAAGGGGTAGAAGTGAGAAAGGGTTTCACTTTAGGTAAGTTGGACGACCTGTGGAGGAGTGGAAATGGAATATTTTTGATGTGGGGCAGCAAATAGGTCAATACATTCACTGAAATAGCAAAAACCTTATTTTATTTGTCTTATTAGAAAAATATTCTTCTAGGTGTCTTGCTTTAAATTGGTGGGAGATTGGGAGATGTGGATATCCCCAAATTTTACATCATTCCCCCATGGTAAAATACCAGATGAGATTTTCTGATTTTATGCAACAGAGCTGAGTCTCCTAAGCTCACCCACAGGTGCCTAATAATTAATGCTGGGGTGTTTTTTTAATCTACAGAAGAGCTTTGCCTCTGGACTCTGACACAGAGAGTTGTCAGGCCAAGCCAGGCAAAGGGGAAAGCAGCCTTGGTCAAAAACCCCAAAGGAAGGAGAGATAAAAACTCTGAGAAGTTCACTTCAGCCTTGACAGATTGCATAAGAATGATCAATTACAGAAAGTGGTTCAATACGGACCGTATTACTATCATTCCCTCTGAGTCACAAATGATTTCCTGACTAAGTTCTAAGAATGCAGCAACAAAACATTTCCTTCTTTCTACGGAATGTAGGGTTTGGCTTATTTAGAAAGGCTGTGAGTCCAAGGCTGTTCAGAAAGCATCTTCTAATAAATTTCCTCGCATTTCCCAGAGAACCAACACTTTCTGCAGGGGCATTTCTACGGTGGAAGGAATCATGACCTAGCTTTCTTGGCTCTTCAAAGATTCGATTGTTCTAAGTCATCGAGGCTTACTTGGCTGGGCAATGGCACACTAATTCAAGGTTACAAATCCTAACACTAATTTTGCCATACTGTGACCCTCACTTGGGATGTGGTCCCCCAACACCCAATATCTCTGTTTCCATATTTACAACATAAAGAGTTCCAGCTTCCTTTTATGTGTTATCCTGCCCCATTATACCATAAACTCCTGGGAGGCAAGGACTCCAGTGCGTGGCACATTTGTAATTTAGTCATTCAGTTATGTTCATCTCTTCATGACCCCATTGACCATATTGCGTCAATAATCTCCATTGGGTTTTCTTGGCAAAGGTATTAGAATGATCTGCCATTTCCTTCTCCAGGGAATTAAGGCATACAAAAATAAAGTGACTCAGCCAGGGTCACACATCTAGTGTCTGAGTCTGGATTTGAACTCAGGTATTCCTGACTCTAGGTGTAATGTTCTATCCACTGAGCCAGCTAGCTGCCCATATGTCTGGGCACATAGTAGGCACTTAATAAATATTTAACAAAGGGAAAAATTTTGACTGAACTGCCATATAGAACTATTTCAAGGGAGGGGAAGAGTGTTAGTAAAGGACTTTCGTACAAATAGTCAAAGGACCATATGAGTATATGATAAACTGCCTATTAAAAACATGATTCAGGGGCCACCTCCTCCGGGTAGCTTCAGATTCTAATCTTCTTATACCTTATTCCTTTTCATTCTATTGTATCTAGCAATACAAACTTTCTTGTTCTTTCTTGAACCCAATAAACACTCCATCTCCAGACACCAGGCATTTGTGCTGGTTGTGCCCCGTGCCTTGAATGCTCTCTCCCTCCTCACTGGTGCCTCCCAGTTTTCTTCTAGATGCAAATCCCATCTTGAGCAAAAGGCCTTTCCCTTTGCTAGAGCCTCCCCTCTGAGATTACCTTCTCTTTGCACTGTTTATACCTTGTATCTTCAGAGTTATTGTGGGGTTGTCTCCTCCAATGGAACGTGGGCAACTTAAAAACAGGAAGTGAACTTTGGCTTTTCTTTGTATGCCCACCACTTGACATGATGCCCAATACAAAATAAGCCCTTAACAAACGCTTGTTAACTGACTGACTGACTGATTGTGTTTCCTGGGTAAGACCTTTAAGTTTTCTGTGCCTCAGATAGCTCCCTAGAATTCATCTACTAAGTTATACAGAGCTTGTGATCTGCGCTGGTGAATTGATTTCCCCAACCAGAGTTTCCTCATGCTGATGAAATCATAGATTCTTCAGATGTTTTGGAATTATGGAAAGTTACAGTCTTATGCCAAACCACATCACAGAATCTAGGAAATGGAAAGTCAGTCAGCAAACATTTCTTGAGCACCTCCTATGTGCCAGGCACTGTGCTAAGCCCTAGGGATAAAAAGAGAGGCAAAAAACAGTTCCTACCCCCAAGATGTTTACATTCTAATGGGGGAGTTAGGACCTCAGAAGTTATCTATTCTACCCTGTACCTGGAGAAGGAATACCATTTTCAGTATGTCCAACAGCTTCTACTCATGACAGCTAACTCTGAACCTTCCCAGGTTTCCCCCTTCCAGTTCTGGGTAGCTCTGGTAAGAAGCTTCTACTTCCATTTAGAAAAAGTCTTTCTCTTTGAAACTTCTTTTCCCAGGTTCTTGTTCTGCCCTCTAGGGAAAACTGAAGCCCAATCTACTGCTCTTCCCCAGGACCTCCATTCAAATACTTGAAGGCAGTTCTCTTATGCCCCATCTGAGTTGTTTTTTCTCCAGGCTAAACCTTACCAGTTCCTGCCTCTGATTCTCACTTGACATGTTTTCCAGTTTTCTCACCTTTCTTGCCACCTTCTGAATTTTCTAGTTATCAATGTCCTTCTAAAACATTATGGTGGTGTCTGGCACTGGCACATTGCTGAACTGGTCTCACTCCTTTGGAAAACCATTTTAAATTATGCCCTGAAATGACTAAAATTTCCATGCCCATCAACCTCCAGGAGATCCCACTGCTAGGCATGGTCCATCCCAAGGAAGTCAGTGACAAAAACAAAAATCTTATATATATCAAAAAATCGACAGCAGCACTTTTTGTAGTTGCAAAGACTTAGAAACAAAGTAGATGCCAACTGATTGGGAAATGGCAAAATAGGGTGTATTCATATATAATATGAATATGTAATTCATATTATATATGAATATAATGGGACTTACATTTCTTAGTTGCACTCTATAAGAATAAAGAGAAGTTTGGGAAGACTTGTGCGTAGCACCTAGCACATGATAGATACATGTTTATTGACTGGTAGATTGACTGAATTATTGCATTGTGAAGTAAGCAGAAGCAGGGAAAGAGCATACAACGACTATAATGATGGCGAAGGAAAGGACAACCACCGCATAAATAGAAAAAAAACTAAACTGAATATTATAAAATTATGAAGACCAAGGTTGTCCCCAAAGAAGAAATGAGAATATATTGGTTAGTTTTGCTGAATTATGTGTATTAATTGTTTTTTGTTATATGGGATGACTCTCTGGGAAAGGATATGTGAGTATATTAAGGTAATATAAAAACAAAAGAGAACAATAAAATTTAGTTTTTTAAAAAAAGTGGTGCCTGGAAGCAAACCCCATATTCAGATTTTTGTGGTCATCTGCTCAAGGAAGAGTACAATAAGACTTTTGTCTCTTTTTTTCTGGGCACCAGGTTCCTAAAGAAGCAATGAGGTTTAGCGAGAAAAGTATTGGATGGGACATCAAAGGAATTATCTTTGTTCCCACCTGGGTGATCCTGGGTTTCGGTCTCCTTATGTCTAAAATGAGGGGGTCAATGAGAAGCTCTTTAATGTGCTTTCAACTCAAACTCTGTGTTCCTAGTAATGTATTTGAAAGCTTTTTTGGTTGACTTTGCTTCATAGAGATTTCTTAAAATCCCTTCACCTTTTTCAAACAAACTCGCCTAACAGTGGTCTCTTGAACCAGTACTATGTACAGATGAGGTTTTGTCTGTGTTTATGCCATGCAACTTATCAGATTCTACAGAAGTGGGTAGTGGAAAAAGTGTTGGATTTAGTCAGATGACTTAGATTCAAACCCTTCTTGCTACCTATATGCTCTGTGGACTTGCCATCAATTAGGTCTTGCTTTTATATTCCTTACAAATTAATTGTGTTAATTCTGTGATTGTAATGATGTGATCTACTGTGGATTATGATTTATTAAAGTCACCTTATTCTTACCCTCATCAAAGATGCTTCAATATGTATGGAAATTATTCTTATAAAATGTTGTATACTTGAGAAAGTAGGACAAATAATTATTGGCATTCTCTCAGTTACATTTGTTGTTAATAATAAGCTCCAAAATTTTCCTCCCTCTACATTGGTATTTTTCCTTCTTTCTTATAACTGGAGAGCGAATCCCTCAATGACCCTAAAACTGTATGTCCTCTACTCTACACTCCTACCCCAGTTCCCATCATGTGTACTTGGACTTGGTTTAGTTCAACTCTGTCCGACCTTTGTAGTGTTTCCCCCACCCCTCACCAATGCCTTTTCCCTACTCCTTCTGGCAAAATGTCAAAAGCTATAACATTTGACTTTACTCTTCTTGGTGGGGAAAAGAGTCTATCATAACGAAATTTACAGATCTTTTCTATTTTTCATCTGTGTGTCATCCTTCTTCCAGTTTCATCCTTAAGTGTCTTCAGATGATTTTCACCTAGTTAGATCTCTCTTTGAATTTGTTTTCCCCTCCACTACTTCTTTCTACTTCAAGAAGTTATACAGCTTATAATCTTCCACTATCCTTCCCTGTAACATTCTAATCTTTTGTTGATCTTGGCTGCCATATCTTTACTCTTGGCAAAGAGATCAAGGGTTTCCTGACTGAGTTGGTTTCTAGGCTTTTTTGGTCTCCTCATTATGGCAATTTATTTACTCTGGTTAAACTTCTGTATGAAATTATTGTAATTGGAGCCTGTGTCCTTTCCACTGTTCATTTCCTATTTTGGGAGCATCAATAACTTGTTTACATTGATGTCACATACTAAGCACCAGTTTAATGTAGTTATGTAATGGTAAAGATTAAATATTATGTGGGTGGGAGAATCATGAAAAGGGAAGCACAGACTTAGAATATGACTTCTTGTTTTACAGGCTTACTCTGTAAATAACTTAAGAATCATTCTGTGAATTACTCATTGGTGTTATTACTTCTACTGGCGTATTTTTTTGAGTTAATGATGTACAAACCAGACCGTACATGTTAAGGTCATTTTAGGATTGCAGATCTAAACCTATAAGTGATTTCAGAACATTTGTATTTTACAAATAAAGGAAATTGAGGCTCATAGTGTTTAAGAAGCATGCTCAGGTCACACATCAAGTATATGTCAGAGACAGGATTACAACCCAAATCTTCCTGACTCTAGGCCCAGCATTCTATGTACCGACTCAGCTGACTCTTTCCCCATCAAGAAAAATCAAGAAAATGGTATCTGAGCTTCCTAGCTGTTATAGGGATCAAGTGAAATAATGTATATAAAACCCTTTAAAACAAAAAATGTTGTAGACAAGTAAACATAGCAAAAATTTGTTTTTTCATTCTCCTCCTCTTCGTCATCATTCCTTCTTCTACTCCCCAAAGAAATTTCTCTCCTTTCTAAAGAAAATATTACTATGTAGGCTCAAAAATAAGCAGTAGATTCTCTTCTCTAGGATCTGCTCTCAGAAGTGTCTCTCCCTTTGAGCCATTTCTAGGACAATTAGGGTCTAAAAGTCTCAAGTTTGTGTTTTCTGTGATCTTCCCCATCTTTCCCCAACCCATTTAATATTGCGAATCAAATCACACCATGTGCTTTTCAATACCTGATATTTTTGTATACATGAAGTCAAGCTAATAATAAAAATCAAGTATACTCTTGAAGAAGAAAAAATTTCAGAAATGGATATCCTGCAGGCTGAGAGGTTATAGTTGGGATTGGGAGGGAAATTAAAATGATAGAAGTATAAAAGGGGAAATGACAGTTCTAAACCATTTTTCTGAGTGTCAGGCATGTGTATGTGTTTTTACATACTCATATGTGTACATTTATACGTATATGTGTGTATAGGTGTATGTGTGTGTGTGAAGGAAGAAAGCATTCTTATGAACTAATTGCTTTTAAGATCTATAGGTTGTTTCTGGACTCACTACCCAGCCTGCCCAAGTTATCAGGGCATTGGGTCCCCTAAACCACCTTTCTTTACAAAAAGTGGCTTTGCCCTCCTTCTGTCTCTTTTTTCCCCTTTTTAATTTTTGAACTTAGTACTCCACTGATGTAGAACTTACCTTGTCAATCTAAATCCAGTAACTATTCTGCAGCTTACCATGTTAGAAAGTTGCCTGGAATACCAAGAATTTAAATGACTTACCCAAGGTAACAGATAGTATTTGTCACAGGCAGGAATTGAACTCAGGTCTTCCTGACTTTAAAGCTGACTACTCATTAAGCCAGGCTGCCCTTCTTCTAACTGTAATCTTCAAATTCCTTCTCCTCTTTCCCCTTCAAACATGTTTGAGCCTCTACTATCTTAAAATATACACACACACACACCACTCTACTTTTCCCTACCATTCCTTCTCTCTCTCTCTCTCTCTCTCTCTCTCTCTCTCTCTCTCTATATATATATATATATGTTTCTAGATAATTTCTTCTTCATTATGCATGCCACATTTCTTCACCTGCTTTCTTAACCTCCCCGTTTTTCTAATGGACTTATAATTCCCCTATCCTAGGGAGCCCCCAGTGAGGAAATTGCCGCTATGACTACAGATCAGTCAGCAGCTGTTCTGTCACTTTTCTTATATTCTCACCTTCCTGATCATCCTCTAGATGACTAAGAAGAAAGTAAAATCTCTTCAACAGACCTATAAGTCTCCTGGAGGCCTCTCCTACCTCCTGGGAAAGTAGAACAGTTCTTTAGCAGTAGACAACTCTAATTCCTATTTGGGAGCTGAGTATTCCAGATAAAGATTTGGAGCCAAGCTCTCCAGGGAGAATCTTCTCGGGGAGGAAAAAGAACTGAATTTCTCCCTCTCTCTTTCCTCTCTCCTCACCCCGCTCCTCCACCCATGGCCATGTCATTGGAGAGACTAGTAGGAGACAATGCATTCTTCTGGAAACAGAGAAAAATACACTAAGTAAAACCATGGAAACACATGGATAGAAAGGCAGTCACTTGAGGGAAGGAGAGACTTCAAGGAAGGGGACTCCTCGCCCAGAAAAGAATGCTGATTAATAACTCAAAAAAAGACTTCTAGTATCCCATAATTTCCAGTTATCTCTTTGTCACATGTGTATCTCAGATGTTTATCACCATTCTTCTCTAAGTCTGATCCCACTAGTCTTATGAATATATGTATATTTGTGAGAGTATGTCCCCTTGATTTTTAGAGAGGTGTTTTATACCAACTCTTCTTATTATACCACATTTGTAAATATTCTTTCTAAAAGCTTTTAAGATTGGCTGATACTCAATAGGGGGCATACCAATAGGGCTCAAAATTTACAGTTCTAGAAATTTTACCCCTTTGCAGTTGCTCCTGAAACTCTGAGGGGAAAAATAATCAGTCGCTTTCTGGGACCCCAATCTTCTAGTGTGAGTGAAAGTTGGAAAATTATCCTTAGAGGGAGTAAAACAACATCAGGGAAGACTTCATAGACAAGGCCTAAAATGAAGTCAGAAATTCTAAGAGGAAGAATTAAGGAAGGAAGGCATTCTGGACATGGTAGACAGTGATTGCCAAGGTACAGAGATAGAAAATGAAATTTCATGGATGAAAAACAGCAAGTTCAGGAAAGGGAGCTATGTGCAGTCAACCTGGAAAGATAGATGGAAGCTGAATCTCCAAGTCTCCTTCAGATTTCTGCCCCCATCATTCTATACTTATTCTCATAGGCTCATTCATTTATGAGATGAAGGCTTCAACCACCACCTTTATGTTAATAACTTCTGAATACACATCTGACCCTTCTTTTCAGTTGTTTTGTTAGAGATCTCTATTTGGACATTTCATAAACATCTCAAACTGTATGTCCTAAACTGAACCCATCCTCTTCCTCACAAACCAAGATGTCCCCCATTGGTCTCCAAGACCACTATTCTTCCATCCTTACTGCCTAAAAACTTATGGGAAGCCCTGACTTTTCCTTTTGCTTCACCTTGTATCTTACATGTCACCAAGTGTTTCTTGGAAATGTCTCTTACAATCATCCCTTCATCTCCATTTTCATCCATATGGTTTCCACTTTGCTCCAAATCCTCATTACCTCATTACTGGATCATTGCCACATCTCCCTTCTTGGTCTCTCTGCCCTGAGTCTCTCCCGTACCCAATGCAAACTTCATTCTGCCACCAGACAAATTTTCCTTATGTATTGCTTTTACATGTCATTCAAGGATCGAGTGTAAGTTAAGATGCTGTCTTCTTGTAAGAGGAAAGAAGACTTTCTCTATAATTGGAAGACTAGGGTTCAAGCCCCCCATCTTGAACATGATTTTGGGCAAATCACTGAGCCTGGGTTTCCATTTCCTTTCCTGTAAAAATAGTAGAGTTGTACTAGACAACTTCTCAGTTCCCCTTTGAGTATAGATCTGTGTTCCTGTGAAGGAGTCATTATTTGGGTTGTGTCTGATGATTTTTAAATGACCTAAGGCTCTAGTCATTCTGTTCCTGGAAGTGAGATGGCTTGTGATTTTACCCCCCAGTTAGGGACCAAAATCTAACAATGGGCTTAGCAGTGGAGATCCTAGGCCTGTGCTAGGAAAGATCCTTCTCTCCAAGGTGACTCTTGCTACTGCTGCACACCCTCATGCCATAAACAAAGGGACCCAGGAAACTTAGGAGAGGCTCAACCATAGGTGCTTAGGAGAAATCAGATAAATTCTATCAAGGACAGAATCTAACAATTTTTTTTTTTAAAAAAAGACGTATTTAAAAATAAGTGCCCACATACCTCACTGAAGTAAGACAAGAGATGAGGGTAAAGACCTCCAGGTCCTCCTGTCTCCTTTTCTCTCAGCACTCTGGATTAGGTACCTAGAGGAAGAAAGGAAGTCAGAAAGAGAGAGAGAGAAAGACAGAGGGAGAGAGAGAAAGAGAGAGAGGGGGGGAGAGAGGAAGGAATGAAGAAAGGAAGCTAGACAAAGAGATAAAGGAAGGAAGGAAAAGAAAGAAAGAGAAAGAAAATAAGAAAGAGAAGAGAAAAGAAAGAAGGCAAGGAAGAAAAGAAGGAAGAAAGAAGGAAAAAAGAGCAAAAGACAGTCATGTACCCCTCTGCATGTCTGTCTGGTGATCATCTTTCATGGAGTTCCATGGAGGCTTGGACAGATAGCTGTAAATATCACCACTGCAGGTCACTATCTGCTGCTCCATCTGTGTGGGCTGTGGGGTGTGGGGTGGGGGAGCCCCTCTACTTCTCTCTTCCTCTCGGGAAAGCCTCAGAACTCCCACCCTCCAGTATTGATCCAATGTCAGCTTCCTCGTTCTAAACTGGGGAGAACTACAACTACCCACAGTCACCAAGCCAGCCATTATTGGAGGCAGGATTTGAACCCAGTACTTCTTAACAAATAATTCGGTACTCTGGACACTAAGGGGCAGTTAGGTGGTGCATTTGATAGACCACTGGACTTGGAGTCTGGAAGACCTGGGTTCAAATTTTGCCTCAGACACCTATTAGTTATCAGTTATGTGACCTTGGGCAAAACCTTTACTTTCTGTCTTGCCTCAGTTTCTTCATTTGTAGAAGGGGGATGATAATATCATCTACCTCCCAGAGTTGTATGAGGGCAAAAGAGAACAAGAAAAGGAAGAGGAAAGAAAGAAGGAAGGGAAAAAAGAAAGGAAAAAAGAAGGAAAGAAATAAGGAAGGAAAGGAAGAAGGGAAAGGAAGGAAGGAAGAGGGAAGAGACAAGAAAGGGAAGTGAAAAAAAGAAGGAAGGGAAAGAAGAAAGAAAGGAAGAAGGAAAGGAATTGTAAAAGAAAATCTGTAAATCTTAAAGATCTGTTACTATTATACTACACTTCTTCCATGGATTCCATCACCTGCCAGCAGGCAAAGATAGCATTTGGTTGAAATATTGAAGGAAAAGGAAGCAGGGTAATTTTTCCAATATCTTTCGCTACTGCAGAAGAGTAACTGCTTTTTCTTGTGATCAAGTCAACAAGCATTTATTAAACACCTAACGTATTCCAGGCTTTTGCTAAGTGCTGGGGGTACAAAGAAAAACTAAAAAGACAGAGCCTGCCCTTGAGGAGCTCAGTCCAATACAGGCAAAGAACTAAATGCAGGAGAAATTGGGGAGCTGTGTCAGAAGTGTTTAGCACCGTGCCTTGCCCATCTGTTGTTGTTATGTCCAACTCTTTGTGACCTGCTTTGGGGCTTTTTCAGCAGAGGTGGTAGAGTAGCTTGTCATTTCTTTCTCCAGCTCATCTTACAGATAAGGAAACTAAGGCAGGCAGGTTTAAGTGACTTGCCAGGGTCACAAAACTCAGATCTTCCTGACTCCAGGTCCTGTGCTTATCCACTGAGTCACCTAGCTGACTTGCACACAGTAGGTGCTTAACACATGTTTCTTAAGTGACTGATTGAAAGAAAGAGCATTGCCTGGAGGCCATGCCCATAATCACACTGCCCAGAGTGTGTCAGAAGCAGAACTTGGTCCCAGGTCTCCCTTACTCTCTCCACCATGCCCAACCACCTTGCACATAGTAGGTGCTTAATAAATGCTCAGTGATTTACATTCTATCAGATCTCTTTTCCTGACTGCCTCTTCTTTTCCCTGCGAATCCTGTCACTGATGTATTAGTAAGAAGACTTGGATTCTATTTCAACTTTTCTTCAATAACAACTCGCATAGACAAGCCACTGTCCCCACTAGGAAATGTTTTCTCATGCCGTTGTCACTTTGCCATATTATGTCATAATTTTGTGTAAATTATGCTCGTCTGCTCCACCCAGATAATCATTCAGCTGCGCCCCCTTCTCCTTTGAAGATGTGGAAACTTGAGGTGTGTAAAGGACACCAAAGGAAGTGGTATCATGCTCATGGAATGCCAGAAGAAACCTTTGTAAGAAGCGACCCCAAACATGGGCAAGTGGCTGCGTTCAAGTTTGCTTGGGCACATGCTCAGTGACCTGGCATCACTTTCCATCTGGATCAATGGGTAAACAGGTGACATAGGGGTGCTGTCTATCCCACGTCTTCCTGGAGAATGTCAAAGCCCTCTATTGAACAACGCTTATGCAACGTACTTCAGGGCTTCTGCTGTTTGAGAGAAGAGACACGGAAATATTTAATTTATGGCTCAATTCATTAAACAGCTGGAATATTCTCCCTCCATCTACCCTTTTACAGCTTACCTGATAGCCTTACAGTCAGGGCTCTTTGAGGGGAATCCATGAACTAGGATGGGAGGAAGAAATTATATCTTTATTTTTTACTAACCTCCAACTGAAATTTCACATTTCCTTTACTTATGAGCATAGGCAACAGATAACCACTATAGTGGTTTTACCAGATTGCCACAGGGGACCATGACAACAATGTTAAGACCCTCTGCTTCTGGGTGACCTGCCTATACAGACTTTGAACTCTGGGCTTTCCTGCTTCCAGGACCACTACACATTTACCCGCCATTGTTTCATTTTTCTGGGACTCAGTTTCCTCAGCTACAAAATGGGGACAATTATAGCAACCCACTTCACAGGGTTATGGTGAAGATCTAATTAACATGATATGGTGGGTTGTGTGCTAGATTTGGAGTCAGAGGAGGTGGAAACTTGGAAAGTCAATCCCGAGAATGAAAGGGAGAATGAAACTAGAAAATAATTCCAATCCTCATTAGAATGTTAACTGCTGGAGGGCAAGGACAGTCATCCCTTGGGCTTAAACTGACATTCCCTGGGCTTCTCAGGAGTGGTGCCTGGCCCTTAGTGAGCACATAGGCTTGTTAACTGACTGACAGTAATGACACAAGAGTAAGAATGAAGAGAACGAGGGAAGGGAAGGAGGGAGGGAAGAAATAAGGAAGAGAGGAAAGAAGGGACAGAGGAAAGAAGGAAGGAAGGAAGGAAGGAAGGAAGGAAGGAAGGAAGGAAGGAAGGAAGGAAGGAAGGAAGGAAGGAAGGAAGGAAGGGAGGAAGGAAGGAAGGAAGGGAGGGAGGAAAGAAAAGAAGAAAGTAAGAAGGGAAGGGAGGAAAGAAGGGAGGAAAGAAAGGTGGAGGGAGGGAGGAAAAAATGAAAGAAGGAAGGGAAGAAGGAAGGGAAGGAAGGAGAGAAGGGAGGATGGGAGAGAAGGAAAGAGGGAAGGAAGAAGAGAGGGAGGGAGGAAGGAATGAAGAACGAAAGGAAGGAAGGAAGGATTATTACCTAGTTTTTCTAGGTTTTTGCTTTTTTTCTTTTCAAACCAGAGTGCCTTCCCTCCACGTCACCCCAAGCCATGGTTTTCAGTCCCTTGAATTCTTGCTAAGTCACATCACTTACTGCCCAGATCTGCCGCTCTTATCCAAATAGGCAAACAAAATATTTCAGGAAGCCCCAACACTACTAATTACCTGAAATACAATGCCTGTGTCTCCTGACATCACAGGGAAAACACAGGAGACTGATGAAAGGAAGCACTTTATTGCTTTACAAACGTCTGTGGGCTAGGGAGTCTAAAGCCTTCCTTTGCATGGAACTTAATGACCTCTTACAAGAAACAAAGTGATTCAAAGAGGAGATGCTCCCAGAGGTTCATGGGAGCATGGAGCTAATGCTGGAAGGGACCTCAAGGGCCCTTCAGGCCAATCCCATCATTTTACTGATGAGGTTTTTGACAGAGTTGCCACTTCACAGCTCCAACATCTTAGGAATGTGCTCTGGATAATCAAACCTATATTCTAGAAACCACAGCCATAGCTGGAAATTCTGGCCCCCAGGGCAAACTCAGTTGGGGGTCCGGATGGGGTTAGATCATCCACCCCAAGCATGACTGTAATCAATTGAAGCCGACTGTATGGTAACCATGCCACTTTGTGGTGGTAGCCCAAGGTCAAACAAGGGAACAGGGGTGAGCTAAGGTTCTGCAGTGAAGGAGGAGGACAGTGAGGCACAGGCTGGAGAAAGGAAATGCGCCCACTGGATATTTACTACCCTTGGCACCCTAGTCCCAAGCCCCAGTCATCCTGGGCTAGTTACAGCTTGGTTTGCAATGTTCCCAGAAAGGCCCTGATCACAGGTATAGTACAGAGATTATCTAGATTCATCAGTTCTCTAAATGATTGGGTTGCCTCTCTCTAACATAATGTAAGCTTATTGAGGGCAACACTGCTTCTTTGTTTTTTGTCTTCTTATCTTTAGTCTCTAGCATGGCACCCAGCAGGTAGTCAGTAGTTAACCAAATATTTGTGGATTCGTTTGAATTGCATGCTTATTGTGGAAAGAACATTGGCTTTGGAGTCAAAGGACCTGGGTGATCTTAAGGAAATCAGTTAATCTCTTTGGGCTTTAGTTTTCCTTTGTAAAATGAGAGGATTGATCCAGATAACCCCTATGTTCCCTTCCAACTCAACATCTATGATCCTGTGATTGTCCTAATGAGAATGAAATCCTCCCCAGAAGCCAAGATTTCAAGATGGCAGGTCTGTGAAGGCTTAAAAAATGGTGTGAGTACTTCTAGGACTGTATTCCAAAGAGATCACAAAAATGGGCAAAGGACCCACAACGAACAAAAATATTTATACAGCTCTTTCTGTGGTGGCCAAGAGCTAGAAATTGAGGGAATGCCCATCAACTGTGGAATGGTTGAACAAGGTGTTGTAAAAGATTGTGATGGAATACTATTGTGCTATAAGAAATGACAAACAGGCGGACTTCAGAAAAACCTGGAAAGACTTATCTGAACTGATTCAGTGTGAAATGAGTAGAAACAAGAGAAAACTGTACACAGTTTCAGTCACATTGGGAGATGACAACATTGATAGACTTGGCTCTTCTCAGCAGTGCAAGGATCTAAGACAATTCTAAAAGACTCATGATGGAAAATGCTATCCATATCCAGAGAAAGAATTATGGAGTCTGAATGCAGATCAAACATACTATTTACTCTCTCTCTCTCTTTTTTGTTTTGTTTTTTTCTTTCTCATGGCTTCTCCCATTCATTCTAATTCTTCTTTACAACATGACTAATGCGAAAATTTGTTTAATAAGCCTTCTTCAGATTGCACATAGTCTTGGGGAGGGGTAAGGTGAGGAAGACAGAAAATGTGAAACTCAAAAGATTATAGAAGTGAATGTTGAAAACTAAAATTAAATAAATTAATTTAAAGAAAATTTTTTTAAAACTCAAAAACTGGTGTAAGTATGCCAAACGATGATCTATCCAGGTACAAGGTATCCAGGAGGGTTAGCATTCACTCCTCTCTCCTCCTCACTTATTTCCTGGAGGTAGCCAGTTGGTTCAGTAGACAGAGCTCTGTCAGGAAGCCAGGAAGACCTGAGTTCAAATTCAGCTGTAGCACTTACAAGTTGTATGACCCTGGATAAATCACCTAACCCTCTGCCTGCCTTGGTTTCCCCATCTGTAGAGTGGAAACAATAATAATATCTCACAAAATGATTGTGAGGACAAAGTGAAATAATATTTGCAAAGCCATGGTTCATGCTGTCAAGAACCTTACAGTCTAATAGGGCAGGGAATAAGATATGCAAATCACCATGATACAAGGCAAGATTTGATAAGTACAGAGGATGAGGGGCAAGGTGCCCTAATGAACACAGGGGTGGTCTTGGGGTCCTGCCTCTGATACAAGCTGTGTGACCAGAGCAAGTCACTTGACTGCTTTGTGCCTCAATGTCCCTCATTTTTAAAATGGGAATATTGATACTAGTGGCACCTCTCTCATAGGGCTTTAGTGAGGTTCCAACGAGATAATCATGCAAAGAGTTATGCAAGTTTTAAAGAATTATATTCATGTCAATTCATCAGCAAACATTTAGTAAGTGCTCATTCTGAGAAAAGAAGCAGAAGTCCCTCAGGATGAGGACAGCACCGAGGAAAGATAATAGACGCTGTTGTGTCTGGACTAAGTAGCACCTGCCTTCCCATGCCTGGGATAGCCCAGGGGATTCATGGAACAACAGTCAGTGTAGACTGAGTCCTGGTCAGGCACTTTGATAAGTACTAGAGAACCAAAGAAAGGTAAAACTCTCCCCTGTCCTCAGGAAGCTTACATTCCAATGAGAGAGCATGCATAAAAATAACTAGATAGGTATATGATATGTACAGAGTAAATGGGAGGAAATCTGAGAGGGGAAGGCACTAGCAGCTGGTAAAGGCCTCTTGGTTAGATTTGAGCACAGTGTTAAAGGAAGTCAGAGAAACAAAGAGATAGAGGTAAGGGTCCAACATATTTCCGCCATGGGAGGCAGCCAGTGTATCTGGATTGTAAGATGTATGGAAAGAGAGAAAAAGGTAGGAGGGAGACAGGTTATGTAGAGTCTTAAACACCAAACAGAGGAGTTTGTATTTATTCCTGGGAACCACTGCAATACATTGAGCAAGAGAGGGACATGATCAGAGACAAACTTTAGAAAATAGGGCAGCTAGGTGGCGCAGTGGATAGAACATGTCTGGCCCGGAGTTAGGAAGACCTGAGTTCAAATCCAATCTCAGACATTTACTAGTTGTGTGCCCCTGGGCAAGTCATCTCACTTTATTTGCCTCAGTTTCCTTATCTGTAAAATGAGCTGGAGAAGGAAATGGCAAACCAATCCAGTATCTTTGCCAAAGAAAACCTTAAATGGGGTCATGAAGAGTTGGACATGCCTGAAATGACTGAATAAGAAACTTAAAAAAATTACATTGGCAACTGAGTAGATGAGTTACAGCTGCAAGAGACCTGAGTCAGGAAGACTATAACAGAGATTGATGATGATGATGATAATCTGTACTAGGCAGGAGTTGTGCAAATGGAGAAGAGGGGACTTTATATATGAGAGATACTATGAAGGTAGAAATAACATAGAAGGTAGAAATATTTGTCAACAGAGCAGATAGTTGGGGTAAGTGAGAATTAGCAGTTAAGGAGTACATTCAGGTTAAGAGGCTGGGTGACTGGGAGGATGGTGGTCTGCTCTGCTCAGGTGGAAAGAGTAGACATTTGTGTAGGAAGAATGAATTCTCTTTCAGAAAAACGCTAACATTGAGATATCTAGAAGATGTCCAGTTAGAGGCTGGACTGGGGATTCTTGATGGTAGCTCAGGAGAATACAGGTGGAAATGTATATCTGAGAATCATCTGTGTGGAAGTGATTACTGAATTCAGGGGAGTTGTTGTTGGGTTCACAGAGCATGGCTACTATACTACTTCAGAGATCTAGAGATGGCCCTAAGAGGTTTCAGGGACATGTGTTAGTCCGAATGGCCTTGAGTCCTCACTGGTGTCTTCCCTAGTGATGGCCCATCAATACTGGGTCCAGTTCTGGGCACCATTTTCTAGGAAGGAAACTCACACACTGGACATTATCCAGAGGAGGACAACCAGGCTGGAGAAGGGCCTCGGGATTCCACTATATGAGGTCTGGCTGAAGGAACTGGGGAACATCAACCTGGAGAAGAGAGCACACAGGGAGCATGAGATCTGTCTTCAAGTACACGAAGGGTTCTTATAAGAAAGAAGGTTCAGTTGTTCTGTGTGCCTCCTGGGGACAGAAGTAGAAATAATGACAGGCAAATTCAGGCTGGATATTAATGAGAATCTTCCTATTGATAAGAGCCCTTCCCAGGGGGAGAGGGGAGAATGGGCTGCCTGGGAATAAGTGGGTTCCCTTTTATTAGGAGTCTTCAAGTAGATGTTGGGTATGTGCTGCGGTGGGGAGTTCCTTTTCAGGTATAGTTCAGATGAGCTGTCTGTCAAGGTCTCTTTTCATTCATACATCTATGCTTTTTATTTTGAGAGGAAATGAGGGTATAATGAGAAAATTGCTGCATAAGAAGTCAGAAGACCTGGGGTCTAATCTTAAGTTTATATTTCCTGGCTTTGTGATGTTGAGCAAGTGAACTATCTTCTCTGAACCTCAGTTTCCTCATCTGTACAAGACAGATTATACTTGTCCTGCTTACTTCGTAGAGTTATGGACTGAGTTTTTTGGGAGCGGGGAGGGGAGGAGCGTGTCTCGGACCTATAATTTCAACAGTGTAAGTAGCTCCACAGATGTAGACTGACTATTTGTCAGCAATTTATAGTCTTAGTCAGCTCTCTGGCTTCCTTTAAGTACCAACTGAAATCCCACCTTTTATGGGAAACCTTACCCAATGCCTCTTAATTCCAGTATCTTTGCACCGTTAATTATCTCCTATTCATCCTGTATAGAGCTTGCTTTGCATATATTTGTTTGCATGTTGTCTTCCCCATTAGATTATAAATTCCTTGAAGGCAGGGCCTGTCTTTTGCCTCTTTGTATCCCCAGTGCTTAACATACAGTAGGTGCTTAATAATTGTTAATTGATTGATTGGAGAGTTGACAGGGGCACTGAGAGACTTGCTCAGAGTCACCCAGCCAATAGAGGTAGATCTTGAACTCAGACCTTCCTAATTCCAGGGCCCATCCTTCTATCTGCTTTATAATCTGCCTAATAGAACTGTTATGAAGATTGAATGGATCTCCAGAAGTCAGGGCCAGAAGAGTCCTCAGAAACTGTACAGTCTCATGCCTGAAAAAAAACAAAACCCAATCCCCTCTATAGAAACCATGACAGGTGGACAGCCCACTTTCACTTACCATCTCCTCAGGCAGTCCAGTCCACTTGGGGGTACTGTAGTTGGGATGAAGCTTATCTTGACATTAAGCCTACTTTCAACTTTGCAACTTTTACCCATGGATCCTGGTTCTGCCCCAAAAGGAACAAGATTAATCCCTCCTCCACATGGTAGAATCACACAATTTGAAAGCTGGAAGGGATATAAGCAGACTACTTAAATAGAGCAGTTTTGTTCAGTCATTTCGGTCACATTCCACTCTTCATGAACCCATTTGGGATTTTCTTGGCAGAGATGTTGGAGTGGTTTGCCACTTTCTTTGGATTATTTTTCAGATGAGAAAACTGAGGCAAACAGAGTGAAATGACTTGCCCAGGGTCACACAGCTAGTAAACATCTGAGGTTGGATTTGAACTCAGGAATTCCTGACTCCAGGTCTAGTGCTCTATGCACTTATGGCACCACCTAGCTGCCTGATAGAATGTAGCACTCATGCACAACAACTGTCTTCAAGGACTTGAGTCTTCTCCCTAAATTTCTCTCCTCCAGGTTAAGCATCCCCCAGTCTTCTTGTCTCATGAACTCAAGTCACATTATTGTCCTGGTTACCCCTCCTGTCTGGAAGTACTCCAGCTTATCGGGGTCCTTCCTAGAATATGGCTCCTGGAACTGAACACAGTAGGCTCACTTGTTTTAGAGCTGGAAAGGATTTAGGTCAAAGGCCATCAAGTCTAAATTACAGATTAGAAAAATGAGGTCCACAGAAGCCATGAAAGCATAGAGCAAAAGCTGCAAGGGACCCTAGAAGTCATCCAATCCAATGCTTTCTTCACTTTACAGGTGAGGAAACTGAGGCCAGAGGAATCCTAGGATTATAGAACCAAAGCTAGAAGGAACCTTAGAAGTAATTTGATCCAAACCCCTCACTTTACAAAGGAGACTGAAGACAATAAGGAGGATTGGATCACACAAGGAAAATGAGGATTTGTGTAAAGGGTACTTGATTCACAGCCTGAAGGTCCTGGGTTCAAATTCTGCACCACTTGCTCTCTTCCTCTTGATACAAAAGTGACAGTCTGTGGGTACAGAGTCCGCTAGGTGGCACTGTGGTGGATAGTACTGAGCCTGGAAGACTCATCTTTCAGAGTTCAAATCTAGCCTCATTACTGATAAACACTTACTGTTTAGTGATTGATTGGAGAGTTAACAGGGACACCAAGAGATTAAATCATTGCTCAGTTACTCAGACAATAGAGGCAGATCTTGAACCCAGATCTTCCTGATTCCAGGGCCCACCCTTCTCTCTGCTTTGTCATGTGCCTAAGAGAGCTGTTATGAGGATTGAATGGATCTTACTGTGTGACCCTGAGCAAGTCACTTCTGCCTGTTTGCCTCAGTTTCCTCATCTGTAAAATGAGCTGAAGAAGGAAATGGCAAATGACTCCTGTATCTCCAAATAGGGTCATGAAGAGTTGTATATGACCAAAAATGACTACACAGACATGGTCAGTGTTTATTTGACAGGGAGGGGGAGGAATATTGGGAAGTAACAATGATATTTAAAAAAAAAAAACGCAACCCAAACCTTTAATGAAACACTTTTGAAATATGAAAGGCACTGGTTTTTGCTTTTGTTTTTCTTTAAATAATGAGATGTGTTCCAAACAGAAAAAACCTTTGCCTTGTGCCATTTTCTGATTAAATTGTCTGGGTCACTAACCATGGCAAGGCCTCCAAAATGCAGCCTTACACCTTGTTAATGATACACCATCTGTTTGTTCACACGGTGTAATCACATGATCTTTGCTCCAGAGAACATCCTGTCTCACTGGTCCAAACCAGTTTGTGGGCGAAGTATCCTGGACGCATGCCAGGCAATAGTTTTTTTTTTTTCTATATTACATAGTTTAAAAGTTGGTTATCAAATCTGAACTGGTCAAGAGAGGGTTTTCTTTTCTTTTCTTTTTTTATCATTATCAGCACCATCATTATTATTTGCTGACAAATATTTTGTTTTCACCCCCCAATTCCTTGGATAGGATTTTGCCCTGGTCTTTGCACAGGAGGCTGGGATGTTCTTCTCCCTCTTCCACCTGTGCCCTTGGAATCTCCAGCTCCTTTCAAGGCTCTGCTCAGGTGCTTCCTCCTACAAGCCCACTTTCCTGAAAATTCCAGGGATTAGAGTTTCCTTCCAAAAATTATCATGAGATCTTAGCTCCTTATAGATCTTATGGAAAGGATCAAGCTATAAAATCCAGCAACTTTCCTCCTTGGAAAATAGAGAAATTGAGGCACAGGAAAGCTAAATCTCTTGCCCAGTGTTATACAACTACTACGTGTCTGAAGCAGGAGTTGAACCTAGGATTTCCTGACTACAGGGTCAGTTACCTATTTGCTAAACCCCACTGCCTCTCTGGCTTGGTTCTTCCTTTGTGTGCATTTTGTATTTGGAGGAATAAAAGGTTAGAGTAGAAAGAGAGAGCGCAGATCTCTAAAACAGAAAGGCGTGGCATTGTCTCATAATGACTGTGTGACCCTGGACAAGTCACTTGATATCTTGGTACCCCAGACAACTCTTCTTCCAGTCCCAACCAAGTGGTCATCACAATAAACATCTTGCTTCTTATCTACTAAGCTTTACCTGTTATCCTCACGTGTAGTCATCCCTCACCCCAAAACTACTTTGTACTCAATTTGTAGCTATTTGAGGTTACTGATCTGCGCACATTTGCAAGTTCATTGAAGGCGGGAACAGTTTTGATTTTTCAATCTTTGCATCTACAGGATCTAGCACAGAGGAAACTTAACGCTTCTTGAATCAAATTGAACTGTCTACATGCATTTTCCTCCAATAGAATGCAGGACAGGGATGGGGTGAGGTGGAGTTTGGCTTTGTATATCCAGGGGCTAGGACAACAAAGTGACATTTCCTAGCTGTGTGACCCTGGGCAAGAAACTTGACCTTTGTCTGCCTCA
This sequence comes from Bettongia penicillata ogilbyi, assembly GCA_023548195.1. Taxonomy (NCBI): domain Eukaryota; kingdom Metazoa; phylum Chordata; class Mammalia; order Diprotodontia; family Potoroidae; genus Bettongia; species Bettongia penicillata. The sequence goes on along the minus strand of JAJHZJ010000561.1, from coordinate 4,401,172 downwards.
GTTTTGTCAACTGTAAAATTAAGATGATAATAAAATCTAACTCCTATGGTTGTTGAGAGGAGAAAATGAGATACTTATAAAGCACCTTGCAAATCCAAAAGCTCTAGCTGTTATAATTAGTACAGTGCTTGAAAGAGCAGGACAGTAATTCAGTCATGCTTGTTGAATCTAATTGAATGGAATTGATGGGGTTGGAATGAAATGGATGGACTGAATTGACCAAGGCTAGCTTAAAGGTAGAGTGTGAATTTCAGAAGAAGTTTAGAGCTAAAAAGAAGCAATAGGAGTGATGAAAATAAAGGAATCATCGAAGGGGACATGGGGAGTGCCATCCAACACCAGACCCAGCAGAGTCAGGAGGTCTCCAGATGAGGGGCTCCAGATGCACCAGTGAATCCAGTAGAACAGGGCATCTATAAAGGGGCCCAAGTCCTTAAGCATTTCCTCTCTGGTGTTTAGCCTTTTTAACTCACAATCAAGCAAGTGACCAGTCTTTATTAAATATCTGCTATGTGCGGTGCACTGGTCTAGGTGCTGGGGGTAGACAGAAAAGGAACAGTCCTTTCTTCCAAGCAGCATGTGTTATTGGTGAAGATAGATAGATGATAGATAGGTAGATAGATAGAAGACTGATAGATAGACAGATGGATGGATGGATGGATGGGTGGGTGGATGGATGGTTGGATGACAGGTAGATGGATGATAGATGATAGATAGATAGATAGATAGATAGATAGATAGATAGATAGATAGATAGATAGATAGGTAGATAGATAGATGATAGATAGATATGTCACCTCTATCCTGGGAGCAGCCTTCTTTCTCAAGGAGCTTCTTCTTTGCATTTATATGACCTAGCTTCAATCCTAGGGCAGTCTGGTCCCCAGAGAGAAGGGATTCAGACTTTTTCTGGAGGGGCCCTCCATAATTCATAATGCCCCCATCCCAGAGCCCTAGGGAAAATCTCTTACATAAGTCTAGAATTCAAGTGATTCTTGAGAGGTCCAAAGTACTTTCTGGGCATAAATTCAAAGTTCAGTTCTTTTGGCCAATCAAGCATACTGGTGGTAGACATTTTCCGTGGGAAGGGTACCAGGTAGCCAGGACCTGATTCTGGAATTTTTAAGCTCTTGGTCTCACTAAGATAGTGACCAAGGCTAAAAATATCCACCTCAGGATTGCTGTTAGGGCACCTGTGTTTAGAAGAGAAGACATGAAGCAAAAGAGGTATTGAGAGGTCTGAAGACCAGTCTCAGGCCAGCCTAGACAAGCACATGAACTCATTTTTACATGAGTATAGCCTCCAGAGCTGCTGTTGTGGAGGGGGAGGGAGAGAAAGTTGAAAGGTCAGCTGTAGGAGTCTCAAGTCACATATTCAAAAGAGGAGAAGAAAGAACTAGAATGAGCATTGTTTTTTTCCTTTGTAAGCTTGCTAAGTGGGTGGCCTTTCCTTCTCAGCTGCCAATCAATCATCTTTGACACAACCCTTGGGGACCATGAATCAGGAGCCTCTGGTCACACATATCCTTTAACAAGGGTCCAGAGTATGGAGCCAGTCAGAAGGGACTAGGGTATAATTCAGTGAAATTCAATTCAATTCAATGAACATTTTTTAAGTGGCTTCTATGGGCTAAGCCCTAGGGAGGACAGACATAGACAGCACAGTGCTATCCACTTGCTTCCAAGAGCATAGAAGGGGCAGCTAGGTGGCACAATGGATAGAGTACTTGCTCTGGAGTCAGCAGGACCTGAGTTCAAATTTGTTCTCAGAAACTTACTAGTTGTGTGACCCTGAGCAAGTCACTTAACCCCAATTTTGAAGGAAGGAAGAGCATGGAAGCCACAGAACCTGAGTTCAAATCTCAGCTCTGTTACTTGCAACGAACAAGGTGGTGGCATGGTACTGTGAAAAAAAAAACACTGGCCCTGGAATCTGAGGATCTGGGTTCAAGATCCTGCCTCTAACACTAACTACCTGTAGCATTGCTTCAAGCAAGTCATTAAACTCCCTTTGCCTCAGTTTCCTCACATGTAAGAATGAAAGGACTAAATCAGATGGCTTCTGAGGTCCCTTTGTACCCTAGACCTATATTATCAAGATGTTCCCTGTCCCCTAAGAACTTCCATTCCACTGGGGGCAGGCTAAGGGATAACATAAATAGATGAGTAGATAAACAAAATAATTTCAAGAGGAGGCACTAACACATGGGGAATTAGGAAAAACCTCTCAAGGCATCTCATTCTTCTTTGGGATAACTTTCAGGATTGGGAAGTTTTTTCCTTCATTGTATCTCCTCTCTGCAATTTCTAACCATAACTTCCAGCCCTTCCCTCAGGGGCCAAACAGAAAGGCTAATCCCTCTTCCACATGCCAGCCAGTGGATAAATAGAAGGACCTGGAGTCAGGAAGACCTGAGTTCAAATCCAACCTCAGACACTTAACAGCTGTGTGACTCTGTGCCTCAGTTTCCTCATTTGTAAATGAGCTGGAGAAGGAAATGACAAACCACTTCAGTATCTTTGCCAAGAAAACCCCAAATGGGATCACAAAGAATCAGACAAGACTGAAATGACTTAACAACAGCCAAGTCCCTTCCAGTTCTGACTCTATGATCCCTTCTCAGAATGGGAGCCATTTGTAACTTATAAAACTCAGTAGCAGATTTAGAATGAATGTTGTTCTTTGTTACTCATTATTGAAGAGGACCATGACATCAGGAAGGTGATGCCATGACTTGCAAAAAGAATTGGATTTAAGTGAGTCAGGGTCATGCAGTGACCAGCCTCACTTTCTCCTCCTGAGTCATCTGGGTCCAGTGGCAAGATATAAATCAGGACAATTGTAGATGACCCCAAATACAGTGGGAGACCTTGGCCTTCTTAAGCTAAGGTCTTTCCCAGTTCTCAGCATGGCTGTAATGAAAAACTCCCAATAACAAGAGCTCTCTAGGTAACACAATGAACTGGATTGGTGTTCTTGGTGTGCAAGACATACCACTTGAGCTAAAAGTTCCCTAAGACCCTACCACTAGAGGTCTTTAAGCAGAGATGGTGTCTTTGAGGATATGTATAGTGTGGATTTTTTTTTTTCATATATAGATTGGACTATTAGAAAGAGTGCTGGCTTTGGAGTCAGAAAACCTGGGTTCTAATCCTGCCTTTGTCACCAACTACCTGGGTGACCTTGGGCAAATGACTTAGCCAAACTGATCTGTAGTTTCCTCATCTGTAAAAGGAAAGATTGGACTAGATGACCTCTGAGATTCTTCCTCGTTCTAAATCTATGGTCCTATGAACCCTTGTGTTTCTATGGACCTCGGTTTCTCCAATCTGTAAAATGGGAAAGGCTCTGAGTTCAAATCCTACCTCTGAACCTTAACTCCCTGTATGAACTAGGGTGAGTCATTTAACCTCTTTGACCTCAGATAAAAATAACATAAAGAAAGTGGACTAAGTAAGCCAACTCGACAAGCATTTATTAGCATCTATTATGTACCAAGCACTGGAGATACAAAGGAAGGAAAAAGACATTTCCTGCCCTCCCAATCTGATGATCTCTAAGAACTGCTTTGAGTCCTAGATCTAGGCTTCCATGTCTAGTTTGCCTCTGAAGCCCTTTCCTGTAGGTTGAGCATCTCCTGTGTCTCATAGGTTCACCTCCTGTACATAGACTCTCTCCAGCTGGTCAATGTCCTTCCTGGAATGGAGCAGCCAGACTTGAACATCATGCTCCATCTTTCATGGGGATGGTGGCCCATGTCAGTGATTCACCATTACGTGTTTCACAGCTTAGAGCTTGTGCAATTACCCTTCTCCAATCACTGGAGAATCAATGACTCAGAACCTTGCTTATCAACTGCTGATAGCACTTTGCAACCCATAAACTCCAGCAGTTCCCCTGCCCCTTAGCAGAGAAAACACCTGCACCTGTCCTTTTTGGCACATCTGGAAGAGGTTTCAACACCTCCAGCCACCCCCATGGAGCCTTTGTTCTTCCCCCATCACCACCACTGATTGAATGAACTCCCTGCTGGGACATGTTCATTTCTCCCACCCCCCACTCCCCAGCCCCTATTTATCTTTGAGCACCAGTAAGTAAAATCATTCTGATAATTTTTTCCTTGGTGAGTCCATGAGTCATTCAAGTAATATCTTGGAATTCACTCAGCTCCTGAGTCCTAAAACAATTTGAGCAAATTAATACTAGTCAGCATAAAAATGTGTGTGTGTGTGTGTGTGTGTGTGAGAGAGAGAGAGAGAGAGAGAGAGAGAGAGAGAGAGAGAGAGAGAGAGAGAGAGAGAGAGAGAGAGAGAGAGAGAGGGAGAGAGAGAGAATGGGAGGGAGAGAATTGCAGTTATGGGAAACAAGGCTATAGAAAGTGTTAGTCAGAAAGCACAGACTAGTTTCATCCATTGGAAGCTAGCCCCTGGGCAATATGCAACATGATTTGCTTTTTTAGTCAGTGGGATGCACTATTGACCCTTACTCAACTAAAATGCTCAGGTCTTCCAAAAATAAAAGGGAGAGATGATTATTTTATTGGATTGAAAACTTCTGTTTCCCCATGATGCCACCTTTGGAGGTCTTCAAGCAGAGGATGGATGACCTCTTTGGGATTTTGTTGGAGACTTGATATAAGAGGCAAGAAAGCTCCTTCATATCTTAGTCAGCATTAGGAGAGACGACTTCCAGGAAGAAGAGAGTGCTGTACTCCATCCAGGTTGAACCCCATCTGGAGGATTAGTGTCCTCTCTGGGCACTATGTTTTAGAAGGGATTTTGATACATGTTGGAAAGTATCCAAAGGAGAGCAATCAGGATGGTTTCATATTAGAGCCACACAGGAGGATCACTTGAAGGGAATGGGAGAAGATAAGAACTTGGAGAAGACAAGATTGATAGCAAGTGTGGATGAGGTGGGGAGGGTGTGGACAAGATAACCTAGTTCAAGTACTTGAACTCACCACAGGGGGAAAAGATAGGTGGCTTTTCTGTAGCTACCTTTTAGAGGATTCTTATTAGGGTATAAGTTAAATTGGATGGCCTCCAAAGACTCTTCCAATTATGAGATTTTACACCTGTGATTACAAGCTCAGGAGTGGAGGTGGGGGGTTATTACCTTACTCATGGAGGATATGTCTCTGGTAATGACTGTATGACCATATATAACCTTTCTTGGCCTCAGTTTCCCCACCTAATAGCTAGCATTTGTATAGGGCAGCTGGGTAGCACAGTGGATAGAGTGCTGGGAATTGAGTCTGGAAGACTCATCTTTATGAGTTCAAATCTGGCCTCAGTCACTTACAAGTTGTGTGATTCTGGGCAAGTCCTGTTTGCTTCAGTTTCCTCATCTGTAAAATGAGCTGGAGAAGGGAATGGCAAACCACCCCAGTATCTCTGCCTAGAAAACCCCAAATGGGGTCATGAAGAGTTGGACACTACTAAGTAACAGCACTGAGTAAGCTGCAAAGATCTATGACTGTCCCATTCCAAATGGTTTCATATTTCCATCATCATTCTCTTCCTTCCCTCACTTTCCTGTGGTCACTGAGTTTGTTTTTCTGGTTCTTTCCCTTCACAGATATTGAGAACCATGTTCCATGCCTAGCAGGACTTTCGCTGTCTGCCTACAGTAAACCAATGAAGACCATTCAGAGCTTGCATTTTCCCTTCCACTCTCACTAATCTGATTTTAATTAGCTTGCTTTCCCATGTGAGAGCTCAAGGGCACCTGCCGGTTAATGATGACAATTAGCATTTGATTTCCTAGTAATGACAGTCCAGTATTTGTTTTTGTCATTAAGTGAAAGGGTCATGGGATTCAGAGCTGGAGGGGATCTCAGAGATCATCTGGGTCCAGCCCTGCTCATTTTGCACATGAGGAAACTGAGGTAAAGCCAAGAGTCACACAGATGCTTCCCCCCTCTTCTAGAAAAGGCTGAGGCTAAATCGAGCATGAGAAACACCCCACTTCCAATAATATAATTTACTACCCACACTCTCTCATCCCAACATGCCTGGTTTTATCAGACTGAATTTTGAGGATTATTGTAGGAACTGGAATAATTATTTATCATAGAATGTTTTGAGTCTAGCAGGTAATTATAGGAGCATAATTGTAAAATATAATAAATTAAATTATTAAGCAATAATAAAATATTAATAATAAAGGCCTTGAGAAACAGCATGTTGTAGTGGGTAAAGAGCTGGCCTCCAAGCCAGGAAGACCTGGGTTTCAATCCTGCTTCTGACCTTGTTCTGTGACCCTGGCTATCATTTAATTTCTCAAGGCTTTAGGCAGCTTCAAAGTTGCAGAGGCATTGATTTGAACTGATAGGGGGAGATGCCTTATTCCCTACATCAGTGAAATCACATATATAGAGACAAATGTGATTTCTTTTCCTCAAAACATCCATAAAGATAGTTATTTAGTATATGATAATTGTTTTGCACTATATCATATACTTATATTTGATGTTATATATACATATCATATTATCTGTAATAAATTACAGTATGCAAAAGTTAGAGCTGTATTGTCTTTTTATGCAAATCTATAACACAACATATAGGTGTTTAGTATACATATATCATATGTAATATATTTCACATACATATGTTGCTATAGTAGCTTATCAAAACTGCGTCAAGACATTTGGAAAAAGCATGTGTAAGTGTCTTTATTGCTACTTTTATTTCCATAACTACTTCCCAACAATCTCTTGGCAAGACAAGTAATGTTAAGGTTTTCTTTGAATTCTAATATTGTCCTACTGTTTTCCTTTCCAAGCTCCATCAATAAGACCGCAGCTTTCTTCCTTCTGAGAAAAGTAACTGGCAATTAGGTTGCACCTTATCTACACTATGTCTCCTGCCTCTCACAATGATCTTAGAGGTCTTATCATCCTCATTTGAGAAGGGAGGAAACAGAAGAAGCCAGCCATTTAGCAAATTGTCCAGGGTTCCACATCCAGCATCAAATCCAGCAGGATCTGAACCCAGAAGTTTAGCCTTTCATCCTCTGTGCCTTTGTTATCCTATTACAGATGAAGAAGTTGAGGTTGAATGAGGTTATGTGTCTTTCTTTTGCTAGTGTCCAAAACAGAATTGGAGCCCATGCCTTCCTGACACCAAGCCCAGTACTACCCACTAGGCTACATCGCCTTTCATCTTAGAGTAACTGGTTTTCCTTATATTCAACTGTCATCGGAATCCTGTTTATGCCAAAACCAAACAGCAGGAAATTCAACAAACATTTACAGAGAGTCCATTAAACATAATGAGAGTTGTTCAAGATGAAAATAAATAACACAGGGTCACTGATCTCACAAAAATTAGAGCCTAGTAAATGAAATTCAATCCATACTTATTCACAGAATAAGAATTAGATATAGAGGCAGGTAAGTGGAATAGTAGATAGAGTTTTATACTTGGGGTCAGGAAGATCCAAGTTCAAATCCTAATGTCATCTTAGACTTCACTGAAAGGCAAAATATCCAAGTTGAGTGAGGTGAGGGAGGTCCTCTGTACTCCACCTTAAACAAATCACATTTAAAATTTCATGTTCATTTCTGAGGAATACATTTTAAGAAGGAGATGGGGCAAGATCAGACAGATGTTACGATAGGTAGATGATAGATAGATAGGGAGATAGAGAGATAGAGACGTAGATAGATAGATAGGGAAATAGAGAGATAGACGTAGATAGATAGATAGAGAGAGAGAGAGATAGATAGATAGATAGATAGATAGATAGATAGATAGATAGATAGATAGATAGATAGATAATAGGCTTAGAGTCAGGAAGACCTAAGTTCAAACCTGGCATCGGACACTTACTAGCTGGACAAATCAAACCCTTCTCTCTCAGTGTCCTCACCTGTAAAATGAGCTGGAGAAGGAAATGGCAAACCACTCAATTATCTCTGCCAAGAAAACCCCAAATGGTATCACCAAGAGCTGGACGCAACTGAACAAGTAAATTATGGTATGTGAATGTATTATGGTACAAGCCAGAGAAATGTAAGGAAAACAGGGCAGGAGAACAATATCCAGGATGAATAATACAATCATTTAAATGAAATTTAAATGTGTATTATATATTGACCCTTCATAACCCCATGGACCAAGTACACCAATATGGTCCATGGAGTTTTCTTGGCAAAGGTACTGGAGTGGTTATATGTGTGTGTGTATGTGTGTATGTGTATGTATGTATGCATGCACATATATGTATATGTGTATATGTATGTATGTATATGTATACATGCATATGTGTGTATATATAATTTAAATGATAGAATAATCTAAATTATAAAAGACACTAGAAATCAGCTTAAACACTATCATACTTGGTCACTGGTTGGTGAGTTGTGATTGTTTTTATTTACTGTAAGAAACAATGGCTCCTTCCCACCTTCTTTGTAGAGGTTGGGGGCTGAGGATATGAAACAATGCATGTCAGACTTTTTTAGCGTTCTTGCTAGTTTGGCTGAATTGGTTTTGTTTTGAGTTTTCTCGTGTTTTTTTTTTTAATTCTTTGTTGTAAGAAAATGGGGAAGGATATGTTGGCAAATGTCAGTGATATAAAAAGTAAATGAGATCAATTTAAAAGTTTTTCAAAGTACAGTTGTCCCTTCCACATCGTGACTTTTCCCATTGTAATTTCAATATATCTCAGATTGGCATAAAAAATTTAATGAGAATTTTGGGGGAGTTTTGTAGAAGCTGCAGATTGACAATGAAAACTAGCAAATCCAGAAAAAGTTTAGAAACTCAGAAATGCATTAAATATATATGTAGTATTATAAAATATCAACATATTTTATCTTGTAATACCATGATAATTCAGAATTCTTCTCTAGTATAAAGAGAGGATCAAAAAATTTTGTACAGCTTTTCTAGATCATTGGGGTGCCACATCCCTAACCCTCACAATGTGGAAGGGATTACTACAGTTTTTCTTCTCTCTCCTCATTACAGGGAATGGGGCCTTTCCTGATCCCCACTCCCCCAGTTGTTGGGGATTTCCCTAATCTCTGAAGTGACTTTGCATGTATTTTGTGAGAACGATATCCCTTAGTAGGATATAAACTTCATATGGACAGGAACTATTTTGTTTTTCTTCTTATATCTCTTTCCCCAGTATACTACCTGGTACACAACAGGAGCTTAATAAATGCTTATTGAATGAAAGAATGAATGAATGAATTCATACCAGACTAATCTCATTTCCCTTTTTATGACAGGTTACTAGTCTAGTAGATAAAGAAAATATTGCAGACACTACATACTTGGACTTTGGCAGGGCATTTTTCTTAAAGGGATAATTAAGATTTGACTGTATTTACATTTGTAAATATAAAGCCCATAGAAGAGTAGAATGTACAGAAAAAAATTAATGATTGCTTATTTTGGAAGCTTTTCAAAGTGAAACTGAATGGTAAAGAACTGAGGGAGGTCATGGGAGAGACAAAAACTTGGCACCAGGGATCACTTATTCAATAAATACTCAACTATCTCAGTGAAGGAAAACGGGTCTTAATATTTTATGCCTGAATTTTCAGAAAAATAAGAAGAAAAAATCCATTGTATAAAATACACATACTAGGTTCTGTGGTCTCATAGGATTATAGATATGGAGCAGAGGGTGTACCTTAGGGACCACTGAGTCCAGTTCCCTCATTTTACAAAGAGAAAACAAGAGAGTAAGCAGAAGATTTGGGAGCCAAACTCAGTTCCTCCGACTCTTAAGGAAATAGTCTCTCCACCACACAGTTATTGTCATATAGTATAATCTCTAGACCACATCAAAGAATACAAAGTCCAACCCAATTCAACCAACATTTGTTAAGCATCTATTGTGTGCCAGGCAAGCTAACAGAGATGACCAGTTAGCATCACGTCGTAGGGATCTAAATTAAATGTCTCCTGTTCCTGGAAGCCCCTGATTCATTTTCTCCACCTCCCCATCATACACCCACCAGGGAAAAGTTTATTCAAAATCTTTTTTTTTTTAATATACACTTAAGGCATCCTTTTCCTCCCAATGGTAAGAAAAAGGTCAGGTTATCTAACTTCAATTGGGTACTCACTGCATCTAGGCAGTCCTTTATTACTCCCCTGTTGGTTTCCTTTCAGTCCCCACAGAAGATATTACAAACCACTCCCTCCCTCAAATCCTCCCATTCACACACACACACACACACACACACACACACACACACACACACACACACACACACCCCTCCCCAGCCTATCTTTCCACACTTCTTCTATATTACTCTTTCCCATACGCTATAGTCCAGACAAACTGGCCATCTCTCTGTTCCTTACATACCTCATCTTTATGCCTTAGCTTTTGCTTTAACATAGATACACTTGAATACGCTCCCTCCTCTCACCTCTGCGTCATAAACTCCCTGTCAAGACTCAGTTCAAGAGCCCCCTTCAACATGAAACCTTTCCTGATTCCCCCAACTGCTAGCACCCTCACTCAAACTACCTTGCATTTAATCACTGTATTTATTAATGTTATATATAAGTATACTTTATATACAGATAAAAGAGGCATGTTGATAAATGTTTAACAATTGTCTGTCTGGGGGGAAAATGTATGTAAGATACTTTTCAGTTTAACCTCCATTTTTTACATTTTCCCTACCACTTCCTTGAGTCTAGAGTAAGAATCAAAGAAACAGCAACTCAAGTCCTGATTTATAGAATTTACCAGTGTCCAAGGTATGAACATTAACAATGAAAAATTTAACAATTGGCTGACTCCAGTACATCCCTGCTCAGTTAAGCCTTACAGTGTTTTACTATTAAAATATAAGTTCCTTTTGAGTAGGGAACTTTTTATTTATTGTATCTATAACCCTAGTACAAGAAACAGAGTCTGGCACAGTGGGTGCTAATTAAATACTTGCTGATTGATTTCTGTGTGTGTGTGTGTTTTACTATTTCTTTTTCTTTTTATATAATAGTCAATTCAGCTCAATTTGGTATATATTTATTCAATCAATGAGCCAGATACTGTGTGAGACTTCAGAAGTACAAAGAAAAACATAAAATCCAGCCTTTTCCCTGGAGAAGCTGACATTTGGCTCAGGGCAAATAATTCGAACTTTGATCCATAGTAGCAGAATAAAACAGCCATGGTCAATGTGTTACTTTGTTTTGTTTTGTTACAGGGGAAAGTTCTCTGGGGAAAGGAGAGGGGAAAGTCCTTAAGATGTGGCAACAATGGAAAAAAAGTTAATCTAGAATTAGCTAGGAGATGCAGTGGATGGATAGAATGCTGGATTTGGAATAAAAAAGACCTGAATTCAAATTCTGCCTCAAACACTTACTGGTTGTGTGACCCTGACCAAGTCACTTAACTACTTTCTACATCAGTTTTCTTTTCTGTAATAGCGCCTACCTCCTAGAGGTGATGAGAAAATAAAACAAGATATTTGCAAAGTGCTTTGCAAACCCTAACAATAAAGTATATATTATGTTTAGTACAGTCTAGAATTTTTTCCAGTAATTCAAACCAAGCTCCCAGGACTCAAACTGGGAAGAGTCCATCTTTTTTTTTTTTTTTTTTTTTTTTTTTTTTTTTACCTATTTAAAAACTGAAAATCTAATTGGTGCAGTGCCTCTCTGGTTCTCCACAAATTTTCAAAGACTCCTCCTTACTGTTGGCTCAACAATTACACCCACAGATCCTGTCTGCAGTCTGGGTTGTCATTCTCTGGGGCTTGGTAGCTTGATTACAGAATACTAGTAAGACTTTCTTCAAGAGCAAGTCATTCTGTGCTAACTTCATTTCCATTTTTGTCAGTGTTACCAGAATGGTAAGTCAAGGTCATGGTGCAGATACAGGCAGCTAGATTTTGATGGAATATTAGATAACATCTCTCATGTGATCATTAGGGACAGATGGAGGAAGGTTAGTCTAGATGACAGTATAGTTAGATGGTTGGGGGAACAGTTGAATGAGCCAATCACCTGGGGATGATTGTGCGTGTAGTCAACATGTCAATTTGCTATGGTTAGTCAGAAGTGACTGAGGGTGGGTGGTCGGGTGAGGACGAGAAACATGAGTGCTGTCTTCAAACATCTGAAGGCCTGTCAGTGGAGAAGGGGTTAGATGTATTCTCTTCTTTGTCCCAGAGAGTAGAACCAGGAGCCGTGGGCAGAAGTTTGTCATTTAGATTTGGTGTGGGGGGGGGGGAGGAGGCGGAACTTTCTAACAATGAGAGCCATCTTCAAGTGGAATGAGCTGGTGGTGGGTTCTTGACAACCACTTGGGGAGGATTTGATCAGGGAGATTTCTTTTATGTCTGACTTTGACTAACTTCTTACAACTCTCCAGTTCTGGGATTTAGCACCTACTGTGATTCCCACCGAGTTTGCTAAATGGATTAATAATGTCAGCTTGGGAGAGTCTCTAGTGAAGTGCCTCTGGGATCTAGCCTAGGCCCTAGGTTGCTCACCTTTTTAAATCAACAACTTGGATAAGGCATAGAAGGCAAACTTGGCAGATTTGCAAGTGACCTGGAGCTGGGAGGGATAATTGGTATGTCAGGTGATAAATCAAGAGTCCTTCCACCCACACAAAAGAAATTTCACTGAACAGAATCTAAGAAGAGGAAATGCACCAGCTTTGGTAGGTAGAGTGCTTTATTAGCTAGGCATAAAGAAAATCCAAGTTCAAATCCTACCTCAGATTTTTACTTAGCTAGGTGACCCTAGGTAAGTCACTTACCTCAGCCTCAGTCATTGAGTCTCAGTCTCAGTTTCAAATCAGTTCCCATGAGTTCAGAAAGGCATTGTGGTAAGGAGATAAGATAATATATGTAAAGCACTTTACAGTGCTTATAGTGAATATATATTATATGTGCATATTATATATATAAATGTTAGCTATGCATTGTCTTCATTGGTAAAAAAAGTGAACTTCTACACTTCAGTTTTTAAAAATCAGCTTCACAAGTATAGGAGAGGGAAGGCATGACTCTCTCTCAATATAGACATGTATACACACACTCACATATACATATACACACATGCTGGAAGGTGTGCAAAGTTTTTCATATATAGATATCTATGAGTGGGTGTGTATATGTATGTATGTATACATATATGCATAATATATACATATATATGAGAAAATCTTTACATAACTTCTAGCACCAGAAAAACGTAAATTTTTCTTAGGATGTCAGGAAGAAGAGCAATCTTGAGGAGGCAAATCGTCAGTTGGGGCGTCGATGTGTTTGTATTGAGGAGGACAAAAGACGAATCAAGTGGCAAAACCTACCTAGCATCTAGAAATGTGGGACTGGAGCCACAAAGAAGTCAGGGCTGATGAGGCAGATGCTCTGCATGCACACACACCAATAATTCTATTTGCTTTTGTCAAATGTAACATTCCCCTTTCAGTCTATTTCCATTTATCCCAGTCTCTAAGTCGACATTATTTCTCATTGACTGTATTTTAGATCAGTTGCTTTCTTTTGCTATAGTGGTATCTTTGAACAAGGAGTTGGAAGGGACCTTAGATATAGCCTAGTTCAGCCTCTGGCCCCCACCCAATTTACCCCTCTGAGGCCCCAGAGAGATGAAAATGAATTTCTCACATTCATGCAAGTATCAAGCGACAGAGATGGGATTTCAACCCGGGGAGCTTCTGACTCCAAGGCCATCATTCCTCCCCCTGATTCACAGTTCTGTGTCATTATTTGATCAAGAAAGTGAATGAGAGGAAATACCATAGTATGCAAGTCTGATTAAAAGAAAGTTCGTTTCCCACTCTTATCTCTCTGCTCTCTGGACATCTCCCCATCCTTTCCCCCATGATTGCATCATACCTTTGAGGATTAAAAACCCTTTTATCTCTGGAGTTTCCCTACCCTCACCCCATCTCCAAGTACTGCTGTACTGACTGGTGACTGACCCACCTGGCCCACTACTTTCTTTTCTTCCTACACTCAGACATCTAACCTTCATCTTCCAGTTCTGGAATCAGAGACAAATCATCTCTGCCATTGCACCAACCACAGCTGGTCTCACAAGGCTCTAGCTTTCTCCTCCTCCTCCTACTTCTCTCTCTTTCTCTGTCTCTTTCTCTGTCTCTTTCTCTGTCTCTTTCTCTCCTCTCTTTGTCTTTCTCTCTCCTCTCTCTTCTTTCTTCTCTCTCTTTCTCTGTCTCTTTCTCTCTCTCTTTCTCTCCTCTCTTTGTCTTTCTCTCTCCTCTCTCCTTCTTTCTTCTCTCTCTTTCTCTCCCTTTTCTCTCTCCTATCTCTCTCCTTTTGTTTCTCTGTCTCTCTCCCCCTTACCCCTTTATCTCTCTTGATGATCTCATCAGCTCTCATAGGTTTAGTCTTCATCTTTATGCATCTTCATTCCTATCCTAATTTCTCTCCTGAATTCCAACCCTGCATGGCCAAATACCCATTGAATTTTTCAAACAAGGGGTCCTGTAGGCATTTTGAGCTCATCATCTCCAAAACAGAACTCCTAATCTTTGCCCTCTCCCCATCTTCCCTGTTATTGCTAACCATCTTCCCCATGACCCCAGCTTAGAACCTTCATACCATACTCACCCTCACTCTCATGTTCATATCCATTCCATTCACAAATCTTGTCATTTCTATGTTTATTACATATTTACTATCCATTACCTTTTCTTCACTCACATAGTTACCCCTATGGGGTAAGCCCTCATCACTTTTAGCCCAGGTTGGTCTCCCTGTCTCATGTCTCTCCCCACTCCCATCTACTCTCCACTCAGCCACCAAAATGATTTCCCTAAAGTACAACTCGGATCATTTTAACCCTTACTAGATATGTATACACACACTCACATATACATATACACACATATGCTGGAAGGTGTGCAGGATCAACTATAAAAATTCTGTTTGGATTTTAAAGGCCTTTACAACCTAGCCCCTTCCTTTAAGACTTAAGTCCTGTCTTGTTTAAGAGGTTTCTTCCCTTCTCCTGTACTGTTCTCTGCACCTGGGATAGATCTGTTCCTCAGTTCCACTTCCCAGAATCCTTCTCTTCCTTCAAGATGTCTCTCAGATGCCTTCTCTTTAAAGAAACCTTCCCTAATTCTCCCTCTGCCCACTCTCCTCAAATTAAGTTGTACTTCGTTATCTGTGAGAGGCAGCCTAGCATGGTGGATGGTGAGCTAGCCTTAGAGCCATGAAGACCTGGATTCAAATCCTGCCTCTGACTATCTAAGTGACCCTGGACAAATCACTTAAAGTCTCAGTGTCCCAGGCAGCTCTTCTCTGATTATATAAACTGCATAGAAGTGTCCATTTGCATTGGTAGAAAAAATTGCCTTTATCAGTGACTTTATTGTCTCTGTATTAGCTATTCTACCCCCAGTAGAATGTAAACTCTTTGAGGGAAAGGAGGCATTTCATTTTTATATTTTGTATTCCCAGAACCTAGCCCCCTTTCTGGCACATAGTAGGCTCTCAATAAATATTTAATGGGGGGAGGAGCAGCTAGATACATACAGTGGATAGAGCACCTGTCCTGCAGTCAAGAGAACCTGAGTTCAAATCTGGCCTCAGACACTTACTAGCTGTGTGACCTTGGGCAAGTCACCCAACCCTGGTTGCCTTCCCTTCTCAAAACAAATAAATGTTTACTTGAATTGAATACTCCTGTTCTGATTTGAACACAATTTTATAGAAATTATATGATTATTACTGACAATTTTCAAGTAATGTTTTGTTCTTTTTTTAAAATTTTGTCAGCATGTGGGGTTCACTATATGAAGCTGAAGTTGTTGGCTTAGAACGAGAAACATAACATTACCAGAAGTCTGGTCATCAAGTGATGGGGATTTTTGGCTGCCTCTGAAAGGCAGTTTTAAAAGGATTGAATGAATTGCAGTCACTCTCAGTGGAGGGAGGAGAGTAGGAGAAAGAACTGAATCCCATAAGAGTAATTTTAGAACTTGAAAGGACCAGAGAGATCAACTCTTATTTTACTAAGTAAGAAACTAAGATCCCTTCTGATTTAGAATCTGGTGAACAGGAATGCTTATCCATATCTCTTTCTGAAGTAGCCAAAGCCCAGTTAAGATCTAGCAACAATTCCTTACAAAAACTGTATTAGAGCCAGCTCTGAATTTCATACTTAAAGTGACCCTGTTGCTCCCATGAAGCCAAAATAAATACACCCACCAAGAATGTGAGAGCCCAAGAGCTGGGGCCCTAAAACAATAACAAGCAGGAATTTGCTGACGGCGTTGCAATCCTAATAAGAGCATTCTTTATCCTCGCTTTGTATGTCAGTCTGAAGTGTAATAATTTCCTTTTTAGGCTGAATAAGGGAAACACTGTTTTTCAGGGGTCACAGTTTCTTTATGCTGACTATCCACTGAAGTGTAACCACAGGCCCAGCTGTTGACTCCGAGAAGGCCAGCTGCCAACATCTGTGACGTGGCCCTTGTGTCCTTGTCATTACACAAAACTACAAATAATTTGGTTTTATTCAATTTAACAAGTATTTATTTATTCTAGGTCCATGGTGTGCCCAGCACAGTGCTGAGCACTGAATATACAAGGACAAAGATTAAACCAGCCTCTGCCCTCAAAGGGCTTACCTTACTCTGGTTTAATTGGGCAGTTTATAATTTGAGCTCCCTGTGGTGGTTTGAGACACTTGTATGGGTATAGATAGGGAGGAGATGGCTTTTTTTCTTCCTTCAATTAAAATAATAATAGAAAAAACAGAAGCTAGAGTCAATCCATCCCTCAGTGGGACTGGATGAGGTTTTAAATCGCACCTTTTATGAGGTGCAAATGTCTTTGGTTAGAAAGTGAAGGGAGCAGTGATAGGCTAACCCAAGGAGCTAACCCTGCCTCTGGGGGCTTCAAACAGTTGGAGGAATTTCTCCTGTGAATTAATCGAGAGGTTCAGGACTCTCGGTTCTAGTTAAGAAACTGAAGATTCTTGTTTGAGAGTTAGAGCCAAGCCCCTGAGGGGGAATCTTTCTTAATGAATGGGGAAGGATAAGTTTCTTTTTGTCTCTCTTTCTTTCTGTCCCCGTCTCTTATCCCTTCTCTCTTTCTCCCTTGCCTCTCTCTCTTCTATCTCTGTCTATCTTATTCTCTTTCCCTCTCCTTCCCTACTTCTCTTTTTCTCTTTCCCCACTTCCCTCTCTGTTTCTGTCCCTCTCTCAACTCTTTGTTCTTTTCCCTCCTAACATATAGTGTACCCAGCTGGGATCAGAAAGACTGGATCGATAGGAGACAATGACTTCAGCTGGCAGTAGAGGAACACATTGCAGACGAATAGATATGTTGAAATAGCATTTCAAAAAGAGAAAGAATTTCTAGCACCAGGAGATATGAGAAATGCAATTTCAGGGATTGTGACCCTGTGTGCCTGAGAGAATCTCACAACTCTGGAAAGGTACAGACTTAGGGCTTAGCTGAGAGCTACCCCTAAGGGGAACTCCAGGAGGGCTCAACAAAGGTGGAAAGGACTTAATTATCCCTCTACCATAAGCAGTCTCTACATAAGTGCCTCACTGCCACTTGGACCTAATTTTAAGCCTATTTCCCCTGTGAAAACTGTGTATATTGTGGGAGAGTATGCCTCAGGTTTTGTAGGTAATGTTTTGTACCGATGACCTTGCTACATTACTTGGTAAATATCCTTTTAAAAAGCTAACTATAGTCTCCTGGCTGATTGTTCATGGAAAGTACAATGATGGGAGCATGTGAACTATGGTATTAGAAGCGCAATCCCTTAAGGTTGACACTAGAATCCAAAGAGTAGCAATTACCTTTTGGGGACTCCAACCTGGGAGACTGAGCATGAGCCAGAAAGGGGAACTGTAGAAGGGTGTCACAGGTTACTTTAAAAACAATACCAAAGCCTCCTGCTTTAAAAATTTCAGTTTTAATAAAATTTATTTTTTTATTTCTTCAGCACATTCTAGTATTGTATAAGATCCTGAGGATACAAAGACATTTACAATCTACATAGATATACACACATATATGTAGATATGTGTATGTATATATTTTAATAATAGTCCATATTTACAAAGTGAATGAATAAAAAGGTGTTTATTACACACTTACTATGTACTAAGAACATAGTTTAAAACAAAAGAATAAAAAACAAAAATAAAAATAGATATTTTTCTCAAGAAGAGAAAATATCTATGGGAAAGTAGTTGCTAAGGAGGGACATTTAGTTTGGAAAATTATGGTGAATGGATAAATAGGAGAGGAAATTGACATACTTTCCAATGGTGAGTGGATAAATAGGAGAGGAAATTGACATCCTTTCCAATGATGAGTGGATAAATAGGAGAGGAAATTGATATCCTTTCCAATGGTGAGTGGATAAATAGGAGAGGAAATTGATATCCTTTCCAATGGTGAGTGGATAAATAGGAGAATAGATTGCCATTCTTTCCAATAGCAGTGGTAGTATTGATTTGATAATAATAATGGTCAGCTTTTATATAGCACTTCAAGGTTTGCAAAGCACTTTACAAATATTATCTCATTTTATATCACAACAATCCTGGGAAGTAGGTACTATTATTATCCTAATTGTCCACATGAGGAAAACGAGGCACAGAGAGACTAACTGACTTGCTCAGTCGCACAGGACCTAAGCACAATGCTCTACCTACTGTGATACTTAGCTGTTTATGACTGGAAATTTGCGGGGAGGAGAAATGACAGGGAGTTGTGTTGGCAAGACAATTGGCAAGGAGATAGTGGGAGGATAAAGTGAATTATGGCTGGGACAGCTGGCATGATGCATTGGGTCACACATAAAGTATTCACCAGTTTATAGAATATTATCTCATTTCATCTTCACAACCATCCTGGGGAAGGAAATTACTGTGGGTATTATTGTCCTCGTTTCAGAGGAAGGATTTGAATCTATGTCTTTCTTATGCCATGCCACCTCTCAATTCCATGTAATAATATACACCATTTTTTTAAAAAACCCAAATCACAGAAAAATAATGGATCAATGGAAAAACCAATGGATTTGGAAATAGAAGACCAGAGTACAAACCTGTCTCTTTCCCTTAATACTGTGTGACCTAGGACAAGTAATTTCATTGTGATGGGCCTTGGTTTCCTCATTTGCAAAGACAATGGACTAGATGACCTCTAAGGTCTCTCCTGACCCAAAATCCAAGATCCCATGAGTTTCTAAATAGGTAGATTGTTTGAGTAGGATGGGTTGGACAGAGAATTCTATAAGAGGTAGCTTATTCTGGAGGTCTTTGTTTATTTGCATAATCACACGATTCTAAAGAGCACCAGTAAATATTTAACAATCAGCTCTCTGAAAAAATGCAAGCTTGACATGCTTTTATGTTTAATCTGCATGAGTAACATTTTATCCATCACTTTCTTCAATTTAGGCAATTAACAAAGGAAAAAAATCAAGCACTGATTTGTAGCTCACCATTTTCCAAGGTGTGGACACTCACACTAAAAATTTAACAATCAGCAACCCAGCATACCCCTTCTTGAGATATTCATTTGGTGGAACAGTAGAACCATTGTGGAAATATCACTCAACTGACTGACATCTTGGCCATGGAGGAGTAAAGAGAATAAACTGGAAGTTGAGATCTGGGGTCTGTCCCCAGATCTGTTGGTAATAAACTGTGTGACCATGGACACTCTAGAGTCCTCAGAGGTAAAGAGATGGGTTTGGACTTGATGATCTTTGAGGTTTCTTCTAGGTCTGGTTAGCTATGAGTCTTTGCCATCCTTTGTTAGGTTTCTGTTAGATATGAGTCTTTGCCACCTTTGTTAGGTTTCTGTCTTCATGTCTTTTCACTGGAGTACCCTCCTTCCATCTCATCTCTTGCTGTTACAATCCTAGTTCCCCAGGAAACTCTGTAGCCCTACCTTCTGCCCAAGGCCTTTCCTCCCTCCCATCTCAGGCTCCTCTTGGGGGGGGGGGGAGAGGAGCAAGAGAGAGAGCGAGAGCGAGAGCGAGGAGAAGAAGGAGGAGGAGGAGGAGGAGAAAGAGAAGAAAGGAGAAGGGAAGAGAGAGAAGAGAAAAGAAGGGGAGAGAAGGGAGAGGGAAGGAGGGAGATGTAAAGCACCACCACTCCTTTTTAAAATTCCCATAGAAATAAATGACCTTTAAATACTTGAACCATGGTCCTTTTCATGAATCCTTGTCCCATAATAATACGGACAGTACAAAGGAAGCATATACTATCCACAAAGCAGGAGACTGTCGCCGACGGTGTTGAAGATGGAAACATGAAATCATTCTCGGTCATATTTTTGGCTTGACTTATGGTAGCCGATGTGTGGAAATCATAGAAACAATGCTTCTTGGTGTTGTCTGTCAGGAATAAATGATTCTTTTATTTAAATATTATATTTCCCTTAAATATAGGGTTGAAAGACTTTGGTTAACTTTTAAATATGACCTTGAGTTTTAAGACCAATATTTTCTCCAGAGGAGCAAATAAATGGAACAAACGAATGAATGAATGAATGAAAACAATATTAAGCCATTACTATGTGCCAGGTACTGTGATTAGAACATCGATCCAATATTATAATTAAAATCAATGTGAAATTGGGATAAAACTTTCCTCACAGAAACATTTTTAAGCACCAATCTATTCTGCCAAGCAAGGAACACCATTCCTGCCAATATACTTTATGAATTTTTATCCAGAGTTAGTGTATCAATCAATAGAGAGATCTTAAAATATATGTATATATACATCCATACACATATAGGTACATATATATGTAATCAAAAATGTTGACAATGAAAGTTAGAGCTAAGCATCAGAAGAAAAATCAAACCATGAATTCCCTATAGTGTGAACTATTTCTGCAATGAAATTTTGAATCTATAAACCAAGAGTTCTCAACCTAGATTTCCTAGATTTCTTTTTTTTTTTTAATTTTGATAACTGTATTTCACTATAATTGGTTTCCTTTATCATCTCATATGAGCAGCTATGGGCCTAAAGTCAGAAGACTCATCTTCCTGAGTCAGATCTGACCTCAGACACTTATTAACTGTGCGTCCCTGGAGCAAGTCATTTATCTGTTTGCCTCAGTTTCCTCATCTGGAAAATGAACTGGAGAAGGAAATGGCAAACCACTCCAGTATCTTTGCCAAGAAAACCCCAAATGGCATCAGGAACACTCAGACAGAACTGAAACAACTGAAGAAGAACAACAAAGTCCTTTCCAACTCTTAATCTTTGATCCTAGAGTTTCAGAATTGCATCAAAGTATGTAAATCCTTAATTCCCCACTCAAGTTGTTGTAGAATAACTCAACTCACGAGCCTTTGAAGACCTCTGAGTGGCTTTTCTTCAGGGCATGCCATTACTTACCTTGAGGATACTTCAAGCAAACTAGGAGAGGTGTGGACACTCCACAAAGAATTCAGCTGACCCAGCCCCTGGACCTGGCATGTGGAATGCATACCTCCCTAGGTGGTTCGAACTTTGACCTCTCACAAAGATACCTGGGGATGGCCAAGACTTTCTTCTCCGGTTCCTTGTCTTCACCAAAAAAAAAAAAAAAAAAAAAAAAAAGGAAGGAAACCAGAATTCATTCCACAATAAGGTTGATTGTTACTTGCAAGCCACCTTCAATTAAATGTTTACCTTTCTGTTTCACAACCTAACAGGAAGTCGGCAATCTGAGAGGCCCTGGGCAGAGCCAAGATGGTTCATTCATCTCTTCCCCTCAGGTCAAGACTAGAGCAAAAGACTAGTTGAAGTTTCTGGTCACTTTCAGGAGTAAATAGCATCAGATAGGAAATGAGCACTCAGCTGAAATCTTCAGGTTCCATGTTTTGGACTCCTGGAATTGTCTCAATTACATGACGATTTCCTGAAGAATGTCAGGGAAAGACTGAGGTCCCCTCCACCCTCCACTATTTAAAAATGCTGCAGGAATTTTGAAAATGAAGGAGCTTTGGAAAAATTCAAATTTTTCTCTTTTTTTCTTAAAAGTACTATGTAAATTTTAGTTACTGTCATATCATTATTGTTATTCCTGCCTCCCTTTTTCTTTCTTTTCCCACCTTCCTTTTCTTTTTCCTTCCTTTTTTTATTTTAAACAAATTTCCCAAGAATCAAACATTAAATTCTTTCTGTCTCCCATATCTCTCCATGTGGGAAAAAAAAAAAAAGGAAAACAGAATCCTTGTAATAACTAAGTACAGTCAAGCAAAAATAATTCTTATATTGTCCATATCCAACAATATATCTGATTCTATTTATTTGTCCATCACTTCTCTGGCAGGAGGTTGGTAGCATTCTTCAGGAGTCATGATTCGTCACTAAGATGATCAGAGGTCTTAAGTCTTCTTCCTTCCTTCCTTCCTTCCTTCCTTCCTTCCTTCCTTCCTTCCTTCCTTCCTTCCTTCCTTCCTTCCTTCCTTCCTTCCTTCCTTCCTTCCTTCCTTCCTTCCTTCCTTCCTTCCTTCCTTCCATCTTTCTCTTTTTGTTTACTAGCTCCTGAATCAAATTCTGCCTCTGATTTAATACCTGTGGAATCTTGGGCAAGTCACCAACCTTCCTAGCTCTTCAGAAGTTTAAACTAGGTGGCTAACGAGTCTCATCCACTTCTTGTTTTATAATCTATATTAATTGTAGTTTCATGGATTAGAGTGAGAAGGTACCTTAAAGGTCAAAGGTAATAAAGTCACGGATATAAAGATGAAAGGGGCCTTAAAGTTCATTTAGACCCTTGCCTTCTTTTTGTAGATGAGGAACTAGGGACCAAAAGAAACCTGGTGACTTTACCTAAAGTCACATGCCTTAAAGGCAGAGCTGGAAATTAAACCCAAATCCTCAACCCTCTTCCTATTGTCCCATGCTGCTTGTTTTATTCAAAGTTTAAAACTGAACCTCCATACAACCAACTAAACTTGTTCAATAGCTATTTACATTGGAATCAATTCATTCTAATGCTTGAAGTATCCTAACAACCTTCCTAGCATTCCTTCTATATCACCATTAGGATTCATGGGATCTTAGCTCTAGCTGTGGAAAGGTCCTCAGAGAACATCTAATCAAACTCCCTCATTGTACAGATGAGGAAACTGAGATTTAGTGGTTCTTGATTTCTCTGTTCCTCCTTGAATTTTCCTTATATGGCTGTAGTTCAAATATAGCCTCAGATCGCTAATAGCTGTGTGACTCTGGACAAGTCACTTAACCTCTGTCTGCCTTTGTTGGTTTTTTTAATTTGTAAAATGGGAGATAATAATAGCACCTCCCTCCCAGATTAGTTCTAAGGATCAAATGGTATAGTATTTGTAAAGAGTTTTGCAAACCTTTAAATGCTGTATAAATATTAGTCATTATTGTTGGGGTGGTTCTAACGAGTGTGGTCTGCTTTTTTTCACTTAGCACATAATTTAACTGTTGATACCCACTCCCCATACTCTCTCCTTCTACGTTGTCATGACAATGCCTTTTCTAGTTTTTCTCCTCTCTTTGACTACTCTCTTCTCTCCTTTAATGAGAGATGTTCCCCAAGGCTCTTTCCTAGACTCTCTTCCCTTTTCTCTCTATTTTATCTCTCTTGGTGATCTCATCCTCTCTCATAGATTCTATTATTATCTCTATGCAGATGATTCCCAGAACTATATATCCAGAACTGGTCTCTCTCCTGAGCTTCAGCAGTGCATCATCAATTTCCTTTTGGGCATTTTGAACTAAAGGTCCTAGAGACACCTTACATTCAACATGTCCAAAACAGAATTCATTATCTTTCTCTCAAAACCCTTCTCTCTTCCCAATTTTCCTCAGACTGTCAAAGGCAACACCATTCTTCCAATCACCTTGTTTGTAATCAAGGTATCATCTTGCACTCAACCTCCATATCCAATTTAGTCAAGTTTTATCATTTCTACCTTCACAATGTCTCTCATATATATATATACACTTCTCTCCATTCGTACAATTGCTACCCTGGTGCAAGCCCCACATCATCTCATGCCTGGATTATTGCAAGAGCCTTTGAATTGGTCTTCCTGACTCAAGTCAGGGCACTAGAAGTTGGGGAAGGGAGGGATCATGAAAAGCCATATGTAGAAAATGGCTGACATTTTCACTGGCATGTTCTCCTTCCTCATCTCCCACTCCTGGCTTCCCTGACTTCTCCAAGTCCCAGCTAAAATCCCACCTTCTGCAGGAAGCCTTTCCCAATCCCTCTTAATGGTAGTGCCTTCTCTCTGTTGAGTACTTATTTATTCCGCATACTGTTGGTGCATTTAGAAGTTGTCTGAAGCTAGGTGGTTCAGTGGATAGAGCTCTGGAGTCGAGAAGATCTGAGTTTAAATCCAGACTCAGATATTTACTAGTTGTGTGACCTTGGGTATGTCACTTGATTTCTGTTTGCTTAGGAGGCAGCTAAACGACTCAGTGAATAGAACTCTGGGCCTGGAGTCAAGAAGACTGCATTCAGACACTTGTTGTATGACCCTGGGTAAGTCACAACCCTGCTTGCCTTATCTGTAAAATGAGCTGGAGAAGGAAATGACAAACCACTCCAGTATCTTTGCCAAGAAAACCCCATGGAGGTCACAAAGAGTTGGTCGTGACTGAACAATAACATTTGTCTACATCTTGTTCACCCCACCTCTCCCTCCCAATTAAACTGTGAGTTCCTTGAAGGCAGGGGCTGATTTTGCCTTTCTGTGTATCCCCAGGGTTTCTCACAGTGCTTAGCACATAGCAGGCACTTAATTAATGCTTATTGACTGACAGATAGACTTGTTAAAAAACAGAGGTGATCTTAAAAATCTTTGCTACACCTTGTGAAAAAAAGTGAAGGAAAAAATGGTTATCTTATCTGATCAGAATGGTTTAAGTTGTACACCTAACAAATTCTAGGCAGAAAAACAGTCACTTGATGTGAAGGACAGGGAATGTGGAGAGAGGAAATTCCACTGCTTTCCACACCCCTTCATTTCACAGCACTGCTCAAAACCAGATCAGTATCCTGCTTCTCTCAAAATTCAAGAATTTAGCTTTAGGTAGAAAAAAAGCAAAGTTATTAGGGGAGCACATTGGGGTCTGGAATGGGAGGCAGTGGCGGGGAAAATGCAAAAAACATGAGAACCCTCTCTTTTCAGAGGAGTTAAAATCTAATAGAGAGAGAAAACAATTCAATTTCTTTTCAAGGAAACCTTCCAATGTAGACATTTAATAGATTGTGATTGATTTATCTGACAGGTAGTTTATGGATAAGCAGCCCAGTAGACTTAAGCAGAACCCATCAATGATGAATCAGTGACTTGAAAATTTTGAAAGGACTGCTGATCAATCAATTCACAAGAATTGGGTTGGTTGTTTGGTTTGGTTTGGTTTGTTTGTTTAAAAATGAAGAGAGAAGGGCAAGATGGTATAATGGTAAGCATCTTGGCCTTGCAGTCAAGATGGACTTATGTTTGAATCAAGTCTCCTACACTCATTGATCTTTGGAAACTCACTAAGATCCAGTTTCCTCAACTATGAAATAAACACAGTGATAGATCTACTCTAGGAGGTAGTTGTGAGAGTCAAGTGAGATGCTTGCCTTGTAAATCTTAAAGCACGTATCAGTCTTGACTATTTTTATTATCTTTGTTGCTGAGTCATTTTGGTCATGTCCAACTCTTCATGACCCCATTTGAGGTTTGCTTTGCAAAGATACTGGAATGATTTACATTTTATAGATGAGGAACTAAGGTAAATGAGGTTAAGTAACTTGCCCACGGTCAGCGAGTAAGGAAGTGTCTGAGGCTGGACTTGAACTCACGAAGTCTTTCTGACTCTGTCCACTGCACCACCTGGCCGCCAACTTTATTATTAACAGCCTTGGGCAAATCATTTAATTCAATCCAGCCAAGAGCATATTACCTAACTGTAGGCTCTAGATAGTTGACACCAAGAATTAGAAAAAAGTTCCTTTCTTCAAGGAGTTTACAATCTACTGGGAGAAACATTAGTTGCACAAGTAAGCAAATTATTTATGAAGCAATAAAAGTCACATCAACAAGAACTTGGCATTCTGCTAAGCATTGAAAAAAATACAGAGTAATTTTAAGAGGGAAAGGAGCAGAATATCTGGTGCTGAATCAATAAAGGCCTTATTTCAAATAATATTTTTCCAGTGTTCACTACTCATTTCTTTTTCAGTCTACAAAGAATTTTCCAGTTGCTTGCTCAGTATGCACCAAAGCTACACTGGAGGTTCTCTTCATCTATAGTTACATCTGCTTTTAGGCTTAAAATCCCTGGGTGTGGAGAAGAAAAAAATGCAAATTTTTGAGAACCCTTGTCATGGTTGACAAAATAAATAATGCTGTCTTGGACAAATATATTTCTTAAAGAACCTTCATGTTTTGTTATTTTTCTCAATCAGTGACTTTGTGGAGGGGAGTGAGAATTTACAAGAACAGGCAAACTCCTCATAGGAGAACTTTATGGTACTGGGAAATATCTAACTTCCAAGTAATTTACAAAATGGATTAAAGATTGTTTCATCTAGTCCTACCCACTTTGTAACCTGACTTCCCCACACTTTCATCTCCCAGGCTTGGGTATGGTCTCTTAAAAGACTCTTTTTCTTCTTTTTTAAATGGATTTGACTCAACTTTGCAAAAGGACGATTTGTTTTCATTCGTCGTGCCCTGAAGCAGGCCTTCATCCAGGTCTCTGGAGAGCAGTGTAAGGCATTTTCCAGGGTTGATTTCCAGAATAAACAGGGCATGAAGGGCCGGCCTTGCTTAACACGATGCCCAAAGGACAACTGACCTGCTCATTTTTCAGCACCAGGTGGGAGGAAAAACCCTGGGAGCTTTTGTAAATATTCCAGCAGACCAGCTCTGTCCAGAAGCTGGATCAGGATTTCTGAGGCAACTTTGAAACATCCTAAAGAAAGAAATCCCTTTTATATTGTGTGTATTGTTATTGGGAATAATGTTAACTCCTTCATTTTTGGCTAGGCTGGGGGGAGCCCGGAGGAGAGGCAAGGAGAAAAGGAACAGATTCTTTTATCCACCCCCAAACTCCTACAGTCAACTAGGGCAAGGATCAAAGATTGGCCAGAGAGTTTGGGTCCAGCATTCTGATTGGTCAAGGGAATGGAGGACCTCAGAGAAGTCCTATATCATTAGGAAACATTATTATCCTCTGCATTGATTCATTAAAATGAACATTATGTCCTCACTTGAAAATAATAACAATAATGATAGCAATAAAATAATATTCAATTACAAAAAGCAATTCCTTTATCCACCTTGACAATAATTGTCACTCCTCAAGCATTAATTGACTGCTTTCTTCTTTTATGCCAGGCACTTTCTTCTAGGTAGAAAGGTTTTCCTTATTCTTCTTAATTCCAGTGCCTTCCCTCTTGATTATTTCCTATTTATTCTGTATAGAACCTGTTTGTACATAGCTATTTGCACAGTAGACTGTGAGTCTCTGGTGGCCAGGGATGGTCTTTTGACTTTCCTTGTATCTCCAGGGTTTAGCACAGAACCTGATGCCTAGTAGGTGCTTAATAAATATTTACCCTGCTTTAACACTGCCTCAGTTTCTTCATCTATAAAATGAGGATAATAGCAGCACCAACCCCTTGGGGCTATTGAGAGGAACACTTGAGATAATATTTGGAAAGTGCTTAGCCTGGTGCCAGGCACATAGGGGACGCCATTAAAGTATTAGCTGTTATTATCTGGACTACATCTAAGATGAGGGTGAAATCTACAACAATAACTAGCTACATTGTTACTGTCTTCTGGGCTCTGCTTATTTCCTTCTGCGTCAGTTCATGGCACATCTTGTTATGATTATAATGAAGTCTAACCCATCATCAATGTCATGAAAGGAGACAACAGCTAAGGGAAGGAGGACAGCCAGGTTGGGGGGGGGGCGTGGAACTTTGTGACCAGACACTTCCAAGGATTGCTCTAATGGCCTGGAGTGAACTTTGAAATGCTGACCAAGTGGGCATTGATGATACCCCATCACTTAGGTCAGTGCTCTGATCTATGTGATGAAAGCGCTCCTAGGAATATCAGAAACAGATTAGAGAGAGGCATAGGGTTTCAGAATGATTTCTCTTAAGTTTTTATTTTAACATCTTTTTTTAAATATCACTACAGTTTTCCCATTATCCCTCCATCTTCCCCTCCCAGAGAACTATCCATAAAACAAACAAAAAAAAAGAAAATAGGAAAGGAAATAAATAAAAGGGAAACATAATAAGGAAAAGAGAAAGGAAAAAAAATAAAAACAAAATGGAAGGGAAAGGAAAGGAAAGGAAAAAAAAGCAATATAATTAATCGTGATGCCAAAAAAAAAAACCCCAAAACAACCCAAAACACGTGCATCATTCAACATTTCTGATCCTCCCCTCTTTGCTAAGGGGTGGAGTGGGAGTGTCTTCTCATTTGTCTTCTTTCAAGTCATGACCGTTCTTGATAATTTGGCAAAAGAAAGGTAAATTGGAGCCAGCTGGTACATGGAGCCATTAGCATTTGATCATAATGGTAATAGGGAGCCCTGGGAGCTCCTTGAGCAGGGGAGTTGTACAGTCAGAACTATGTTTTAGGAATATCAATCTGGCAGGTTTGTGAAAAATGGATGGCAGAAGGGAATGACCCAAGGCAAGGAGATCATTTAAGAGGTCACTGCCAAAGTCTAGACAAGAGGTGCTGATTCAGTCACTGAGTGTAATTAGTCACCTACTGTGTGCCAGATACTGTGTTAATCACTGGGGACTCAAAGACAAAAAGCACAGTCCCTGCTCTCAAGGAGCAAACAATCTCATGCAAACAACTACATACAAATAAGATAGGGACAGGATAAGTTAGGAATAATCTCAGAGGGAAGGTGTTAAGATTGAGAAGGACTGGGAAAGGCTTCTTATAAATGGTGGGAGATTTGAAAAGGTCATGGAAGATAGGAAGGCTTGGAGATAAGGAAGGAGAGATCCAGGTGTCAGGTATAATACCCGGAATCAGGAGATGCATTGTCTTATGGCAGGACGAATAGTAAGGAGGTAAGTGTTCGTGGAGCGGAATAAGGCATAAGAAGACCTGAAAGCCAGGAAGTGGACAGGTTATGATGTGCTTTAAATGCCAAAGAGGATTTTAAATTTGATCCCAAAGGCAATAAGGAGTCATGGTTTGAGAAGGGATGACGTGGCTGGTTTTAGGAAGATCATTTTGGAAGATGAACTGGAGTAGGGAAAGACTTGGGGCAGGCAGACCCACCAGCGCTACTGCAACAGGCCAGGCATGAGATAATGAGAGCCTGTACCAAGATGGCAGCTTTGTCAGAGGAGAGGAGAGGGTGGTGACCAGGGATGTTACAAAGGTTATCTTCTGCTTTTCTTCCCACACCCGAGGCCTCAAGTAATATTCCTGAGGTTTATTCCCATCGGCATGGAATTTTAAGGGGCACTGTCTCTAGTCACGTTGCATCTCCACCCCATGATTTAATTTAAGGATCCTAATTAGTACCTAGCAAAATGCAGATACTCAGTCTACATGGCACAACAGCCATCATCACCCTTGGCACCTAATCACTTCAAAGTAGTAACTACAGATTATGGCTTTCTCACCTCATCGGGTACAATATGTAATTAGTCCCTTCTGCCAAGTGTGTGAGCAGTTGATGACTGAGTGGCATTAGATCATTAAGGGCATGTGATTGTTAATTTGTGGAAGTTGGAGAATGATTAGATAGAAGAAAGCGATAGAAAAGGTCTTGAATTCTGTACTGAAAGTCTTTCTTCAGCATCCAGCAGCTCCCTTCATGCATGGCTCTTCAGAAAGCTGCTACAGGTTTGAGGTTGATCAGCTCAAAGTCATGGACCCTGAGCTTCCACCAAAGCCAGAGAAGATAGCAGTTCAAAGCAAAGAACATTTAGTCAAACAGTAGAGATAAACGACAAGAAAAAAAAATTCTCAAAGGAGACTCACTTTCCCACAAGTTTTTACACCACCAGCAGGGGCCATGATTTATGCAGGGAACATTCATGAAGGGACATGTGTAGGGAACTTATAATCAGGGAACATGCATGGCTAGGGGCAATTCAAAGGCAGGGCAAGAAGCATTTATTTAGGTGCTTACTAAGGTCCAGACTCTGTGCTAAGCACTAGGGACACACAGCCCTAAAGAAAAAAGAAAAACTGTCACTGCCCTTACATTCTAATGAGGGAAATAATACATAAGAACTGAAAAGGGGGAAGTGGAGTCAGAAGTCAAGCCAGAAGAGAAGTGAGGCTTGGCTGGTCTAGAATCCTCCTCAAAATGGAGGCCTTAGGAGGAAGTAACCAATGGGAGAAAGGGTTTAGCATGGTGGAAGGATGCTCCATGATGAGAAGGCTGGGATGAATGGATATTCCAGGGTGAGGAGGTCCCAGGTGTTGAGACAAGTTCCAGGGTGAGATGGCAGGTGAAACATGGTGGCAAAGTCTGAAAAGTCAGAAGCTTATGTGGGGGGGAAATGAAAGTCCTCTGGCCTGGGCTCCTGCCCTGGACTGCTTGGAGATAATGATGATGATGATAACCATTATAATATACTCCCTTTGGGAGATAGTAGGCTTCCCTTTACCAGGGAACTTCAAGTCACCCAACACTGGGTGGCCACTTGTCAAGTATGTCCTTGAAGGGATTCTTTTTCAGGTATGGATTTAATTGAATGGTCTCTAGCTCTTCCAATTCTGAGACTCTGGAATATTCTGTAGAGAAAACCACATCCTTTGAGGACATCATTGTTTTCTGCTTTTATTTATCAGTTTTTACCTGCACTGTCTTTTTTTTTTTTCTGAGCTGCTATTCCAGCTACTAGCTTCTCAGGTTTTAAAAATCTTGCCTCAATCTCTTCCAGTTCTTTTAAGATGCAGACATTGACCAGCAGTGCCCAGTCTTCTGGCTAGAAAAGATGTCATGCATTTAAGTCTGACTTTTGAATTCCTTTACTGCTTGTGGTGTCTTAGACTAAATTCTGACTAAGAGTAAGAAAATTTTTTTCAAATGCTTTCCATTGCCATCATAAAAAATGAAATAATGTTTAATGCTTTTTCCAATTACATGTAAAAACAATTTTTAACTTTTTTTTTTTTTTTTACAATTTTGAGTTCCAAATTCTTTCCCATCCCCCTTCCCCCCACCTTCTTTGAGAAGGCAAACAATTTGATGAAAGTTATACATGTGCAGCCATGCAAAAAATATTTCCATATTAATCACGATGTGAATGAAAACACCGACCAAAAAATCCGAGAAAAATTTAAAAAATAAAAGAACAGTGTGCTTCAATCTGCGTTCAGATTCCATCAGTTCTTTTTCTGGAGATGAATAGCATTTTTCATCTCCTTATAACTTATTCAAGTGCTCTCAAGTAGATAGTATTGTACAATGTTCCCTATAGTAAAAAATCAATAAAAGCATTCATGCATTTTAGAGCTTTCTCCCACCTCAATTTTCTTTGAACTATACTTATGTACATGTTGTGATATCCTACTCTCCCAGTAGAATGTGAACTTCTCGAGGTAGGCACTATTTCTTTTTCTTTTCTTTTTGGTGTTTATTGCCTCTAGTGCCTAGGATAATGCCTGGCACATAGAGTTGTTTAATAAATGTTTGATGAATTCATTTAGGAACATACTAAAGCGACTTTGATTCCAGCATACAAATGTATGAATAACAAATAAGACATGATTACACATGGAATACAAATAAAGGAGGAAGAAGCATTTATTAAGTGCCTGCTATATACCAGGTGTTAGAATAAGTGCCTTACAAGTATTATCTCATTCGATCCCTACAACAACTTTTCAAAGTAATTAAGCATTGCTATTATCCAAATTTTGTATTTAAGGAAGGCTGGATCTAAATTCAAGTCTTCCTGATTCCAGGCTCAGTCCTATATAGACTAAGCCACCTAGCTGCCTCAATGTCCCCTCTACCCCCAGTTAATTATGGGGTAAACATGTGAAGTAAAAGCAAACTCCAGTGTACTGGTTGAGGTTAGTAGTACATGAATGAGGTAAGGGTTCAAAATGACATAGTGGATAAAGCAGTGAGGTTAAAGTCAGGAAGACAGGAGTTTGAGTCCTGCTTCAGATACCTATTGTGAGGGAGGAGAGGGGATTTATTAGCCCAGTGATCCTGGACTTTTATGTCACTGCCCCCAGCCTCAGTTTACTCATCTGTAAAAGGAAGATCATCATTGCAATGGAGCTTCTCTCAAAGTTGTTGTGAGGATGTAAAAAATTAATAACAATTGTCATTTACCAAGCATTTCAAGGTTAACAAGGAGGTATTATCAAATGTCAGCCCCACAATAGCACTTTGAAGTGGGTACTATTAGGATGATTGTTCCTATTTTACAGATCAGGAAACTGAGGTTCATCAGGGTTAAGTGATTGGCCATAGGCACATAGCTAGTAAGCATCTGAATAATGGACTTGAACGTGACGCTTCCTAACTCCAATGCCAGAACTCTATCCAGGATTCAGCAGGATATGAGCTAGGTGGATGAGCAAATCAGGCACTCCTTCTAGAGTCAAACGGATCTGATTTTAAATTTTGCTTTAGATACCTCCTAGCTGTGTGACCCTGAGTGAGTCACTTAACCTCTGTTTGCGTTAATTTCTTCATCTGTAAAATGATAATAACAATAGCCCCTACCATGCAGGATTGTTTGCAGGACAGAATGAATTAATATTTATAAAATGCTTTAAAAACCTTTAAATACTGTAGAAATGCCCGTCACTATAGGTATTGCTTTTTTTTTTTTTTTTTTTGGAGATTATCATTTGCAAAGAGGGAAAGAAACAAGCATTTATTAAGTCTTATTGTATACAGAAATAAAGGCTCAACCTGCAGAAATCATGGTGGTACCATGGCCATAGATTTGTCACCAGCCACACACAACATGAGATTGAGAAAAGTATTTCCACCACCTGCTTTCTCAGCACTTGAGGCCCCAGACAAATATATGTCTTCCTCCAAGTTCAGAGCAAGTAAGAAACTATGTCTTGGAATGGAAATGGGCAATCATCAATTCACACTGAAGTTTTAATTGTTTATATTCAATAGTCTTAGCAGGTCAATTAATCTAAGGGAAATCTAGACAAACCAAGAGAAATTCTCATCCTGCTATTAATACCTGTGATTAATCCAGCCTCTTTGCCAAGACAGGAAGAAGGCTTCATTCTGTCGGTCAAAAATTATGGTTCCCCCAGCTCATTTCTAATGCTTAGTTCTGTGCATGAAACAGCTCTCCCATTCTCCCTCCAATTTCTAAGATTTAGTTCAACAAGAAATTATAAAACCTCCATTTTGTGTTAGGCCTTTGAGATGGTGTTTGGTTCTTTTTTTTTTTTAATACCAGAGGTGGTTTACGGAACCTCCAGTGATCATGAAAGAAGCAACTGTGGTACCTCAGTGTTAAAGAGTCACTTGAGACACCCAGGCATTGGGGGACTTGGAGGACCCTGGACAAGTCACTTAACTTCTATTTGCCTTAATTTTCACATCTGTAAAATGGGGATAATAAAAGTCCAGGATCAATCACTTAGGTGGAAGGGCTCCAAAATAAGTCTTGAACCACGTCTCAGCCTCTGGTGCTGGGCCTTGAGGACAGAAATACAAAATTAAGATGGCCCTACCCTCAAAGAGTGTAAATTTTGGGATTCCCTCTAATAAGTATCTCTACCTTCCCCTATGTATGTGACATGTCTCACCTGCTGGACTGTGAGCTCCTGGAGGTCAGGGACTCTTTTCCCCTCTCTTTGTATCTCCAGAGCTTAGCACAGTGTTAGGCACATAACAACTGGTTTGTTGACTGACTGGCTGAGTATTGGACTTCATCAAAAGGAGTGAAGAACTTTTAATGAACACATATAACAACTGTGTAATGTAACAATTATATATCACATAATTTAATATAGTATAATATAATTAATATAACAACATGACAGGATATAATATAATATATTACATCACATGTAACATAATATATATTATATAACATATAATATGACCAAGATATGATATAATATATAATTAATATAAAATATGAGGCAGGTAGGCAGCCCAGTGGATAGAGTGCTGGGCCTGGAGTCAGGAAGACCTTATTTCAAATCTGGCTTCAGGACACTAACTAGCTGTGTAACCTCAGGTAAGTCACTTAACCCTGTTTGCTTCAGTTTCCTCATCTGTCAAATGAGCTGGAGAAGGAAATGGCAAAACCATTCCGGTATTTGGAATGTATATCCAAGCATATACCCAAGTATATATCCAAGTGTGTGTGTGTTCTTTGAAGAAGACCATGCCATCAGAGCACTTGACTTTGTTTTGAGTGAGGGAGGGCGGTGATGGTCACCAGCCTCACTTCTCCTCCAGAGTCATCTGAATCCAGTGACCAGATATTCATCAGGATGACTGGAGATGACCCAGGATGAGGCAATTTGGGTTAAATGACTTGTCCAGGGTCACACAGCCAGTGAGTGTTTAGTGTCTGAGGTGACATTTGAACTCAGGTCCTCCTGACTCCTGCATTGATGCTCTATCCACTGCACCACCTAGCTGCCCCTTATATCCAAGTGTATATCCAAGGAAACCTCAAATGGGGTTACTAAGAACTGGACATGAATGAACAATAATACATAACATAATATAGTTAATAGGATATAATATAATATATAATAGAACAATATAATATAATTAATATGACTTGTCATAATATAAGGACATGATATAAATATGACATGGCAGCATGTGCTATGATAATATAATGATTAATGATATAATTAATGTATATAATATCATTATAATGTATATAATATCATTAATATGACATGATATGATTGGTAATGAAATTGTAATAAATAAAGGTCCAAAAAAGCAAAGGCAAACATTTTGGTATGAGACCTGGACTGAGCAAATGCCAAGGTGAGGAAGTGGCTCCTGGCGTTCCCTGCCCTGGCAAAGCTACTGACTACCCCAGAGGTAAGTCTCTCAGCGCTGACTTGGGGGCCCAGATCCTTGATGACTAATCTTTCTCTCCTAAGGATGTTAAAGACACACAAAATAAAAACAGAAGAGAGTGAAAATTCCACGGGTGTAACTGATGAGCTGTCAAAACTCGGGGCTACATCAACTGGTTGAAATCAAAACTTGTTTTCCCACTGACATATCATTTATTTCCCAGTGACTGTCACTCGGCAGTGGTTTTTGTAATGCTGAAGCAAAACAAAACCCTGAACTATTGAGAGCCCTTCTGGAATGAGTTTCTAAGGTGAGCCAATCAGCTCTCCCATGGTCTGCCCAGGACTCTACCCATGGCGGAGGGTAGTCTTGGCCCATTCCAGGATGCCCAGGGGAGATGACTGCCCTCCCACTTCTACCATCTCTCCCTGGGATTACCTCCAAGGCATTTCCAAAAGCTGCACGAAAGCTTCTCCAGAAGAACAGAAACTCCCAGAGGGCAGGGGCTATTTTATGTTTGTATCCTCAGAAGCACACAATAGGCACTCAGCAAATGCTTATTGCATGAAAGATCAATGTACCTAATCAGTTGTCCATTTTACACCACCCACACCCTCAAGTCTCAGCTTCAGTCTCATCTTTCTGCAGGAAACGTCCTCCTTAATTTTAGTACCTTGCCTCTAAGACTACCACAAATTTATCATGCATATGTTTCATTCATCTATCTATCTATCTATCTATCTATCTATCTATCTATCTATCTATCTATCTATCTATCTATCTATCTATCTACACTCTTTGTATGTAGCTGTTTGCACATAGATTGTAAGTTCCTTGGGGAGCTTTTTTTGCTTTTCTTTGCTTCTGCAGCACTTAGCCCAGTATCTGCACATAGTAGGTGCTCAGTAAATGGTAAATGACTGACTGACGTGACCACCACCCTAATGCCCAAAATGATGCCCTCTTGCCTGGGTTAATGTAAGAGCCTCCTGTTTCTGGTCTCTGTCCCAAGTCCCCACCTAACCTTCTTCCACATGAGGCGTTTCCTAATCCACCCCAAAGGCAAATGTCTTCCCCCTCATCCCAAATTAATTTGTATTTCCCTTATATGCATTTTGTATACATTTATCTCCCCACTTTGGTCGGTCAAGCAATAAACATTTATTAAGCCTCTCCTAGCATGCACTGTCCTAAGTGCTTGAGGGAAGGGGTCTATTTAATTTGTGCTAGGTGATATCCTGGAGTCAAGAAGACCTGAATTCAAATTCAGCCTCAGATACTTAACTAGCTGTGTGACCCTGGGCAAGTCACTTCAACTCTGATTGCCTCAATTTCCTCATTTGTGAAGTGGGAATAATAACCTCATCTACCTCCAGGGGGTGTTGTGAGGATTAGCTAATACTTGTAAAACACCCAGTGCAGCATCTGGCACATTGCAAGCCCTATGTAAATATCAGCTGTTATTACCTGCAGCTCTCAGAACAGTGCCTGGCACCAGATGGTGCTTAAAAAGTTTTCACTGATTGGTTACTTGAATGCCATTTTTATTAGAAGTCTATGGTAGAAGCTGGAGCCCAGCACCCGATAGAAAGAATCCATCACTGGAACGAACCAGACAAGGTGTCATCAAGCCTTTGCCTCTAGGAAACAGCAAACCGCCCACCTCCCACCCGAGGCAGGCTCTTCGCTAAGGGATAGCTCTCCTTCGAGACCTGAAAGTTCTTCCTGAGAGGATGTTAGAATTGAAGGCAGGTAGGTGTAAATTGGGGTCAGAGGGGCCTGAGTTTGATCCTTACGTCCTGCCTCTTACTACTTGTGTGATCCAAGGTGAGGTGCTCCAGCTGCCTGAGCCCCAGTTTCCTTATGGGCTGGAACTGAAATCAGAAGACATCTTCTCCAGTTAAAATCTGACCTAAAACACTTTCTAGCTGTGTGACCCTAGACAAGTCACTTAATTCTGTTTGCCTCAATTTAACAGAAGGAAATGGCAAACCACTCCAGCAGTCGTCAAGAAAACCTTAAAAGAGTTCACGAAGAATCAGACGCAACTGAAAAATGATTGAAAAATAACTCACCAGTATCAGTGAAAGATTTTGGTCTTAAATTACTTCGTAATATTTTCTCATAATACTAGCTATACAGCACTTGAAGGTTTTGCAAAATACTTTACACGTATTATCTCATTTAATAGCATTATTATTTTTAAAAATTCAGTTTTATTTCAGTTCCAAATTCTTTCCCTTCCTTTCCCCTCCCATACCCATTGAGAAGGCAAGAAAAACAAAATCCATTACAAATATGTATACATATATATACATGTGTATATATATTACATATATACATATATATGTATTTAGGCATGCAAAAAAATGTTCAAATTAACCATGAGAAAGAAAAAGAAAAGAAGGAGGAAAAGAAAGAAAAAAGAAAGGGAAGAGAGATATTTCATACCTCTATCTGGAGGAAATTAATCTCAATTATTATGGATATTAAAGTCATTAATAGGCAGCTAGGTGGTACAGTGAAGAGAACAATGGGCATGGGGGTCAGGAAGACGTCTTCAAATCCAGCTTCAGACATTTACCGACAGTATGATCTTGTGCAAGTCACTTGACTTCTGTCTGCCTTGGTTTCTTCAATTACAAATGGGAGTTACAATAGCACTTAGCTCCCAGGTCATTGTAAAGATTACACAAGATACTATTTGTAAAGCGTTTTGGACAGTGCCTGGAACATAGTAAATGATATGTTATCGCTCGTTACTATTACTGAGTCTCTCAATGGCCCTGGGAGGTGTTCCCCAATTTATAGAAGAGAAAACCCAGGCAGATAGAGTATAAGTGATTTGCCTAGGGTCACCCAGCTGGTGTCAAAGACAAGATTTGGACTCATATTTTCACTTCCAAGCCTGCTTTCTATTCCTCCACTCCCTTTTATGTACTGAATGTCCTTGGGGACAGCCACTGTTTACCTTTTGGGTCTACCAGAGTTCCTGGTGCATAGTAGATGTTCAATTAATATGTGTTGGATCGAGATAAATCCAAACAGCTTAGGAGAGGGAGAGAAAGAAGAAACATGTGGCTCATTAGCCAACATCCTCCATGGTTCCGGTGTCTGGAACCATTGGTTAGTTTCTACCAGAAGTGGCAGGATAACAAACAATTAAAATCATCAGTTGACTGGTCCAGGTCTCAGATCTACAACTGATTGACCTCAGGTGATTTATGCTGATGAAAAGCCAAGAGAGCAGAGAAGGGAATGTCACAGGATTACCTTCTGACCGTGGGTAAAAACACAGCCCAACCAGCAACCCAGAAAAAGAACCAAAAGCTGTTATGTCCGGAGGGTAGAGAGCAGTCAGCCAATAAACACTGATTAAGCACCTACAGTGTGCCCGGCACTGGGGATAGAAAAAGAGGCAAAAGAGTCCTTGCCCTAGAGAGTTTGCAATCTAATGGGGAGAACACACAAACAAATATATTCAAACCAACCATAGGCAGGATAAATAGGAAATAATCAACAGAGGGTTGGTATGAGAATTAAGAGAGATGGGGAAAGGATTCCTTTAGAAGGTGGGATTTAGCTGAGCAGGTAAAACAAAGTGAGTAGATTTCATTAGATAATTTACCCATGTCGTGTCCTATCTGTCCATTTAAATTAACCCTAAATCCACTCCTAGCCCCACGCCCCCACACATATACAGAGATGGGTAGAGTTTAGTGTCTCAGGAAGAATCTGAAGATCAGTATCGGTTGCAAAGATTAAGAATGATGTGGATTCCATTGGATCCTGGGTCCTGATTTCAGAGATAGAAGGGTCTTTAGAAGCCATAAAGTCCAATCTCCTCATTTTCTAGAGGAAGAACTGAAGGTTGTGACTCAAGGTCATACGAGGAATAAATGCCTTGAGTGGGAACTAAGCCTTGGTCTTCATTAAACTCAGTGCGCATCCACTGGACCCCACTGACTTTCCCAAATTTTCTTCTTTTTCTCATAAACAAGATATTTACCCTAGAAACTAGTCATGAGGTTAAACCAGGAGAACCCCCTAAAAAGAAGACAACTATCTATGAATTTGGCTTCACTCAGGTCCAACGGGCAAGGGAGATTTTTCAGTGATCTGCAGAATGCCCCTCAGCAGTTCTGTAGGTGCAAATTTACTGCCTTGGATCTCTTTCCTATGGAAGGAAGCATTTAGCTCAGAGGAATGCAGGGCACTGCATCACCTAACTGTACCATGTAATCTCTGGAAAAAAAAAGACAAATGACTGGTCAGTTAATAAGCATTTATTAAGTGCCTACTGTATGAAGATACAAATAACGTTAAAAACACAATTACTGTCCATCTGGCTTCAAGCAAGATTGAAGGACAAGGGGTATTTTGCAGTGACCTGCTGAGAGTTATCTAAGGTTATCACAAGGGATAAAGTATTTTGGGTAAGACTAGAAGGGAATAAGAAGGGGAAGGGAAGAAAAGGTAAATTCTCACCTGTAACAAAAGTTTAAAGTGTGGAATAGTGGCATGGGAAGGAGGAAAGGCAGCATTTCCTAATATTTAAAGCTACATAACAGGGATGAGACCCTTCCCCAAAAGAGAGGGAAATCACCTTGCCTCAGGTGGTGTTTGAACTCAGATTTTCCCACCTCCAAAGCTAAATCTCTAGTCATCACACCATGCCATCTCTTATCCAGATGGATGGTAGCTTACCTTTCCATAGAGCTTTTAAGGTTTATAAAGCACTTTCTATATACACTATCCATACATTAAAATGTGTATAAGTTCACACACATTTAAAAGTCAGAATGATTCAAAGGTGCAAGTAGCACTTCCTGGGGGAGATGCATAATGTGTAGATATCCTCATACCATCCTCATGCTGTAAGGATACTTTTAATTAACCACTGACCTTGAAGACACTAAATGGGCAAAAGCAGTCTCTCATACTTTTCCTCTCTGCAGCCTTTGGGATGTGCTGGAGTCAGCTTGTTAAATTTTCAAGGTGAGCGGTTACACCACAGAAATTGATAACTACAATCAGGACTTAGTTTATTGTTTTGTGGATTGTGTAGACTTAAGAAAGTGATGCAGAAAATGTTAATAATGCAGATTAAGCTTAAAAGTACGTGTACATTTTTTTTCTGGACAGAAAGTTGTTAAATATTTACCAGAATACCACTGAGTCAAGGAAAGTTGAGCTTCCAGGTGCCCTTCCCCTACCAGGCTAGTGAATGAGCCCTTGGTATCCTGGGCAAAATGGCGCCTGGAGTTGGAATACCTTCTGTTTGTATCTTCATTCCTGCGAAGGTATAGGAACAACCTACAATGGCCTCAGATGGCTACACACAAATAAAAAATAAGGGTAACAATTAGAGTCATGAGCTAGAAATTCCAATGCAAGGAAGCAAATTGATTTCATTAGCATCAATGAAACTGAGAGAAATATGGCCCTGAAAAAGTATATCATCTTAGAAAAGATCATAAAAGGTAGTAGAATAGCTTTGTATATTAAGAAATATGGACCTAAGGAAATCCAGTAATACGAGAAAGGTAAGCATGGTAGAGAGTATTTGGGTGAAAAGCAAGGGAATGAGAAGTATCAGCAAAATTTTCAGTAGACTATACAGCAGACCCCCTGAACAGAGGGAAGATATACATGAGTTTAGAAGACAGATCAGTTTGATGTATATAATTAGATAGTTAAGCATGAGCATGTATATCATTTGCTATGTACCAGACGCTGTGCTAAGCGCTTTACAGTTATCTCATTTGATCCCCACTGTAACCCCGGGAGGGAGGTGGTTATTATACCCATTTTGCAGATGAGGAAACCAAGGCAAATGGAGGTTAAATTACGTGCTCAGGGTCACATAGCTAGTAAGTGTCTGAGGCTGGATATGAACTCAGGTCTTCCTGACTCTAGGCAGGGCACTGCATCACCTAACTGCACCATATAATCTCTCAAAAAAAAAAAGAAAGACAAATGATTGGTCACTTAATAAGCATTTATTAAGTGCCTACTATATGAAAATACAAATAATGTCAAAAACACAGTCACTGTCCATTTGACTTCAAGCAAGTATGAAGGACAAGGGGTATTTTGCAGTGACCTGCTGAGAGTGAACTATATTTGTACTTCCCAAAATGACCAATAGTAGCTGTGTGATTAGCAAGGTGTATGTCTGGCTAGCATGGAGGCACACCAAAAGGGGCTTCAGTGATCCAATATTGATTAGAGCTCTCCCCCTACCAAAAGCAGGGAAGGTGAGAATTTCTTGTCCCATTTTAATGATAATTTTGTCCTTCTGAAGGTAAGGCCAACAGGGGTGGGGGGTGGGAGTGGGGGTGGGGAGGTGGGTTGTCAATAAAGAAAGGTACTAGAAACCTTAGGAATTCCCATCTTCAAATCAGGGGTTAAGGAGAGGAAAGTCAGCAAAAGCTGAACATGCAGCCTCAGTTTCCAGAGAGTAGAATTTGAAGTGACTAGAGAAAGGAAAGGCAGAATGCTTTTAAATTTCTTCCAGGAAATTCAGCCCAGAAAAGGAAGGATAAAATTGTGAAATTCCAAAAGCACAAAGAGAATCAATTCCTAGGAGGAGGGCAGGGACAGAGTGGTTTAAAGAGATTGAGGTGGGCACCCAGGGAACTCATTAAGCAACTGTAATGTTTTCAAGTCATATGCTGAACCCACAATTGTGGATGGTGCTGTATTCAGTCATTGAACATGTATTGAGGCTATATCTCAGGTCAACAAGACCTGAGTTCCAATTTATTAAGCTTATACCTGGGGTCAGGTCAGACACTGGGCTAGGCACTGGAGAAACAGAGACACAAGTGAAACCATCCCTTCCCTCGAAGAGTTTATGTTCTATTGGGGGAAATAATGCAGAAAAAGAAAGTAAATATGAAATATATAAAAAGTAATGAGGAGGCATAATTAGAAGTATTTGGGCAATGGCACTTAGGCTGAACTTGGAAGTGAGCTAGAGAGTCCAGAAGCATAGGGTGAGTACAGAGAGTGCTCCAGACATGAGAGATAGCTTGTCCCAAAACGGTGAGATGAGAAATGGGATACTATGCAGAGGGGATAAGCAAACAGGACAGTCTGGAAAGACTCAGGAGTTTGCAAAGGAGGTAATATGTACTAAGTCTGGCCAGTAGACTGGAACCAGCATTGGAAGGACTTTCAATACCGAACCAAAGAACTTGAGTTTGTTCCTAGAGGCAATAGGGAACCACAGAATCTTCTTGAGCAAAGGAGTGCCAGGTCAGTTCTTTGCATTAGGAATATTGATTTGACGGTTGTGTGAGGGATGAATTGGAGAGAGAAATTGGAATTAGAGAAATAAGTTAGGAGGATATTATGGTGGGTGCCTGAAATTGGAGTGGAGGTGGCTGCAAGAATCCCATCAGAAGTGTTTAGCTCATGGGGAGCTGAAGTTGGCAAGGACTACTATGGACGATTAAGAGGGATCTTTAGGAGCAGCTAGGGGGTGCAATGGGCAGTGTACCAGCCCTGGAGTCAGGAGGACCTGAATTTAAATCTGGCCTCATACACTTGCCAGCCGTCTGGCACTAATCCTGCCTAAGTCACTTAACCCTGATTGCCTCACAAAAAAAGAAACAGAGGATTTTAAAAGTTTTTGTAGGGGGCGAAAATGGGTGGATGAAATAATGATAATGGATGACCAACTTTAATAGCACTTCTATTTTTTTCCCTCAGCCAATGAGGACAATCTGTGGACTTAGAGAAAACAAAACAAACATAACTCTCAAGGAATCAAAGCCCAAGAAAATTGAGAAAGTGTTAAGAGATCACCTCCTTATAATACCTGAGTTCAAGTCAGCAGATGCAGAAAAGATGTATCCTAGAGCAACTGGATAATGAAGAGAACTTGAATTCAGAAAGACCTGAGTTCATATCCAACCTCTGACACTTACTAGCTGTGTGAAGCTGGGCAAATCATCTCACCTCTCTCAACCTCAGTTTCCTCATTTGTGAAATGGAGATAACAATGTCATCTCTCTCCCAGACTTGTTGTGGAGATCATTTATTGAAAGTGCTTTGCAAACTTTAAATCCTTTTATATACATATATGTGTGTTAGCTATTATTATGAGCAGTTGCACTTGCCAAGCTAGAAAATGGTGAAGTAGATACTCCAGGACATGGGAAGGACAAATGTCTCAATTTTTCTTTAAGGGAAAAGACCATAGCCTGCAAAGCTATAGGTCAGCGCATTTGACTTCAGTTCTCAGCAGAATTCTAAAACATGTTATTAAGGATGCCATATGAGAGCCTTTAGGAAGGTCATCGGTGATCGTAAGAGCCTGTCTGACTTCATTAAGAACAGGCCCTGCCAGACTAACCTCATTTCCTTTTTTGAGAGACTGATTAGATAAGTAGGTCAGGAGAACGCTGCCCCTGTGATTTACCTGGATTTTAGCAAAACATGTAGCATGCTAGTCTCATAAACTAGATGAGAGATATGGGCCAGATGCTAGGAACCGGATGAACGGACAGACCCAAAGAGGAGGGAAAGAATTTGTCTAGTCCAACTTGTAATCCCTGAATGGGAATTCCTGATACAGTGAAGTAATCCACCAAAGGCTTCCAGGGAGGTACTAATACCCACCACCACCTCGGGGAGTACAATTCTTATCCAGACACGAAGGAAGGGAAAGAGAAAAGGAGAAATGGAGAGAAGAAGGAAGAGAGGAAGAAAGGGAAGAAAAAAAGAAAGAACTATTTATTAAGCTCCTACCATATACCAGGAGCTGGGCTAAGTACTTTTCAAATATTATCTCATTTGATCCTTACAACTACCCTGAAAAGTAGGTGCTGCTACTAGTCCCATTTTCTAGTTGAGGAAACCGAGGCAGACAGAGGTCAAGTGACTTGCCCAGGGTCATACAACTAGTATGTGTCTGAGGCTGGATTTGAGCCCTGATCTTCCTGACTCCAGACCCAGCACTCCATCCAGTGTACCCAATCTGTCACTTTGCGGCTCCAATCCATCACTCCTCATTCTCTCCTCTGGAAATAGACAGAACAAATCTAATCTCCTTCCTACACAACAGTCTTTTCAATCCTTGAAGGCATCTATCACATCCCTCATGAGTTTTCTTTAATATTCCCATGATATGAATTCAAGGTCCTTCACTATTATCTCCTCCGAACACTCTCCGGTTTATCAATGTCCTCCCTAAAATGTGCTGCTCAGAACTAAAATCAATGAATAAACATAAAGAGTCTACTGTGTGCCAGGCACTGTACTAATGCTGGACACTCCATCCTAGAGATGGTCTGACCTGAGCAGACTAGAGGAACTTTAACCTCCCTATTCTTGGAAGACTAGGTGCTCTAAATGCAGTTCAAGATCAGATTAACTTTCCTTGCTGCCATATTGAATTTGGTTCGTACTGAGCTTGAAATCCATTAAAACTTTCAGATCTTTTTCAAACAAGTTGCATAGAGTTCTAGAAAAAGAACTGGGAAGATTTAGATTCAAATCCTTCCTTAAACTCTAACAATATGACCCTATGCAAGTCTCTTAACGTGTCAACATCAGTTTCCTCATCTGTAAAATAGGGATAATAATAGGTTCTACCTTACACGATTGCTGTAGGCATCAAGTGAAATAAAGTAAAGTGCTTTGCAAACATTAAATTCCTACAACGTGCCAGACACCATGACAGGCACTTTACAGATAATATCTTATTTGATACAACAACCCTGGGAGGTGGATGCTGTTATTCTCATTTGAGAGTTGAGGAAATTGAGGCAAGTAGAGGTGAAGTGACTTGCCCAGAGTCACATAGCTAGGAAGTAGCTGATGCTGAATTTGAAGTCAGATCTTCCTGACTACAGATCTAATGTTCTATCTATTGTGTTGCCGCTTTAAAAAAAGGATAACTTCATAATGATGGCTAGAATGCTTTAAGGTTTTCTAAGTCCTTTACAAATACTATATCATTTAATCCTCATAACAACTGGGA
The DNA here is from genome assembly GCA_023548195.1 of Bettongia penicillata ogilbyi. NCBI lineage: Eukaryota > Metazoa > Chordata > Mammalia > Diprotodontia > Potoroidae > Bettongia > Bettongia penicillata. The sequence continues at coordinate 4,356,173 of JAJHZJ010000561.1, read as the reverse complement.
AATAGATAATATTACTATACAGATAAGAAAATTACAGATTTCTTACTTTACAGATAAGAAAATTGAGGCAGGCAGGAGTTAAGTAATTTGCCCAGGGCTGGAAAATTCCCCAGACTAAATGTGAAATTTTCAGCAAGCATTTACAGAAATCTTTAAACATTCCAAATCAGTGCTTGCTTTATTATTTTGTTGATTGTCTACATTTAAGAAAGCGATGGAGAAAATAGCAAAGAATGTAGAGTTAACTTAAAAGTGGGGTCGTGTGTACTCCCTCCTTCCAGAGCCAGTTATTAAACATTTACCAGCACTTCCCTGTCAATCCTAGATATTTTGAGGAAGCACTAAAACCTGAGAGTGGGCGGGGGTTCAGGAAAAGTTTTCCAGAGAATGTACCGACCACTTAAGCTGAACCTTGAAGGCAGTAAAGGATTAGGAGAGTCTGAGCTCAAAAAGGAAAGCATTACAGGAAAAAGGGAAAGGGGAGTTGGGATGTTGTGAAAATGCCCTGGGGAAAAAGAAAGGAGCTAGAATGCTTGGGATAGCCCAGTCATTCCTCTAGGCTGGAACATAGTGAATTCAGTTCAACAAACACAATGTCTGAGGAAGATCCTGCATTAAGAAAGACAAAGAAGAGTCCAAGGTCTTGGATTCGAGTCCTGTCTCTCACACTTATTACCTGGGTGACTTTGGACAAGTCTCTTTACCTCTCTGGGTCTCACTTACAGAAGATTCCTTTATGAGCCTATGAGAGGGAGCTCCTTTAAAGACTTTCCTTTTTACTTGCAGAATACACCACCAATTCAGATAAGCAAATGACAGGTTAATGGACCAGAGAAAAAGTGCTAGAAGCTGGGCTCCTGGTTGATGTTTAGTCATTTCAGACTCTTCATGACCCCATTTGGGGTTTGCTTGGCAAAGGTCCGGGAATGGTTTTTCCACTTCCTTTTCCAGTTCATTTCACAGTTGATTCAGACAGAGGTTAAGTGATTTGCCCAGGGTCATACAGCTAATAAGTGTCTGAGGTGGGATCTGAACTCAGGTCTTCCAGACTCCAAGCCCTGCACTCGATCCATCGCACCACTTTCCTTTCGAGAAGGTGCCCAGGCCAGCCCCATGTTCATTCCTTTGCTTTCTCCTAGTTCTGCTTCTGTCTCTTTGAATTTCTTCTCCATGTCCCCTCTAGGAGTACCTACACACACACACACACACACACACACACACACACACACACACACACACACACATACCATTTTCAAATTATTTTTATGGGCTATCTTCCCCCATTCTAACAAAAGCACCTTGAGAGGTATAGTCTTTCTTCTTGATTTCTTCTTGTATTTTTATTCTCAACATTTAACTCCGTGCCTGGAAAATGATGAGTACTTAATAAATTCTGGTTGATGTTGGTCAGTATCCCAAAGAGAGCAAAGAAAAACTGTATGTATAAAACCACTTATAGCAGCTCTTTTCATGGTGGCAAAGAATTGGAAATTGAGAGCATGTCTGTCAACTGGGGAATGGTGGAACAAGTTGTGGTACACTGATTGTGATATAAGAAATGATGAGCAGGCAGATTTCAGAAAAGCCTGGAAAGATTTAAATGAACTAATGCAAAGTGAAGTGAGAAGAACCAGGAGAACACTGTACACAGTAGCAGCAATACTGTGCAATGATCAGTTGTGAATGACTTGGCTATTCTCAGCAATACAATGATCCAAGACAATTTTAAAGGACTCTTGATGAAAAATGCTATCCACTTCCTGAGGAAAAAATCTGATGGAGTATTAGTGAGGATCAAAGAATACTTCTTAAACTTCATTTTTCTTGGTTTCTCTTTTTGGTCTATGTTTCCTTTTGCAACATGGCTAATAGGGGTATATGTTTTGCAGGGTTGCACATGATTATCAAATGTTTGTCTTCTCAAGGGAGATAAGGGAAGGAGAGAAGGAAACTAATGACCTCAAATTTAAAAAAAAATGTTAAAAAAATTTTTACATGTAACTGATAAATATTTAATGAAATCTAATAAAAGCATTTGAGAAAGAATGTATATAGCAAAATAAATAAACATATGAATTCTAATTGACTTTTGAACAGGAGAGTGTCATAGGATCATAAAATTAGAAGCTACTTGGTGGCTCAGTGATAGATCTGCATTCCATTCCTGCCTCAGATACTTATTAGCTGTTTGATTCTGACCAAGCCACTTAACTTCTCTCTACCTCAGTTGCCTTATTTGTAAAAGAGCCTCAATGACCTCTAAGGTCCCTTCCAATTCTAATCTATAATCCTTTGATTGTGATCTTATTTTGCCATTAAGGAATCTGCAATCCAGAGGATTTAATAGGCTTGCTCAAAGTTAAAAATATAGTAAGAGTCAAAGTCAAGATTCATATACTCTGACTGCAATATTCTTGCACTAAACCATACTGTGGTCCAACCTGCCTTGGTAAGATCAATTCAGTAACTGTGGGAAATGGGGAGAGACCGAAAGCAGAATAAGTAGTTAGGAGGCTAATACCATTGCCCAGGGGAGGTATGATTAGTGTCTGAACTCAGGTTATTAACTCATGTGCATGGATAAAAAGGTGACAGATGCAAGAAATGCTACAGAAGTAGGCTACCTAAGACTTGGCAACTGAATAGACATAGCAGCTGAGAGAAAGGAAGGAAACAAGGATGACTCCAAGGTGATGAGCCCAACTGGCTGTCTGGGAGTATGTTAGGCCAACAGGGATTTTTGGAGAAGAGGTAGGTTTAAGAGGAGGGTGATGAATATAATCACTTCTATTTGGGGTATGTTGAGTTTGCAAGCCCTACAGGACATCCCAAGAAATACGTCTTGCTGGAAGGTGATAACTTGGGGCTGGAATTCAAAAGAGGAAGTAAGTATATTCTAATGTATAGAATAAGGAGTCATCCATGGAGTGATATGTGAACCCATCAGAGCTGATGAGATCACCCAACGAGAGTGTATAAAGAGAGGAAAAGAAGGGCTATGACTGAGTTTGCTCAAGGGACAGGAAATGAAAGAATGAGTCATCAAAGGAAACTCATAAGGAGTGGTCTGACAGGTAAGAAGGGAATTGTGCCCAAGAAGAGTCACAAAAGTGAAGGGAGGGGAGAGTATTCAGGAGGTCGTGAAATAGAATCCAGGCTATAGAATCCAGGCTAAGCAAAAGAGACGTCAAGGTCACTGAGGGAGGAGGAAATGGCATTGGTTGAGCAGTTAAGATATTTTTGATAACGATGGAGATGGCAGTTTCAGTAGAGTTATGGAGTCAGAAGCAAGAGGCTGAGAGGGGCTAAAAGGAGAGAAAGTAGAGGCATTAGGTGAGTGTGGAAAATTATTGGAATTTTGTTAGCAAAAGAATAAGAAATAGAGAATGGTAGTCTGTGGAGATGGTTGGGTCAAGTGAATGTATGCATGTGTGTGTGTGTGTGTGTGTGTGTGTGTGTGTGTGTGTGTTTCTTTAAAAGATAGGGTAGCATTGAATATGTCTGTAGCCTAGAGAAAAAAAGTAATAGGTATGGAGAGAATGGAAATGGGAGTTCTATCTATCCATCTATTAGTCATCTATCTAGATAGGAGTGTGAGTGTGCGTGAGTATGTGTGTGTGTGTGTGTGGTGTTGTGTGGGGGCTGGGGATTTACTGAAAAGAGAGAGAGCATGGGATTAAGAGCCAGGTGAAGGGTCATCTCTCTCAGAGACTGGAATAAAGAGAGAGGATCTCAGGTGTATTTTAGAGATGAAGAGGACAGCTGGACTTAGTTTTACTTGTCTCAATAAAGCAAGGAACTCAGTAGAAGCATGGGTCATCACCTACTGTGTGTAGAGGGGTGAGGGTAGAAGTCTTGGAGGCTTCAGGAGACGGGAATAGGTTTAGAACAGATGCTGGGTGGAGGCGGGGGGTGGGCCAGAGAATAGAGAGTCAGTCAAGGAAGACTGAAAGATTCCATCAGAGTAGCCAAGGGTCCAGCTGAAAATAGATAGGACAAATGTGGACCTGGCTGACACAGTTGAATTATGACTTCCTTCCATATCATAAGAGTTGAAGCAGGCAAGGACAACAGAGAAGGAAAGACATGGTGAAAGACTAGAAGGGCTTTAGGTGCAGAAGGACAAGGGAGCCTGGGAGACAAGGGGGAGGACCACATACTGATGAGTTGACTATCACTAGATCAAAACCATGATTGGAAAAAAGTCAGACCAGAGTCCAGGAAAAGGGGGAGAGACTGGAGAGTGACGTGAGAGGGGAATGAATCGGCTCAGGAGAAATGAAGCCAAGGGGGAGAAGGAAAGATGAGAGATTAGCGCTGGAGGCTGTAATTTCAGCACCAAGATCATGGGGGTGGGGGGTGGGGGGGAGAGACCACAATGTGAGATTTTAGAAGTGACCATCCCTGAGCGGTATTGAGGTGGATCGCAACTCTAGATTGTGGGAGTTGGGAAGACTGATAAAATTAGAAGTCCAGGGTTTTCAAAGAGACCAACAGTTTACCAAATCCCTCAAGAATGGGAATAGTAGTTTGGGTAGAAAAAAGGGCAATGAGCCATGTCCTGACTCCTAAAGGCCAGGAGATTAGTGGATCCTGGGAATATAAATATAGAAGGGAGTAAAGCACAGAGAAGAGATAGCTATGCAAAGCTGGCAAGTGAAATGGAAGTTCTGAAAACTAGAAAGAGAGCCAGAGACAGAAACAGAAGGAGAGGCAGAGAAAAAGAGAGAAGGGGGCAGGAGAGACAGAGACAGAAAGAGACAGAGACAGAAACAGTGAGGCAGAGAGAAAGGGAGAGAGAGAGGAGGAGGAGAAGAGAGGAGAGGAGAGGAGAGAGACAGACAGAGACAGAGTTGCCAGTTCTGCCTCTTATCAGTAGGCATTAGAGAAAAAGCAACCAGAACTGGATAAAGTAAGCAGGGACAGATTGTCTTTTGGAAAGACCCAGATTACCACAAAAACAAAAAGATGGAAAAACTCTGAATAGAAGTTAATATCAAATTCCCATATATAGCTCTGTGCTACACCCATCCCCACCCCCTTCTCTACTCCTCACCCCTAACTGCCTTTTTGAATAGAAATCTTTCTAAAATTTCTTACTTTCCTTCTTTCCTAAACCTCATTTAACCTTTTCTGAGGTTCTCATGAACATCGATTATTGTATTATGTTGTAGCGGAGCCAGGCCCTCAGGGCTTGCTGAGATGTCTGGGGTTATTTCTCTTACACTAAATGGCCCCAGATTACAGTATTTTTCCTACATTCTTTTGTCTCTTAATGCCAGACTGTCACCTGTCCTTTCTTTTCATTTGCTTGTGTATTACCAGACCCTCACTTCCCTTCTGAGGTGCTATTTCTAATCTTCTATGGGCTTAGAAACCTGATAACTAAGGTTATTGGAGTTATATATTTTAAATCTCTTGACAAATATTTTTTGAAACTGTGCCTTGAACTGAGAACAGGGATACAAAAATGAAATTGGTCCTTACCTCAAGTAGCTGGGCGGTGTGTGTGTGTGTGTGTGTGTGTGTGTGTGTGTGTGTGTTTCATTTCTTTATAGCTTTAGTATAGTACATGGCACATAGTAGGCACTTAATAAACGCTGGTTGATTTAACTTGACAGATTCAGCACCATTCACAGGTAAGGTGAAAACGGGTTACACACAAAATAAATACCAAGTGATTGGTGGGTTCAGGGTCCACCAACACCTAGGGGAATCAAGAAGGAACTCTTGAAGGAGATGGTGATCAGGCTAAGGCTTAGAGGGAGCTGGGGCTCTCAGGAGGCAGAGGAGAGGACAGAGATCATTCTACACATGTGCAGGAAGGTACAGAGATGGGAGATGGTAAGTGTTCAGGGAACTGCAAGTGGAGCAGCTTGGCCAAAGAGAAGGGTGTGTGAAAGGGAGTAGTGTGCAATCAGCCTGGAGAGATAGGCTGGCTAGAATAGTAAATAGAAGTCAATAGAGCTCTGAGTAAGAGCCCAGAGGGCTCTCCTCTGACTAAAGGGCAAGAATATGAATGCATAGGTGGTGCGACAGCTAATCAATTTCTTTCCTGGTTTTTAACCATACTCCAATAAAGAGGAAATGGGTTATGGGAGGTTCTATAAGTGTGCCCGCACTTCACACAGTGCCTGGCGCTTAGTAGGAATTTAATAGATGTTATTGATTATTTTCCATAAGCTTTGATTTTTCTCCTTTCTTGCTCTCAGCATAGAAATATTTTTCATTGGCAATTTGGAAGAGAAACTTTTCCCTGGTCTAAATAGTGATACGTTCTGAATGAATGACACATAAAGCCATGAAGTTTTGCTATTAAGAAGTGAGCCATAAACAAGTGTGAAGAGAAAACAAATCCTAACCCTCACCCTGACCAAATAGTAAGGAAAAAAATGCTGTGTGTAGTAATGGTTTCTAAAGAATAGACGATTTTAGCTTTTACTAAGCCAGAGCTTGGTAAATAACATTAGAACTGACTCACTTATAATGAATGACACAGAATGAAAAATAAACGCTTTTCAGGTCATTCTCATTGCCTAATAGGGACTGAGAAATAGACACTCACTGAAGGAGCCCCACCTGTGGCCCCAGATGAACCTTTCCCTATAAGGACGTTATTACTGGTTTCCTGGTCAAACAGAAGACATCTCAAAGACCAAAATAAAAACCCCCCAAAATCCTGTCTGAATGTGAAAGGAGGAGCTAGTGCCATTCCATACAGTTCACAGAATTTCCTCCATATCACTTCCTCCATAGGAACTCATTCTCTGGAGAAATGATTCACAACCTTTTCTAGCATTGTTCAGTTCATAGAGCACTGGACTTGGAATTAGGAAGACCTGAGTTCAGATCTGACCTCAGTAACTTACTGGCCATGTGAACCCTGGACAAATCACTTCATTTCTGTCTGCCTGAATTTCCTCATCTATAAAACAGGGATGATAATAGCACTTACCTTCCAAGGCTGTTGTACTTAGCACCTATCTAGCACTTAATAAAATACTTGGATTTTTCCTTCCTTTTTTTTAAGCATCAAAGATCCCTCATATTATAAAAAAGATATAATGCTAAAAAAAAAAGTCAGTATGAATTGAGGAATGCAGTTTCCTCATCTGTAAAATGGAGATAATACTAGCACCTACCTCCTGGAGTAGTAAGGATCAAATGAAATGATACATGTAAAGTGCTTTGCAAACCTTAATGTACTATAAAAAATGCTAGCTATCATTATTATCATTATTGTGTACATCAAGTCACTTAACCAGACTATCAATTACAGAATCTGAGAGTTGGAAAGGACCCCAGCAGCTGTCAAGTTCAACCCATACCCAAAGGAATTCCCACAACTACATATACAACCAGGGGCCATCTTGCTTCTGATGGAAGACTTCCATGAAAGGACCCTCTTCTCTGGGAATCTCATTCCACTAATGAACAACTCTCATTGTTAGGAAGGGTGTGTGTGTGTATGTGTGTGTGTGTGTGTGTGTGTGTGTGTGTGTGTTTCCTGACATCAAGCAATTCCATCCCTTTTTTTTTGGTCCTGCCCTTTGGCCCAAACAGAAGAAGTCATCGCTCTTCCACTTGACAGGCCTTCAAAGATGTAAAGACAGTTCTCAGGTCTCCCTTGAACCTTTTCTTTTCCAGACTAAATGAACATACCCAGTTCCTTCAGTTGATCCTCACTTGACATGGCCTGTTCACCATCTTGGTTGCCAGGAAGACGCAAGTCCAAATCCTTATCTCACTCACATAATCTATGAGTCCCTGGGAAAGTTACTTACTAGTACCCTAGACAACTTTGTAAGGCTAAATTCAATTCCATAATTCAGTTTAATTCAATAACCATTACTAAGCAGACACTGAGCTAATTACTGTGGTCACAAAAAGAGAAAAAAGACAGCTTCTAACTTCAAGACGCTTACAATTTAATGCAAACATATATGTATAAACAAGCTATGTACAGGAGAAATTAATGGAGGGAAAGCACTGAAATAAAGAGGGATGAGGGAAGGCTTCCTATAGGAGGAGAGATTTCAGTTGGGACTTCAAGGAAGCTAGAGAGGTCAGTAGTTGGAGAGAAGGAGGGAAAGCATTCTAGGCATAGGGGAAAGTCAGAGAAATACCCAGAGTCCAGAGATGGAGTGTCTTGTTTGTGAAACAGTCAAGAGATCATTCTTTTTTTCAGGTGTGTTCCTTCATTGCCAAAGAAGACCATGCCATCAGAGAAATGATGACATGACTTGCACTTGACTTTCTTTTTTTTGAGTGAGGGAAGGCTGTGCAGGTCACCAACCTCACTTCTCCTCCAGAGCCATCTGAATCCAGTGACCAGATATTCATCAGGATGATTGGGGATGACCCAGGATGAGGCAATTGGGGTTAAGTGACTTGCCCAAGATCACATAGCTACTGAGTGTCAAGTGTCTGAGGTGAGATTTGAACTCAGGTCCTCCTGACTCCTGCACTGGTGCTCTATCCACGGCACCACCTAGCTGTTCCCAAGAGGCCAGTATCCCTGGATGGAAGAGTATGTGTGGAGTAAGAAGGTTTAAGAAGACCGGAAAAGTAGGAGGTGGCCCAGTTACATATTGTCTCTTTACTTCCTATCATTCTAATCTTTTTACACTTTATGACCCTCCACACTGTCCTACTTGATGCTACTCTAACATGGGGTCCCATCTCCCACCTCTATACCTTTGTACTGGCTCTTCCCCATGCCTGAAATGCTCTGCCCCCTCACCTCTACTTCTCAGTTTCCTACTCTGCATCTATCTTTTAGGTACCTAACAATTTACATGTTACCTCCCTCATTAGAATATAAGCTCCTTGAGGGTAAGGACTGTTAACGGACTTTCTTTATATTCCTATTGTTTAGAGGTACCTTGCATAGAGTTTGGGGGCTTGAAATTAGGAAAACTGGTCTTCGTGAGTCCAAATTCACCCTCAGACACCTACTAGCTGTGTGATCCTGGGCAAGTCACTTCACCCTGTTTGCCTCAATTTCCTCATCTGTAAAATAAACTGGAGAAGAAAATGGCAAACCACTCCAGTATCTTTGCCAAGAATACCCCCAATGGGGTTGTGAAGATTCAAACACTACTGAGCCAACTCACCAATAAAAGGAATAGTAGAAGTTTAATAAATATTTATTGATGGACGGATTAAGCTAATCATTCATTCAGCCTCTTGGTGCTGCTTCAGGCAGCTCTATAAGTTCCATGTGAGTTGCTGATCAATTTCCATACTACGGACTCCCAACACTGATGTGATTACAATCCCAAAACAACACACACACACACACACACACACACACGCTCATGAGTACATATATACAAGACCTTTAGTTCACTAGAAAGTAGGTTTGTGTATTTATGATCCTGAGTCATGCTGCCTGTTTTAAATGTTTAATTCATACTTAATACTTGTCAACAAGAACAGGCACGTAAATAAACGCTCACAACACATGCCATAGACCTCCAACTTGAGGCAGTAAGGGTGTTCAAAAGCAGTAAACAAGCCTGGAAAAGTACTTTTGTTCTGTGTCTTCTTCCTGAGTTGCCAGAAATTCAACGTTCCTTGGGGCCTGTAACCTACATATTTTGTTGGAGATCAAAATGGAGATATTTGGTGGGCATATGGATGGAGGCTTTAAAAGAACTCCTTAGTGTCTCTCCCCAAACCTCATTCTTGCCTGCAGTCCACAGGTTGGGAATCATTCCTCTAGAGAATTTTAATAAGTTTCTTTTTTTGAAAAAGAACTTTCTTGTCCTAGGGAAAAAAATGTGCTTTCCTTCCCCAGTGGATCTAAATTATGCTTAACACTGTGCCTAGAACATAGTAGGAATTTAATAAATGCTTATTTCCTTCCCCTACTCCCAACCCTATTTCCCTAAAGATATCTCATATCCAATGAGCATGTTAGGCAAGAAGATGGCTGAAATAAGGAAATCCACGAAAAACTGAACTTTAAAGATAAATAGTGTTATTTCTATATGGCTTTCTCTTTCTTTCAAGTGTAAATAAAGTTGATACACCTGGGTTCAAATCCTCTCTATGACAAGTGACCTTGGGCTAAGCACTTGTCTCCTTAGGGCCTCAGTTTCCTTGTCTGTAAAATAAGAGAGCTGGACTAGATGAACTCTGAGGTCACTTCCAATTCTAAGTATATGACTGGATGGTTCTCAAACTCCTTCTCCACTCTGACCTATATAATCCTATGACAGAAATAGACTGTGGTCATACTTTCCTTATTTAATCAACCAGTAACTCTTTATGTGGCACCCTAGGTGGGGCAAGAAACAAAAGGGGAAAAAATGAAACAGTTCCTGCCTTCAATTGATTTACATTTCATCTATGGAATTATTCCTAAACTCTCTTGGCTGAAGGTTTTCCTGGAGCAAGGGTCAATGTTCATTTTTTTTTCCATTTATTCTTTTGAACTTAACAAATTCCAAATAATAATGAGCATTTCCAAATGCAAAGTAGAACAGAAAAAAAAAAGGTTATACATGAAATTGTGAGTCTACTATGAAAATCTTTTAAGTATATAATAAATTCATTGTGTAACTTTCAGGGATATCCTACTTGCTTGTGTTTCCCTCTTGCCTTTTTTCTGTTCTCTTTTGCTGGTTGTAAAAGTGATTTTATGGTCCTTTTTTCTTTATCTTTCTTTTTGGCCAACCTCAATATTATTCCTCCTCTGCCTCTCACCTCTCCAACCCCTAATGGAAATGAAAAATAAAACAACCCCCTTATAACAAATATGTATATTCAAGCAAAATGGTCTCTGTACCTTGAACCCTTAACTATCATAAGAATAAGGAGACTGAGTAAATTAATAAAATTGTCTCACCCCATTAAAGTGACAAGATGCTCAAGCAACCACCGGTTTTAGAGTAAGTGTGGAAAATCCTTCCAACTGGAGTGAATTGGAGAGCTGGTGCACAAGAATAGTTTTCCAAGACATGAAAGAAAGTTGGTCATTTATCTACAAATTATCAAGCTAGTTAAAATTTTAGGCAGCCCCAAAACTGGAGCAACTGTGACTTTCCCACTACCTCCCTGACTTTCCACCTAATCTCACTTGGAGAAAAAGGCAAACTCTCTCCTCTGTCTTTGTCTTAGGTCTCTTTCGCCTATCCTGCTTTGAGTTGGAAAAGGAACCTACAAGATGTGATGGGTCTGAAGAATGTGGGACGTCCCATCTGATAAGCACCCTAAGATTGTCTCCATGGGATGGCAGAAGCTGACAGCAATGCTTGCATCAGGAGTCATGCCCTGACTCCTCAGGGCTGCTACTCAGATTGTAAAAGGGAGCTGGACTCTTTCTCTGGGACCCAAAATTTGTCTGCAGATGCCACTGAAGTTATGTGGACTGCAGTTTTCTGTCAGAAGGCGATGGCGTGCTTCATCCTCGCCCCTCTGAAGTTGTGATGGGTTACTGCATTGATAAGACTTCTTTTTTTTTAAATTTTATCTTTCATTTTTAACACAGTTTATAACAGATAAAACAATTCAAACTTTTGGTCAGGTGATACTTCTTTTTAAAGCATTTACAATATGGACCACAAAAGAATTTTTTTAATCATTAACCAACTGAGACACAAATAATATTTATGTTGCTAACTTCACAAGCTCTTGACCTAATTGTCTCCACGGTATTACTAAGAATTAAAGGACCCTAACTTATTGTTGTTCATCTAAAGTCCTGTGCCTAATAGCTTAATTTTAGACAACCTCAGATGTTCCCCTACCAATAATCTATAATTTAATAGATCTGGTATTAAGCTTACAAACCTTTTGACTATAGGAAATTGCCACCAAGAGTAGGGACATTGCAGGGATACAATATCTCACCAACTTCATGTCAATTCCAGGCAGGATTAGATTGCCCACTTACATTCAGCCAGGCTTAAAGTCTGCCAGGTGTCAGTGGGGAAATTGAGTTAGGAGAATCCTACCTCAGCCCATGCTGAACAGCCGCTCTCCCACCCTTCCCATGAGATCGTCTTTTGCAGTTCATACCAGCATCTCACTGGCTTGCTGGCATCATGGATTAGAGGCTCAGACCACCTTTCTTGCTATCCATACCTGGAGTTAGACACTGATCAGAATTCTTATGTCTTTCAGAGTTGTTTGTCTCTTTGATATTGCTATTATGGAATAAATTGTTCTCTGGATCTCACTTCATAACTGTACAAGATTTCTCTTAAGATGCAATAATACTCCATTATATTATCACACCATAACTTGTTCAACCATTCCCCAATTGATGGACATCCTTTTGGTTTCCAGTTTTTTGCCACTACCAAAAAATGAAAAGAGCTGTTATTAACATTTATTGAATACACTTTCTCTTTTATTTACAAAATGAGTGAGCCACGTTTATTTTTCAAATTTGCTTATTTTATTTTGGAAACATTTAATGCTTCTCCTTTCTACTTCATCACCTTCCATTGAATGACCCTCCCAAAATTAATTAATAAAACCTTCATAATAAATATATATTGGCCAGGATGCCCAGAAATATCTCATTGTACATTTTAAATCCGTCAGCTCCCAGGCTGGAACTGAGTGGCATGATTCATCTTCATTTCTTTCCACTTGTGTTTTATCTTTGTATCAATCAAAGTTGTTTGGTTTCACAATGTTACTACACTGTATAGTCTCCTCTTTCAGCAGAAGTGGTTTATTTATTCCTAGGAAACGGTTCATTACATTCTTTCTTATGGTACAAAAATATCCCACTACCTTTATAGACCACAATCCATTTAACCATTTCTGTTATGGGAAATGTAAATTCCTGCCCTTGGTGAATTATCTCCATTTTATTCCATCCAAATTTTGTTTGTCCTTAATTGTTTATGTCTCCACTTTAGATTGTGAGCTCTTTGGGAACAAGGAAGGACCTGATTTCCAATGTTGCCTTAGACACTTACTAACTTTGTAACTCTGACTTCCCCCACTGTAAAATGAAGATTCTGCTATCTTATAGAATTCGAGTGAGGATCAAATGAGAAAGAGTACACAGTAGGTACTTAATAAATGCTTGTTGATGATAAATATTTTTGTCATATGAGTCTTTTTCCTCTTTCTTCACAGATTCTCTTCTTTAGACTAATTTGATTAGGTTTTGATTATCTCCAGGAAGAAGACCCAAAGGAGTTTGCCCCCTCTGGCTTGAGTTTCAAAGTCAGCAGATAAGCCAACTCTTTGCTAAGGAAGTGGGGGCAATAGAACTGTTCACCAGTGATTCATGTACCACTTTTCAAACTGTAACCAAAAAAAAAAAAAAAAAGATGAATCATCAAAGAAATCTCCCAGATTCTGAGTCTTCTTCCTGGGATTCAACAAGAATAGATTCTAAAGTCTCTCTGTTGCTCATTAACATACTTACTCATTCATTTAAAATAACCTCTTAGTGCTATCATAATAAGGATGGGTTTTGTTGTGTATGGGTTATTTTTTTCTTCCAAAATCTTGTTCTTGGAAATCTTTGTTTAAAAGCCAGATGGGGCTCCAATTCATTGCGAGATGAATCATCCCCAAAATTTGATGTTCACTGAAGTTGAACCAATTGTGTTAAAACTCTGTGCCTGGAGAAATAGGAATATAAACAGGGAGGTTTCAGTACGAGACAAATGTACAGTTCAAATCCCCTCTTTTACCAGAAACGTGTGTGTGCGCGCGCGCTACTGGGTCCTACTCCAGAAAATAATGAGTCACCAACTTGAAAAGAGACCATCTGGTTTGAGTAGTAATTTGATCCAGAAAGCACTGACCCTGACTTTCAACCCTATAGATATTGAAGAGAAAACAACACTCTAAAGAAGACAGCTACCATTGGTGGTTTGTTGTTTGAAACTGCCTTGGGTGGTTTGGAAAACATGGAATAGAATTTTCTCCAGGTCAAGGACACCATAATATTGTTTTGTTTCAGGCCATAAAACAGATGGGAGGCTCAACCTTACTTCTAAGAAATGAGAAGCAGAAATCTGTAGAAGATTCAGTCATCGACTTCATTCCTGACTGCACTCCCTCTCTACTTCTCAACAACAGCCATGTTCTTTGTAGAGACCCTTCCCACCCTCTTTCTAGATCCCATTCATCTATTGTCTTCCTCTCAATGGAACACAAATTCTTTTCATTGTAAGCCAGCATTTACCACTGTATGTGGTACATAAAGTATTTATTAAGCCTTTAATATCTCTCTATCCATCTGTCCATCTTTCTATCTGTTTGTCTGTCTCTGTCTATCCATGTGTCTGTCTGTCTATCCATTTATTCTTCAGTCATTAATGATATATGCCTTTGGTCAGGCAAGATTGCTAGTGGGACAGAAGTCAATTTTATTTTATTTTTATCGGACTTGTGATTTTCACGGTTGTGTAGGTGTTTTGTATGCATCTCTAACTTAGAGAGCAGAAGAGTTTCTTAGATAAGTCCCCAGAAACGGGTGACCTATACCACTGCCCTTTACATAGCCATTGTGGTTAGCTTGGATTCAACTTTAGGAAAGCCCAATTTCTCAATGAGAGAATTAGGCTCCCCATTCTTATGCTCATCGACTCATCACTTCCACCCCAGCTACTCTGTGGACAATCCTATTCTTGGCTCTAATCTTGAGTTTCCCTAAAAAGGGGGAAAGTGAAAGATGCACAATATGAAACAGGTATAGGACAGGCTATTTATTCCTCCTACAAGGCAACTAATGATAAACATAAGAGAAACACAGTATACATTAACAGAATAAATTAAACAAGATTCAATATCTTAGTAGCAGTAGTAGTAGTAATAGTAGTAGTAGTAGTAGTAATAGTAGTAGTAGTAGTAATAGTAGTAGTAGTAGTAGTAGTAGTAGTAGTATCAACTGGGAGGTTAATTAATATTGAAGCCTCTTTGGGACATAAAATAGTTTTTGCAGCACGGCTAATTATTCATCTCTATTGGCATTGCACCATCCAATAGCCCAGTATGCTCTTTTTCTGGTGACCTCTCTCCAACTGTCTGACCCTTTTGACTGCTTAGAGTAATCTCTTCCCTAGTGCTGTGGCACCAGTCTTCATCACTACTGACCTTCTGATGCTTCCAAAAGTCAACAAAAAAGGAGGGAACACACCACAGAAGCAAAGGAAATCAGAGGCCAGGTACAGACCTAACCAGATGAATGAATTCATGTTTGGTGGAGAAGGACCATCATATGTTGCCACCTAGAGGACTTTGTCCAAGATAGATCATTATCTAGGAACTTCCATTTCTACCAGGTGTGGCAGCTCTTATCATCAGCTCTTCCCATTCAACAACCAATTAGAAGAAACTAAGTGCATGATTCAGACGTAGTCAGAAGAGGGTTTTAAAAGTTCCTGGGGTTGTGTGTAGAAGGAAGGTCTGATCACATATCTATAAATATGTTTTGTAATGTGCATTTATATATACAGGTTGTTCCTTATACCTCATTGCTGACAACTGCTCAGCAATTTATAATCTTGAAGATCTCCTTGGGACACTGAGATGTTAAGAGATTTACCCAGGGTCACATAGTCAGTATATGTCAAAGGCAGGACTTGAACTCAGGTCCATCTGATTCTCCATCCACTATTTGATTTTACATCCGCAGAATCATGAGTTTTGAGAGCTGTTTGTTGTTATTTAGTCATGTCCAACTCCTTGTGAAGGATCTGTACTTCATTCTAGATACAATATGGAACCAGTGAAAACTGGGCTGGGGAAGGAGGAGGTTGATATTACCATTACACTGTTTGATATTTGTGTGGATGGATCAAAGAAAATAGAAACCAGTTAGGAGGCCATTGTAACGTAGAAAACTTATCTAGACCCTGTCAATATTAAGGATATTATAATCTCTCCTAAGAACAGCTTGACTTTTTACACCTTCTGCTGACCAGTCCCTGTATCAGGCTGGAGAATGGAAGAGATCCATGAAAGAACTTGTTTTATGATCCAAAGCCCAGAAAAACTCCAAATCTGCCTTCAGGGTGTTAGTAGGAAATACCAATTTACTTAAACTTAAGGGTAAATCAATCTGAAGCTTCCCTTAAAGTTTAATTGGAAGAATTATTTCAATGACCTGCTATATAATGCGTAAGAATATTTGCAAACCATAAATTCTTTGGAAGAAAAACCAAATCAATAGAATATGATACCTTGAGGAGTCTATATTCCCGTGCTAAATTGGTGAGGCATATCCAGAAGCAATGATAACTAACTTTTTTTTTTTTCACTTTACAAAATTTGCCTGGGGCAGGAACAGAGATTACACAAGCCCTGGGTTCGGGAGTTTGGAGGAGGAGGTTAGGGAGGGGACCTTTTCCTCCAGTGCAGGTACCAAGGGGTAGAGAAAGAAGGACTGTCTAGCCATTTCTGTTTTAAGAAGACTAATGCTCTTAGCTAACTAGGTGCTTAGGCTCTGTTGTTTCTCTACTGCAAAAAGGACTCCAATGCTGTTAGCACCCTCTAAATGTCAGCCCCTTGGGACCAGTAGTAAGCACCACCCTAGTTATAACTCTGGACATATACGTGTCCTGCAAGGGAAGGAAGCTGAGCTATAAGGTCTTCGGTTGCATCTAGCTATGTCATTGTCCTTTTCAATAAACTTCAGTTTATTGGCCCCAAATTCCACTTGCCATCCCATTGGCCTAGCGTACCTTCTGCCCCAAGCTTTCCATCACACCCCAGCTGCTAATGCCCCTTCTCCCAAACTGCTTGATATCTATTTTTCCTTATCTTCCACATGTCCTTAGCACATACTTAGATGTGAATTTATTGTTTCTTCTATTAGAATGGCAACTCCTAGTGACTAGATAGTCTCCTTCATGGTATCTTGGGGGAGGATAGAGTATTGAGTCTGGAATCAGGAAGATCTGAGTTCAAATCCACCCTCAGACATTTCCCAGCTGTATGACCCTGGACAAATCACTTTACATCTTTTTGCCTCAATTTTCAGAATCAGAATAATAATGGCACCTACCTCCAACATTGGGTTGTGGTGAGAATCAAATGAGACGACGTCGTCTGACGTATAACAGATGCTTGATCAATGCTTGTTTCCTATTTTCAGGGTGTGGCACATAGTAGCACTTAATAAATAAATGTATGTTTATTGACTGGTTATAAATTCTGGTGTGAAGTCCTCTAGCGTACAGGGTTTATATCTTTTTCTTTCTTAGTTTATCCATACACAGGGGGCCTTCTGTTAACATCTGCCATTAGGATGACTGAAGATTGGCAGATATCCCATTGTTGCCCTCTTAACGTCAACCCACTTTCTTGTGAAAAATATTACTCACCTTGCCCAAAGAACAGGGAGCCAGCTCTGAAAGGACCTCCGAACTGGTACTCTCAGTCATTCCTGCAATGCTAAAATAGGCTGCTACTACTATCTCCACTAGTTTGGCCTTTCTCTGATAGGAATTCTGATTCTCCTTAAGACTAAGAAAGCAAAAATTTTAACCACTTTTTTTTTTTTAATCTAGGGTTAAAGTTCAGTGTCTCAACCATACTACCTCCAGACACTTTGCCCTTTTCCTTACCTGGGCTGCTGATGTGGAGGTAATCTCTAATGTCTCCCTTAGAAATACATTCACAAATGTCAATTAATACTACTTTGAGTCTGTGGGTTTGGGGAGGTAGAGGGATGCTGGGATTCTGAGACCTGTGCTTTTGTGTGGTTCTTAAAAGACCTTTCAATTCAGTCTTAGTCTAGGCTGCCCTTGGCCAATGCCTGGAAAGTGAAGGGGATGAGCTGTCTCTTTATTGATTTTTTTTTTTTATAGGGCAACTCTGAGGGTGGAGTTAATGAGGGTAGAGGTGAGTCACCAAGTCCACCAAGGTGGATATAATTGCAAGCTATCTGTAAATAAGCACGTATATGGGTGACCTTTATCCACCACCACACAGATGTCCACTGCCATGCTGACACACACATATACCAAAGTAGAGTGGGACATGACAAGAAGCAGACATCTGACTAAATCCTGGAATATTAGATGTTCCTGAGGAGCATGGGCATTGGCAAATTGTTCTGTCATGGACATTGGTCCGCCATTTTGAATCAACCTCTAAGCTGAGCGCTTGATGCCAGACCTCTCAGTTTCCAGATTGAGAGGTAGGCTTGTTAATGAATGACCAGGTCACAGATAAGGGCTGCCCAGTCCACCCTTCGGACCTTCCCTCTTCCTATCAATGGTACTGTCATTCCTCCAGTCATCAAGGTTCAAAATCTTGGGTCATGTTGGACTCACCAGCTATCACTTTCCCTTCCCCTGAGATTCAATCAACTCTCTTACCTTAATCAGAAATCTGGGAATTGGACTTTCTCTACCTCACACCCAAATCACAAAAGGGACCTTAGGGGCTTTTAGAGATGGGGAAACTGAGACCCAGTGTCACAGAGATAGTGGCAGAGGTAGCATTTGAACCCAAATTCTCTGACTTCAATCCAGTGTTCTTTCCACTGTGCCATGCTTCCTTCGTAGTTCATTCTAATCCAACAAGCATTTGCTAAGTGTTTGCTGAATGCCAAGGACCGTATTAACTGTACTACATGCTGAGGATTCAGAGATAAGATGAAAACAGTCCCTCTCATCATGGAGTTTGACCGAAATTGGCCTCAGTTCGGCCACAAAAGGACTTGGGTTCAGATCTCACCACCCTCATACCTTCCCTAGCACTTAATTCCTGTGTGACCCGGGCAAATCATTTTAGGTCCCTGGGCCTTAGTTTTTTCTCATCTGTAAAGTAAGAGTATGTGTATGTGTGTGCGTGAGAGAGGGGTGGATTCATTGGCCCCCCAGGTGTCTTCTAGTTGTACTTCTATCATCCTGAACATCAGGTTTTTTGTTTTTGTTTTGTTTTCATCTTTAAAAATGAGGGTGAGAATGTGGTTCCTGCTGTTACCTCTAATTCTTCTTTACAACAGTACTGATGTGAATATATATTTAATATGAATGTATAAGTAGAGTCTATACCAGATTGCACACCATCTTGGGGAGAGAGAGGGGAGAGAAGGAGAGAAAATTTAAAACTCAAAATCTGATGGAAATGAATGTTGAAAACTAAAAAACTAAAAATTAATTATATAAAAAAGAGAGAGATTATTATATAAAGTTATATAAAAAAGAGAGCTTGATGATTATTCAATAAATGAATGATTAAATCCTTTAAATAAAATGAGACTGAGGAGAGGAAGGAACAGTTAGGTGGCCCTCTCTCTCATTTTAGCATTATCCAACTCAGAATTCCAACTCTGTGATTCCTGTTGGGACATGACAAAGAGGAGATTTTTGCTTCAGACAATAGTTGAGCTACATGACCTCTAAGGTCCATAACAATTCTAGGGTTCTTTATGATACCCCTGCAGAATTTTTAAACACCTAGACCCGAATTTCCTGTTGTATACGCCTTCCATTTTGTAGACGCCTTCCATTCCCCCCTGACCTAACTTGTATATTTCTTTAAGAAAGCCATAGCAACCATCCCTTTCGACCACCCCTTTATGCAGCTGAAGTCACATATCCTTTCCCTCGCTACTCATTTCTTCTCCAAGACCACAGCTGTATCCTCCCAAACACCCACAGTCTTCCCACCCATGGCCACTTGAGGTTTTGATGTTCTACATTCCGAGTAAAAATTGACGATAAAACCAATGCCATAACTTTATTTCCTTTTTATTTGAACTTTTAAATTGAACAAAAATCTATTTTTTCTTCCTCCTATCTCTTCCCACTCCTTGAAAATGAAAATTCAGGACCTTGTAACAAATATGCATCAAACCAAACAAATCCCCTCATTGGCCGTGTTCAAAACTATACATCTTATTCTGCACTCCAAGTTCATCAACTCTTTGTCAGAAGGTGGATAGCATGTTTCATCATTGGTTCTTTGAAACTGAGGTTGATCATTGCATTGATGAGAGTTCTTCAGTCTTTCAAAATTGCTTGTCGTTTCCGTGTTGTTATTGTAGAAATTGTTCTCCCGTTTCTGCCCACTTTATTTTGTATCATTTCATACAAGTCTTTCCAGGTTTCTCTGAAACCAGCCCCTTCATCATTCTGTACAGTCAACCAATCAATAAACATTTATTAATCACCTACTGTGTGCCTGGCACTGTCTTAAGCACAAAAATATTCCATTATATTGACTTCATCTATACCCCCACTGATGGACATCCCCTTAGTTTCTAATTCTGTGCTACCATAAGAAGAGTTGCTATTAAATATTTTTGTACATATGCATCTTTTCCCTCTTTCTTTGATCTCCCTGGACTGTTAGCACTAGATTAAAAGTATGTAGAGCTTAGTAATTTGGGGAGCATAGTTCCAAATTGTTTTCCAGAATGACTGTACCAAGTTACAGCTCTACCCTCTCCAACATTTTCCTTTGCCAATATGATGGGTGTGAGGTAAATGACAAGGGTTGACTTAATTTGCATTTTTCTAATGATTAGTGATTTGGATTTTTCCATGTAGCTATTGACTACTTAGATTTCTTCCTTAGAAAACTGCCTGTTCCTAACCTTTGACCATTTTATCAGTTGAAGAATGGTTCTTATTCTTGTAACATAATCATTTCAAAGAAGTTCAGGATACTCAGTAGAAATGAAGTTTTTAACTGATGTGATAACTCCATGGGGCTGCTAGTATCATTCTCTTCAACCAGGCTTTGGAAGACTAAAGTTATTACCATGTTACCTGCAAAGTCAGCCCCAAAACCAAAGTGCTCTTATTTCCAACAGGTGAAAATGGAATTTATGGGATCTTGGTTTCAGAGACATAAGGGATCTCAAGGGTCATCCAGGTCAAACCCCAACTCTTACAGATGAGAAAAAGAGGCCCAGGGATATCTCAAAACTTATAATAGAAAGAATTAGACTTGGAATCTGAAGCATAAGAGTTCAAATACCAGCTTTCCTTCTCTGTAAAATAGAGGTGAGTGGATTAAATGTCTTCTAAAGCTCCTTCCAGCCCTAAGTCTATAATTCTATCAGCTTTGTCTCAATTAGCTAGGTAATTTTGGTTTTTTGATCTAGCCATGTCAGGATTCAGCTATAAATTCTACCTGTTATGAATAAGCTTTTCCTTGTATCAAAGAATTTCCATTTATTAGGTGTGTGACCCTGGGCAAGTGACTTCACTGTCTGCTTCAGTTTCCTCCTCTGTAAAATGAGGATAACAATAGCATACACTCTTTCATTCAGTGACACTGCTTTCCTGGCTGTTTCACCAACAAGACACCCCATCTCTCCCTATCCCTGGAATTTTCTTCTTTCTCATCTCTTCCTACAAAGCTTGTACAAAGACAGAGGGGCAGTCTAAGGAATATTGTGCACAGGGAACAGTTAGCAGGATGATTGGGCTGGAATGAAGCGTGGGAGGGGGTGCACCACGTGGTAATAAGCCTGGATAGACAGGCCAACTCTCTTCAACTGTGGCTTTAGTTATTGTTATTCAAAAGTGGCAGAGAGGGCATCCAACTCCCTTCCTGCCAACTGAGTCATAGAAGTACAGATTTAGAGCTGGGAAGGAACTTCGAGATCACGTCTAGTCCAGTCTTCTTATTTCACAGAAGAGGACACAGAGGCTCAGGAGATTAAATGCCTTGCCCACATCACACAGTCTGGGAGATTTGAATCCAAGTCTTCCTGATTCCTGAGTCGAGGACTCTCTCTTTTGTCCAGCTGAGTCATATGGCTATATTCTTAAACTCTAGGCTCCATATTTTAATCAACCAATAAATATTTATGGAACACCTACTATGTGCCGAGGAATGAGAGATCTTGGGCTTGGGGTAACCAATATTCCCCTTTAGCCCAGAAAATAAGTGAGTTTCAGGTGGCCGGATATAATAGGAACAATGACACACCTCCCAGGATGCTCTTGCCCAACTTGTACATGGGAAGCCAGGGTGAATGTACACTTTGTTGCATGGTACTGCTGCCCACTGCAGAGATAAATGCTGCGATCAACCATGATCAATCATTCCTGAACCACCCTCCCAACAGAACAGCTGTTTGAGTGCTGGCCAGGATCTGAATTCATTTTCAGCTCAAGACACTCATTTCCGGGGAGTGCTTCCAAGAAATCTGGTGCTTGGAGGGGGATGAGGGAAGATGTTTTTGAAAGACGAAGACAAGCTACATGATGTGGCTCCTCTGAGAGAGAGACGCCAAGCTGCTAAAGTAATTTTGCTGTTTAGTAAGCCACAACGGCAGTTCAGGAGATATTTTAAGATTTACTGTACTCTAATTCACTCAAAGTGAGGTTCTACAGGCTAATAACATGTTTCTTTCAAGTGTTTTTTAGGAGAAAAGTAGCTTCTATTTCAGTTGTGCCTTTCAAGAGGGATTTTTTTTTAACATTTAACATTTCAAAATTTTATTCGTTAAGTCAAGAAAATGGGATCAAGAAGGAAAATGCCCACTCAAAATTCAAAACACTGCCCTTTGCCTCAGTTTACTCATAGATGAAAAAGAAATAACAGAGACCCTTTGCAAAGGCTAATTAATCCAACCCTCTTATTTTCCAAGTGAAGAAAAGGAGGTTCTGAGGAGGTAGATGATCTGCCCAGCATCACACAGGTAGCAAGTGTTAGAGGCAGGATGTGTTGACTGTGTAGTGTGCCCCTAACATGGAGGCTGGGTTAACATGGGGATGGAGGAAAGTAGAATTATGCTTCCACCAACATCTAGGCAGAAGCTGCCATGAGTCTGGGTTCTGAAGCAAATATTCCCTGTCACCTAGCTAGAAATGGCCTTGGTCTCAAGGTTTTGGTGTTGTTCTCTCCTGTTACCTTTCCTATTCACCCCCTCATTACCAAAACACCCCACACTTAAGTGACCCAACACCTATGACAAGTGACCATCCTGTCAGCGGCGCCAGTCTTCATTGCAGGGTCCTTCTTCAGAGAGAATTTTTTTTTAAAAGAACGAATGAGAAAAATGACCCTGATTTTTCTCCCCAGAAAATTCCAGAGTAATACAGACAATACTATAAACACACATTATACCTTCTATTTTAATGGGAATCACAATAATTAATTCTTACCATGCAAAATCAGATTTGTTTTATTTTTTAGCTTAGGAGGCAGAGGGGTACAGTGGAAAGCTCCCTCGTTCTATAGAAGGAGGAACTGGGTTCAGATCCTACCTCTGTCTAGTCTTGAGGCAGTCATGGAACCTGCCTCTCTTTCATGGTCTGTAAAATGAGTGGTTTGGACAAGGTAGCCTCCGAGATCAATGATGACTAAGCTCCTTGTACCTGGGCTTGGTGAGCACTTAATAAATGCCTGTTGATTGACTTGTAAAAATGAGAGTATTGGACTAAATGATCTCTGAGGTCCCTTCTAGCATCAGAGATACGATCCATGGACAAATCACTTTCTCTGGGCCTTAGTTTACCTATCCACACAATGGCAGTCAGTTGTATTCGTGCTGACAGGGTCATTGTGAGGGAAATACTTTGTCAAGTGATATATGTGTGTGTATGTATATATACTATATATACATACATAATATATCATAAGTTATAAAGGACATATCACATACAATATATAATATACACTATATATTATATATGTGTGTATATATATACATACATACATATATATATATACATATATATATATATTTGTTCAGTCATTTTCAGTCATGCCTGACTTTTTGTGACCCTATTTGGGGTTTTCTTGGCAAAGATACTGGAGATACTTCTTCAGCTTATTTTATAGATGAGGAAACTGAGGCAAACAAGGTGAAGTGACTTGCCCAGGTCACATAGTTAGTAAGGTTCTGAGATCAGATTTGAACTCAGGAAGATGACTCTTCCTGACTTCAGCCTGTGCCACTTATTTATCCGTGGGTGAGAGTGTGTGTGTGTGTGTGTGTGTGTATATGTATTATATGTACACTGCATATTTTATATATAATAAAGTATATAGACATTGTGTGAATATATATTATATGTTGTATATTTGTGTGTATAATATGCAGTGTATATAATTATGCATAAACATAATGCATAGTACATTATATAATATATAGTATGTTACATACTATATATCAAATATATATATTTGCATAAATATTAGAGACTAGAGACTCATGCCACATTTCTAATTCCAGTCCTGTGCCTAGGAGTGAAGATATCTGTTATCAGACTGTTGATTAGAAAAGGGAGGAGGAGATAGAGTTAGCCAGGCCAGGGTTGGTATAAGTTGGTACAGTTCCCTTATTTAATTCTACCTAATTGCTAAATAAACTGATTTAATGAGTCAGTCTCTCCAATAAAGTGATGTAACATGTCATAAATCTGAACTGGTAACCTTTGGTTTTCCACTGGAATGCACATACTGTAACCACCCCCTCCCCCCCATATTGACCATGGAACTTGGGAAGCCATGGAGAATAATGAAATACACACATGTTCCTGGGAGACTGGGAATCAGGGAATGATGAAGGGAATAAGTTCCTCCTGGTCTCAAGATTCACAGATCAGGAAATGTCCTATGAGATAATTCAGAAAGCTTATGGTTCCCTGTATAGAACAGGAAACACCAAGGCCCCACTCTGCCCTAGAAGGATAGACACTCAGGGTAAACTCCACAGCCCAGGCCTCCTGGGAACTGAAGACAGACTCCAACTCAGAAGCTGGAGAATCCATCTGCTTTTCTACTTAAATGGGCCCTGAATGTTTGAGGGAATTGGGATTTATGGAAAAACTTCAATTTGTAACAAAGTCAGTCTCTAATGTCAATAAGGGTACTGGATGTTGAGCCAGGAACATTGGCATTGAATCTCAGAGCTGGTAGGGACCTCAGTGACCATATAGTTCAACCTGTATCTGAAAAAAAAATCCTTCTTCAACAAATCCAACAAGTGAACCTCCAGTTTTTACTAGAATGCCTTCAGTTAAGGGGAGAACCTATTACCTCCCAGGGATTCCTATTCTCCTATTACTGGGCTCTACATAGTTTTTTCCCCCACATTCATCATATATAGTTTACATAGTAGGTGGTAGGTTGTATAGTACATTCTCTGTTGAATATAGTTCTTTCTGCAATAAAGCCCAGTCTCATAAAGTTCCTGAATGGCCCAGGCTAGAATGAAAACAGAGAGTCCTTGGATAGGAAATTAATTTTGTTGGACACACATAATCCTGGTGATTCTCCTTGTAAACAGAAATGATGGCAATTGCCCCAAACCTTTTTTCAAAAATGGCCCATCTCTACCAATGACCCTGTTAACGTATCTTGCTTTCATGAATGTAATAGAAATGAATGGAAATGAAAGATGAACTCAGTAAACCATAAGCTCCTTCAGGGCAGACTGGTTGGTTTTTGTATACTGTCTTTGATCACCTGGCACATAGTAGGCACTTGATAAATGTTTACCCTAGCAAGTTACAAACCCTGACTAAAACTAATCTCTTCTTCCTGGGGCGGGGGTAGGAACAGGAATGAGAGCCAGAGACGACATGAACTATTGGGTGACAGCTTAAAGCCACCTCCACAACATTCTCTCCACTCAAAAGAGTTGCCAAGGGTTGTCCTGAAAATGAATCCAGCTGCATGGATTTGGGAATGGTCCTCCTACCAACACAGCATTATTCATTTATGATTTGCATGACTTGCTTCTACAACACATTCTTTCTGATATTTTGGGACTAAAGAACTATGATTGATTCAAGAATAATCTTTAAGTACCTACTTTATGCTAGGTGCAAGGGATACAAAGGGCTACAAACAGAAAAGACCCTTCCCCCCAAGAACTATGTGCTATTGGGGTGAAATGATATGTTTACTGATAAGTAAATACCAAATTCATATACAAGGTAAATGTAAGCTAGGGCAGGTAGGGAGAACACTAACAATGGTGTAGGAGGGAATCACTTGAGATGAATCTTCAAGGGAGGTGGTTCAAGGGATTGAAGATGGCTAAGTGGTACAGTGGATAGAGCTCAGGGTCTGGAATCAGAAAGATTCATCTTCCTGAATTCAAATCTGGCTGAGATACTTAGCTATGTGATCCTGGGCATGTCACTTCATCCTGTATGCCTCAGTTTCCTTTTATGTAAAATGAGCTGGAGAAGGAAATGATAAACCACTTCAGTGTCTTTGCCAAGAAATAGGGTCACAGAGAGGCAGACACAACTGAAAAATACTGAGAAACAACAAAGCAATTCAGATATGGAGAACAGAACGTAAGGGCACCAATGTGGGAGATGGGAATGTCGTATAAATGAAATTATAAGTAGACCATTTGGGTTGTAACATAGAACAGATGAGGGAAAGTAATATGAAATAAGACTAGAAGATTGGTTGAAGGCACAGATTGTGAAGGACTTTAGATGCCAAACAAAAGTATTTTATCTTAAAGAAAATAGTGAGCCGCTGAGTTAATTTCTTGAGTTAATTACTTCTGGGACAGACCTATGATCATGCAGCTTAAACAGATGTACAGCTCTCATAAAAAAAAATAAATACTCATTCAGAAACTTTGACATGAATTTGGTGTATCTCTTTAATCCTTACTCAAAAGCCCCGTACTTTCTGGGGTCCTCCCATGGGAGGCAATGTGGTATAGTGAAGAGAAAGCTCTATTTGGAGTTAAAAGATCTCAGATACAAATCAGGGCTCTAGGTTATTATCTGGGTCACCTTGGGTAAGTCTCTTTCTCTGTAGTGGCCTCAGTTTCCTCCTCTGTAAAAATGAGAGTTGGAATACTCTTCTGGGAACCCTCCCAGCCCTAGTTCTATGATTCAGATTCTTCAAGGTCAGCCTGCCTCTTAGGCTCTTCCAGCTCTAAATCTTTGCATCTCTGATCCCACATTCCTTTGTCCTCTTTGTATTCAATTAATTCATTGACAAATGCTAGGCAAGCTAGTCTGGGAGCATTGGTGCCCTAGCTGCTGAGCTGGGCTGCCTGATCAGACTGCCTGATCAACATGGAATGCAAATTACAATGGAAATTAACATGCCATCTGCAATACCGTGTAGGCAAAGGACTCCCACCTAGACTCCAGGAAAGCTAATTAGCCTGCTCTCCTGAGCCATGCAGGGAGCCTGGCTGCAGACCTCCTCCTCATCCTTCCAGGACCACCTTGCCAAGTCACAGGGACCGTCAGGGAAAAGGGCTAACCCGAATGCAACCATGATGCCTTCTTGGATGCTCCAGTGAAAAAAACACAACCGAACAAACCAACTCTTCTGCCTCTGTTTCCCCTCTGAAATAATGTAAATTTCCTTTGTGAAGTGCCATGAGAAACATATGTTGCCTGTACATGTGCACACATACTCACACACACACTCACAGACACATGGATTTGGAAATAAATATAGACAGATTTGTGTGTACATTACAGAGACAAATAGATTGACCTTGGAAATGAACATCTGCCCACATTCCTAAAAGTGATTCAGATGGTGGTAGCTATGTCTCCTGCCTGCCCCTTTTTCCCCATCCCTAGCGTCCTGCTACAACTCTGATGCTATCTTGCCTTGGACTCCAGTGCTCAGGAAACAGTAGTATGGAATCACTGAAACTCAGATCTAGAAGGGACCTAGGCAGTCATTTAGGCCAACCCTGGTGGGAAAAGATTCCCTCTTCACACTCAGCTCAGCAAGTGGTCATTTAGGTGGCACCATGGATAGAGGGCTGGTCCTTAAGTTAAAAGGACCTGAATTCAAAGCTGGCCTCAGACACTTAATAGCGTTACTCTGGGCAAGTCACTTCACCCTGTTAGCCTCAGTTTCCTCATGTGCAAAATGAGGTGCAGAGAGAAATGGCAAACCACTCCAGTATCTCTGCCAGGAATACCCCAAATAGGGTCACAGAGAGTTGGATACAATTGAAACAATAGCCCTTACTTGAAGGTCTCTGGTGAGCATGGGAATGGGGACTGGCAGAGAGGATGGAGGGTGGGGAGGAAATGACCTGCCTGCCCCTTCTCTAGATTTGTAGCTCAATCATGTCTGACTCTTTATGATCCTATTTGGGGTTTTCTTGGCAAAGATTTTGGAGTGGTTTGCCATTTCCTTCTCCAGCTCATTTTTACAGGTGAGGAAACTAAGGCAACAGGGTGAAGTGACTTGCCCAGGGTCAGGCAGCTAGTAAGTGTCTAGTCAGGCAGCTAGTAAGAGCCCAGATTTGAACTCAAGAAAGAGGAATCTGACTCTAGGCCCAACCCTCTGTCTACTCCACTGCCTCCTCAGTCATAACTCATTACGGTTGTAATTATTTTTTGCCTTCTTTGCTTTCCTTTTCTTGTCTTCCTTTTTACAGACTACCCTTAGAGAGAGAAATCTTTTCCTTCCAAATCAGACAATGGGCTGGTAGGAATAAGAGCTAAGATGGACATCTATCAATATGTTAATTTTTGATTAAATAGATAAGCACCTTGCTATGCACTTGGGCTACAGGTAGCTAGGTGGAACAAGCAACAGAGAGTTCTAGAATTAGAATCAGGAAGACTTCAATTCAAGTCTGGCCTCAGGGTCATTATTAGTTATCCTGAGCAAGTTACTATGCTAGCCTCAGTTTTCCCATCTGTAAAAGGGAGATAATAATAGTACTTATCTCCCAGGGCTGTTGTGAAGCTCAAATGAGATATTTGTAAAGCATTTTGCAAACAATAAAAGGGTTATATAAAAGCTAGTGACTATTATTATTTTGTTATTATATTACCCACTGTGTAATACACACATCCCAGCACCCCAGAAAAATCTCCAAGACTACAAACTGCAGAGAAGGTTCTGATATCCCTTGTCAGAGGAAGCTACTCACTGGAAGTGCCTTACAACAAAGAGATCATAGGTCTGTTTGTTCATTTTTAATCTTTTATGAAAGTATTTTATTTTTTTCCAATTATGTGTTGACAATTTTAACATTTATTTTTACAAGATTTTGATTTCCAAATTTTTCTCCCTCCCTCTTTCCTCTTCCGTCTTCCAAAAATAGTAAGCAATTTGACATAGGTTATATATGTGAAATCATAATATTAGTCACAGTTGTGAAAGAAGAAATATAACAAAGGGGGAAAAACAGCAAAAACAGCATGTTTTGATACGCATTCAGAGTTCACTAGGTTTTTCTCTGAAAGTGCATAGCATTTTCCATCATGAGTCCTTTGTAATCATCTTAGATCATTGTATTTCTGAGAAGAGCTGAATCATTCCTAGTTGATGTTAATACAATGTCACTGTTATTGTGTACAGTGTTTTCCTCTTTCTGCTCATTTCACATTGTATCAGTTCATACAAGTCTTCCCAGATTTTTCCTATTACACAATAGTATTCCATTCCATTCTTACATCACAATTTGTTCAGTCTTTCCCCAATTGATGGATATCCTCTCCCTTTCCAATATTTTTCCAGGTTTGTTTTTTAAAAAATCAGAAAAGTACTTTCTCTATTTCTTTTATTTTCTTGATACTTCTAGAATAAAAGAAGAAAGGTCTGTCCTTTTTCCTTATGACCTACTTGGTCTTTAGAGAAGTATTTCCCTACGTAAGAAAAAGCCTATCTGACCATCAGACCTGTAAGTCATTACACACCATTGCAAATGATGTTCATGCTTAGGCAGGTAGGTGGCACAGTGGATAGAGTATGCTAGGTTCAAATCCTGCCTCAGTCACTAACTAGTTTCATGGACCACTTCATTCCTATCTGCTTCAAGTTTCTTATCTGTAAAAAGAGATAACAATGGTACCTACCACCCAGTATTGTTTGAGAAAAAATGTTTCCCAGTTTAAAAGCATTATCAAAATACTCACTGTTTATTATCTCTTGGAGGGAGGCTTCCCCTTACCAGAGGAGCCATTATTGGAGACATTAAGAAGGATCACAGAAAAAGAGCTAGAAGGAAATTCTGAGATTATTAAGTCTAACCTCCTCATTATACAGATGGGGAAACTGAGGCACGAAGAGGTGAAACAACCAGTCACAGCACTAGCTAATATCTGAGACAAGATTTGAACCCAAGTTTTCCTGACTCCAAGTTCAGGGCTCCATCCACTACACCACGTTGCCCTTTCAAGTATGGATTGGACCAGAAAGTCTCTGAGCTCCTTCCCTACAATGAAATATTAGCATTTTGCCAAGTCTACTCCCTTTCAAGTATTTGAAAACAGCCTAGGCTGTCCATGGGGCAGCTAGATGGTTCAGTAGATAGAGCACCAGGAGTGGAAGGAGGAAGACTTGAGTTCAAATCCAGCCTCAGTCACTTACTAGCTGTGTGATCCTGGGCAATCCCAGTCTCTCCAAAAAGATCATGTGATTATTCCTTTAGAGCTGGAAGGAAGGTCATCTGGTATAAATCCCTCATTTTTACAGATAAGAAAACAGAGGTCCAGAAAGGTGACTCACTCAATACCCCTAGAAGTGATGGAACCAGGATTTGAATCTGGGGCCTCCAGTTCCAAAGCCAGAGCTCTCTCCATGGATCGTTCTGCCTTTTCAATGTCCACCGGTGTTTCAATAGATCTGAGATCTCATCAGGGTGGGCACTTCCTCCAAAGATACCGAAAGCATCTCTGCATCTCTTGCAACTCCTGCCCCATTATGCCTACTAGTTAAACAGAGGGATCCACCTACTGCACTGGGGGCCTTTCTGGCCTTTATTATGCTATCTGAAGGTATGGCAAGGAAACCAATGGGAGCACGCAGTCTGACTACTGGCTATCCCTCACTCCCCCCACTCTCCTCCATACCCTTCTTTGATGTATCCTATACTATACTTGTCATTCTAATTCCTTGAGTTTAAATCCAGCCTCATACACTCACTATCAGTGTGACCCTGGGTGAATCACTTAACCTGGTTTGCCTCAGTTTCCTCATCTGTCCAATGATCTGGAGAAGGAAATGGAAAACCGCTCCAGGATCTTTGCAAGAAAACCCTAAATGGGGTCATAGAGTCAGACTCAACTGAACAATTGAACAGTATTGATTTGAATCCCAGAGAGCAAACAATTTATGTTACTCTAAACCTACAATCTTAGGTAAATATTCTGTTTCAAAGTATTCAATTGGTCATCTCCACACCATACAATCTCCACTCAGATCATTGTTCTTGCCTCCTGCCCACCAGAATGTTGTATCTGACTGTGGAACCACCCTGGACTCTTCTATGAACAGTTTTGGCTTCATCTTCCCCTATCAAAGTCTCTAAGGTACTTCTAGGCTATTTTTTTTTCACCATGTCCTAAATGTCTCTTTCCTTCCAGCTCCCCTTTTCACATGTTGCCTTCCCCCTCTGTAGAATGTTGAGGGCAGGGACAGTCTTAATAATTCAGTGTCTGGTACATTGTCTGGTATGTAGTAATAAATGTCTTATCTGTCTATCCATCCACATATCATCTCTCTATGTGCCTAATATTTGAGACCTAGTGAGATAACATACACAGAATATACCTTGAAAACCTTAAAGCTCTATAGAAATGGACCCTATTTTTATTTCCGCCTTGATCATACTTTCCATTTCTATAGCAAGTCACAGTTTTCATCCCTTTCATTCGATCATCAAAGGATCATTTGTTCCTCAAAGCATCCTTGTGAAGTAGATTAGCCTGGTTTTAACCCCATTTTACAATGAAGGAAATTGGCATTGGGTAGACTAAGTGAAGGTGCTTGATCACACAACTAGTCGATAGCAGGGAGCTTGGACCAAGAACCCAGTTCTACTGAGGTCAAGTCCAGTGTTCTTTGACTATACTAGCTGCCTCTAAGGACAGTTTAAGTTCATAAAACAATCTGTCAGATTAGCTTCCAGAAGGGTCATTGACCTCCTAGTGTGGAAACTCTGGAGTAGTGAATAGAGCTCTGGATTTGGAAGACTTGGGTTGAAGTCCTGGTTATTATAAACTCACAGCATCCGGTGTTGAATGTTTCATCATTGTTCTTGCAAAACAATTTACATTGTTTTCCTGACTGCTCATTTTATGTTGCATCAGTTCATGTAAGTCTTTTCATACTTCTCAGTACCCATCATGTTCATCATTTATTACAGCACAGTAATATTTTATTACACCAATATACCTCATTTTGTTGAGTCATCCTTCAATTGATAAGCATCTACTTTATTTCCAGTTCTTTGCTACTATTATGAATATTTTGGTGTATACAGAACCTTTCTTTTTTCATATGAGTTCCTTCAGATATTCACTTGTAATGGAATCTCCAGGCCAAAGGGTATGGATGGTTTAGTCACTTCATTTGCATAATTCCGAATTGTTTTCTGTAATGGTTGGACCAATCAATAGCAACCAAAAATGCATTAGCATTCCTATCTTTCCAGAGGCCCCTCCAACACTGGTTATTGCCATCTTTTTATCATCTTTGGCATTCTGGAAGTAAGGTCAAACCTCATTTCCTTATTAGTTGTATTGTGAAAGAAGAATCAGACTTTCATTTGTCTTATTATTAGTGATTTGCAGTATTCTTTTATATAATTGTTAATCATTTGCCATTCTCCCTCTGAGAATTTTTTGTTCATAACATATGACTACTTTTCCATTGGACAATGTCTTTGGTTCTATATATTTTTATTACTTGTTCATAAATGTTGGATATTATGAAACTCTTAGAGAAGGTATTTGATGCAATGTTTTTTGCCTGAATTCTTAAAGGCTCTGTTCCTGGAGCATAAGCTCTGGTGGGGTCTACTAAGCTGCACAGGTTGCAAGTATAGTCCTAGAAACAGGCTACGCATCTTCTGTCTGAGGAGCCACCTAGTTAAGGAGGGAAGGGCTCATTACCCAGGATCATAAATCTAGAACTAAAAGGGATCCTGGAGGCCAAAGAGTCCAACTCCTTTCATTTGGCAGGGAAGGAAGCAGAGAGGGAAGATGACTTACCTGGAGTCACACAGCAAATAAATTTCAGAGGCAAGATTTGAATTCAGGTCTTCCTGATTCTCCAAGTCTAGCACTCTCTCTGTATTTCAGTTGTTGTTGTTTTCATTGACAATGGCTAAAAGGCTGGTCATTTAATGATAAATAAGAAAAACACAAAATGACCCTCAATCCTGTGCAACTCAATCTCCTTTCTTCAAAGATGGTGAAAGGTGGACAGTGGACAGAGTCTGTTCTGAATCAGTTTTTAGGTCACCTCTAAAGAGAGGCAGTGTTCCATAATAGGTGGAGAGTTGACCCCAGATTCTCTGACAGAAATTGTTTGTGTAGCCACAGCAAAAAGTCACTTAATCTCAGACTTCTTCTAGTTATAGATTTCAGAATTGATAAAGAAAGCTTCCTAAATCAATTAAATTACAGGCTTGGATTTTTTTTAAAGACCATTAATTTAACTGTTAGGATTCTAAATATGAGAATTGTGTCCAGTACCCAATGAATTGAAAGACTCCAGAAAACACTAATTATAACTAATGTGGGCATTCTCGTTTCAAAGGAAACCAGAAGACATAAGAAAATTGGATCAATTCAACATGCATTGATCCATCAATAAACATTTATTAAGCATTCACTTTGTGTCAGGTGTGGTGATAAACCCGAGGCATAAAAAAAAAGCAGTCCCTGTGCTTGAAGAACTCATATTCAAATGGGGTAGACAACCTGTATAAATCAGTCCATGAAATAAATATAGAGCAGATGAGGAGAAGGTACAAGCAGCTACGTTAGGTGCTTGTGATAGAAATATAAACACAGAACAGTTCCTGCCTTCAAGGAGGTTATATTTTACTGCTGTGCTATAAAAAGTAATGAGCAGCTGGATTCCAAAATAACCTGGAAAGACTTACATGAACTGATGCTAAGTGAAGTGAGCAGAACCAGGAGAACACTGTACACAGTAACAGCAACATTGTTTGATGATCAACGTAGCTCTTCTCAGCAATGCCATGATCTAAGACAATTCCAAAAGACGCACGATGGAAAATACTATTCACATCCAGAGAAGGAACTATGAAGTCTGAATGTAGATTGAAGCGCACTATTTTCTCTTGTTTGTTTCTTCTTTCTTGCGGTTTTTCCTTTTTGTTCTGATTCTTCTTACATAACATGACTAATATGGAAAAATGTTTACTATGACTGTACACGTCTAGCCTGTATCAGATTGCTGACCATCTTGGGGAAGGTGGAAGGGAAGGAGAAAAAATATGGAACTCGAAATCTTATAAAAGCGAACGTTGAAAACTATCTTTACATGTAATTGGAAAAATAAAATACTATTAAGTGGAGAAGGTGCCCAGATAATGCCTGGCACTTTAAGGGTCACATTCATTCTCTCATCTGATCCTTACAGCAGCCCTGTGAAGTAGGTAAAAGATGATAGATATTTTGTCCTCATTTCGTAGATGAGGACACTAAAGGTGATAGAGGTGATATGACTTGCTAGGGGTCACACAGCTGGGAAATGTCCAAGGTGGGATTCCAACCCAAGTCTCTCCTGGTGTCAGATCCAGCATGTTTTCCTCTGTACCATATGGTAATTACAAGGTAATTCTGAGGAAGGAGAGAGTATTAACAGCTGGTAAGAGGGTGGTGTTAGAGTCCTTAGATGAGGAAATTTTACAGGTGAGAAAGCATAGCTCACAGGTTCCCTCCTTGGAGAAACAAATACAAGAGTAGCATAATTGGTTTCATAACACTCCCAAGGGCAATGTGAATTGTCATTTGATGGGATGCCTGATCACTTTGCCTTACAGTATATATTATCATAAAATCAAAGGTCTGATACCATAAGAGACCTCAGGGGCTACTCACATGAACAGAAGCAAAGAGACCACCATGAAGACATCTGTGGCTTATACACCAACATCTGGGGCAAGTGAATAGGCCAGAATGCTAGGCTCAAAGCCAGGAAGACTTGGGGTCAAATTCTTCTCAACTCAGAGAAGAAATTGAGACATATATTTTTCTGGACATGTCCAGTGTGGATGTTTATTCTGCCGGATTAAACATGTTTGTAACAGGAATTTTGTTTTTCTTTCTTACTCAATTGGGGGGCAGGGGGAGATGAAAGGGAAAGGACAGTTTTTTGGTTTATTGAAATAAAATAAAACTTTATAGAGTTAATAAAAGAATCCTGCCTCAGACACATGCTAGATGTGTTGTCACTTAACTTCCTTCTGCCTCAGTCTCCTCATCTGTAAAATGAAGGGGTTGGATTTTATATCCTATAAAGCCCTTTCCAGTTCCAATGCTGTGACCCTCTGGTTTGTTACAGAGGGTAAAGGAGGAGAGAAAGTCTAGGAAGAACTTGATAAAATCCTGCAAACTAAGTTTATATACCATTCTATTTTGGTCTTAACTTGCAGCCTTTTCAAATTGAAGAACTTGTCACCAGTACAGTAGTTGATTTCAATGCCGTGTTCATCCTCATTGAAAGCATTTGACAACATGGCTGAAAACATCATACTAAAAAGCATGGGAGCAAGCACACAGCCCTGTTTCACTCCACTGGTGACTGGGAAGGCACGAGAGCATTATCTACTATCCAGAACCTGGGCAAACATGCCATCATGAATTGATGTACTATATTGATGCACTTCTCTGGGCAACCAAATTTTGACATAAATTTCCATAAGCCCTCGTGACTAACAGTGTCAAAGTCCTTGGTCAGATCTACAAACATTGTGTACAGACCTTTGTTCTGCTCCTGGCATTTCTCCTGGAATTGTCAAGCAGCAAACACTATATCAACTGTTCCTCAGCCTTTTCTGAAGTCACACTGGCTGTCAGGTATATGAACATCTTCCAGGTGAAGGATCAGCCTATTAAGAAAGACTCTAGCAAGAACTTTGTCAGCAATGACTAAGAGAGAGACTCCCTGTGATTGTTGCAGGACAATCTATTCCCTTGACCCTTGTAGAGATGGAAAATCCTTGAACTCCTGGAGGACAACCTCCTCTTGCCATATAACCTGGAAAATTTCAGTCAGCTTTTGTATGAGCAGTGGTCTCCCTACCTTACAAATCTCAGAGTGTGGGTGCATGATTTTCTGTTTGCAGATGATGGTGCACTCAATGCAGCCTCTGAAGCTGAGATGCAACAAAGTATGGATCAATTCTCTGCTGCCTGTGCTAATTTTGGCCTAATAATTAACACCAAGAAAACACAGGTGCTCCATCAGTCATTACCACACCATCCATACGTAGAACCATTGGTTACAACAAATGGAGAAGTTTTGAATTCTGTGGATAAGTTTACTTACCTTGGTAGTGTACTTTCCAGAGATGTACACCTTGACAATGAGGTTGATGAATGCGTTGCCAGAGTTAGCTCAGTGTTTAGGAGGCTCCGAAGAAAAGTTTGGGAGAGAAGGGGTATTAAACTGACTACCAAACTGAAGGTCTACAGAGTCATTGTGCTGACCTCATTGTTGTAAATGTGAAATATGGACAGACTACCAGCACCATGCCAGGAAACTGAATGACTTCCATTTGAACTCTTAGGAAGATTCTGAGCATCTGAGGATCACGTGGCAGAATAAGGTACCAGACACTGAAGTCCTTGCTCAAGTTGAACTGCCAAGTATTCAATGTATGCTTCAGAGAGTGCAATTCTAATGGACTGGCCTCATTGTTCGAATGCAAAATGTATCCTTGCCAAAAAGACTCTTTTATGGAGAACTCTCATGGTGTCCAGGAGAAGTGATATAAGGACACTCTCAAGGTCTCTCTCAAGAACTTTGGATCTAACTGTGCAACATGGGACACACTGGTACAAGACCGCTCAGCATGGCATGCCCACATCAGAAAGGGTGTTGTGCTCTTTGAGCAAAGTAAATGCAGGATGCCCAAATTTGGGATATCCACCCCAAATATTCACACAGACTATCTGTGCCCAACCTGTGGTAGAGAATTCTGAGCTTGAATTGGTCCGATCAGACACAGTCGGACACACTGAAACTTCACTTTTCATGGTGATGTCATTTTGGTCCTCTTTGAAGACGAAGGACAACAACGAACCAACCATATACCATTCACATTTATTAACTTCATTTCAAAAGTGAGAAGATACATATTGGAAAGTATGGTTTATGAGAAAAAAAGAAATTTACAGGGTGATTTCACTGTATATTTGAAAGGAATAGCAAGTTATGCATAGTGGATTTGCAGTTTCATGTGCAATCACCTTTTTATTGAATTACGTTATAGAAATGCCTCTTTTATTTCTTAAATTAAAATTTGTTTAAAAAGAAAATATAGTTTAGGACTTTAAAAGGAAATGTCGGACAGATATGTAGATTACTCAGAAGCCTCTTGACTGTATATCATGAATTCTTTCTTCAAGAGGAGAGGTGGAAGTCAATGAACATGATAAGCAGAAAGCGATGGCACAATTTAAAAAGACAGAAGGAAGAAAAGAAACCAACTACATTATAATAGACAGGAAATGACTAGTTACTGACGTGGGAGTCATTTCCAAATGAGCTTTGTGTATGTGTGTGTGTGTGTGTGTGTGTGTGTGTGTGTGTGTGCGCGCGTGCACGTGTGTGCATGTAGTCAGGTTATTGACCAGTTAGAATGAAGATCAATAAATCACATCAAATCAGAAGCCAAGAATAAGATGAGGAGACACTGGACTTGACTATGACAGCTCCAATCCAGAGTATTTAAATAAACTGCTGACTTTCAGAAATAGAAATTGGAAAGAGAAAAAGACGGATTTTCTGATTGTCAGTATCTCCTGTAAAGTTTAACCAATGTAAAGTAATTGTCACACCAAGAAAGACAAGGGAGCCCAGAAACCATCTCCACCAGCAAATGCTTCATCTCCACATGGCAGCCTACAGCAAGATCAATTTAGCATCTACACTCCCTTGAAAAACTAGAGGACAGAATATTATAAAGAGTATCGCCTCATAAAACAATGCTAATATATAGAGGGCAAGACAAGGCTATGGAAAGCTCATCATAAGAGCATTTTCAGACAAAACTGGAGCATGATAAAAAGATGAAAAATGGAACTGATTTGCCAATATTTCTACAGCAGTCTATTCTTATCATCAATGATAGTGGAAATACTGTATTCAAACTTTAATAGCCCGGTAACCAATATGCAAAGAGAACATAAGGTAAGGAACTTTCGAAAAGAGGGTAAAATGGGTCAAGTAGACAGAGAATAAATCTGTTCTGGAAGTGATAGCAATCTTGAAAACACTAAAAGATTGATTTTAAAAAGAAATCTCAAAGTAGAAGACACCAATGATTACAACACCCCCCCCCCCAAAAAAAAACCTATGGCATTATTGCTTCTAAAAAATGTTTTTGAAAGGTTATCAGTAACTTTCAAGTTGCTTGACTGATTTCTTCTCACTATAAAATCTTTATGAGATCAAACAGAGGAGATAACGATTGTAAAGTGCTTAACTAGTAAGTGCTACTTAAATGCTAGCTTTTAGGTATAAAAACAATCTATACGCATATCAAGGATACGTGTTAAACATAGGAGAAGCAGGCAAGTTTTGGCACATGATTTTCTGTTAGGTCACATTTTCAGTCACAGGAATGGAGTACAAGATTTCATTGTGCTTCTCATTTGCTGATTAATTTTTCAAAAATTTGACTCCTCATTTGTTTCATTGGAGAGGTGAATTATGGGTGCAGCATAGCGCATATACTATCAGGCTTAATCAGTGTTGGCTTTGCTGGGTCTTTTTTTTCCCTCTTTTTTCCTTTAATCCTTGTTACAAGCAGAAAGGATATTTCAAAATGAAGATCCAAGGCATTAATAAAACAAAACAAAATTTGGCTCCAAAGAGTAAAATGTAGACTCAAAGACTTTCCTCCAGCAAGTTGGCTCTGGTACATGTGTTAAGAGCATACCAGGTTACTCAAGAGATGCAGACACAGAGATAATGTTCGATGGCGCACTAACTAGCAATCAATCAGGTATTAATTAAGCATCTTCTATATGTTAGGCACTCCACTAGATCCTAGGAATATAAGTCCAAAGAATGAAACAATCCCTACTTGTAAGGAATATCAAAGGAAACATAAAACTGGGAGACAGATGCTCATCCAAGGGTGGACTCTGCCACAGAGTCAAAATTGGTATGAAAGAGGAATTTTTTCATTCTTTCATGGATGGTAAGGTTAGTTAGCTGTCCCATTTTCTCAGAGGACATTGTATTGATTGCAGTAAGCAAACCCCTCCTTCTCTACCCAAATATACATACATACATACATACATACATACATACATATATATAAATACACACATACATCTATACACATATACACTATATATGTATGTGAGTATAGGTACATATGCACATTATATATACTATGCATATATACATATATGTATGTATACATACACACATGTATGTGTATACACACAAATATGTATACCTTTTTTTGGTATCCCTAGCACTTGACAGAATACCTGCCTGGAACACAATAAGAGCTTAATAAATACTTGTTAGGACCACCTCAAAGAGCTGCAAAGACACTCTAAAGGGGAGCAGTATGGTGTACACTGTAGTGGATAGAATGCTGGATTTGGAGTTAGGAAGACCTGAATTCAAATTTTACATCAGACAATTTATCAACTGTGCCATCTCAGACAAGTCAATATGCTCTCAGCCTCAGTTTCCTCAAATGTAAAAGGGAGAAGTTGGATTCAGGAACTTCTGATGTCTCTTCCTCCTCTAAATCTATGACCCTATGAACCATCTACACCAGCAAAAATATAAACAGATGAAGATTAATACCTGTTGTCCAGACTACAGCATGTAATTGGTCCCTTGAGCTAATCCAACTGGAGGTGTAGCTTTGGTGTAGCCTACAGAAAGATCATGTATAGGCTGGTCCCTGAACTGGAGAGGAGGAAGAAAGGGAGGGGGGATCACTGTCAGGAAACTCTTCTTCAGGGTATCCAATTATCCCAAACTGCTCCCTGACCTCAAAACCAATCCTCTAAATTCTCTTGGTGATGCCACATGTCTGTGAATCATAGAAAACCATCATCTCTGAATAATCAAAATTGTAGGTGACTCAAAGGGAAACAGATAGAAACATGGTGGGTGTAAGGAGGCAGCAGGATATTATCAGCAAGAACTCGACTGATCCCCCAGCTGTCAGTTCTCTGTCTCTCCTGAAATGACTTTGTATTTATTTTTTAAATTTAAAATAAACTGTCATTGCTAGTTTTTGTTTTAATATAGTTCTTGCTGTACTCTTTCCCCTAATCCCATTAGATTAATTAATTAATTAAATCTCTACCTCAAGAGACGGAGCTCCATCTCTCAGCCCTAAGATGCGGAGAGTCATCTCTTACAGGGGATAGGGACTGAATCTATTATCCTCATTGGAAGAAGGAACTTCCAGGCAGAGCAACATGCCTCCACCAATACAGGTCATTATCTTTCTCTTAACTAGTTGCCCAGAGCAGTCATGTCAAAATCAACTAGAAATAGAGGCCACTGATCTGCACATTAGGATCCCTACAGGATATATATTGACTTAGTTTTCAAATGTAATGTTTTCTTGTATTCTCATTTATTTTGCTAATTATTTCCCAACTACATTTGGACTCAAGTCTTCCTGACTCCAGGTCTGGTGTTCAATCCACTGTGCCACCTCACATCAAAAAGTCTGATTTTAAATATAAAAAAGTGTGATGTTATAACTCATGCTTGTATGTGGTTTGCATTTTTTTTACGTGCCTGTTGTTCCTTCCTCTCCCACTGTAACATGTAAACTTCTTGAGGGCAGAGCTGTTTTCCTGTTAGTCCTATCTCCTAGCAGAGGGAGACAAACAGACAGAGAGCACTTGAAGAAGAGAGGTTGGTACAGTAATCTGAGACATCTCATGGAGAGGGCCAGGCTATGGAGGTCCAGCCCTCCGAAAGACACTTACAAGAGGTCAAGGACCCAGACAAGGACAGAGCCCAGCTTACTAATGGAGAAGAGGTAGAGATGATGGGTGGTTCAAGTAGGGGCAGTGTGACCAGGGAGTGACATGTAAGGCTGTGCCTCACACTACAAGGCACTCAAAACCACTAAAAAATAAACCTACAACTTTTTATTGTTTACTATGTGCCAGGCGTGTTGATGAGTGATACTGAAACAAAAATGAAATAGCCCTTACTTTCAACGAGATTCCATTCTCGCAGAGGAGATGCCACAATCATATATATTTATATACAGAATAAATATAAAGAAAACCAATATAAGAATACCACAATCATATATAATTATATACATAATTAATATAAAGGAAATCAATACAAGGAGGAGTTCAGAAGAACCAAACAAGCCATCATGCCTGTGTCTGGGCTTTACCTTAATTGCAAGAAAGGGCAGACTGGAGTAGTATTGGGCTGGGCCACCCTGGAACTCACTGGTATTGTGTCCAGCATAGACAATGATATCTGTTCCCCTGTGTTATGGATTCTCACTAGCTACTGTTAAGCTTCAAGACATCTAGGCTGTTGAATTGCAAGCTCTGCCCTCACCTTCTAAATTTTGGCTTTCTGTGACAAAGTCCCAAGCAACCTGCCCTAGTTATAGCTCTGATATGACCAGAATTTCCTCTGGAAAGATAGAGAGTTGTATATTATGGTTTGCAAAGTATAGTTTGAAAGTGAGGAGCCCCAGATGCCCCCTGGGTTGAAAAACTATCAATGTAGGCAACGTAAAGCAAAGAAAGGGGTGGATGCCCTAAGAGGTTCCATCGTGATTCCCATGTGTCACAAAAGAGAAGGGGAGAGAGAAAGAGGGAGAGAGAGGGAGGGAAGGAAGGAGGGAGAGAGAGAGAGAGAGAGAGAGAGAGAGAGAGAGAGAGAGAGAGAGCATGCATGGCGAGAGAGACAGTGTGGTGCAATGAATAGACCACTGGATTGGGATTCTTGACCCCAAGGGTTCCAACTCCAGTTTTGCTACTTGCTACCCTGTGTGAGCCCTCTGAGCTTGCCTTTATGGGGAGGGGTTTGGATTAAATTGCCTTTACACAAGAACTAGATGATTTCTAAGGGCTCCTCTAACTTGAAATCTGTGAGCTCTGCTCAAAGCAATGAGGCGCTATGACTTGAGAGAGATGAAGTTGGGCGAGCTGGAGCTCTACCCACTGTACCATCCAGCTGCCCTTCAGACAGCCTTCCTTACCACACTTTGGTAATAGAAGGGATAGATTCCACATGCAATGTGAGACGAACATTTTTGGACACATTTGTTGGGCTTAACTATGTATATTTGTTATGGAAATTTTTTCTTCTTTTATTATTCAATTAGAAGTTGGAGACAATTGGAAGGAGAGAGAATAAATGCTTATGTAAGTAATTAGTTCATTAATTTTAAAAGAAAGCTTTATCTCCTCTATGGAATCTTCCCCACTACTCTGACACCAAATAATCTCTTCCTTCTGAGTAATGCAGTTATAGTTGTGTGGTATTCTCTAAGACTTGTAGGTGGTGCAGTGGAAAGAGTGCTAGACCTGGAGTCAGGAAGACCCTGAGTTCAAATTCAGCCCAAGATACATCCTAGCTGTGGAACCCTGGGTAAGTCACTTCAGCCTGATTACGTCACTTTCCTCATATGTAAAATAAGCTGGAAAAGGACAGGTCAAGAAAACCCCCAAAAGGGGGTCACACAACTGAAACCAACCA
Organism: Bettongia penicillata ogilbyi; assembly: GCA_023548195.1. Classification (NCBI taxonomy): domain Eukaryota; kingdom Metazoa; phylum Chordata; class Mammalia; order Diprotodontia; family Potoroidae; genus Bettongia; species Bettongia penicillata. The sequence goes on along the minus strand of JAJHZJ010000561.1, from coordinate 4,313,597 downwards.
AAGAGGTATTCTCTAATTCCTTATTAAATGCTAGTATTTTTAACTCCAACTAGATTAAAAATCCTTCAGAGTAGGTCCTGTGCCTCTTATTGTTTTAGAATCTCCCACAACATATTAACAGCCGACTAACATTTAAATGCTTATTATGGGTAGACACAATGCTCTGAGGTTCTGTCACTTACTACCCAAGTGACCTCAGGTAAGTCACATATCTCTGGGTCTCAGTTCTACTATCTATAAAATGAAGGTACAATATCAATAAGCTGTACAAGTGCTTTATGTATGTTATTTCATGTATTCCTCATCACAACTCTGCAAAGAAGGCACTATTATTATCCCCAACTTACAGATGAAGAAACTGAGGCAGAGAAAAGGCTAGATGAGTTGCCCAAGGCACTAGTAAGTGTCTGAGTCAGGATATGGACTCAGGTCTTCCGGACTCCAGATTCAACTGCCTCAAGTATTATTATTCTATAAATATTACTATATCCATTTTATAGATGATGAAACAGAGTCTGAAAGAGGGTTAGGTGACTTGCTGTGGGTTGCATGGCTAGGAAATGTTGGAGGCAGGATTTGCACTCAAGTTTTCTTGACTCCCAGTCTAGAGCTCCATCCACTCCTAAACTTAGCTGGTTATAAAGATGATAAGAAAAGTCATCTCCCCCAGTTTGTTGGCAGATATGGAGAGGTTTAGGTGTGGAACAAACATTGCCAGTAACATCAGGACTTTTTTTTTCTAATATGTTGGTTAGTTTTGCTGAACGATTGATTTTTTTATCATTGTTTTCTTCCTTCTAAGGGATGTTGCTCTGGGGGGAGGAGGGAAGGAGACATGGAGATGTGTAGGTGATGAAAAAACAAAACATATCAATATCACTTTTTTTTTAAAAAAAGAGGAATTTCTTTAATTCACACCGTTGCCTTCCCTTCCCTCATGAAAGCAGAACTCCGCTCATTTTCCCCCTGCCTGCTGCTGTCTGAAGCTCCAGATGTTGTGGTGTCCAGTCAATGGGCAGTGACATCTGGCCAGCTGTTACAGGAGGTGGTTCTCTGTATCCTGCCTATGAGTCACCCATGAGCCAAGCTATGCAATTGGGGAGCAGCGTTGTAGGCGCTGAGATCCGGTGTTTGCCATTAGACCGTGGGAGCAAAGACTAACAAAAATGAATAGAAAACAGCTGGGAAATGAATTCCCTCCTGACCAGCTCAGAAGGAGCTACAGTCAAAGTACTTCCCTTCCTGGAAAGATGGGAGGCCCATGAAGAATGGAGGCTTTTCTTACCTCCAAATTCTTGTCTTCTCCTTTTCTCTTAACCCTTCAGTAACTCATCTCCACCAAAAAAAACTCCCCAACAATAATGAAGTTCTGACTTTTAAAAATTATTTAGAAAAATTACTTTTAAAAATGAATAGCTTGTCAAAAATTTTAACTGTAAAAGGTTTACATTAATTCCTTTTCTCCCCCTTTATATAGATCAGATTTAGCTAATAAGACCCAAGAAATATATAGACCATAGCTTTAGAGATGGAAGGAACGTTAAGTTAACAAGTACTTATTACACACCAATGCAGTGGCAAGTACTAGAGACACAAAGAAGGAAAAAAATCAGTCCCTGTCTTCCAGGACTCATGGGGCCATCTAAGCCAATCCCTTTATTTTACAGGTGAGGAAATTGAGGCCCACAGAGATTAAATGACTTATCCAAAGACACACAGGACCCTTACAATTTAGAGCTGGAAAGGACCTCAGAAGTCAGTCTACCCCCCTCCTTTTATAAATAAGGAACCTGAAGCCTGCAGGGACATCTGATAAGGGATTTGCACAGGATTACTCAGTGTTAAAGGTAAGATTTGAACTCTGAGCTTCTGACTCCTGAGCCTGGGCTCTTCATCAACATTAATTTGTAAATTCCTGGGCATATAGTGTATATGCCTCCAGGTTCTTTGCACTGTAGGAAAGTAGCTTCATTCTCTTAAAAATTATTAACTTGTAAAATGAAAATGATTTCCTCATCTGTTATGTCAGTTCCAGAATCTCATGTAATAATAATTATGTCACATATGAGATGAGAATGAAATCACTGGTAATTTGGAGGATAGAGTACCAGCCCTAGAGTCAGGAGGATCTTAGTTCAAATATGATCTCAGACATTTGTTGGTTGTGTGACCCTGGGCAAGTCACTTAACCCTGATTGTCCCTGGAGAGAGATAGAGACAGACAAAGAGACAGACAGAATGAAATCGTTAAGCTCTCTCACACTGTTGGCTGGAGTTGGAATTCTATAAATCTGGAACATTGCCACCTAACACTTCCTGCGAGAGAGTATGGGTCAGAGGATAGAGCTTTGGCCTAAGAGTCAAAAGACCTGGGTTCAAATTCTGACCTGGTCATGTCATTTCTCCTCTCTGTACCTCAGGATTCCCATCTATAAAATAAGGAAGTTGTACTAAAGTGCCTCTGAGGTCTTTTCCAGCTCTACGACTTTGATCAAATAAGAGAATGAGGAACAAGCCATCTTTATTTTCATCTGATGCCAACCTGGATTACTTTAGGAGCAAACAAGCCTCCTAGGGAATGTCTCCTGGAAGCTGTTGCTCCTCAATACACTTTGGGAACCGGGAAATCACTGTCTTGTTTTCTCAGAAGTGTTTTCCATTTCCTGGCTATAAAAGAGAGGATCACTGGTGTCACCTGTTTATTGAAATAGTCCTTAAACACACACACACACATACACACACACACACACACACACACACACACACACACACACACACACACACACACTGTGTTTCATTTTAATTCCAACCACACAAGACTTAAGTTCAAAAAAGCTGGAAAGGGTCCTCAGATGTCAACTGCTCCAACTCCTTCACTGAGGCCCAGGGAAATGAAGTGATTTATCAGATCTTAGATTTAGGGTTAGAAGAGACCTCAGAGGCCATCTACTCCAACAGTCTTGAAAAAACAAAAGCCCAAAGAGTGATTTTCCCCACTACATTGTGAGCAGTTTGAGAACAGGGACGCTTATTCTTTTCTTGGTATTCCCAGCACGTATTACAGAGCTTGGCACATAGTAGGTACTTAATAAATGTTATTGACTGACTCTGATTTGTTCAAGAACCCTATTGAGTAATGACGGAGTTGCCTGAAGGGTCACGTAACTTCCTCAAGGTCAAAGACGAACCTTGAATCCAGAGCACTCTCATATTCCTGTTTGAAAAGCTATTTAGTGTAATCAACATAAGGTATTCAGAGCCCATGGAGTAAGGTGCACAGCCTGGGAGGAAAGGACTGCAAAAAAATTAGTATGTACAGTTTACAGATAAGGAAACTGAGTCTGAGAGAGGTGAAGTGATTTGTACATATTCATGAGGACCATGGATTCAAACAGGGTCTTCTGGCTCTATGGTCCAGCGGTCCTTCCTCTCACCAAGCTACCTCCCGAAGGAGAGCAAATGATTTAAACGCAATGGAGAGTTCCAAGAACTAAAGTGCCCAAAAGGCCCCAAGGGAGCCTCCTCGTTGGGGCTTGCCATCAGATACTGCCCATCCAACCCTGGGCAAGCTCGTCCTCTCCCAGGTCTGTCCCTGATTCCAGGGACTTTGGGTGCCCCATGAAGACCTTGCCACAATGCCTCAACTGCCTTCTCACCCTGAAAGATCCCTCCACCCTGTGGCCTCCTTCTTCTATTAGTGAATTTTCCCCAGTACCTCCATTTGAGGAAGCGCTTAGGTCAACCAGCCTTTGCTGCTCTTTCATCTCTGCTGCCAACAATCTGTAAATAATAGTAGGACAATTCCAGTTGGGCAACACAGTTCCTTCCCTTCCTCCCTTCCTCCCTCCCTTCCTCCTTCCTTCCTTTCTTCCTTCCCTCCTTCTTTCCTTTCTTCCTTCCTTCTTCTCCCTCTGTCCATTTAGGGAAAATCATACCCTTACCTGCAGGTGGTCTGCCCAAAGGAATATAAATTTTGATCACTGAAACCTCACAAGATATCTTGGGATTTGCTGGGTCGATTTCTCTTTTAAGGACCATGCCTTAAACCCAAACCACTCTGGCTCTCTTTGATTGGCCGACAGTAGGTCCCAGTCCAGTCTTATTTAGTTACTATTTGCGTTCAGAGTAAGTATAAATAACAATGGTTTCTGTTTTGGCCAGAAACCCTGAGAGTCTTCCCCTCCCCGATTAATTATCTTTTACTGAGTAGGTAAAAGAGATCGTTCTTTGCCTTGTTCTTTTGATCACTGAATGGGGTTTGCCTCAGACAAACTGAGACCCGGGAAAGACCTGAGCTTAAAAAGGGCCAAGGTCTCGCCCTGCATCCAGGGCCATCTCCCACCATCCTGATATATATCTAGCCACTGGACCCCGATGGCTCCCTAGGAGAAAGTAAGGTCTCTTAAATCCAGTTCACTTGCAAGTCATGCCTCCACCTTCCTGGTGTCATGGTCCTATTCCAGAAAGGACAAACAACAGCTCTGTTCTGACACTCTGACCAAGCCCAGGAAGGTTCTTCTTCCCTACCCCCTTTTCAGCTCCCTTTTAAGAGCATTCCTTCCCCATCAGGATAAAGCTCCTTAAGGGCATTTGCTTGTATTTTTATTCTCAGCAGTTAGCAGAGTATTTGTCATACAATAAATGCTCATTAACTTGCTTTAACCACTTAAAGTAAGTTTATGAAACTCCAAGTCCCAGAGAAAGTTGTGGTCTGCATTGGTAGTGGGAACATAGACATATGCCTGAGGGTACACCTAACTGTCTCAAAAAAAGAAAAAAGTTGATATTCGCTTCCAAATTAGCTACAAAGGACCTAGGAAGGAAGATGCCATCTGCATCCACAGAAAAAACTGATGTACAGAATAATTTTACATATGTATTCATATTATATATATATATATACATATACACATATTTATGACTATCACAGCAATCTTGGTGGGGGGGATAAAAAGGAAAAAAGTTACATGATAATTTCTTGTATAATTAAAAGAAATAGCAAGTTGTACAGAATAGATTTGCAGTTTCACATACAATCACTTCTTTTCTATTCTACGATGTTATAGAAATGCTTATTTCATTTCTTAAGTTCAAAGAAAAATTTTGATATTTCGTGTTTCATTTTTCTGTTTGTATATTTACAGTTCAGTTAGGTGATTCATTTTAAAAATTGAATTTAGCTCAATATTAGCTTCTTTAGTGTGTTGACTAAAAATAGGTGGCTAGGTGTTACAGAGTTGGACTTGGGGTCAGCGTGTCAGTCAAAAAGCATTTATGAAGTGCCTACTATGAGCCAGGTTCAGTGGCCTGAAACTAAAAAGACTTAAAGATCATTCAATCATAGGCTCATATGGCTGTAGAGATATAGAAGAGAAATCAAAGGCCACCAAGTCTAACTCCCTCATTTAACAAATGAGGAAACTGAGGAAAGAGGTGTTAGAGACACTTGCCCAAGGTAATAAAAGTACTAAGTAAAAAATTCACAATTTGAATCCAGGCTTTTTCACTCTACAGCCCATGCTCTTTCCACTGGGCACTGCTTCTTATCTCCTTTTTTATATACATGGAAATCATGACCCCCAAAGAGAAACAACTTACCCAAGGTCATGCTGCCAGACCATAACACAGTTAGAATTTGAACTCTGACCCTCTACCAACGGTGCTTTCCTAAACACTTAGGCAGTTCCTGGCACTGAGTAGGCTCTTAATAAATGTTTGTTGGTCAATTCATTGTTCACTAATGATTAGTCATAGAAGACTTCCTGGAGGTGAGTTTTGAGGAAGTTTTTTTTTTAAATAAAATTTTACTGCTACCTTTTGCTCTAACATCAGCTACATTTATCCTTCTATTTTCCCCTTCCAGAGAACCATCCCTTATAATGGAGAATTAAAAAGAGAAGGAAAAAAATTTCAGCAAAAGAAACATATATATATATATGTATGTATATGAAAAGTCTGATGTGAAATGCAGCATTCCCCATTCCGAGGTGTTTGCTCATATCTCTCTTTGGAGCCAAAGGTACTGCTTTTAAATTTTTTATGTTTGCTTTCTTTCCATTGTCATTGATGCAGTCACTGTATTGTGTTCCTGGCTCTGCTGACTTCACTTTGCATGAGTTCATGTTTCTCTGTAATTGTCACATTGGTCATTTCTTACAGCACAGTAACATTCCATTAATAATAATGATAATAGCAAACATTTATTAAGCACCTATTATGAGCTAGGAACTGTGCTAAGCACTTTACAATTATTATCTCATTTGATTCTTATAACATGAGTCGTTTTTTAAATATTCATTTTTTAAAATTTTCATTTGCAAGTTCTCTTCTCTGTATTACTCCCAAGTATTATGATACTTATACATAGGAAATCATGCAAAACCTATTTCACATTAGCAATCTGCAAAAAAAAAAAAGCAAGAAAAATTAAGAAAGTGAAAAAATATGCTTCAATCTGCTCTCAGAGTTCATCAGTTGTCTCTCTGGAGGTAGATAGCATTTTTCATCTTGAGTCCTTTAGAGTTGTTGTGGATCATTGTATTGAACAGAAAAACTAAGTCTTTCACAGTTGGTTTTTGTTACAATATTGCTGTTACTATGTACAACATTCTCCAGGTTCTGCTCAGTATACATTGTATCAGTTCATATAAGTCTTCCTAGGTTTTTCTGAAACCGTCCTGCTCATCATTTCTTATAGCACAATAGTTTTCCATCACAATCACATAACACAATTTGTTTAGTCATTTCCCAATTTCCAACTCTTTGCCACCACAAAAAAAGCTGTTATAAATATTTTTGTACATATCGGTCCTTTTGCTTTTCCTTTGATCTCTGTTGGTAAAGACCTACTAGATATAGACCTAATACGTGTATTGTAAAGCAGGGTTTCTTAATCTGGTATTTTGTTTTTAACTGGTGATCTTGGCTTTTTCAATATTTTGATAACTTCATTTCGATATAATTGGTTTCTTTATGAATTCTATGTATTTTACATTATACATTTAAAAAACATTCTGAGAAGGGGTCAAGAGGCTTTATCAGAAGACCAAAAGTGTTCTTGATACAAAAAGAAAATTCAAGAAACTTTGGTAAAGCTCATTTTTGCCTCACTGCCTTCCAGTTTCCCAAAAATTCTTGTTAAATAGAAAGTTTGTTCCTAAATTATTTATGTTGGATTATTGAGATCAGTTATTTCTGATTTGCCTACCCCAATCCCTCTTATTCATTCTTATCCTTTTGAATTTGGCTTTTGGAGCCAAAGTGCAGTCATGAGTCTATCAAGTCTGATCAAGTCTCGGAGATACCTTTGAGGTAAAATTTTCTGATATCTGGTTCATATAATTGATTACCTAGACTTTATGTGTTAATATGGAGAAATCTCAGGCAACTGGATTTACTGCTCTTGGCCTTTCTGGCTTTTGTCTCTCATGAATGAAAGGCACTTTCTTCTTCCAATCTTTCTTCTCTGTAACTTACTAGATAAACATAAATAGTTTTCTTCTTTCCTTTCCCTTTTCTGTTTAAAATCCCAAATATGCCCTTACCATAGTTCGGTGAACTCCGTATCTTACTGAGAACAAGATATTCCCATAGTTTAAGCCATGGTCTAGAGACCCAGAGCACATCCTCAGACATCACCTTCTTAGTCAATTATTTGCTTCTCACATCAGTCTTTCTGTTCTGAATTCCCTGTCCTAAATTAGCACTACAGATGAAAATACCATCTGGGCTCCCACGGTCCTCGGTCTTTAACCAAGGACTTCATCATCCCTAGCAAGACTAAGTTTCTTCTGGTGGTATCCTTTGTACCCGCATGAATCACCCAACGTGGACAGTAGTGATGTGAGGTCTGATGATTCCCAGGAAGCCCTCTATTACATCTCAGACTGCCTTTTTTTGGCATCGTGGGAAGACCTGGGCTTAGCTCTCATTTCTGACTTGTCCTGGCTTTGTGACCCTGGGCAAGTCACTTAACGCTCTCAGTGTTCTAGGCAATTCTCAAAGACTCGTAAGTCATAGCTGACCCGAGTTGGGAGAAGGAGTTTCTTGATCCGGTGGCTCCTACTACCAATGAAATCATCGGCCTCCTCTCTCATCCTTGTCTCTGTGAAGGATAAATGAGGTGTCATCGTACTATAAATTTCTCTAGATGAGTCACAAGTCCCCATCAAGTTTTAATGCCTGTTTTGAATTTCTTGAAAATAACATTTTCTGAGTTTGACTTAAGAAACACAGTTCCTTCTTTATAGACACTTCCCTGATAATTATGCTGCAAAACATTAATTACTGAACCTGAGCTGTTATTGAGTCAAGATGTAGGAATTCTGTAATGCCCTAGCTGGGAATGGCTAAATTGCTGAATTTTCTCTGAAAGGGTAACACTTTCCTTTACTTTAGGGCAACAGTTTAGTTTTCATTAAACATTTTCTCTAAATAGGCTAGATGATTTTTGCTCAGGAATTTCACCTTATTTAAAATGCATACAATAGACAGTTATTCCCTAGAGTAAAGATGTCAAAGAACAGATGAGGAAGCATGCATGAATAGACACAATGTATTTTCATGGGACAGTGGCAGAGAGCATTGAATTTGGAGTCAAAAGACCTGGGATCAAATCCTGATTTTCCCACTAACCCCCTATGTAACTGTGGGCAAGTCACAACCTCCCAGGGGGTTTTCATCTCTGTAATAGGAGGCAGGAGCAAGGGATGGAGTAAATGATCTCTGAGCACTGTATCAGGACTCTTTCCCTTGATCCTATTTTTAAAAATCATGCCTTTCTTTGAGCAGGAGATGCTAAATTAATCACTGTTTATGAAAGCATTTGCAACAGATTTGATCTTATCTATTTTCCCCCTTCATGATTTAAGGCATCAAACAACATGGTCATATTTACAGTAAGAACAGAGATAAGAATTGTACAAGGTCATGGGACTGAAATGTGTCTTGGTGATGGCCCCTGGATGGTATAATGGTTAGAGCTAAGGACTTGAAGTCAGGAAGACCTGAGTTTGAATGCTGCCTCTGACACTTAATAGTTGTGTGACTCCCCTGGGCAAGTCACTTAACTTCTATTTGCCTCAGTTATCTCATCTACGAAATGGGGATGATAATAGCACCTAGCTCTTAGGGTTGTTGTAAGGATCAAATGAGATAATATTTGTAAAGTACTATATTAGTTATTATTAACATTATTTTGCAAATGTATATTTACTGTTGTTCACTGGTGTCTCACTCTTCATGACTCTATTTGGGGTTTTCTTGACAAAGATACTGGAGTGATTTGCCATTGACTTATCTAGCTTATTTTCCTGATGAGAAAATGAGGAAAACAGGATTAAGTGACTTGTTCAAGGTGATACAGCTAGTATCTGAAGCCAGCTTTGAATTTAGGTCTTCCTGATTTCAGATGTGATACTCCATCCACTGAACCACCTAGCCACCCCTGCAAACAGATATGGAACTCCCTAAAATAGAATGGTAAAAAAGATCTTTTCCTTATGTATAGTAAGGTTTACTTAAAAAGCCATCAATGGGTGTGTGTGTGTGTGTGTGTGTGTGTAGAAATAAAACCCATTGAACTAATGGGTTGACCTGAAAGCCTGTTGAATCCAATGCAATAACAATAATGAGGTGCCTAAATCAAATTTTGAAATGCCAAGTACCAGCCACGTGCCGTAGGACCACAGATGTGGAGCTGGAAGGACCTCAGAGACCACGGGTTCCCTCCATCTATTGTTTAGGTATCTCTTCCATAGTGCTTTCATGCTGCCTCCTGCGCTGGAATGTGAGCTCCTCCAGGCCTTGGCTTCCCCATCTCTTTGCATGGTACCTGGAACATGGTGCTTAATAATGCTTGGTGACTGATTTATCCCAACTCGCTCATTTCACAGACGAGGAAACTAGGGTCCTGCTAACAAGTGGCAGGGCCACCTTCAAACCCAAGTACTCTGGCTCCAAATCCAGCAAGCTTTCCCCCATATTAAGTTTTCTTTAGGCTCTGATTCAATGCCTTCTTTGCTACTGCATTTATGGTATAAGCTTCTCCCCAGAGGATTCATTTACCAAGGATAGTCAAAGTCTACTTAAAGGCATCTAGGTGGTGCCATAGCATACAGAGGACTGGGTCTTGAGTCAGAAAGACTCATTTTCCTAAGTTCAAATCTGGCCTCTGACACTTCCTAACTGGGTGACCCTGGGCAAGTCACTTAACCCTGTTTGCCTCAGTTACCACATCTGTAAAATGAACTGGAGAAGAAAGTGGCAAATTACTCCAGTATCTCTGTCAAGAAAACCTCAAACCGAGTCATGAAAAGTCAGAAATGACTGAAAAATGACTCAAAGATGGTGCTCAGAATAAAGCATTGATCCTGGAGTCAGGAAGACCTGAGTTCAGATCCTGTCTCAGACACTAGCTGTGCGAACCTAAGCGACAAGTCACTTAGTCACTGTCTGTCTCCATTTCCTCATCTATAAAAATAGGGATAATAATAGCATTTGCCTCCCAGGGTTATTGTGAGGATAAAATGAGATAATATTTGTAAATACTTTGCAAACCTTAATGCACTGTATAAATAGCTATTGTTGTATTTCTTGATTAGCCCTGTGATGTCATATATATAGGGAATAACTTCCTCTCGTGAGGTAAATGGTTTCCTTTTCAGTAACATATAGTCTTAGAGAGTTGCATAGGGCACTGAGAACTTGTGATGTATCTAGCGTTGGGCAGTCAGTGTATATCATAGGTGGTATTTCCATCAAGGATTTGGAGGTTGTCTGGCTTGCCAATAACCCCAAGTTGTCTCAATGTGCATGCCTAAATGAATGAAAGAATGATTTATTAAGCACTTACTATGTGCCAAGCACCTTGATGAGTGCTGGGAATATAAACACAAGTCAGCCATATGGGGGCCCTTATATTCCAACAGGTGAAGACAAAACAGAAAGAACTAAAAGAGAGGAGAGGGCTAGATTCCAGGCAAGATAAGAAAAAGGCCTGCTATCAACCTCTTCCCTTAATGTCCCTCTATGATAGTTCATTAAACCTGCAATTATTATATTCCTTGAGAACCCTCCATCTCTCATCGCTATGCCTTTGCACTGGCTGTTCTCCACACCTAGAATGTCTGTCTTCCTTCCTTTCTTCTGTCTCTTAGTTTCTTCTGGCATTCTTCAAGTGCAAACTCAAGTCCTCCCTTATTCAGATCTGCCCCAGTCCCCCACCCTATCCCCAACTCAATTCCTTTATCACATTACCTTCCATTTATATCTCATATATACTTAATTTCACATCATCTCCCCCATTAGAATTTCCAAGAGCAAGGATCATTTTTTTTCCTTTCTTTGTATCCCCAGTGCTAAACACAGTACCTGGCACACAGTAGGTGCTTCACTTTTACCAGATCCAGGTTCTCTGATTCTCACACAATTATTGTGTGAAATATTACCACAAAGGAGCTTGAGGAAGGTGAATATCAAAAGAAAGACCTTTGGGTAGGATTTGAACCCAGACCTTTCCCCTCTAGGACCAGGACTCTAACAGCTACCACACTAATGCAAAAGACTTAAAGAACCAAGTGAGAATGAAAGGATTGAAAGGCTCCAGGTCTTGTGTTCCCCGCCCCTGCCTGAGGCACTTACACACTGGGTATTATCCTCTCCAAGAATGTCTTCTGCATTTGTCCATTGGCCACAAGACTTTTCTGGGGTCAACTGGAGGCTTTGCAGGAAGGAAGAGTCAAAGAAACAGCAGGAAAATGGAGATTGTTTCTCTGTCCTTTTTCCATCTAGGCATGAAGCACCATACTTCTTTGCCCACCGCATCAAAGGTTACAGTCAAACCAATTGTAGGAAATCCATTCCAAGGTACCAGCTAGCTGAGGGAAGCGATGAACTCCTGAGGCCCCCAAAGAGCCTAACTGGCATTCACATCATACTTTAAGGTTTTCAACGTGCTCCATAGTCATAATCTCCTTAGAGCCCTGTGGAGTTTGTGCCATAGATATCATTTTTCATTTTACAGAAGAGGAAACTGAGGTACACAGAGGTTTACAAGGCTAGTGAGTGTCTGAGGCTGGAGTCAAACTACACAGGCTGTTGGCTTCTCTCAAATGAAACAAGGAAGAAAATAGTCACCTAAAAATTTTTCAAAGGCAGTTAATGTTGAGGGCCATTTTACTTTTTCTTACTTTCTTTTACTTTACCTTAGCCTAAAAAGGCCCGGGTCTCCCACATCCGGGGCCATTGCTAGCCATCCTACCCTATGTCTTGCTACTGGACTCCAATGGCTCTGGAGGAGAGAGTGAGGCTGGTGACTTTGCACAGCCCTGCCTCACTTAAATCCAATTCACTTCCAAGTCAAGACATCCCTCTCCTGACATCCTTGGTCTTAATAACAAATACCTTCCATCTATGCTCTAACTTTTCTACATTTCTCCCCCATTAGATAGCGAGCATCGTCAGGGCAGGAAGTGGTTTTATCTTTCTTTGTAAACCCACTTCTCAGCACTTAGTAATTGCTTAATCTATGCTGATTGACTAACACATACCAAATGACCCCATGTGGAACGGCATAGACCGATTAGCCATTATTCCTACTCACAGACTCTACCTTACAAGTCAAACTAGCCTCCTGTGCTATTTCCCATGAATGATTTGTCTCCTACCTCCATGCTTTGGCCAACTGTCTCTCCCTGCCCCGTCCCACCTCCCAACTGTGCCATTCCTGTTCAGCTCTGCTTCTGGGGAATCCCTAGCTCCCATAGGGGCCCAGCTCAAATACCATCTCCTTCCTGCACCTGGCTTTTCCCAATCCTCCCACTCCCTCTTCCTCATTTCCCAACCATAAATACTTTAACCTCTTTTTGTATATAATTTATATGAATTTATCTGTGTACATTTTGCTTTTCTCCTGTAGTAGAATGTAAGATTGTCAAGCTTAAGCACTCTTTCATTTTGACAGTCAACAAATGTTTATAAGCACCTACTAGGTGTCAGAGACACTACGCAAAACACCACAGAAATGCTTCAGGTAGTCCTCTCCCTCAAGGGAAGTTTTGTCTCTGTAGCCCTGGTCCCAACTCACTTGCAGAGACAGGCCACTGTATTTTGGGAGGGGAGTTTCCTCACCTGGGAGTTCCCTGTTCCAATGAGATCATACATGTCCAGGCCCAATCCCCTATCCCTATCCCCAAGGCCTAGCCCAGTAACTGGCACATAATAGGCACTTGAATGAATGAATACTAAGCATTTATTAAGCACCAGGCATTGTGATCATGGAACTGAATAATGAGACAGATTTCCCATCACCACCCTTCTGATTCCCATTCCTGAGGCTCCTCTGGGTGCCCATAGTGCCAGGCCCTTCCCTTTTCATGCCTGTAATTAGAAATAATCTCCTTAGGAAAACAGGAATCCTGTTGTCTCGGCCGCACAGGGTGAAGTCTGTTCTAAGGCCCAGTGCCTCACTTTCCAGCGTTAAACAAAGTCGACAGTTCATGGGCCACCCCAGGCCTGTCTGTGAGAAAGAGCAGACTGATCTAAAGCCTTTTTTTTTCTCTCTTGGGAACAAAGGAGCAGCCACCCCCCAGGTCCAGCCCAACCTGAAAGACCAGATTTGCTAATTAGAAGTCAGGCGGGAGGTCCCATCCACCCTCCTGACTTTAACCTCTTCCTTCCCTCCAGTCTCAAGGGCTGCTAACCTGCAATGTACTGCAAAGATGGTTTGATTCCATCAAAAACAAACAAAATAAACCAAACCTAAATGCTTTCTCCCCACCCATCCCCCCTTTGGCATTCCCAGCACTGACCTGTTTCCAGGTGAGCTTCTCCTTCCTGTGTATGAATCAAAGTCAGTGCAAAGAGACAGTAATAGGTCTCATGATTCATGGCCACATGAAGTCCCTCGAGTCTGTGCACCTTTTGCTAGATGAACAGGGCTTTTTAAGCAGAAGTGTAATTTTTTTCCAATTTATCATTAAAGAGGTAAACAATATTTTTCCATGCAAAGAACTGAAAAAGAGGATTTCATTTGAGATTTTGATACAAAACTCAGCTCTATTATATAATGTTATTATATTATACTATACTATACATTATATTAAACTTGGGTTTTTTTCCCATCTCATATGGTAGTTTCAACATTGCCCTGCTAATCTCTGTGCCCTTCAGAAATTTATTCTGTTTTCTTTCTTTTAAAAGAAAATTTATTGATATCTTTAAAAAAAAACTTTATGGATATCTACTGTTCCCTGTTTTATTCAGTGTATTTTAAGTGACATTTTGATGGGGTTTTTTTGCATTATTCCTACTATCTCCTCCCAGTAACTCTCCCCTGTCCCCCAACCCACAGAAACCCCTTTATAACATCAATCATCGTCAAGAAAGACAAGAACACATGTTGGCTGTCTGAAAGTATCCTTCTTACTTCTGCATTCTGGGTTATCACTTCTCTTCCAAGAGGTAAGACGCATGACTTTTTTTCAATCTACAGGACCCACGTTGGTCATCCAGCCAGAGGAACCCACTACACCAAGAGCCATCCCATCACACCTTCCAACACCTCTTACAGATGAATGGATGAATGGATCAATGGATCAATGATAGATATGTAGAGAGATAAGACTGATTAGATTGTGAGCCCCTTGAGGGCAGGGACTGTCTTTTACCTTTCTTTATATCCCCAGTGTTTAGCACAGTGCCTGATCAGGTTGTTGTTTTGTCCTTCATTCGGGAAGAGGACCATGACATCAGGAAGGTGATGCCATGACTTGCTAGTGAGTTGGATTTAAGTGAGGCAGGGCTGTACAAAGTCGCCAGCCTCACTTTCTCTTCCAGAGCCATCTATGGGCAGTGATGAGATGCAGATCAGAACAGCTGGAGATGGCCCTGGATGCAGTGGGATGCCTTAGTCTTTTCAAGCTAATCTCTGTATCAGGTCTCAGTCCCGACTGAGACAATGCCCTTTCAGTAATTAAGTCTAGGTAGGAACTGAGACAGAGAATGGTCTTTTTTACCTAGTAAAAAAACAAAACAAAAAGCACTAAACAATCTGGGAAGGGAAGGGAAGACCCTCAGGGTTTCTGGCCAAAACACAAACACTTGGTATTTCCTTTCACTCTAAGCCAGTCAGGACCCAACAATAAGCAAGTGTGCCTTGACCTGGGACCTATTGCTGGACACATAGTAGGTGTTTAATAAATGCCGGTTGGCTAACTAGACAAAGACTATAGTCAACATTTAAGGTGTGCCAGATGCAAATACAAATGCAGGTCAGCAAGACTGCCCTAAAAGAGCTTATATTCTAATGGGAGAAGACAACCCCCTCCCCATAAAGAAAGGGACTAAAGAGGAGACATACTCACTGAAGCATGGCTTGGTGATGACCATGCAGTGAGATGGAGGCTGGGATCCTCCTGGCCAATCAGAGTGCAGGGGGTTCCAGGGGCAGAGTCCAGAGTTTTGATGGAGCAGAAGTGAAGGTGAAGACCAGACAAGAGAGAGCATGAGGCTAAAGTTGCTGCTTGCTCCACTCACTGTTCCTAGCTTGGTTTTCCTAGCCCAAACCTCATCAAACTAGCATGAGTTTACAGAGTGCTTGGAGATTCACAAATCACTTTACATATGTTACCTCATGTTAATTTCTTCCAACTCTCGGAGGTAAGCCCTATCATGACTATCCCCATTTTATCGATGAGGAAACTGAGGCAGGCAGTGGTTAAGTGACTTTCCCAATATCATGCAGTTAGTGAGTATCTGAAGCCAGATTTGAACTCAGACTCTCCTCATTCCAAGTCCACTGCTCTATCCATTGGGATATCTAGCTGCCTGATTCTCCTCCTTCATCTTGCCTATGATAGCTCTTTCAACGCTTGAACACAGTTATCATCATTCTCCCCACACCCCACATTCTTCTCTTTCTTAGGATAAACACTCCCTGTTCTTAAAGCAGATCTTCCTATGCCATGGTCTCAAAGCCTTTCAACATTTCACCATCCTGCTCACTCTCCATTAGAGCTTTTCATCCTAGTCAATAATCGATAAACATTTATTAAGTGCCTACTATGTTCTGGGCACTGTGCTTAGCATTCAGGATACAAATATGAAAAAAGAAAGTCATTTCCTCTCCTCATGGAGTTTCCAATATAATGGGGAAGGTGATACACAAAAGGAAGCTGAGAGGGATGAAGGGAGAGGAGAAAGAAGGTAGATGGTAGGAAGCATGGTGGAGTCCAGTCCAAGGAGTGTGGCTGATGGGAAATGAAGAGATGCCCACTCTTGGAGCTGCCTTTAAATGGAGTCTTTGGTAGGATTGTTAGCTCTGCCTTCCAACCCTCCAATCAGAGGGGTGGAGGGTACTGCTGAGGTTTGAGTATCAAGCTCTAGCAGTCCTGAAGAAGGATGAGTTTCCTGAAGGCTTGGGGGAGTCCAGTCCAAGGAGTGCAGCTGGTGGGAGGTGGGGAAGACCCTTATCAGTCAGCTTACCCTTGGTGGCTTTTTTTGTTTTTTTGACTAGGTAAAGAAACCATTCTCTGTTTCATTTCTTATTAAGCCTTAATCAATGGATGGGCATTGCCTCAGTCAAACTGAGATTGTAAAAGACTTATCTTGAAGAGACCAACCTTTCCCACTGCATCCAGGGCCATCTCCAGTCATCCTGATCTGTATCTAGCCACTGGACTCAGCTGAATGTGGAGGTGAAAGTAAGGCTGGCGACTTTGTACAGCCCTCCCTCGCTAAAATTCAGTTCACTTGCATGTCATGGCATCACCTTCCTGATGTCATGGTCTTCTTTCAAAATGAAGGGCAAACAACTATCCTTGATGCTCAGAAGTATATATAATACTCCAGATGGAATCTGATCAGGGCTGGGGACAGAAGGACGCTTCTCACCTCCCAGTTCCTGGACATTAAGCCTTTCTAGAGACATCTCAAGATCTCAGTGGGTTTTTTGGCTGTCACAGGACACCAATAACTTATATTGAGCTTGTGTGCTTTATAAATCCCAGATCTTTTCCAGATAAACTTTTATCTAATCATGCCTCCAACATCTTGAAACTGTGATGAAGATTTTTTTGAACTCAAATATAAGACTCTACATGTATCCCTCCAGAATTTCCTCTCCTTTACACTCAGCCCAGTGCTGCAGCCTGCCAACATCTTTTTGGGTAATGGCTCTGTCTGCTAGTATGTTTGCTATCCCTCCTAGCTTTGTGTTATCTGCAATTTTGGTGAGCAAGCCATCCAAGCCTTTATCCAAGTGACTGAAAAAAATGTTCAACAAACTCAAGACCAAGTAGAAATCCCTAGGACACTCCACTGAAGACCCCTGATCCATTGACGCTGAACTATTAACTTCTGTTACAGAAGGGGTGAGGAGCCTATAACCTGAAGGCCACATAGGTCCTTAAGTGTGTCCTTTTGACCAAATTTTTGTTCAGCCTCACTTAAGGACTAGAATGTCACATGTGGCCTTCAGACCATAGGTTCCCCACCCCTGTGTTAGAGTTAGGGTATTTATTTAAACATTTCCAAATCCATCAATCATTTTGTTATCCAGTTCACATTTCTCCATCTTCTCCTAATGCTTTCTCTGCCCTCCCCAAACCCTCCCTTCCTACCTTCAGCTGGGTAATCTCAAATTTATGCTGTTTATAGTTTAGATGTAATTGTTTGGACATTGTCTCCCCCATTAGCCTTTGAGATCCTGGAACCATATATATTTTTTTCCTTTCTTTGTATCCTCAGAACATAGTACAGTGTCTGGCATATAGTAGGCACTTAACTTAGTCTCTGACTTTGCTGAGATCTAGGGTCATTGTATCTATGGCATCCTTAATCTACCAGTTAACTACCAATGAACAGAAATAAGGAGAGTCAATTCTGACCTGTCCTTTAAGTCATACTGGTTCTTTGTACTCACTGCTTCCTTTCCTGATGTTCACTCATCACTAATTATAGAATTTTTCCAAGAATAGAAATTAAGTTCACCAGCCTGTAGTTTGCTATTTTCTTTCTATTTTTGAAAATCAGTATATTTGGCTTTCTCCCATTCTCTATACAATCTCACTTTAAAAAATAACATTTACTTAAATATTTTCATTGCTAATTTTGGCTTTTACATCACCTTCCTTTCTACATAAATCCTTCCCCCCCAACCAGTTGATAAAGGATAAAAAAGGGAAAAGAGGTGATTCCTCAAGCAAAGCAACCTTGTGTAAAGCCATAGATAATATTGCATACCCATTATCCCATCCCTCTCAAAAGAAGGGAAAGAGACAAATTGCTTCAACTCTTCAGGATTATTAAATATTGCTAATGGTGGCTCAGCTATGACATCTCCTACTTCTTTTAGTAGCTGAGGATGAATTTCATTGGGACAAGGTTTTCAGGCAGCAAGATGGCACCGTGGATAGAAGATTCCTGGATCAAAAGGTAGGAAGTGTTCAAACTCAGCCTCAGATACTTACTAGTGGTGTGACCCTAGGCAAGACACCATCTGTTCTCAACGGTAAAACAGAAATGATAATAGTACCTATCTCCCAGGGTTGTGCTGTTGTTGGCAACCAGGGTTAAGTGACTTGTCCTGGGTCACACAACTAGTAATTGTTTGAGGCTGCATTTGAACTCAAATCCTCCTGACCCCAGAGCCAGTGCTTTAGCCACTATACCATTAAGCTACCCCCCAGGGTTGTTGCAAGGATCAAGTGAGAAAATATTTATATAGTACTTAGAGTTCAGAACATAGTAGGTACTTAATAAATGTTTATTCCCTTTCCTATTCCCATATGACTTGAATTCATTAAGGACAGCTAGTTTTCTTATGATCTACTTTCTCACCTTGGACAACAGCTCTTTGTTAGCCATCTTTGGTCTGCTGTTTCTCCTTGGCAGAGAAAAGTGAAAGAAAATAAAAAGTGGGTTGGGTATGAGGATGGAACCATTAAACTTATCTGAGTCAGTTGGCAAAAAGCATTTACTTTGCAGCTGTCTGTTATTAGCTTTATGAAATTAAAAATTAATAAATCCTGTTTTGGCATAAATTGTTGTTGTAGGAGTTCAAGGAATTTGGAGGAGAAAATGGTCTGGATTAAGGTTATTTAGTTCGACTCCCTTATTTCACAGATAAAGAACCTGAGGCCCAGAAAGGTTGTGATTCTCAAAGGTCATACAATTAGAAATTAGTTACAGGACTGGGATACTGGTCTACCAAGGGGCAGTCCAGTGTTTTGGGGGCTCCATCATAGTGATTCTAAATCTATACACAATATCTACAGTATTCATAGTAATGAGTGACCGGATAGATTGTGTCTTCTGAGATAAGCGTACAGGCAGGAGGACCTGAAATCATAAATTTTGTATCAATTTCCTTATCAATTTCTGGGACTGACAACTTAACCTCTTCATGCCTGAGATTCTCTGGAAGCAACTTGAATAATTGCTAACAGAGACTTTGTGCCTTTGGATTAAAACTCTCAGGCTCTCACACTGAAATTTGACACATGGATATAGGCTTCTTTCTCCTTGCCAGGATTCTTTATTTCCTTGTTCTATAAGTTCTTGACTTGTAGAATAAATTTCACAATTAAGAAGGGACAACTTTCCCCCAAAAGTTCTTTTAGAATAGTGGTTAAATAGTGATTGGTTTGACAATGAATGCCGAGAGGCATTTCACATACAACAAAGGTGGGGTGACTGGGGCTTTGGATCAGGTTGTTGAGATTTAGAAGACACCAACAACACTGTTCTGGGATATACTTTATCCCCTAAGAGGCTCCCCATGAGTTCCTCTTTCCCTTTGTCTTTAATACTGCCCTCCTCCCTTACCCCAAAGAAGAAAGTTCCCAGTTACAACCCTGAATTTCCTCAAATGAACGCAGGCTTTTGTCAGACAGAACATTTTAGTTGTAACTTAATAACATGGCTGTGCTAGCCAGGAGGGTTTTTTTTTTTTCATCCTTAATTACCTACTAACCATTCTTTTACTTCAACAAATGTTTATTAAGTGTGTATTGTCTATAGAGACCTACAGTAAAGACGTACCTACTCCAATGGCTCATCTCAATACAGGGGTAACTCTGGGTTCTCAAAGTTGGAGCCAGCAGAAGACTTACATTCTGACTTCCTTAAAGACAGAAATGAAGTCATTTGGTTTGCCATTTCTGCGTCCCTAACTCCTAGCCTTTTACTTGTGGGTGCTTAATAATGGTCCATGAATTGAAAGAAAGCTTTGGCATATGAAAGTTATCAGGGTTTAGTAGAGGAATAGAAAGACAGCTGAATATCATAGAGAGTAGAACACTAAACTTGAAGTAGGAAAGACTCGAGTTCAAATCCTGATTCAGACACTTAACTATTAGAGCCTGGACAACTTACTTGACTTCTCTTGTCCTCAGTTTTCTCATCTCTAAAATGGGGATAATAATAGCCCCTACCTCCCAGAATCAAAGGAGATCACATACGTAAAGCATTTTGCAAACCTTAAAGTGTTAATTTCATTCAGTACATATTATATAGTATATAATACTATAATATAGTAATATATTTATATGTTATATATTATATTAATATAATATATTTAATATATAATTATTTAATAAAGACAAAGAAATATATTTAATTAATATATAATAAATATTAACAATTATTCTTATAAAAGACAATTGCCACAAGCAGCAACGTGTGCACCTGGAGTAAATAGTCTAAAATACAAGCTCAGTTCAGTTGAGGGGCAGAATGAGACAACTGAGGAGACCACTTCTCTAGTCTGGTTTCAGAAGGTGTTCACCTGACTTGTGAAGAGAGATAGCAGTAGGAACCATCATTCACAACTTTCTTTTTTGAACTAATTATTCTGGCTAAGTAGTTACCAAACTCCATTTTTTTCTATGCTGCTGAAGGACTGAATGTACTGTCAGCACCCTCTAAATTTCAGTGCCCTGAAGCAAAGCCCCAATCACCTGCCCTAGTTATAGTTCTACCTGGGGCAAACTGTCTATTTGTAATTTGGGGAAACAGTCGAGATAAGTTCAGAGAGACTCAACAACACAGGATTGCCACAGGGGAATGAATTTTGGGGACCACAAAGGTGGGGAGTCACAATACGTATTGAGAGAGAGAGTGGAAGACATCTCTTCCTCTAGGACTGAAGTAAGGGTGTACAGAGCACTGTTCAAGGCACTGGAGGACATATTTAAAACTTCAGTGAATCTGGGATCTCACAACATTTCTTCCGATGATACAGATTGTCATTACCTGTGCCCTCCCAACCTGTCTGACTCTTGTCTATGTCCTTCCATTGGTTTGCCCCACAAGGTCTGTCTAGTGTATACTGGGCAGTTTTCCAGCTTCCTCTGACATCCCAAAGACGCCCAATAGGCCACAGGTTGTCCACTGTTTGTCTCTCCTGACTTAAGCAGCCCAATGCCAACCTTATCTCTTGGTTCTTTTTCACATTTCCTTATTTGTTATGTGTATCCTCTAGTTCCCACTTACTATGTATCTTTCCCTCCAAGGGATTTTCCATCCTTCAGAGGCTTTCATGTTGTATAAGGTACAGGCTTCCTTATCACTTGTACCACTAACTCTTTCCGGTTATTCCTTAAGTGGTTGGCCTTCTGGTATTGTTAAAAGGCTAACCCAATCCAAACCACTGCTGTCCTGACTTCCTGATAGCATCTGCCAGTCACACTCACACAAAAGGTTATAGTAGCAAGCAGAAAATTTCCAATTTCCTGAGGATGATGTACCTTTCACGTTTCTTCTCTGGTTTATTAGGCCACCATTTCCTAATCTGCCAAAAGAAGGGTGTTGTACTAGACGGACACCCTAAGTCTATTATTTTGTGCACAATCTGGATTTTAGATTTTATCCTAGAACTAACAGGGAATCATGGCGGCTTCTTGGGCAAGGGAGTGACAGACCTGGTTTTGTTTTATTTTTTTCTGCAGTTTATTAATTTATCTGCTTTTGGTTTTCAACATTCACATCCATAAGTTCCAAATTTTCTCCCCTTCTCTACCCGTTCCCTTCCTAAGACAGCATGCAATTAATCTTATATGGCTCTTCACATACTTTCCTGTTAAACACATTTTCACATTACAGACCCAGTTTTTTTTAAAGAATAAAACTATATTAAAAACGCAAACTATTTTGTGTTTCTAGAATAATAAGAATTATACTTAGAATTCCAGAATAATATTTCTAGAATATTCTAGAACATTAAGAATTATAAGAATTCTAGAATAATAAGAATCTATAGATCTAGCACTAATTTATATCATATCATTTAAAAAAATTGTTAACCCCCCCTTTACCGTATCATTGCCTCAAGGATTAGGTTAGAGAACCTCCATGAAGTTGGGGATGGACACATACACTGTCTCCATCCTTTATTTTTTAAATTATTTTTTTTTATATTTAGTATTTTGTTTTTCCCCAGTTACATGTAAAAATAATTTTTAAATTTGTTTTTAAAACTTTGAGTTTCAAATTCTCTCCCATCCTCCCTCCCCAATCCCCTTCATCAAGAAGGCAAGCAATTCACTACAGGTTATACAAATGTGGTCATACAAAACATATCCATAATAGTCATATGTGAAAGAAAACAAAGATAAAGAACTCAAGAAAAATAAAGTTAAAAAGTATGTTTCAATCTATATTCAGATACCATTGAGTTCTCTCTGGGGATGGGTAGTATTTTTCATCATAAGTTGACCCCTTCCTTTAGGACATGTATGATGAGACTATGTATCCTCCCCCACCAAACAGACTCATGCATATACAGCTCCAAGGTAGGATCCTCCAATCCAACCCCTGCTCCAATGACAAAGTTAACAAGGGATCAAAATAAAGATTTTTTTTTAAAAGAAGAAATGAAATTATCTAAGTTAGCACAAGAAATATAGATTCTTATTGATATTGATATTCTTATTGATATTGCACTCTCTGGAGTGCAGTGGATAGTCAGGAACACCTAGGTTCAGATCTGGCCTTAGATATCTATTAACTGTGTGACCCTGGGCAATTCACTTAACCTCACTCGGCCTCAGTTGCCTCACCTGTAAAATGAGGGGGTTAGCCTCAATGGCTTCTAATGTGCCTTCTAGCTCTAAATCAATGATTTGTGAAAATAATTGATCTTAATATGGCTTTTTTCATTCTCAAAAATCAGATCTGATGGTGTCACTCCCTTGCTCAAGAAACTTCCACAACTCACTCTGACTTCTAGGATAAATGTAAATTAAGTTTATGAATAAAATTACAGAATCAGAGCCAGAAGTAAACTTAGAAGTCATCTAGCACAATTACCACATTTACAGATGAGGAAAGTAAGAGAATGCTACAGATTGCTATATCTTAATTTTATTTGAATGGCAATGGGTAGGGAAGGACAGGGGAAGATGTATTCAGTTATACTTTGAAATTTTTTTTCATTTATAATTCATGAAACAAAGAAAAAGTATTATCTTATGCAGTAATAATGTAAATTGCTGTGATCTGAAAGAAGTGGTACAGTGGACAGAGCACCCAGCCTGGAGACAGGAAGATTCATCTTCTTGAATTCAAATCTGCCTCAGACAGTTACTAGCTGGGTGACCCTGGGCAAGTCACTTAATTAACCCTGTTTGCCTCAGTTTCCTCATCTGTCAAATGAGCTGGAGAAGGAAATAGCAAACCACTCCCATATCTCTGTGAAGAAAACCACAAATGGTGTCATGAAGAGTTGAACATGACTGAACAAAAACTAGACGTGATGGAGAGATTTTTATGCTTCCATCATCTCTACAGGATTAAATACTCATTTTAAATTCAGAAAGATAAATCAATAACTTGGTTAAATCATTTGGTGGGTAATGAAACGTACTTTTTCTTCATTCAAACTGTAACTTGGGCTCCCATTTGAGATTAAAGAGTTATTAGAATATTTTTGGAAGACTGGTTACATTATGGAACCAATAAAAATGTATTTAAAATCAATCATGAGGGTTTTTGAAAAGAAAAGATACCCTTGGAGAGAGGAAAAAGCAGCATCTGAAATCTCTATATTAAATATTGCACCAGCAGCCCACTGGAGAGTCATGTGACATTCTCCAGTTCTCCAAAGACAGGATACAGAACCCAGCTGAAATTGTATGTCCTGATCTCCCCAGCCATAAGGCTGAATTATAGCCCAATTAGCTGGAGAGAATGGGGTTTTGTCTCCATCCCTTCCCCAGAGAGGCAAAGGTAAAGCTGGAATTATAATTTGCTGGACAACCCTGTCTGAGAGTGTCTCTCCCACAAGTCCCTGAAGCAAATGCTCCATATGTAAAGGATCTCCTTGGATGGAAATGGAAGATGTCAAAGCTGAAAATACAAAGAGTTCTTTTTTTTTTTACTCCAAGCTAAAAGACTGAGATGATACTTCAGTGACACTCTGATCCCAATAACATCCCCACTGCAGCAAACATGGTTATAAAAGTCTTACATCCTGCCTAGAAAGCCTTCTTGTCTGAATATTTTGACAAGAGAGACCTTTGTATTCCTAACGATCACTTTTCTCTCATTTTAGCACCTGGCCATCAAAGGCAAAGCAAAGCTATTAGGGAAAGAATATTAGAGTTGGAGGCAGAGGACCTGGGTTAGAATCTTGGCACTGTTGAGTGTCCTGTCTTGGGCAAGTCATTAAAGCTTCTCACCTGTAAAAGAAAGGGGATGGATGGTTCAGGTGAGCCCAAAGGTCCTTTCTAGTTCTAAATCTATGGTCCTTGTGGGAGAGTATAAAGAGCAGTCCATCTAGAGTCAGAGCTGCAAATCTTGCCTTGGACATTTACTACCCTTGTGACCTTGAACAAGTCAACTGACCTCAGGCTTCAGTTTCTTTATTGATAACATGATAGGATTGAACTAAATGGCCTTTGAGGTCCCTTCCTTCTCTCTACCACCAATCCTGCCCTATAATCTTATGACCTTTTCCTAGGACCCTAGTCTTGTCTCCCTCCCTTCCATTCCAGGGGTTCCTAAACATTTTTTTTTTATATTTCAGGGACCACAGATCTAGAGTTTTGTGAACCTGGATAGGTAAAAAAAAAAAAGACATCTTTCTTTCTACTACCCTTCAGTTTACTTCATAATGTTATGTACTTTATTTTCTATATTTTAAAATGTTATTCTGAAAAGGCATCCATAGACTTCCCCAGCCTGCTAAAGAGGTCCATGACCCAAAAAAGATGAAGCACCCCTCATGTCCTGGGCCCCCTTTGGCAGTCTGGCTCCTATGGGATCCTCAGAATATTTTAAAATAATTTAAGGAAATGCTAAATTTCAATTAGTGAAAATAAGGATGTCATATTTTCCCCATTCAAATTCATGTTTTTTAAATGCATAAAATAAAATACATAATATTGCAAAATACAGAGTGTAATTTAGGTGGCACAGAGTTAAAATCCAACTTCAGACACGTACTAGCTGTATGACCCTGGACAAGTCAATTCACCTATGTTTGTCTTAGTTTTCTCATTTATAAAATGATGATAATAATACACAATCTACTTCACAGAGTTACTGTGAGGTAAATGTTTTATGACCATATTAAGGACTCTTTCTACTTCTCTCCTTCCCTCACTTACTTCTTTTCCTTTCTTCATTCCTCCCTTTCTCTACCCTTCCCTCTCTTTTTCTTTCTTTCATTTGTTTATTCTTTCTTTCTTTCTCTCTTCTTTCTTTTCCCTTTTTTCCTCCTGCATTTCTTTCTTCTTTTCTTTTTTCTTCTCTTTCTATCTTACTTTCTCTTTCACCCTTCCTTCCTTCTTTCTTTTCCTCTTTTCTTCCTTTCTACCTTTCCTTCTTTTCCTTTCTGTTTCCCTTTCTTTCTCTCCTTTCTCCATTTCTCCTCTTTCTTCTTTGTCCTTTCATCTTTCTTTTTTCTTCTTTCCTTCTTTCTTTTCTTCTTTCCTTCCATTATTACTTCATTCATTCATTTGCAGAGATGTCATTGAACAGTGAAAAGAGTGCTCATGACTCTGGAATAAGAGGATCTAAGTTCAAGTACTGCCTTAGACTCTTACCCTCTGTGTGATGTTGAGCAAATCATTTAGCCTCCCTCTGTTTCCAGTGTAAAATGAGGGGGTTGAACCAGGTGGTCTCTGAGGTTCCCTTCCATCCCTAGTTCTATGTTCCTAGGATCTTTCTGTTCATATGTATCTCTAACACAACCTTTACACCTCTTTGTAATTCCCCAGTAGCAATGTGTTACAGCTTGCTCAGTTGTCCATGAATCTCTCCACCATCCGTTGGGGTGACCTTCAGTTTTACTTCTTCGGAGACTGTGATATTCTATGATTCACAGCCATGCAGCAGTTCCCCAAACATCAACTGAGCACCTACTATGTACAAGGCAACCCACTAACCACTGTCATACCTTCTGGTATGATCTATAAAAGGGGAATGGTAATATTTCCATATTTCCCTCCACCCAGGCTTGTTATAAGAAGAGAGCTTTGTAACTCTAAAGGAGGTCTAGAAATGTGTCACTGTTTTTTTTTTTTCCTTTTCATCTCTATCTCCAACATAAAGAAGTCTAGTCATTTAGTCTCATTTCTAATGTACCAGAAAAAAATATAAACAGTGGAACATCATTAAAATACAAAAATAATAGCTGGACGTTAGACCTAAGCTTGTATGCATACATGTACACTTATCTCTCCCGGTTTAAGATAAGGACAGAAATTGCTTCATTTCTATCTTTGCATCCCCAGTGCTGAATGCAATGTCAGGCCACATAGTTAAGTGCTTAAATACATTTTGATAGATTAATTGATCATTGGGGGAAAAACCCTAGATTTGGAATCTGAGGGCTTGGGTTCAAATCTTGAATCTGTCACTTCCGTCTGTGAAATGGTGGCATTGGACTAACTGGTCTTGAAGTTCCTTTCCAGATATCAATCAACAAGCATTTACTAAGTACCTACTATGTGCAGACATTTTGCCAGGTGTTGAGGATACAAAGGCAAAATGAAATAGTCCCTGCCCTCATGAAGCTTATAATTTTTCAGAGGAGATAAATATATATATCTAGATACAGACAAAATAGATACAAGATGTCAGGGTGGGGGGAGAAGAAAGGTATTGTCTTATAACTTATAACATATATACATATAAGTTATATACAACTTATAAGTTATATAACATAACTTAAAAAGTGGTCTCTAAAGTAAAGGTTTTTAAATAAAATGTAAAATGGCAGAAAATCCATTTTAACTGAAACTCAGATTCTGAGACCCAAGCCGCGAATAAGTGGGTGTTTGGCAGAGGTTGGGATTTCCTGCTTCATCCTTGTTTGATGAAACCTCAAGCTATAACATTCTGTTATGTCACTAAGATTCACAGGCTGCCAAACCTCATCCTAGACATTTATGTGGGTTTTCCCGAATACCCCTCAGCAACTTAAATTCTAGATGTTATTGCCAGAGAAAAGGAATAGGGAGAACAGGAAATGTAATGTGACTAACCGCTAGCAATTGCAAAACTTTTTTCATGGGTATTTTCCATGTCTGGGAACCGTACATTAGCTGGGACCCATCGTGTGCCCATAGGCATCCTAAGATCGGTGATGTGCAGGCGGAAAGAGAATTACAGTCATTGTGGTAAATGAACTTTTTAGCAGTGACATTTATACATTAGTAGTTTTTGCCACACAAAATTGAAATCATGTGTTAGTTAAGGTCAGAGTTGTTATGTGTTTTACTGGTAGACCAGTCATCCAGTCCAAGAAAAATGTTTAGCCTTTAGCTATTTGGAAAAATCAAAGAAGGAAAAATCACTGTGAGTTGTGAAAACCATAGGAGGTGGCATGACGTAGCAGATAGAAAACAGTTCTTGAAGCCAGGAAGACCTGGGTTCAAGTCCCATCTCTGACACATACTGACTGCGTGACCCAGGACAAAATCCTTTAAGCTCTCAGTGGCCCAGGCCACTCTTGATAACTTACATAGACTTGTGGAACTGTATCTGGGGATACAATTTATATATCTGGATTTTTCTCTATGATGATAAAAGTGCATGTGTCCCCCCTTCACCCCACCAAAAAGGAAAGAAGGAAGGAAGGAAAGAAAGAAAGAAAGAAAGAAAGAAAGAAAGAAAGAAAGAAAGAAAGAAAGAAAGAAAGGAAGGAAGGAAGGAAGGAAGGAAGGAAGGAAGGAAGGAAGGAAGGAAGAAAGAAAGAAAGAAAGAAAGAAAGAAAGAAAGAAAGAAAGAAAGAAAGAAAGAAAGAAAGAACTGTAGTTAGTCATGAACACCTAGTTTTAAATGCTGCCTCTGACATATCCTGACTGTATGACCCTGGGCAAATCCCTTAACCTCTCTGGGTCCCAGACTAGTCTCTGAAATTCTGGAGTTAATGTGCATCAGGGGAGGGAATTTCCATATTGAGAGTTCTGTTCTAATGATAAAAAGAAAAAAAGAGAAAAGGAAGAGAAGTGTAGCAAAGGGATGGGAAAGGAAAGGGAGGGGAAGCAAAAAAGGAAACGGCTAAAGAATTTTAAAATATCTGAAACTGAGGGGTATTGAAATAATAATAGGCAATATAAATATAGATTAATAACTGACATTTATGTAGAGCTTTAGGGTTGATAAAGTGTTTTACACCCATGATGTCATTTGAGCCTCCCAAGACCCTTGTGAGATGGACCCTACAAATATTACTATCCCCATTTGACAAATGAGGAAACTGAATCTCAGAGACACAGAATTCAGACCCAGCTTCTCCCAATTCCAAGACCATCCACACTAACCAGATCTCTAGGGAAAATGTCTATATTTAAAACACAGTACAGGATAGTAGGATCGTAGATCCAGAGCTGAAAGGAAAACATAGTGGTCATGTAACCCAACTGTCTCATTTTACAGATTTTTTCTTGGAGTTTTTCATGATAGATCAGTTTCTCTATTAATTTTTTAAGTTAGATATAAGAATGCACTCCAAAGGGGTGGGCAGCAGGAAGATTTCAAAGCTGGATATCAATGAATATGTAAATGATAATAATATTAATAATGATTGATCATAATATAGCTGCTTTAGAGAATTAAATAAGACTCAATTCTCTAAAGTAGCTATAAAATGCTGTGTGTGTGTGTGTTTAATAAATACATCTTGCCAACTCATGGATCTCTGGGTGTGCTTTATTATATTTATCAACAAGTATTTATTAACTACCCACCATGTGCCATGCACCACACCAAGCTCCAGGCATGAAAAGACAAAAATGAAATAGTCTCTGCCCTCAAAAAGATTACATTCTATCCAGGGAGACAATCCACAACCACATGGAGTGTATACAAAATAGATACAGTATAAACATGACAGAGTCTGGTGGAGGAAGAGGAAACTAGTGTCTGGAAAGAATCAGAAATGGGCTGGTGTGACAGGAGTTATTTGATCTGAGCTTTGAGGAAAGATAAGGATTCCATAAGGAAAAAGAGGTAAGCAAGGGCATTCCAGACAGCAGGGATAGCCCATGCAAAGGCATAGTGACTGGGGATGGAGAGTAAGGAATACTATGTAAAAGGGAGTTCTGTGTAATAATTCTAGAAAGATAGGTTGGAATGATGTTGTGAAGGGCTTTAAATAATCTTTTTTTTTAAGCAATTAGGCAAATTTACCTTAATGCTACTTCACAGAAAAGCATTAACTTGTAATAGATTTTGACCCAAGAATGTGTAAGCAAGGTAAGTCTTTGTTCTCTGTCTCTCCTTGTATGATTCAAAGGAAATAACACTGGAACTGGAATCATAAGAATCTGGGTTCAAATTCTAGCTCTGCCTCTTAGAACTACCGGTGTCCGTATCTCTGAGCCTCAGTTTCCTTATCTGTAAAGAGAACAGAGGGGACTAAATAGTCTCTAAGTTTCCTCTCACCTTTGAAACTATGATCCTGTATGAGAGGCAACATTCAGGACCTGGAAAATGCCACCTCCTCGAGACCCTGCTTTGGCTTGGGGCCCCAACGTTCAAAACCCAAGTATTTCCCTAAGCCCTATGCCACCGCCCTCCAGAAGCCAAGAGAGAGCCAGATGGAAATTCCATGGACAACTCTCCGATTAAGACGCACTAATTGGGCATAAGTTTCCTCTGCAAATGTTCCTTCCCAGCATCACAAATGAGGTATCATGTGGGCGGCGGATGTGAGACCAGGAGGAAACTCATTCCTTCTGCACAAATAAATCATTAAGATTCACTTCTTATTGGTTCCTGGAAATTATAAAACATGGGATGTGGAAAATCAAACTTAGCAACTGTTCAAAAACCCGATGTAGCTCATTGGAAGGAGGATATCCATCGGCATCATCAAGCAGACCTGTCATTTCAATACAGCTTTGGGAAATTATTCTAGAAAATTAAGAGCTCCCTCTCTATCACAAACACATATACATCCTTATAGGTACTTAGTAAATATTTACTCAATAGATTTATCTGAGATCTCAAGCAAGATTTAGCTGTTTAAATATGAGTATGCCAAATGGAAATTAAAATGTTAGAAAATCATTCTGATTTGTATAGTAACACCCCCCCCCCCCCATCTAAAATCATGATAGAAAATACTGGAGAGTTCTAAATATGGAATCCAAGGATCTGAGTTTAAATCCTGACTAGACTATGCCATCTTGCAAGTGGAAAAACTGAGACACATTGACAAGAAACCTTACAGAAATAAATCTGTGCCTCAGAGAAATGCTAAGGATTTGGGCTGAACCCCCTAGCAATTCTTGCCTAGTGTGAATTTACCTGTCTATGGGAAGCCTCTATTTGCATTTCCGAGAACATAAATGAACTCTGTTGAGCAAACATTTCTTAAAGACTTATGTGGATTAGATACTGATTCAGTATCTCATCCAGGTATTGGAGATCCAAAGATGCAAAAATACACAGTCCCTGCCCCTGAGGACAAATGATTACATTCTAAGTTAGAAAATTAAATTTGAATCACTTAATCTTAAATGGTTTTGCAAGCACTTAAGGATCAAAACAGCAGCTGTTTAATGGGAGTCTGATTAGAGAGATGACAAATACATATACATACACACAAATATATACAAATATATATATACATATATACACGCAAACAAGATATTGTAATGTAATGTAAATATCTTGTTTGTATATATTTGTCATCTCTCCCATTATACTGTGAGTTCCTGGAAGTCTAGGACTATCTTTTGTCTCTTTTTGTATCCCCAGCTCTTAGCATAATGCCTAACCCATAGGAGGTGCTTAATAAATGTTTTTTGATTGATTAAAACTATTTTAAGAAGGATGTCTTATCAGAAGTGACAGAAAGCTACTCCGTCTTGACCCTACCCACCCACCATATGTTTCCCCCAAGAATTGGTGATGCCTGGAATTTCACTATTAGGAATTCCTTCTTCTAGCTTAGTTTCATTCTCAAAAACTCCATTGGCTGTGTTCTCATCAATGTGGGAGTTCTCTCCAACAATGCAGATCCCAACCCATCATACTTGGCCAGCCTGGGTGACTCTTGCTCACATCTTCCCATAAGTTAGCCACAGGATTTGGCCCACTGTGCTGTAGGCCTTTCTCAGACCTCTTGACCTCTAAAGGATAAACAAAGGAGCACACAGGCTGCAACATATAAACAAGGAGATGTTCTACCTCACTTACTTCAAAGCTCATCCGTGGTGCTGCCTCCTGCAGAAGCTTTTTCTGATTTTAGTTTTTAGTTTTCTAACCCACTACTAATTACTCTGTATTTAATTTGTGTGTGAATGTATATATATATGTACATTTATGTGTGTATATGTATTTTATCCATATACATATGTTTTATATATATATATATATATTTTTTTTTTTTTTAATTATCTTCTCTGTGTATGTGATGGTTACCCTTTGTAGAACATAAGGCTCTTGAACTCAGGGTCTGCTTCACTTCTGTCTTTGTATCCCACAGTATGTGGCCCATAAATGCAATATAAATGGGAATTATGACTCGAATTAATCTGTTTCTAATATTTCAAAGCCCTCATGAGACAACATAATAATGCCAGTCTATTCTCCATGTAGCTGCCAAAAGCTCTCATCCTTCCTGCAATTGCCATCCTTCTCAGGCTCAGATATGATTATACTACTTCCCTGCCCCCCCCAAAAAAAGTCTCAGTGATTTCCTACTACTTCAACAATCAAATACAAACTCCTAAAGCTGGTGTTCAAAGCCCTCCACAATCTAGCCTCAATCTACCTTTCTATTCTTTTTTTTTTTTTGGCAAGGCAATCAAGGTTAAGTGACTTATCCAGGGTCATGCAGCTGGTACTTGTAAAGAGTATAAGACTGGATTTGAACTCAGTGATATATCCACTGTACCTACCATGCTGCACCTACCTTTCTATTCTTATTTCATATTACCCTCCTTTACATACTGTTAACACATATTGAATTGAATTGGCTATTTAAGGAGGGCAACCTCCACTTAAATTTCTTCAATAATCAGCTATGATTCTGGGCCTTCACTTTTTAATTCTTAAGAGTGATGTGATAAGAAGAATACAGAGAATTATGAAAAAACTTATATGAACTGATACAGAGTGAGGTAAGCAAAACCAGGAAGACAGTCTACAAAATGACTGATTATATGCAATGACTGGGGGACTGGGAGAGGGAAAATAAACATTGTATAATTAGAATGACCAAGCTTGACCAGAAGAATTTAGCAATTCTATCTGCCTTCCTTCTTTGCAGAAGCAGATCAGTGTAGTGAAAAGTTGCATAAACCCTTAGACAATTGAAATGATGATTGGATTTAATGAACTGATTTTTTTTTCTTTTTTTGCTCTTTGCTTTAAGGGATAGCTGACTGAGTGGGAGGAGAAAGAGAGAGAGAGAGAGAGAAAGAGAGAGAGAGAGAGAGAGAGAGAGAGAGAGAGAGAGAGAGAGATTTAAAAGACTATCAATTAAAAAATTTTAAGTTAAATGAACTCTGCCAAAAGGAAATTAATAATTGTTATTCTAAGCTCTTGAACTTTCAAAACTACAGTGCTCTCTTATTCATAGATATTAGAAAACCAAAGATGCCTTGGAGACATTTTTTTACTGTCTCCCCACATCTCATCAGTTATCAAGTATTATATATCTTCCTTCCACAGTACTTCTCTCCCCTAAACTTACATCACCTCTCCCCTGGATGATTTTAACAACCTTTAAACTGGTCTCTTTGTTTCAAGTCTCTCCCCACTCAAATCTTGGGGCTTCATAGCTGCCAAAATAACCTTTCTAAGGTGCAGGTCTGACCATGTCGCTCCTCCTCCACTCAAAAGCCTTCAATGGCTCCCTATTGCCTCCAGAATAAAATGTAAACTGACATTTAAGGCCCTCTACAGTCTGACTCCTATCTGCCTTTCTAGCCTTATTTCACAATTCCCTTCAAACACTCTACATTCCACCCTAGTTGATCTACTAGCTGTTTCTCAAACAGCCTGTTATATCGGATATCCTCCATTCCTGAAATAAACAATCACCTGATCTCTGCCTGCCAAAAATCCTCTCCCTTCAAGGCCCATGAAGCTTTCCCTTATCCCTGTAGTTCATTGTGTTCTCTTCTCCCTCAAATTTCTCAGAGTGCTGTGTCTAGTTCTCTCCTTCCACCCCACCCCCCCACACTCTATCTCCTTAGGAGATAGGTTCCATGAAAGGCAGAGACATCGTGGGTATCTTGCATATAATAGACACTTAATAAATACTTTTTGATTTCCTGATGCCTTAGAGATTTATAACAAGAAGAATCCAAAATGACTTACCTTGGGTAAATCATTTAACCCCTCTGGACCTGTTTCTTCCTCTGCAAAATGAGGGGGTTGGACAAAAAGGTGACTGGGGTCCCTTGCAGCTCTAGATTTATGATCTTATGGCTCCTGAGGCCTCAGTTTCTTTGTCTGTAAAATGAGATTAGACTGAATGGCTCTGACGACCCTTATGGCTCTAAATCTATGATTTTATGAACCTATTATTCATTATGAA
Organism: Bettongia penicillata ogilbyi; assembly: GCA_023548195.1. NCBI lineage: Eukaryota > Metazoa > Chordata > Mammalia > Diprotodontia > Potoroidae > Bettongia > Bettongia penicillata. The sequence continues at coordinate 4,279,594 of JAJHZJ010000561.1, read as the reverse complement.
ACTGCTTTCTTTTTTGAGGAATTGTAGTACTGCTGACCATTTCAAGTATCATATTCAAAAAGTGAAATGAGGCAAGGTCACATATACTTAATCTATTATTAAAATATAGAATTAATGCTGCCATATATAAAGTTGGCCTCAGACACATTTTTCTTCAATTTTAGTAGCCATTTTGAATTTCTAAAAGACAATATAGTTTATCTTAAATTTTTCTTCTAAAAAAAAACCTGGTCTTTCTTCATACTTCCCCAAGATATAAGGATATACTTGCATTAAGGTATCACCAAATTCAGGATGAAGTTAAAGGGAGAGAGGACATAGCATCTTTCAAAGCATTCTTCCTTCACCTGACTTTTCATATTTTTTGCATGCATGTGTCTAGATCTATGGATGTTATATTTTGACTTACTTCCCTATGAGACTGAAATCTACAAAAGTCTTTAATGAAAAGTTTCAGCTCCAACATTTAAAAAAAAATTTTTTTTTTTGTGGCAAGGGGAGAGAGCACACCCTACTGGCCAGCTAATATGAAATATGGGATTGAAAAGGGGATAATTCCTGAAAATATTAAAATTCAAGACAAATGCAGGTTAAAGTTGAAAAGAAACTTGGCACAAATGATGCTTTAAGAAATGTCTTAAAGTTCAGTAATTCTATTTATGGAAACTTTGCCTCCCTAGGTTGATTAGAAGTTTGGGTCATGCCAGAGGAGGAATGAACAAAGGGTTGTGAGGCAATGAAACTTTTATAGGATCCTAGCTCCAGAACTGGAAGGGACCTCGGAGGCCAAATGGCCCAACCTCCTCATGTTACAGAGGAGGGAACAGAGGCCCATGAAGGTGAAGTTCACCCAACAAGTAAGCGGCAGAGAAGGGATCTGAACACATCCTCTTCTTCCAAAGCCAGCACCCTGCTCACTCTACCTTGCAACCTCCAATTTTAAACACATTGCAAAACGCAAGAGACCTTTGAAATGGTCTGATGCAAGCCCTTCAATCTGTAGATGAGGAAGACACAGGTCAGAGAGTTGAAATAACCTCCCTAAGGATTGCTGTCATCGTTGTTCTGTCATTTCAGGCATGTCCAACTCTTCGTGACCCCATTTGAGATTTTCTTGGCAGAGATACTAGACTGATTTGCTATTTCCTTCTCCAGCTTATCTTGTAAGTGAGAAAACTGAGGCAAGCAGGGTGAAGTGAGTTGCCCAGGGATGCTGAGACCATGTTTGAACTCAGGAAGATAAGACTTCCTGACTCCACTCCCAGAGCTCTATCCACCGTCCCTAAGGACAGAGAGATAGTACGCAGTGGACCCAGGATCTGTTTCTAACTCTTATGTTAACATGCTGTGTGATCTTAAGTAAGTTGTTTCTCTCTGTGCCTGTTTCTTTATCTATAAAATGAAAAAAAGTGGACCAGAAGGTCACTTACTATGTGTTTTTGCACAAATCAGTTCGTCCCTTCAGGTCTCAATATTCTCATCTGTTAAATGAGGAAGTAAAAACTGACCATCTCTTAAAGGCCCTTCCAACCCTCCATCTGTGGGCCTATGATCCTAGCCCTTTGGACTTGAACAGATCTCTGATCTGGACCTCACCTATAAAATGAGGTGGTGGGAGCAGACAAACTGTAAGGTTCCCTGGAGCTCTAAATCAATGGCTCATGGGGAAGGCATATCTCCCAGGAGAGTAGCTGTCTTTACAGGAATCACAGGATTTAGAGCTACAAGGGAATTTTAGGTCATCATAGTTTTAGAGTAGGAAAGGACCTCAGAGGTAATCCAATCCAACCTCCTCATTTTACAGATTAGGAAACTGAGCCTCAGAGAACAGAAGTGATTGGATCGAAGTTAGTAAGCATCAGAGCCAGAATCTAAACCCAGATGCTCTGACTCCACCCCCAAGATTTTTCTAGTATACCACAACTTCTCAGAGATTTGCACCATGTAGGAGAAGACACAGAGAAATCTACCTAGGAACATAACATCTCTAAGTTTTGAGGCCTGGGATATATTATGAGATGCTTGAGGTTTTGGAAGTAAAGACCACTAAAGGGTTTATCAGTGAAGAATCTGTGGCGCAAGACCAATCAGTAAGAGCTCTGCGTCAGAAGCAGGGGGACCTTTGGAGTCAGAGATCTTGGATCTGAAGTGGTTTTCCTCCTTTCTAATTTTCCTGTTTCTTTCATGGGTATTACCATTCCATCAGTCATCTAGGCTTAAATCCTTGGCAACCTCTTTGATATTTCCTTTCCCTGGCCTCCCATATCCAGTCATCACCAAGTCCTGCTGACTAATACTGCCTCCAAATTGTCCCTTCCTTTCCATTTCCACAGCCACCACCCTTGTTCTGGTCCCCATTACCACACTTGCCTAGAATATTTTAGTAGCATTCTCACTGCTCTTCCAACCTTCATTCTTTCCCCTACATATTTTTGCTGAAATGACCTTCTAAAAGCATAGCCTCGATCATGTCGCTCCCCTTCTCAAAAAACCTTCAGTAGTCCTCTATTGGCTCCAACATGAAAGGTGAACGGTGAAAGCTGGACTGGTCAGTGTTCACCAAACATACCTCATGTTTTCATCCTCCCTCTTCTCTCCTAGGAAGGTTCCCATGCTTATCTTTGCCTGTCAGAATAGGATTCACCCTTCAAAACTCAACTCAGGTGGCATCTCCTTCATGAAGCCTTTCTTAATTCCATCTCCTTCCCCTTAATCCAGATATGACATTCTCACCATGTAAGTCCCCACAACCTTTTGTTCATACCTCTATTCTAATCTTTCTTTATATTATAAATATTGCACTTCTGTCTCATAAAATCACAGGCTTCTTTTGGAACCCAGATGATCCCATCACTTATTGGTCTCCCTCAACCTCTTGAAACAACTTGTTGTCAATTACTTTCTATACCTATGATCATAGTTCCAAGACACCTTAAAGATCATGTAATCCAACTCCTTAACTTTACAGGTAGGGAAACTGAGGCACAAAAGAGCAATGACTTAACCTATGGTTATACAGCAAGCTAGTGACAGCGCTAGGAGCAGATCCCTTCTACTTACATCTAGATAGTATTTAAACCTAAGTCCTTTGACTCTTGCCCTTTAGAATATGGGCTCTCAAATGCCTGGTCCAGACCCTTGAACTTAATTAGGCATTTAATATATGTTTAATTTTATTGAATTTGTGTACTTGTCTTCTTACCTCCCTTTCAGTATACAGTAAAATTCTTGAGATCACAGATTGTGTCTTATTTATCAGCAAAAACTCTTTGGTGCTTAGACAGCACTCTTTGCACATAGTAGGCATTCAATAACTATTTGCTGAATTCAGTTGTGACTTTACAATTAGTATATACTATGTAAAACTAAGCTTTACATGCCCTAATGACGCCTTTACAACAATGTGAAATGATATTTTTTTTTAATTTATGATAAAGACTCACGGAACTAATTTTGAAAAGACAGCAAAGGAGGTTCAATGTCCTTCAGAAAAGAGGCCCTCTCTTTGCCAAGTATCTGGGCTAGATTCTCATCCCTGTCCTGTCTCCAAGGGCACCCTCCCTTAGGCTGCTTCTTTTGATTTCAAAGAGGCTTCAGTAAGTAGGATAAGGGCAGAAGTAGAAATCTGGTCCATTATCATGGAAATTAAGTATTTTAGCAGCTATTTTTAGTTTTCTGTGTTCAAATCAGAAAAAAAAACCTCTCAGCTAATATTGTTTTTCTCTTGGAAACAGACCTCTATGAATAGTGCAACAATTTCTTTTTAAACTGAATTTAACCTCTTTTTAAAGATCCTGAGCCAAATTAGAAATAGGAAACTAAGAACATTTCCCCACAACTTCCAGCCTGGCCTCTTCCTCTTTGTTCCTAAATAGTTTTTGTTCTGAACTGCTAAAGTGAGGAGGGGAACCTCCATAAAGTCCATTGGTGCTTGTATAGGACCAGAGATTTAGATTTGAAAGAAATAACTGGATGAATACCTCAAGTGAAGTATATTCCTTATAAGCTCATCCCCAAGATATCCCATAGAACCAAATATTAGCACATTAGATAAAAGAAATGTGCAGCCTTCTCCTAGAAAGGTCTTCAGATGACCTACCTAGTCACTGGAACAACTAAGTAGCACAATGAATAGAGACTGGAGTCAGGAAGACCTAAGTTCAAATCTAGCCTCTGACACTTACTAGCTCTGTGACCCTAGGCAAGTCTTCCCTGTTTGCCTCAGTTTCCTCATCTGTAAAATGAACTGGAGAAGGAAATGGCAAATCATTTCTAGTATCTTTGCCAAGAAAACCCCAAATGGAGTCATGAAGAGTCAGACATGACTGAAAAAGGACAGAAAACAGTATCTGGTCATTTGCCATTACTGATAGAATACTATTTAAAGCATGATACTACAGGAAGCGTATTACCTCTGCAGTTCAGGGACCTGGGCTCAAATGTTACCTCTGATGTTGATTACCTGTGTGATTTTAGGTGAAGGGAAGGGGAAAAGCATTTCCATAGTGCCTACTGTGAGCCAGGCACTTTACAAATATTATTTCATATGACCCTCACAACAATCCTTTGAGATTATTATCCCCATTTTACAGTTGCGGAATCTGAGGCAAAGATAAGTTAAGTAACTTGCCCAGGGTCACACAGCTAGGAAGTGTCTGAGACCAGATCTGAATTCAGGTTTTCCTAATTCCAGGTCCAACGCTCCATCCGCCATGATACCAAGCTGCCCCTTAGAAAATTTACTTTTCTTTGGGCTTCAGTTTCCTCATCTGTAAAATGAAGGAAGCTGGGTGGTGCAGTGGATAGATCGCCAGGTCTGGAGTCAGGAACTTGTTAAGTTATTTTTCAGTCGCGTCCAGCTCTTCGCGACCTCACTGATTTTCTTGACAAAGATCCTGGAGTGGTTTGCCATTTCCTTCTCCAGCTCATTTGACAGATGAAGAAACTGAGGTAAACATGGTGATGTGACTAGCCCAGGGTCACACAGCTAGGACGTATCTGAGGGCAGATTTGAATTCAGGTCATCCTGACACCTGGTCTAGCACTCTGTCTCCCATGATACTTAGCTGCTGCTTAGACAGTTTACTTTTCTTTGGCCCTAATTTCCTCATCTGTGAAATGAAGAGGTTAAACCTCTGAGGTCCCTTCCATCTCTGTCTCTCTGAGTCTATGAAAGGTGAAATTCAGGAAGCTATCAGCAACAGTGAATTTCCGAGAGCCCTATCTTGAAACCAGCATGAATAAACCAGTTTGCTCCTTTTTTTTTCTTTTGTGCATGTTAAAATTAGATAAAGAGGGAGACATCGAGTTCATTGAGTGCAGGTGTCTTCACTCCAGTAATTTTCTTTTGGATTTTCAGTGCTTACCAAGACATTGCAACCTCCAACTGTATGTATGGCAAATATCCCGTCCATCTTCTTTCTGTAAAGAAGGGGTGTGTTTGAAGGTTGCTCTGGTGATTATCATTGTGTTGTGAATAGGGGAGAATAAAATCCTGCCAAGGAGGCCAAATCACAAGTTACAACAGCATTGCAGAGACTTGGAATAGCTCAAGTTTCCTGCTGAAACTTGAGGTTTCCTCTATGTCCCCATTCAGTAAAAGATAGACTTGTATGGGCTGAAAAGGTGTCCCCTGGCAAGTCCTAAATCGGATTCCTTTTTTGTCCACTGAGAGCAGTGTATGGGTATACAGTAAGCATGGAAGACAAAAGCTAGTCATGGAACGTTGTTTTTTTTTTTTGTAAGTAGAAGAGGGGGCAGGAATTGGGCAGAGCTTCTGCTGTCATCTCAGGTTATTTGGTAAGGAAACAGCTGGAAACTAGTGGTAATATTAGTTTTTACAAAAAGACAGGCAACATTTTGCAGAGAAGAGAAGGCCTGCCTATCTCAACTCAGGAATAGGCTTGGGTTCAAGTCCTGTGAGAGCCTGAATGAATCCTTTAACTTCTCCAGGCACTCTATAATCTCAATTCACTGCCTCAGTCAAACTTAGACCTGTTAAAGACCTTAGCTTAAAAAGGCCAAGATCTCCCACTGCATCCAGGGCCATTTCCAGTTGTCCTGGTCTATATCTGGTCATTGAACCCAGATGGCTCTGGAGGAGAAAGTGAGGCTGGTAACTTTGTGCAGAGCTCCCTCACTTAAATCCAATTCACTTGCAAGTTATGGCATCACCTTCCTGATGTCATGGTGAACCAAGGACAAACAAAAACAAGCCCTTTAAAACCCAGCCCCCTCCCACTTTTCCAGTCTTCTTATACTTTACTTCCTACCACATACTCTTAAATCTAGTAACACTGACCGCTTACCTCTTTCAGGAACAAGACCCTCCATCTCTGGGCTCAGGGAATTCTCTCTGGTTATCCTCCTTGTCTCAAATGATCTCCCACCCCTTCTGCTCCAACTACAGACATCCCTGGCTTCCTTTAAGTCTCAACTAAAATTCCACCTTCAATGGGAAGTCTTTTCCAATCCCTCTTAATTACAGTGCCTTCCTTCTATTATTTCCTATTTATCTTGTATATGGTTTGCTTTCTATATATTTATTTGCATGTTGTCTCCCCATTAGACTACAAACTCCCTGAGGGCAGGGACTGTCTTTTGCCTCTTTTTGTATGCTCACCATTTAGCACAGTTCCTGACACATAATAAACGTTAATTAAATTGAGTTTCTCTCTGGGCCTCAGTTTCCAATTCTGTAAAATGAAGGGATTGGACTGAGTGCTCTCTTCTAGCTCTAAATTTACATATTACAGGATTCCTCCTACGGGACAGGCGCTGTGCTGAGCTCTTACAAATATTATCTCATTTGATTTGAGGAATAGGCGTTTCCTCAGGGAGACTTGCAAGCACTAATGCAAGTATTGGCCTGGGCCAGAAAGGAACAGAAATATAATGAATAACTGAATGATAGTAAAGAGGTAAATCCCAAGTATTCTACTTCTCTGTAGGATTACATTTAGCCCTTATAAACCAATCCCGATAGAACAAAAACTCCTTGAAGGCAGGCACTGGTGGATTTTGTCTCTTGTATCCCCAGAGTTTCTTTCAGCATCTCCTCCTAGAATTTCCTTTCCTGATCCCATTAAGTTGATAGAGTTCTCTCCCTCTCCAAATTATACCTATTTGCTCTGTCTCCCACCACCCCACCCCCAGCCCAGAACACAAGCTCCTACATATTTCCTTTTATGTCCTCAAATCAACACACACAGTTGCTAAATAAATATTTGTTCAGTTGATCCATCTAGATGGGGAAGAGCAGAGAAAGAGCAGAGTTCAAGTGTTGCCACTGACCAAGTGTGACCCAGGGAAGATCACTTCTCAGTGCTCTGGGCAACCCTCTGGAGGCTATAAATTGGCAGAGAAAGTGCTGATCTACCTTAGGAGAAGTAGTCTTTCCAGGCAAGGGGCAGGAAACCTGTGGCTTCAAGGTGTAGATCCAGGGCTTCTCTGGACCAGCCTCTATACAAGCATAAAACTTGGGTACTCAAGAGGGAGAAACCAGAGATTCAGAGATAAAAGAGACTTTTGAGGTCATCTAACCTACTCCTTTCATTCTAGAGATGAAGAAACTGAGGCTTGGACAGGGTCACATAGGTAATAAGTAGCAGAGAAAGAATTTGAACTCAGTTCCTCTGACTCCATGATAACAGTCATGATAACACCCTTTCTGGATGAATATTTATGCTGTCATTGACCCCAAACTAGGGAATGTTCACAGAATGTTTAACCTAAGGGCTGAGAATATTAATTAATTAAATTTGAAACTCTAAAAGTCAGTAATGGGTTAAGGGGAAAAGAAATGTCAGTGATCTTGTAGAATGGAAAGTTAACATTTCACTGATAATCTCAGCAGAATTTCATTCTCAGCATGAAACAAGAAGAAATTGTGCCATGCTACATGCTTAACTTCCTGTGTTGACCTGGATCTGGGCATCATTCAGGCCAAGGGCAGGAGGCTGTCTAGGGTCTTGGATCCACGTACCCATTACGATGTTCTTAGCTATTTCAGAGAATTTGATCCACTCAGAACTGGAGGGCATTTCGTCTGTTTGTTTTCCTTCCCTCCACCCCTTACTTTTGATCGTCTTGATTTGTTATCAAGGGTGCTATTTATTTTACGGTTAAACAATAAGCTTCCGTTGCATCACCAGAGGACAGAGCGAATGTGGTCAAACATGGCCTTACTTGGGTTTCATCACCACCCTCTATCTCTTGGCTCCTGGCATTTCTATGGCTATCCCTCCCCTCTATCCCCACTCCCATTCCCCTGTATTCTTCATCTCTGCCTCCTGGTTTGCCATGTCCTTCTTCAGCTAATTTTACAGATGAGGAAACTGAGGCAAATAGAGTGAAGTGAGTTGCCCAGGGTCACATAGCTGGTAAGTGTCTGAGGCTGGATTTGAACTCATGAAGATGAGTCTCCCTGATTCCAAGCTCAGTACTTTGTCCACAATGACACCTAGCCCCATTTTACAGACGAGGAAACTAAAAACAATAAATGACTTGCTTAGGGTCACACGGCTGAGGCTGGATTTGAACTCAGGTTTTTCCTGATTGGAGGTTCATTGCTCTATCCACTGCGCTACCCGAGGAAACATAACCAAATGTGGGTTATTTAATATAGGAAAGGAATCCTTCTTGCGGTATCAAACCAACTCAACAGAAATATCCCAGTGGTTGTCCCAGTAATTAATAGTAAATAAATACAAGATTAAGGACTTGGGTAAGAAGCATTTTTGGATTCAAGTTGTTATATTCAATTCTAGTTTCTGAGACTTGCCCCCCCCCTCAGTGTTCTCATTTGCAAAATAGGAGTGATAGCTATAGAGGCTACCTACCTGATGCCATTATGGGGTTCTGATGAAATAATGCCTTGTAAACCATAAAGAGCTATATCAATGCCAGATAAGATTCTGTTGTCTCTGGTGGGGTTAGGGAAAATTAATTACAGTCATGTAGCACTTTCAAGTTTGCAAAGGAGTCTGTTTCCAGTGGATAAGGTACCGACCTCCAACTCAGGTGAAATTGGGCTCGTATCTTACCTTTATGTACTTACCAGCTGTGCCACCACGGTGGAATCCACTTGACTTCTAATGGCCTCAGATTCCCCATCTGTAAATTAAGTGAGTTGCTCCCCTTGGCATCGAAGGTCCTGATGATTAAATGATCTATTTTGCAGATTGGTCTTTTCATTATGCAGTTGTGTCAAACTCTTCATGATCCATTTGGGATTTTCTTGGTAGATATACTGGAGTAGTTTGCCGTTTCCTTCTCTAGCTCATTTTACAGATGAGGCAAACATGGTTAAGTGACTAGCCCAGGATCGCACAACTAGTAATCGTTTGAGACTGGGTTTGAAAATAGGTCTTCCTGACTCCATGCCTGGTGGTTCTCTACCCGCTTCACCACGTAGCTACCTATATAGCACTCTATCAACATGCATTTATTAAGCACTTAATGTGTGCTGGGCACTATGCTAGCTGCCGGGAATAAAAATGCAATAAATGAAACAATTCCCACTCCAAAGTCATCTCTATTCTAATGGGAAAGGAAACAAGGACATACAGAGCTCAACATGATGTTATTATTTCTGATCTCCCAGTTTCTCCCACAAAAATCACCTTACATCTATTAGATACTATTATGAGAATTGTCTTCCCTCATGGAAAGTAAGTTCCTTGAGGACAGGGATTGCTTCATTTTTGTCATTTACTTGCCCTTTCTATGTATGCCTAGCACATGACCTGGCACTTAGTAGGTGATCTTTAAAATGCCTGGAGATTGATTGATGAGTCAACCCAGATTAAGTGACTTTTTTTCATCAATCTCAAATACTAGTGAGTTTCTGAGGTTCATCCCAGGTCTACTGAGCCCTAGAACCCAAAACCTGTTTAAAATTGTGAGACTTTTTGTATCCCCCCCAGAGAATGGACACTCCTTAGGGCAGGGACTCTTAAAAAGAAAATAAAACTTTGAAACCTCAGGCCTAATAGGAGACTTTGCATGTAGTGGGTGCTTAATGTATGTTTTTAGAATTACAACCATCAGTAGGTTTCCTTCATCTTCAGGAAAGATCCAAGCATCTTCCCCAGTGGGTGAATGGCATTGGAGTGAGTGAATTGACCACAAGCTTCCCCCAAAGGCTGTTGAGGTTCAGCTGAGCTGGGAACCTCAAAGGAGGGCGTTCACCGAATGGGGGTTGGGTGGGGGCTTCACTCAATCACCACTTCCTTCTGCCCTCACCAATCCTGGAAGGACCAGAACTACTTTTTCGAAGGGAATAGTCTTTTCTTGGTAATGAGAGTTGGCGACTGAGAGGTGGGAAAAGCGGGGGAGAGGATGTTGTTACCTTAGTCTGGGCCAATGTAACCCATGAAGAAGACTACCCCCCACCCCCTGAAGAACATGTCAAAGTTCTTGCTGGCCACAGGCCAAAGGCCAAAACTACAAGCATCGATCAAGCAACTATTATATACCAGGCATTCCCGTAGTAGAAAGGATAAAAAGAAAAATCGTTCTTCATCTCAAGAAACTTACACTGTGGGGAATACAAAGTATCATATATAAAGAATACCGGGATGCGGGGGAGGGGGACAGGACTGGGAAGAACACTAGTAACTCGGGGACGGGGTTGGAGGGATCAGGAAAGGTCCCTTCTAGGAATGTACATGTGAGCCAAGCCTTGAAATGAGAGGACAAGGGAGAACATTCCCAGCATGGTAGACAGCTCCTTCAGAGGCAGGAAGGGAGAGCATCTTGATCAGAGGTAGAAGGGACCAGACTTGGAGGAGTCAAGGAGGCTAGGGTTCATTCAGATCCTGCTTCAGGGACCCTGGGCGAGTCATGAATACCTACGGGCCTCGTTTTCCTCATCTGTAAAAGGGGGTAACTGGCCTGCGCCGACTCTTCCATCCAGTAACACTGGCCTCCTAGATGTTTCACGAAAACAAGACATTCCCGGGATTTTCTCCAGCTCTGCCCCACGCCTGGGACGCTCTCTTTCCCCTGGCTGAGACTACTAATCCCCCCGGGCTTCCTTTAAATCCCTGCTAAAATCCAATACAGCCCCGACCTCAGCCCGAGGCCTTCCTGCTGACCCCCCCAGGCTTTTTTTAAGTCCCTACTAAAATCCCACCTAATACAAGAAGCCTTTCCCAACCCTTTTTCATTGCAACGCCTTTCCTCTCCTATCCATTTCCTATCCATCCCGTATACAATCTGCTTTGTACGTATTTGTTTGCAAACTCAAGGAGGGCCGCGGCGTGTTTTGCTTCGTTTGGGGTCGGCAGCGCTTGGCTCAGTGCCTGGAACATAGTAGGGGCTTAATAAAAGTTGATTGATTGATCTACTGTAGAGTCCCTTCCAGTTCTAGAGCTATGAGCCTACGTGAGGGGCAACAGCAGGGGGCTTGTCTGGATTATGGGGGGCCCAGGAGGTGCACGGCTGGTCAGATGGGGAAGATTATATTTTATCCCGGAGGGAATAGGGAGCCAGCGCAGGTTCTTGAGAGAGGAGGGGGCCTGACGACCAGGCTGGGCAATGCATCTGCACCCTGAGCCTGCAAGGTCCCCGCCCAAGTCGGCTCCCTTGGGATTCCGCGGCCCGCATCCTCCACTCATCTGGAGCCGTCAGTAGCCTCCCCAAAACAACGGGAGGTGCGGGGGAACACAGGGAAATTCCACGAGACATTTCCGCGGAAGACTTGGGCCCCGGGGCTTCCCCAGGCCGGGTTGGCCTTGGGAGTCCCTCCCCCAGCGCCTCCGCTGGCCCGGGAGGGCGGCTCGAGCAGAGCCCGCGCGCAGCACTCGCCGCGGCCGCCCCGAGACAAAGGCGCATATGCGCCGACCCCACCGTGCGCGGGCCCCGCGGCATCGCCGCTTTAAGCCGCAGCTCCAGCGGCGGTGGGGGAGAGGGGAGGAGCCCGGCTCCGCGAGGACGTCACGGCACCGCCCCCCAGCCCCCGCCTCCTCGCTATATAAAGCGCTCGGCGGCGCCGGCGCTCAGAAGCCTACAATCGACGGGTGCTGGTTCTCTGGGCTGGCTCGCGGCGTCTGCGCTTGCGCAATGTCCCGGCCCTTCTGTCCGCGGCGCTGAGCCAGCCGGGACGGACATGCGCGGGACGGAGGTTGGCGGCCGTGCGGCGGCGGGGGCCGCCGCGGCTCCGCTGAGGTGAGGGGGGCCTCGGGCCGAGATCGGGGCCGGAGGGCGGCGGGGGCGGCCCGGCTCCTCAGCCCCGGGAAGGAGGAGGGACGCGGGGCCTGGCGGCGGTGACTTCCCTCCAGATGTGCGGGGGGGTCTCCGTGCAGATGTGCGAGATGAAGGAGGCGCAGGGCCCCTCCCGCGCCGGGGGCCTGGGAGGAGGTGGGGGGGAGCCGGCCCCGCCGAGGCTGCAGAGCCCGGTGCGCCTTCCCCGGCGGCTCCCCTGCGGTGCCGTGGACCATTGTTCGGGTGCAGCCGGTGCAGCCTCGCGCAGCCCTGCACCGGCTCCCCCCGGCCCCGCGGCCGCCGAGCTGGGGGAGCGACCCCTGCGGCCGAGCCGCCCGGCCCCCCTCCCTTTCCAGGCGGGGTACCCCGGGCATCCCCAGGCGGCGGAGCCCCTGCCTCGGCTGCTGCGGCTGCGGGTCCCCTCCGTCGGTGATTAGCGGGCCCGGGGCTGCTGCTGGGGGGTGCTGGGGGCTCCTTTGAGTCAGAACTGTTTTATTTATAGCATCAGACACTGTTAAAATGCCTTATAGCCCATAAATCCTACCTTAAAAGCTTTGGTGGGAGGCCGCTAGTAGGCATTTGGTAATTGCCTGCGCATGATTGCTCCTGATGGGATTCGAGATCAGCCCCAGGAATCTGCTCACGTTTCCTGTCTTAGGAGGCGCCGATTATTATTTTTTTTTTACCCTGATGGTGCATCCTATAGCCTTTTAGTGGCTTTGTTTCATTCTTTTCCGTAGAGGTTCCTAAACATTTCCCAGGCATTGTGATTCAGAAGAAATAGAGTTAGGGAGCTCTTTCTCACAAGGTGGACGATTCTTGGTGGATTTTGTATTTGCCATGTCTGTATAGAAAACAGTGTCTTGAGGTCCATAACCCTGTACAAATTAGGTGACTGCTAGGATCGGTGCAGTACTGGGGCTTGCTAAGTCTTTATTACTATTTCATCATTGCTTGAAAGAAACAAGTCTCTTACTTGATAACATATGAATAGATTGTTAGTCATAAACTTGAGTGTAGTCAGAAAAGAGACTGTAGCTTTAAAGGAGGTGTGTTGGTGACTTTAGGTACACCTGTAACACAGGTAGAGCAGGACTGGTTTCTAGGCAACTGTCAGGGGTGAAGAAAGGTGAGGTTAAAATTCTTTTTTTTTTCCCTCTCACTTAGGAGAGCAAGTAGCTAGCTAGCTTTAAGCTTTGGTAATTCTGCCATAAGAAAGTAGTCAGCATAAGTATTTTTGTAGTCTGAAGCCCTTTATCCGACCAGACGCCTTGGTACTTTTCTTTATTGCCTTTCTGTTTACATTTCTGCGATAATGCAATTTTAGGCAGAAATTACTCTTAAGCAGGACATGCACATTGCCCTCCCTGAAGCTAGAATGTCATTTTTTTCAGCTACAACTACCAGATCTGGCAGGAGACCAAAGCCAGAGGAACTGGCTGCATTTAACATGCTGATTCTCGTTTGGTTACCAGTATGCTACTAACCCAAGATCATTCCCAGATAATAGCAAATTTGAACATAAATAAATACAGTCTTTATCATGTGTCTTTGACATTAGTATTCAGGACCTATCATTCAGCTCAATTCATGCATGCATTTATTTTTAATTGTGTCCAAGAGGAAGGGATTGGAGGTGTTGGACCAACAAATTATATAATTTATCAGATCTTCTGGTTGGTGAACTTCCTGAGGCCCAGGAGTATGTCTTCTTGGTCCTTTGAGTCCTGCACAGTGCCTAGCTTACTACCTTCGAAAAGTAGATAATAAATATTTTTTTAAATGAAATTGTCCATGAACCAGTGAGTCTCAGAAGAGAAAGGAGGATACCTGACTGACCCCAAGACAAATACATATCCCTTTATTTGATGAGCTAGTCTTAAGAGATTTCAGACCCTTCTTCACTATTTGAACACGATAGGTAAAAACAACTGGCTTAGGCCAGCACTTTTTCTGGTCACAGAAGGCATGGATTTCTTGTGTGAAGTCTAATCATACCCATAGAAAACCTTTGTCTTAACAGACTTGACTTTTGTGTGAAAATGCTATTATTATTTCAGAGAAGTTAGACTGGACTGATGCTTCCTTCCTTTCTGGTCACACTAATAGTAGCTTTAAAGGTGAAATTACAGGTGCAACTTAACATGCTTGAAATGGACTTGATTGTCTACATGCCGGCAGGTTGCTTTAGAGGGTGAACCTGAACTGAGGGGAGGAAAGGTGGTGCCAAGGGTAATTCCAGGAATTGGAATGTCATCAGCTTAGTATCTACACCAAAGAAACAACACTTCTGTTAATCCAAATCATTTGGAAGGATGCTCCATCGTCGGAATTAGTCTAACACACTTCAGCAGGGAGGTTTGGCAGGCTTTCACAAAAGCTAATGAATAACTCCCTAGATAAACACAGTCTCCTTGTGTTCTTCTGGCATTATTCACATAACATAAATATAGGCTTTTAGCAGCAGGTTAAACAGGTGACTTCACGGTCCTGAATGCAAGTTATTGGCCTCCTCAGGATGGACCTACAGGCTTTATGAAACAGTGGAAAGTGTGCAGGATTAGGGTTTGAATCTCAGTTCTGCCTCAGTTTCCTCATCTGGTGGGTTGACTCCATGGGCAGCTCTAAATCTATGACCCTATGATTACAGGGGGAAATCTAAGTGCGGGGAACATACTGGATTTCAAGAGGAGAGAGTAAAAAAAGAAGTCTTACAATTTGGGGGTAATTATGACTGAAATAGTTGATGGTATGAATTAGAGTAAAAACAGGTCAGTAAAGTTTGGGGTTGGGATTTGGGTTGTTCTTTGGTTGTTATGGTCAGTTTTTGCTGTCATTGTTTATGGATCACAAAGCTGATTGCCTACATCAGCAAATTATCCTTGGAGCATTGAAGAAGTAAAATTCAGAGCAAAATTCATGTATAAATAGAACTTAGGAAGAAACGATAACCACAAAAAGGGTTTTATTATATCCTCTGCAGAAAAGAGAAGGGAAGGAGCATTATGTAGTACCAGCTGTGTGCCAGGCACTGTGCTGAGCACTTTATAATTATGGTCTCATTTGATTCACACAACCATCCTGCTAAGCACGTGCTGTTATTATCCTCTTTCTACAGACGAGGAAACTTGAGGCAGGTTAAGTGACATGCCCAGGATCACACAGCTAATAAGGGTACAAGACTAGATTTGAACTCAGGTCTTGTTGACTCTGGCGAAGGCAGGTGTCATGGGATAGAGCCTCGGGCCCTCCAGTATCTTTCTCAGGAAAACCCCAAATGGGGTCCCAGAGACAGGCATGAATGAAATCACTGAAGAACAGCCTTCTGACTCCAGGCCCAGCACTCAATTCTGTGCCCTCTCTCTGTATAGGGTTCATCACAGATCATTCCAAACCAGTATATGTCTCTGCTTTCCAAGACCTCAGCGTCTGGAACAAACATTATTTTGTGGATTGGTCCTTAATGTTCTGTGTTGCTGGGAAGTGGGGAGTATCTCAGCCAGTCATCATATAACCTCCCTCTAATTCCTTTTACCATCTACAGCTAGAATTTTATAAGGATAAATGATAACCCAGATCCTTAGAAGGTACTTTATAAATACAAGGCCTGCATTACAGTGGACAGAACACAAGACGGGAGAGGCAGAAAAGCTGGATTTTGTGACTCTTCTACTACCTGGAGTGGTTGTGAATGTCAAATGAAATCATGCAGCTGGCCTTGGTTTGGGCACCTTATCCTTTGGATTTTGGTCTTTGGAGGTTTTACTGAAGTAAATTACAATAGGTGAAGCAGATTTCTGTCTCCTTTGTAGAAATGGTACCTCTATAATAACTTGGCGGTAGGGGATAGGTGGTGCATGGAACAGAGGAAACCCAAATCCCTTACCTTTTGTGGATTTACACTAGGTCTCATACAGTCATTCCTCTGGCACTGTCATGCTGACAGTTCTGAAACATGGAGTGTGCCAGAGCACCTAGGAGGGGGGGATTGCCCTGTAGTGATCTTCACATCCACAGGTCACTAAATTTTTTTGCCATTAAAAACATGCTTAGAAGAAATTGTCAAGGAGTATACAGTATACATATACTACACACATATACACAAAAATGGCTTTAGACTACGTGATGCTCAATTTAATTTAGGTCGGTGTAAACAAATGTTAGCATTTCTTTGAATTTGATGCACTTAGATGAGTGACCCTGACCCAACTGCTCATTTTCCCTGAGTCTGGGTGACGCTGCAGTCTGCTTTGCTCTCCCTCTGCAGCAGTCATGGGCCTTTGGTCCAATCACTGCTCTTCAATAGACTCTAATCATTGTGTTATCCTTGACATGCAGTAGAATTGGGATCAGGAGGGGACAGTCATGTCCTCAATGGACAAAATCACAACCTATCACATGCCTGGGGCTCTAGGGGGCTCTAATCCTTCCTTATATTTGCCCCAGTGTGTTTCCTCAGCTCTCTGGGAGCCTTACATCAATCAGTTCTCTCCAGATGTGGTGGGGAACAGTAGAGCATACAGCTGTCTTATTGGTCGTCCCTTACTCTCCCTATATGACTTTACTGGCTCATTCTTTTTTTCCCCCAGTCATTCACTGGGGGGGAGGGGGGGCGGGGCACTGTATCTTATTAATTCCCGTTTCAGATATCTGCCTATTCATTCCCCAGTGACCCATCATCCCTTGTAATGAGAATTTTCAAAAGAGAAAGGGAGAAAGAAACCAGCCAGCACATCACTGATATTCTCCTGCTCCCACATCTGTGCAGTTTTTGCATGCAATGCAGTGATCAGGCCTTCCACATGGCATGTGCACTTTGTCTTTGCCCTTTGGGGGCCTCTCCTGCTTCATCAGGGTCTGTAGTATTTCCTGAGCTGCAGCCAGATTTGTGACCTCCTCGATAGAATGCCGGTGGCAAAAAGATGAGCCTTTGTCTCAGGGTGAAGCTTGGGATCCTTTAGAAGAATTTGGCCGAACTTAAGTCCACACTGCGGGGCCAAGTTAGAATATAATCCTTTGGATATGTCTTGGAAGGAAACTTCAGTAGACAAGGATCCAGGTTGAGGTAGGTCTCTAATGCATTCAGCAGAACTTCAGAAGAAACATGTTTGGAGTAAGGGAGACTGGATTTGAACTCAGATTGTCTGGCAGGTGTTCTATCCAGGGCACACTTAGCTGCTGCCATCCTTTCTTCTCAGTAAATGTAAAGTATCTTTCGGGTGACCTTAAGTTCCAAAGAGTGCAATCTCTGTTAGGTCTTACTAAGATTGAAGAATTCAGATAACAAACCGCTACCTTTCAAGGACATTTTACAAAGCTGCGTAACAGAGGAGTTCAGAAATCTACACACAGCTAAGGAATCACAGAACCTGGAATAGCAGTTGAGTAGTTTTGTATCAATAATCAACAAATTCAGATTAAATAATAAATTAAACCAGTGCCTTGGCAGTGGGTGAGGGGGTTGGTAAGTTTGTGCAGCACATACTGGTATAATCTCTAGCATAATTCCAAAGGATTTCTTACATTACCATCCAAGCCCATTTTGATTGGGTCATTCATAGTGCTCTTTTCTGCATCTGTTTGTTTTGTGCTGACTAACTTAAGTGGCTGCTGTGTGTGTGTGTGTGTGCAGAGATGCGCGCACAAAATATTGTGCTAGACGAGCTGGATAAGATAAAAAGGATAAAGCCCAGTCCCTGCCCACAAGTAGTTTACAATCTAGTGATTAAATAGTTTAAAAGGCCTCTCTGCTGTGAATAAGGAAAGCTAGTATCTCATATATTTCTGTCCTTTGTATGTCTAGATAATCTTTTGGCCAAGCCTATTGTATGTGTAGAGTGATTACTGAAAACCATAGAACATAAAACTATTACTTAATGGTTTGATTAGGGTGGTCAAACCAAGAGTTTTTTTTTTTCCATGAAGAAAAAAATATCTAATTATAGCAGACATTCATATGGTACTTTGAAATTTTCAGAACTCTTTATATGTATTCTTTAAGCTTAATTTTGTGAGGTGTGGGCACTTGTGTTATTTATCCCCATTTTACAGGTGAAGAAACAAGCTAGAGAAGTTATCTATAGACGTGCTAGTTAGTGACAAATCTGAGCCCAGGTCTTCCTGGCCAACACTGAATCTGGAATACCTCTCCAAACAAAATACCACTAAAATTCTAAGTTTAAATCTCAAAATTATCATAGAAACTGTATATGTGATCTGATGGTTAACAGTGTCAGACTTGGGTTAATTCTGCTTCCAAGTTGTTGCCCTGATGTAGTCTCTTGTGCTAGACAAGTGGTTTGGGCCTTCTTTCTTTGCCTCAGTTTTTTTTTTTCCATCTGTAAATTTGGGATAACACCATATAGTAACCTTTTTAAAACCTCTGAAAAGTAGCAAAAGTGCAAATTATCACCATTTCAGACATTGTGGGACCATCAGATGTAAAGACTTGTATATTTCATGTGTTTGTGTTTTCATCTCACTGGGTCAGGGGTGGGGAACCTGTGGCCTTGTAGGTCCCCAAGGGCATCCCAGAAGTCAAAGGGTTCCACATCCCTGATCTGGGTGCTTCTTTGACAGATCCAGGTTCCTATAGGCCTTCCTTAGATGGCCTTCATGAGTTGCTGTGGAAGCAAAAGGATTTTATCAAGGCTGATCCTTGGATCATAGAAGTGCTTATTGCCCATCACTGGTCTAGACTTAAACCTTCTAGCCAGAAGAAGGCTTCCCTGGCAGATCTTCCACCCTAGGGCATGCCATCAGATGAGAAGGGTTCAAATCCTGTATAATGCATTTCAAGCTGACTGCTACATAGGAGACTTCTCTAGTAATTTAGCTATTCCCATATGTCATTTCCCCAAGGCTCCCAGTAGCCTCCTATTGAAACTAGGCTTCTTAACCATTTTTGTGTCCTGGACACCTTGGGCAGTGTGGCTCCTGAATCCCGGAGATCCTTCTTAGAATCATATTTTTACATGCATTGAGCAAAATACAGATAATTTCAAAGGAAGTCAATTACTTAGAAACACACTTTTCAAAATACTTTTAAAAACCAAGTTTATGGACCTCAGGTTAAAAACCCTTATATTAAAAGAAAATCTCAATGGAAGCCTACATTCAGAGCTTTTGAGTAAAGGCTGTATGCAAGTGATAGCCGTACCTGTAAGGTTCTCGTTAGAACAGATGTGGTCAAAGAGCCTCCGCCTGGGTGTCAGAGCAGCTCTCGAGTCCTGACTGCAGCTCATTAGCCAGTGTGACATCCGAATGACCTAACCCTGCTGAGCCACAGTTTCTTCATCTGCAGAATGAGAAGAGTAATTGCTCTTCCTATATTACTGGATTTTTCTGAGGGAAATGTTTTGCAAGTTGTAAAGTACTCTATAAATAAGAGGTATTAAATATCCTTTCTTACTTAAAAAAATAAACTTCTAAGCTCTTGGACTGTACAGACAGACCTTCAATTCAGTAACAGTTTTTAGAGGTCAAATATGAATAACAAGTACTGGTTGGACCTGGCATCTCCTAAAATTAAATAGTGGTTCAACCTCCATAAATCTCTTTGAATCAAAACCTCATGGAATTTGTCATGTCCAAAGCCACGTCAGTTCTTTTCTGTACAAGCTCCTTCCATGCTATGATACTAAGTACAATACATGATCTCATATAGGTACTGAAGTATTTTGTAGATCAATGTTTAAAAAGTCTGAGGAGATCATTTTTCACTCTGAAGAAACAGAAATCAGGTTCTAAAACCAGATTGAAAAGAGGAAATTACATCACACTTTCAAATAAGGAAACACCAGGCAGAAGTGGATGAGTTGTAGGACAAAAATGTGCCCCTCCCCCTCCCAATTGCTTCTGAGATTCATTAATGAGATCAGGTGGCCAGGTGAGCAAATCTAGGTTAATGTCTTAAAGTAATGTCAGTTCCTTCTTCACTAGGGGGCTTTCTAAACACTATAAACTTAAACTAGATCTTTTTCAAGTGGGTGTGTAGTAGCAAGCTTAAATTTGCTGTTTTCTAATGGTAAAATTACTTGAAAGAGACAGCTTGGTATAATGGAGAGAACATTGTATTTAGAGACAGAAGAGCTGGGATTGGATCTCTGCTCTCCCACTTACTACCTCTTTGACCCTGAGCAAGTCACTTACAGATGCCAGACCTCAGTTTCCTCCTGTGAAATGGAAGACTTTGATTAGATCACCACCAGGAAATCTTGTAGCTCAAGATCTGAAGTTAGGAGACTCTGGGTTTTGACTCGAACTCTCCGACTTTCTCTTCTGCCCAGAGGTAGAGTCATTCTACCTCCTTCCCACCCTCTTCTGCCTTTGCTGATATAATAGTCTTGCCCCAAGAAAACACACTGTCTCACACATCTGTCAGTTGAAACTTTGTTTCTTAATTTTGGAAATGACATGATTTTCACATGATTTTCATTTCTCTGTTCCTTATCCCCTTTGGCTCTAAGGAGCCATCCCCCCATATCAAAGACTCAGAGGTCAAACACTCAGAATCCGAGAGTGCATGTGATGTTCTGCACCCACAGCCCCTCATCTCTACAAAGAGGGGAAGAAGGTACACTTCTTTTCAGGACTAACCACATTGTAGCACTTTTTCTTTTTATCTTGTCATCCCGTACAATTTCCTGGTTCTCCTTGTTTCACTGTGTATCAGTTCCTGTAAGTCTTCCTAGTCTTCTCTTTATTCATCCTGTTCATTCAAATTGATTCCATCACATTCTTGAACTTGAGTTTGTAGCCACGCCCCAGATGCAGGCCTGGGCCTTCCAACCTGACCCCTCCCTGAAGCTTTCTCCTGCTATATCCCGGGGTGGAAGAGAGCACTCGGACCTCACTGGTACTAATTTGCATTGCAGTTCTGAGTCTCCACAGCTCGCTTCTCCAGATTAGATTGTAAACTTCTTGAAAGCGGGACGGTATTTCATTCATCTTGGCTTCAATTCCCAGTGTTTAGCTACATCTTTACATATCCTAGTGGCATAATAGATGTTTGAATTGATAGAACGAAAGCCCTTTGTAAATTGTAAAGCATTCATAGTAATTCCTTTAATATTTATTATTACTAGAAGCAAAAGATTGGGGAAGCCCTGAAATTCATTTAGCAGGAAATGACCTTTGTTGTACCTTCTGATTTCTCTAAATAAACCGAGGATTCAGCTATGGAAATGGTAGATTCTGTTTATACTATTTAAAGTCATTGCATTTGACTCAGTCTACAAAAATAGTACATTTTTAGAATTTGGAAAATCAACTTAAAAATATAATCAGTAGGTGAGTTTCATGCATGATAGCAATCAAATTCAACACTCCCTTGAATTGTTGTCCTTTCTTACTTGATAAGCCCCCTTTTCTGATGCTAGTCATTAATATCAACTTAAAACCAGTCTTTCCATCTAGACTTTCTCTGGGTTCTATCAACATCTGGGGCTCCAACAGCTGTTCATCTAAAGCATTGAGCCTTAGTATAGTAATTATTTTTGAAAGAGGCAAGAATGGGGAGCAAATTTTCTTTTAATTTGGCCATAATTATATGGTGCCTCCTCATGTAGGCCTTTTTGATCATGTAATGATGGCAGAGCATGGTGTGGTAGAAGCACTTCTAGATTCAGAGTTAGTTCCCCGTGGTGCCATTGGATTCCCTTATATGACCAGGGGTGAGACCCTTGACCTCTAAGGGGCCACCACTGCCTCCAACACAGAGCCCCTTTCAACTGACTGCTTATGAAGTATAATACTGAGAGAGTATTACCTTGGGACCCGCTGGATTTTTGATACCCCAGGGCAGGTTCACGGCTTCTTAGAAGCCAGAGTTTTTGTGACCTGGTCTTAGATTGTGCTGCCCAGCACGTCTTAATCGAATCATTTTTGTTATTTCAGAGAAGTAGAATGGCACACGTGGTTTTTTTTAGGTGTTAATTTCCCTGCAGAGATTTTTTTTTCTTAATTCCCTTTGCTTCCCAGTGAATTCTAAAGCAGAACTAAATTTGAAATGGAACCCTTTAGGAACCCTCTTTGTTGAATGTTATTTAAACAAACCACTTGAGGTTGGTTTTTACTGAACTTGAGATTCACCTTTTATTGATTACAACATTAGAATATAAGCTTTGGTGGGAGGCTGGTCACTCATCTTCATGAAGGTTTCCTGGCTTCAGTTGCGGGGGAAGAAGCACTCACTGCTGGGAAGACTTGAGCCCTTGAGTTTGCATCCCAGCCCTCCTGCTAAGTGACCTGGAAGTCCCCTTAACCCCCCTGAGCCTTGGGTTCTGCTCGTGTCAAACAAGAGCTTGGATCAGGTGGTCCCTGAGGTCTTCTCCATCATTCTATGATATATTTATTTAGTTCCTACTACATGCTCAGTGCCACAGAAGGATTTTTTTTTTAATGTGAGATATGGCCCTGACCGTGGGGAGCTTATAATCTATGATGAACACAAATTCAATTGTTTACCTCTTCACATGTGGCACGTTGCCCTTTTGAATCCACAATCCAAGGCTATTTTTCATTTGAGGAGAACATGCAATTATATTGCCTTCCTCACGTCTGCCATTCAAGCAAGTAGGAAGTTCGGACAGTTTCATAACACAGCCCATTCACAATTCCCCATTGAAATTTAGAGGCAGGTCAACCTTCTATGAATACACAAAGGCACTATTGTGGTTAGGAGGGAGCTGGCTCAGTGAATACAATTCTTTTACATATAAAAAAAATTTTTTTCCCTTCAGAAAGCTAACAAGTAGGTGATGGAAACAATGATTGAAAAATAACTTTTCCTAGAATGTGTAAATAGTTTTAAGTGTCCATTGAAATGTAAGCCTAAAATTCCAAGGCAATTTCAGAACAGGGAATCGTTACACAATCATTCTGTTGAAAGCTAAGATTTAGATGGCATTAGGAGGCTGACCCAGTAATTACGAGGAGTGCTTGTTGGCGGCCATACAGGTGGGGGTTGGGCCTCCTCAAATGGCCTGGGGCTTTTTCCTGTAATCTGAATGAGGGATCTTCATACGGGTGCTTTCAAACTACTTAAATACCATATTCTCCTTCCTATCTTGCCTTTCATTTTTATATTACCACAGATACTTTCCCTATGGTCTTGCCAGCGCTCTTAGTGGGCTTAGAAGAACCATTTGCCTACTCGGGACCAGTGTGCTGACAGCTGGTCCGAGGAGAGAGAGAGGGAGATGCGCACTGGGGACTTTTCCCCCCTGGCTTTCTCCAGCCTTATTTGACTCAAGGAATAGTAAATGGAGAGAAAACACATTTGCTCGGAATCCACAAGCCAGTATTAATACACATACCTAGCCCAACCGAATTCCGGGGTAATTTTGCTTTAATAAACAAAGTAACATTTGTTGGGCCCTGAAATGGGGCAGGAAATACATGCCTTGTTCTGAAATAGGTTTCCAACACGCCACTCAGATCATTACCTTGCATAGCAATGAGCTCACACAAATTTGGCTTTGGAAGAGGAACATCGACGCTTCGTTGTGGTCTTGTGTTTAAAAAGAGCGAGACACTCTTTGCTGGCTCACCATTGATTTCTGTTGAGCTATTCTAGTCTGTGACCCACAGAACACCAACGTGCAGTCCCTTCAGACATGAAATAAAGATGTGAGAGTATTTTTAAGGCCTTTAGGTGAAATAATTACACGTTAGGTGTTCAGTAAAGTTTGTGCTCCGTAATGAGATGAATTTATGCTTCTTACTGAAAGGATAAATCCACCTTCCAGGTAACTGGGGAACTTTGAACAAATGATTTGGGGAATGGGGAGCCATGGGAGGATAGGGCAAATTTGAAAGGGCAGAGTGGGACCCCAGAGTTAGTAAGGGGGTAGCCTTAAGTTCGGAAACCCCTGGATTAGACAAAGTTTACTTACATCCTATGTAACTCATGCCTTAGAGCTAGGCAAGGCCTGAATTATCCAGCATTCCACCAAGGAGAATGTGAAGAATGTACTTTTACATCTGTGTGGTTTTTTTAAAGTGGGGGAGGGGAGCAAGGAGTAGGTCACTGAATAGTATAGCTCTTCTGAAGCCTGCAAACTTGTAGAACTTGATTTTCATAGGATCCTGGAAATGAGACAGTCTACAGAAATAGCCACTGGTATCTTAGGAAAGGGGCAGCTGGGTGACACAGTGAATACAGCACCAGACCTGGAGTCCGGAAGCCCTCTCTTCCTGAGTTCAAATCCAGTCTCAGACACTTACTTAGTTGTGTGATCTTGGACAAGTCAGTTCATCCTGCTTGCCTCGGTTTCCTCATCTGTAAAATGAGCTAGACAAAGAACTGGCAAGCTATTCTAGTAGTATCTTTGCAAAGAAAACTCCAAATGGAGTCACAAAGAGTCAGACGTAACTGAACAGCAACAGTCTTAAGTAAGGAAATACCGGATAGTTTACATCTTTCTGTCCCATGGCCCAAACAAATATCGAATCAAAACAAATGCTCCCATATAGGTCATCCTGGTGCTGTACCTTAGAGTCAGTCTTAGGCGTGTAATTTAAACATCAGGATTTAGTGATAGATCTGTGCCTGAGGAGCCTCAGAGGCTGGGGAGTCCAGTGCCACAGTGCCTCCATGGGAAGTGGAGGCCCATGGAGGTTGCAGGACTTGCACAGGGTCGTACAACTGTATGACAAGGGTCTGGGCATTTGGACAAAGGTCCTACTGACCAGTGCTCCTTTTGATGATGTGCAGGTGAAAGACCTTTTTTAGATGGGCTTTCCCTGAAGGGGAGGAGGAGAAGGGCGGGAAGGACTTTTCACTCCTTCAGGCACAGGGGAGGTTGATCTACCAGAAGGTTAGACAGAGGCTGTCAGTGAGGGTGACTGCCATGCCACCATCTGCCCATCCGCCCTTGCAGTCAGGTCTGCTTGTGTTGGCACTAGCTCCTTTCCCTTGTTCCTTTCCCCCTCTGCTGAAATATTTCAAGTCTTGGCCTGGGGTCTCCCAACATGCGCTTTACCACACTCCAGTAACTTTGGTTGTTATATCAGTCCTGGGGAATACTTCTTGTTTGGGATTTCTTGGGCATTTAGCTAACCACCTTGTCCCTGAATGAGTAAATGTTTTCCCCTGAAAAATTCAGCACTCTTTCATTGGGGATTCCTTCCTTTGCGTTCCTTTCCTCACTTCTCTTTTTTCCCCAAGGGAATGAAAGCTGCTGGCTAACTGAAAATCCCTGAGCTGCTAAAGCGTGTAGGCATCGAGAACAAGGCACGATGTCATCAGCAGGAGTCGCTGCTCAGGAAATCAGAGTTCCACTGAAGACTGGATTTCTGCGGAATGGCCAAGCCATGGGAAGCCTGAAGACTTGCTGGGGAAGCCGCAAAGGGTTTGAGAAGTAAGTCAGTGGGGAGAGAGCCTCCTCCTAATGGGCCTGCCTGATCCCAGCTCGACCTTGGCATGAGCGCTCTGATTGCCTTTTTGTGACTAATTGAGACATGCTTTTCTTTTTCAGCAACTTTTTAAATATTGACCCAATAACCATGGCCTACAACCTGAATTCCACCACCCAGCAGCACCTGACAACCTTTGGTATGTATTTCTCATGAAAGTTTCAGTCAAGTGGAATTAAGCATTTGGGGGTGAAGCTTGGGGTGAGGAGTGTTTTGTCCTATGGCATCATGTAGAAAAAAATGAATAACAGTCTGAAACATTTGAAACAATTGCCTGACCTCTAGTGGCAACAGCTAGGTGGAAACAGACGGCTTTTTTCTTTTTCTTTTCCTTCTTTTTTGTAAGAAATGAGAAACATTTATTAGATACTCACTATGTGTCAAATGTTGTACTGAGTACCGGGGAAAAGAAGTAAAGACCCTGATCTCCAGGAACTCACATTCCAATTAAGGGGACCCAACACCTTTAGCAGGCCTCACAGACATAGCTTTTAATTGCTGCGGCCACTGATTTTATTAACCTGAGTCCAAAGCATGGTCAGCTAGAGTCAGGAGTTCAGTTCTGATCCTGGCAATGAGGTTGACTTACCTGGCGTCTCCCCATCTTTCCCGTGGGGAAGGTGCTGGCCCATACTATGGCCATGTTTGGAGACGGGTTAGTCTCTTCTGATAGGAAGGGTCGAATATAGAGCGCATTGAATGAACATCCCAGTCTGCAGATTTTGTCAAGAGCTGCTTATCGGGCTGGGCCCAGGAATTCCCTGTTGCAACCCTTAGGATAGAGTGGCCAAGTCCTTTCCTTATCTCCGTTGTGCCCTGTGTGCCTTGTGCTGTCACCCTCCTGAAATGGCGAGGCTTGGTGCTGTGTGGCGTTCACATAAATCATATGCTGCTCGTCTTCTGTGAATTGTGCACACGTCACACCATTTGCCTGAGATGTGTGGGTGTGCACTGTGCTCATGTCCAAGAGGAGATAGAGAAGATAATCTGTTCTTTGAACCAGTTCATGCACATGAACAGTCTTCTGTAATTACCCCCATCATTGACTGAGTGTTCTCAGGGTTACACCAGGAAAGTATTTCACTAATAGAGGTGTTTGGTTAGGCAGAGAGCTGCCCAAGGTGTAGATAGCTGAGGCTGCACCACACACAGTGGGAAAACGAGATCTTGTATTAACATCTCCTGTTTATTCTAGGGCACATTTCAAAACCTGTCCCAGTGAATGGCCATTGCTTTGCTGAAAACTGTTTCCGGGCTCCATCTCAGATGAAGTCTGCCTTGCCACCTCTCATTCTATCCCCCAATGAACACTTCGGAAAGAATGAAGAGGACCATGTTATTTGTGGTGTTAAGAAACTCTCTGTGAATGGGGTCTGTGCTGCTTCTAGGAGTCCCCCTCTCACACCCGTAAAAAACGGGCCTTCTCTGTTTTCCTCAGCGGCTTCTGGTGAGCGGGGTTCCAGACCCCTACCCCCCCTGCCTATCTCGGAGGACTTTTCTCCAGATGACACAGACTGTGAGGTTGAATTTATAACGAGTTCAGACACAGACTTCCTCTTAGAAGACTGTTCACTTTCTGTCTTTAAATACGGGGTTCCAGGCAGACGGAGCTTCCGTGGGTGCGGGCAGATCAATTATGCATATTTTGATGCCCCAGCTACAGAAGATGGCAGGCCAACATCTGACCAAAATGAAAATGTACAAAACTCAACTCCTGTTCTTCAGCAGTCCCACCGGAAATTACGACGGTCCCATTCAGGACCAGCTGGATCCTTTAACAAGCCAGCCTCGAGGCTGTCCAGCCACTTACATCGAGCTTCTCCTAACTCAGATGAAGATAAACCAGAAGTCCCCCCAAGGGTTCCCATACCTCCCAGGCCAGTGAAGCCAGACTACAGAAGGTGGTCAGCCGAAGTTACTTCCAGCACGTATAGTGATGAAGACAGGCCTCCCAAAGTGCCTCCAAGAGAACCTTTATCACGGAGTAACTCCCGAACGCCAAGTCCTAAAAGCCTTCCGTCTTACCTCAATGGGGTCATGCCCCCCACTCAGAGCTTTGCCCCTGATCCCAAATATGTCAGCAGCAAAGCGTTGCAAAGACAGAACAGTGAAGGATCTGCTAGCAAAGGTCCTTGCATTCTGCCCATCATTGAAAATGGAAAGAAGGTGAGTTCAACACATTATTACCTACTACCTGAGAGACCACCGTATTTGGACAAATATGAGAAATTCTTTAGGGAAACAGAAGAAAACAGTGCTGCAGGTGCCCCCATTCAGCCACCGTCCAGTGACTGCCGGACAGCTACAGTGACTGAAAAGTTGGACTCCAAAGCTAAAGTGGACCTTGAGGGCCAGGGGAAACGCAAGCATTTATCCTATGTGGTTTCTCCCTAAACTCTGGGAATATCATTCAGCAACACACAGAGTGAGCCAAACGAGCTCTCTGTGGCATCCTTCGTTCCTGTGAGGTCTGCCGAAGGCCTCGTGGCAAAGTAAACAGCTGAAATCTCTCTGTCTTGAAGAGAAAGTGGTAAATCAACTGTAAGGTGTTGTTATGAGTATCCCATAATTTTCTTTTGGAGAGAAGTCTTTCTATTCAAGTCTATATAATTTAAAGATGTGATGTTGGGGGGAGGGGAAACATATCTATATATATCTATATATATATCTATATATATCTATATAGGAACTTGTGGTATAACCATAGTTACAGGTTAACCAGTTAGTTACTATCTTAGAGTAATATATATATATATTCAGAGTAATAAAAAAAAATTCAAGCTGGAGAAATGAGACTGTGCTGCCAGACTGAAAACTAAGCAAGTGAAAAGACAGTATTGTTTCATTCAGAACCACATAAGGTTCTGTTTTAGTGGGACTAGGGGCTTTGACATTTGATTTCTTTTTTCCTTTTCTTTTGTTTGCCTTTTCCACAAAACCTGGGCCTACATTAGCAAGGAGCATGTCCTAGCCCATTTAAAAAATCATCACAAAGTCTGATAGGCTTCTGAAAGTTCATCTGAGAAACATATGACTACCTTGACATATCTCATACTTGGAAAAAATGAAAAGAAAGCAGAATGAGTAGGTAACAGTTATGTAGAATGAGAATTTTTTTCTTCATGGTGCCTTCTAAGTTCTTTTTACCCACTAAGACAGCACATTACAAAAAAAAAAAATGCCAATTTCTCTTCCCCAAGGCAGAAGGATGAATTAGCCTCTCCCCACTGGAAAGGCACCAAGGTGTTCACACTGTCAGTTTATAGTCAATAATGAAACAGTGACTAAGATAGGAAATCTCATCTCATTTATGGGTGGGTGGGTTTTTGGTTTTTGTTTTTGTTTTTTTAAACTTCAGACTGTATTAATAACCGGAAATACAACACAAGCTGGCCTTGTGTTGCTGGTTTCTATTCAGTATTTTCTGGAGGTGGTTTTGCTTTTTTAAGTGAAACACTTCCACTGACCAACAGCACAGATCGTCTTAATGCAAGAGGTCACTTCGTCCTCTTTTCCACCCTTGACAATAAAACCCTGAGCAAAAGATAAGATTCACTGCTTCCAAGTCTGCACCCATTGCTTGTGTTCACCTTTCTCACATGCTTGTAGTATATTTATCCTCTCTGGAAAAGCACAGAAGGAAAGGTGCTCACGATGTTCTCCTAAGAGTAAAAACAAGCTGTTTACAGTTTAAACTGCTGAATGATATTTGAGCTATTTAAAGCTTATTATATTTTAGTACAGACTAAATGAAGGTGAAAACGCGATAGAAAATGCACTGATTTCTGCATCATGTGTACAGTATTGGACAAAGGATTTTATTCATTTTGTTGCATTATTTTGAATAATATGTCTTTTCATTTTAATAAAGTTATAATACTTATTTATGACACCATTTGTCATGTTTCTTGCTTCTGGATTATTTGAATTTTCTTTTGTAAATTTTGGTCCATTTTTACATCCACAGGGTGATACTTGGAATGTATTCCCTTCTCAAAGAGCTAGTAAGGGGAAAGGAACCTTAGAAACTACCAGGGGAGCTAGTGTGAATACTGGATTCACCTTTAATAGTTAACCTTGTGTTGTCAGTAGATATAACTAACTTGAAGTGGTTCCAATGTCTCTGTCTTAAGCTGTTAACACACAGTGAATGTCCTGGGAAGATTTTGTCTAGAGCTTAACTCCCAGCAAGGGTCTAAATTTAGCTCCAGGGAAATGGATTGTTGTGGATCCTTGGGAGATAAAGTTTGCCCCTACAAGGCAGGCTCAGTGAAGGCAGATTAAGTCTGAAAACTTCGAAAAGAACTTGGAAGTAATTCTGGTCTTAAGGGGTCTGTTACCTGTTACCCAGGATCACCTGGTACATTGTAATATAGTTTTACCTTCTGCAATCATTGTTCACTTCTCTTATCAGTGAAATCTTGCTACTCTCAGCACTTTTCTGATTTCACTGATTTATACTTTTTAAGTATAACATAGAAACTTTCTCCTTATCTTCAGTTTTCCAGAAGTTCTTTGACCTGCATCTGTTATATCCATCCATCTTTCTCCTTTTAACCTTCTAAATTTTTCTTTGTACGTTGTCCTAGACAACTGTCCATCTGCCTCCTTATTCCCTACTTTATTTCTCATGCATTTTTTTCTTGTTTCTTCTTAAACTTGCAACCTTCCCCTAAGAAATTGCTGGCGTGTCTTTATGGTTCTTTAAAATTAGTTTCAAGGACATCCTTTCTGGATTAATCAAATGCCCTTTTGCCCTCTTGACCAACTCCATGCTATGTAGGGGGGCTATCTTTTTTTTTCCTTTTAATATTCATTTTTGTTGTGAATAAATATTTTTGACATTGAGGTTCGACTATCCAGCAGTAAGGGGGGCTATCTTGAGGACTAGTAGGCAGTCTAATCAGGAACCTTGGGTAGTTTATTCCTAGGTATCCCATTAATGATCTCAGTTGAGTCTCAGGTAAATCCTCAAGCCTGGTTCCTTTTCAACAAACTTGCGGTAATACCCACGTGCCTTTACCAGACCAAAAAAAAATGTAACATGAAAGGATGCTATGAAAAGTATGCTGGGTTATACATATTTAAGGGAATTATCACTAGCTACGGTTACAGATGTTTTCATACCCAACTTTTAAAATGACCTAAATTGGGTGAGATTTTAAAGTTAAGATCCATTTATATTCCACAGTAAAACAATATGTGTTGTCCATTATATTAGAGTGTTAAGATTTATATAGTTAATTTTGGTGGGGATTTTGTAGCTCAAGTCTAGATGTTAATGTTAATCATTTGCTGATTTCCATGCCCATGACTACATGATCAAATTCTGTGTCTCAGAGTAAGTCCTAGCTAAAGTACTATATTACTGTATATTAGAAAAATACTATAGTTTAGAAAACTAAGTTCCTAGTCATGAGAAGAAAGAGCTGTTATCTTGGTAACATAATCAAGTTTTAAGTTCTCGGTCCCCATTTTAAGTTCAAGGTTCTGAATGAAAAGCAATTAGTAGTTTACTTTAAAGTGTACAGGTTCTAGGGACCCAATAAAGAAGCTGGACATAGGGACTGGTTTTGATGCAAAATATTTTTTTTTAATCCTAATTTGGATTTTAAAATTTTATCAGAATAGTTTATTATTTTTAGTTGCAAAAGCCACGAACTATCATTGGGAACCCAGACAAGTGACTTGCCCAGGGTCATGTGAAAATAGAAATTCCAGAAAACTGGGCTTTGAACCCAGGGCCTGATTTCAAAGAATCCTTTTTCTCCTGGGCTCCAGTTTTGCTACTGTCACCATGCATTCTCCTCCTTTCTTAAAAACTTCATTGTAGCTTTTATTTGGATGCTAATATTTCTAAGATGTTGGACACTAGTATTGACAAATGGTGGAAATTGATTGGTAATGGGTAAACATAAAGTGGAATTAACAGGTGTTGATTCTATCTGCCCAGACTAAACGTCAACTGGAGAAGAAGAAAAAAATTATGTGTATATGTTAACATTATCAATCAATCAGTTAACTTTTATGAAGTGCCAAGTGTATATACTAGGTGCTGGAGATACAGAAAGAGACAAAAGACTTACATCTAGTGGATGAAGACAATATGGAGATAATTAAGCTTCGGGGATTAACCAGGCAGTGTTCGTTTAAGTTTTTGGCATCTCCCCCCACCCCCCATCGCCCGAGGCTTCGTGTCTCTGGGAAATGAGTCATGTGGAGAATGTGAACCAAAAGGCAAAGAGTAGATTGACAAGCAGCCCCAAAACAGAGCATCATGTTTGTAGGGGTGCTTGTCCCGATGTGGGCCCCGTGCCATTCTCTTGGCTTTTTCCCCACAGGAAACTTGGCTGGGATGTTTTGTCCCCTCTGGTCTAGGAGTGTTTTTCCAAACACAACCATAAAATTTTCAAAGGGGTCTGTTTTGCGTGTGTGTGGGTGGACAGGGTGAGGGAGAGTGGGCAACCCGTTTTTTAAAATGTGTTTGTACTTGGATAGTTCAAAGCTCTTTTCAGTTCCTAACTACTTTTGGGCAAAGTGAAATAACATGACTTGGGCATGTTGGATAAAATTTGGTTGTTAAAATAAAAGAGTGGGAGCTAGCATGCCCATTTTTTTTTAATCAGGCTTTCCTCTAATCTGTCAAACTGGCTGTTTGGGCCACCAACATTCTGATACAGAGCAACCCATTGAAGCAAGCACCCACCTTCTTTCACCTTGTCTGTGCAAAGAACATTCATAACATGGCAAATGCCTGCAAAGAAACCCCTGCTGGTACAGAGGCTGGGTGACTGCCACCAGTTTCCACATGGAAGTAGGATGTCTTTTCAAGTAAATGAGTGAGTTCTAAAGGCATGCCACAAAGTGCCAGACCTGGTGTCAAGAAGACCTGGGTTCAAATTCAACCTTATGTGCTTATTAGCTATGTGACCCTGGACAAGTCATTTTACCTCTTAAAAGGAGGAGAATAATGCTCCCTATCTCCCAGGTTTGCTGTGAGGTTCAAATGAAATAATTATAAATCATTTAGCACATAGTGCCTGGCACATAGTAGGTGCTGTATAAATATCAGATTACTATTATTATCTGTAAAAGGAAGATCATACTACCTATGCCGTGGGGTTGTAAGGATCAAATGAGATAATTATAAATTGCTTATCATACAGTGCCTGGCACATAGTAGGTGCTGTATAAAGTTAGCTTATTACTCTCATAGCCCTTCCTCTTCTAGATACCTTACCAGTGACCCCCAGCAAGTAAACCTAACCAGGAGAACAAATTTTTGAAAGCACGACTGCTAATAGGAAAACCTAGTTCTTGTCTATTAAGTTGGTTTCTTCTGCGGATTTTCTCCTACTTCCTCCAGTGAAAAATTAGATGGATGCTATCTAGATTATCTAACAATGAACTATCCAACAATTCAAAAGTCAATTCACTTAATTCTAGACCATTATTTACAGGGGTATCACCCACTATCAAAAATTAAGATCTTGGAGCCCCAACATGTACATCAGTTACTGCATATACTTTAGGGAACATCAGGGGAGTAGGGAAGTATCTTCATTACACGCAACCTATAGGTCTTTGGTTTACCTTCGTTTGACTATGGGCAAGTGGGTTCTTCTGGAAGTCTTCTGGAAGTCCACATTTTTTCTAGAAAACCCAGAACCCTTCCTTCCTCTGGGCATGCACAAGAAAGGAGCATTCTGTATGTTTTGAATTTCTGACTGTCCTGAATGTTCTTGGGAGAGCTGGTGTTCTTGTACATGCTGTCTCTGATTGGTAATTGATAAAAAGTTCCAGGCAGACCAGATGCTAACCTGAAAGTACCTCCCATGGGTTAATGCCATCCAGTAGGCTCCAGGAGCAGCCTTGCAAGCTTCAGAGGCAACTGGGCTCAGTCACGGCACCTCCGTCAGACACATGATAAGACTTGTCAGTGTGCCACGTCATCCTCACACAAGGGCCTCTAATTACACGTCTGTATGTTTAGAAGAACTCGGGTGGCATGGGCTCACATGGTCTAAGAACTGTAGATTGGCTCAGTTCTCATTACAGATGCAAAGTTACCCCCAGGGGAATAAACAACTCCTAAGTCAAGTGAATCATTTTTATACAAATTATTTCAAGTTCCAAGAAAAGCATGACTCTTTATAACAGACCCATATTAAAAAAAAAAAAACCAAAAAAAAAAAAAAACCAAACTTTTTTTTCCCAAGGTTCCACAATGGATTTTATGAAGTACAAGAAATAACTGCAAGGGTGGAGACAGGCAAGTTGACAAGCATTTATTTAACACCAACTATGTGCTAAGCACTGGGAAGATGTGTGTCTGGAATTCTTTTTTTTTAAGTCAGATTTATTTTGCATTTTCTTTTTTGTTATTGTTTAGGTTTTTTTTAAGTCATTTCTGACTCTCCATGTTTGGCATTTTTTCGCAAAGATACTGGAGTGCTTTGCCATTTTCTTCTCTGGTTCATTTTATGGATGAGGAAACTGAGGCAGCCAGGGTTAAGGGACTTGATCAGGGTCACACAGCTAGTAAGTGTCAGAGGCTAGATTTGAACTTAGGTCTCCTGTCTCTAGCCTTGGTGCTGCCCTGCAATGTGAGGCAGCCTAATTTTGATTTGATAAGTGATGTGACTTATGTGACACTTAACCTATTCCTACTTACATTTCAAGTTATTAATATTTTCTTAATGAAGTGTTCCGATTTTTTCCCCCTCGAAGTCTTTTCTAGACTGGGAGGCTAGCGTGGCGTAAGTTAGAGAGGGACGGCTTTGGAGCCAGGGAGACCTGCCTCTAACACAAGACTGACTTTACGCCAGTCACTTAATTTAGCTCTCTGACCAACTCACAAAGACTGTTCGCTACCGACCTGGAAAGGGAAAGGGAATTTCCTGACCTGGGAGTTCCCTGTTTTAATGAAATCAGGTATCAGATTTACATTTATTCTCTTTTCCAAAAACGTTAACTTACTGTATATCCTCATAACTCAATCCACCCACTTGGCCTCCTATCACTCCCCAGATCAACGAAGAAGGGCATTCAAAGCCTTTTGAGACCTAATTTTCTCCTACCTTTCCAAGCCTCACACTTGACTCCCAGACGCAAATTCTCCGGTCCAGTGACACTGGCCTCCTGGGTAATCCACGAACCAGACCCTCGGTCTCTTGGGCATTTTCTCTGGCTCTCCCCCACACCTGGAACCATCTCCTTCCTCCTCTCTGACTACTGACCTCCCTGGCTTCCTTCAAGTCCCAACTAAAGTCCCACCTTCTACACATTCATTTCCCAACCCCTCTTAACTCTAGTGCCTTCCCTCAAAGGGTAATAATCATTTCCTATTTATCCTGTATATAGCTTGTTTGCGGTTAGCTTCCCCGTTAGAATATAAGTTCCTTGAGGACAAGGGCTAGCTATCCTTTGCCTCTCTTTGCAGCCCCAGCGCTTAGCACTGTTTCTGTCACAAAGTAAATGTTACTCAATGTTGATCTTCTGACTGTCCTACCTAACTTAGCTTCATGTATTTTTCTGCTTGGACCTTGTGAGATGCAAAGGGGGAAAATGACAAAAATTCTACATCTTAAGACTGATATTTTTCCCTTCCCTCCACCCCTCCTTATATACCATGAATTTTGTCTCTCTCTAAGTTGTCTTTTCGTTAGTCAGGGATTTTAGTGACACTTTTGGTTTAAATTGTTTGCAAAGTCTTTAACCCAGCCCCAAAGTTTTGCGATCCCTCCATCACTTTATGGTCAATCGCTATGGACCTACGTGGTATTATAGAACCCCAAAGTCAAGTTCTGAAAGATAGGCAAGAAATTTGTCAGCGCGGTGATTGCGGAGGATCACTGCACTGTAGTCCCTGGAGTGAGAACCGGCAGTAAGCTGATGACAGCAATTTTGGGGCAGGGGGCAGCGGCAAGATTGTTGCCCCTGTTAGCAGAAGGACTGGAGGACGGAGGTCAAAATCTTTTTTTTTCAATTGCGTCTAATGTCTTCTATTAAGGCAGCTAGGTAGACAAAGGAAGACTCATCTTCCTGAGTTCAAATCAGGCCTCAGACATTTAGCTAGCTGTGTGACCCTGGGGAAGTAATTTCACTCTGCTTGCCTCAGTTTCCCCATCTGTAAAATGAGCTGGAGAAGGAAATGGCAAACTACTCCTATATCTTTGCCAAGAAAACCCCAAATGGGATCACAACTGAAAATGACTAAACAACAGTGATGCTGGTTCAGCTCCTGCTCTTTTATCAGGAACCCACAAAACTAAATGATAACAAATGGGTCAGATTTACATCATCTTCCAGTTATTTACAGGAACCTGGGGGATGTGACGTTTGTTTGAATTGCCCTTTAGAAAACAAACTTCTGTTTTGAACAATGCAGGTCTAAGTCTATTTGGTTGGCTGGCAATTCTTACTATGATTAATTTTTTTCTCTGAAAACAGCATATGACTTCTAAGATTATAGGTCCTGCACTTAGTAATATAGCCAAATAAATCCATAGCATTCTGGATATGGACCTTGTGAATAGCCTTTGTCTACGTAAAAAGAGGTGTTACCCTCCACCCATCCTGCATTATAATTCTGTCCTTGCTTAATCTCCACCCAAATGCCCATTTCCACCTATACAAACTCACATTATTCCATCTGAATCATACAGAAATGCCACACCCAGAGTTGCATATAAAATGTGGCTATATTACTTATATATCATTGTGCACTAAAACTAGTGGTAGCTTAATTTTAAAAGGGGGTAGTTCTACACTTGCTGATATTGCCTGTTACCACAGTACCCCAGGACCACTTATTTCTACCCGGAAAGATTTTTCTTGGGTGGCACCTTAAGTGTGGTAGAACATTTGTTCCTTTTGGGGGTTTATGGACCACTCTGGTAGTGTCTGGTAGTGAGTTCAAATGCAGCCTCAGACACTTCCTAGCTGTGTGACCCTGGGCAAATCATACAGTTTCCTCATCTGTGAAATGAGCTGGAGAAGAAAATGGCAAACCACTCCAGTATCTTTGTCAAGAAAATCCCAAATGGGTTCAACAAAGAGTTGGACAAGACTGAACTGAACAAAAATAGTTTTACCACTCTCTAGAAGGCTATTCAGTCACCAACTGGGCTTGCTGAGAAGAGACCGTAGTCTTCTACAGACCACTGGATACAGTTAAAATAGAAAAGCGTAATGAAGAAAATTGGTAATTTGTTCTGTAGCAACTGAGCTGATTGGTTTCTCTTAGCTGTGGGATACTGGAGTTTAAATTAATTACCATAAAGTTAAAGTGATTTCATCCTTTCTAACTGAACTAGACTACCTTTAGTGCTGATTCAATAAAACTTGAGGGCAGAGGCCAGGGAGAATGTCCGATCTGTTCAAATATATGATGTTGACTCCATGTTTGGTTTTGGAACAATAAATGATGATTAGGCAATATAAAGTGACAGATCTGTCATACAAACCCCTCTATGGCTCTGGAGCATTGGAGAAGTGTCCCAACAGAAGACAGCTGAGAAAGAACGACTTGGAAGGGTCTATTCTGAAAAGCTGCAAAACGTGCCGGGAGCTTTAAGTAGACTGGAAGCTCAGTGAGTCAGGAGGGTGAGATAGCAGGAAAAAATGCTCCAGACAACAATCCTGGGCTGGGGAGAGGCACTGGCCTGGACGAGGGAGGGAGGGGAGAGTCCAACTGTGTGCTCTGCCCTGTTCAGACCACGTCGGCCAGACTGAGCTCAGGTACAAGAATCAGATTTTAGCTGGAGAGTGTCAAGAGAGGTGATGATAATAATGGTGCTAGCTGGCATTTATACTACATTTTAAGTTTTGCCATGTACTTTCACAAATGTTTTTAATCTCACCTTTCTCAAGAAGCCTTTCCTAATCCTTCTTAATTCTACTATCTCCCTCCCCCTATTAATTACTTCCTATTTATCCTGTATCTTGTATAGCTGTGTATCCTGTGGCTTATTTGTATACATTTGTTTGCATGTGGTCTCCCCCATTAGACTGTAAGGTCTTTGAGAACAGGGACTGACTTTTGCCTCTTTGTATCCCCAGTGCTTAGCAGGTACCTGATAGATGTTAACTGCATGACTTCTCCTCACAACAACCCTTGGGAAGTACACACTTTTGTGATCCTCATTTTGCAGATGAGGAGAGGCATACAGAGGTTAAATGACTTGCCCGGAATCAAAGAGCTAGTCAGTGTCAGAAGCTGCATTTGAACTCCTGTCTTCCTGACGCCAAACTGGCTGCCGCACTGTAAGGTAAGCAACCAGAGCTGATTCCACACTATGGGGAAAACACTTAAACTGGGGATGTTGAGCCTGGAGAAAAAGCCTCAGGGTGGAGAAGAGATGTGTTCGATGTCTCCAAGTATTTAAAAGGCTGTCATATAGAAGGGTTAAGTTAAGGGTATGGCCCCAGATAACAGAACCCAGTTTCATGTTGCAAAATGGTGAATCTGTGTTAGAAGCAGGGAAGTATTTCTTAACTATCAGAGCTACCCTGACTTGGAATGGCTTGTCTTAGGAGGGGCTAGATCTCCCCTCCCCCAGAGCTCCCCTTGGGGTCTTTTAGTGACCAGTTTTATTTACATATGGTCTCCACTAAAATAGAAAACTCCTTGGATGGAAGCTCTCTCTCTCTCTCTCTCTCTCTCTCTCTCTCTCTCTCTCTCTCTCTCTCTCTCTCTCTCTCTCTCTCTCTCATCGATAGATTTTTAGCACAATGCCTACAGGGTACAGAGTAAGCACTTGAAAGTCTATTGAGGGATTAATTCAGGCAAGGCTGGATTAACCAGTGGTTGAATATGTAGTGGAAGGAATTCTGAGACCACCTGAAACTCATATACTGTGAGAGTGTACACCACTGTGCAGTGGGTACTCTGAAAGCAGGGTAGGGAGGGGGAGAGGGAGGCAGAGAAAGAGAGAGGGGGAGGGAGGGACAGAGAGAGAGAGAAAGAGAGAGAGAAGAAGAAAGAAGAAGAAGAAGAAGAAGAAGAAGAAGAAGAAGAAGAAGAAGAAGAAGAAGAAGAAGAAGAAGAAGAAGAAGAAGAAGAAGAAGAAGAAGGAGGAGGAGGAGGAGGAGGAGGAGGAGGAGGAGGAGGAGGAGGAGGAGGGGGAGGGGGAGGGGGGGAGGAGGGGAGGAGAAATTAAGAAGAGGGAAAAGAGGGAGGGAGAGGGAAATTGGAGTTAGATTCTGGAATGGGGATAATGGGATTAAACTCCTTACGTATTCCTTTTGTAAGGAAACTTCTCCCCTCCACAAAATCTACGCAATATTATTCGTTTCTGAAAGAGGAAACCTAACAAAAATTCTCAAACGCCCTTTTAAATGTGTTTTTATCTGGCTTAAGTGTTGTTTGGGTTGCTGTTTTTTTAATCCAACTCTGCAGCCTGGAATGAAGTTCCTTAATCCGATATATCGCCGTAGTCTCTGGTAATTCTGTCCGTACTCCTCCAGGTTTGTGTTTGAGGTTGCTCCCTCCCTTATTTATTTTTTTTAATCTTAGTAAATCCTCCTTTTCCCATTTTGAACCAACATGCAGTATACCATTCAAGTTTGAGGCTTCTCATCCCCACGTCCACCCCTGAATCCCGGAATTATCCCACTACTCCATCATTATCACCAAATAAGACAGTCCAAATTTTTTTCTTCTAAATTCTCTATTTTCAGATAGGCTTCAGGATTATAATCCTACCTTCCTCTCCTAAAGTTCTTCCTTTTAATTCAGGGATAGTCAAACTATCAGGTTTTCCTTTTTCATTAAACTCTGAAATAAAACTTTGGGAGAACCAGAACCAAGAATGATGCATAGGCAATTTGACAAATCCAGCAAATTTTAATTAGCAGGAAAACTTGAACGAGCTGCATACACTTCTAAAGGTGCTGAATTTCAGACATACAGATCTTTTGTAAGCAGTTGCCAGGGTTCTAGACCGGTAGAAGTATGGTAGGTGGCAGGGTGATATAAGGTCACAGCCAAGTTGCCACTAATGGCCCTCCTCTGACTTCTCTCCTATTTCTCCAGAAATGGCTGTGGGGCAAAAGGCAGCCACCTGCTACCATGTGATGTTTGATCCAGGTGAGTAGGTCACTCATCTAACCACATGACCGGATAGATCAGTGTCATAGCTGTAATCCTGGGAGACAGGAGATCGGATTCTCTTCCCATATGACCCACCTGGGGGCTTCTATGAGCTTAAATTTCTTTATTTCTAAAAAACAGAGGACAATATTATCCAGGCCAGAAATCATGCCCTGGAGATTTTAACTCCTTCAGCTCCAGAAATTCCACCTTGGATCCCCACTGTGCAAACTAATGACTACCTCACCTAGTCCAGATGCCAGCCATGCCAACTTCTCAACAGTCCTACAGATTTTCTTACCTCCTCCCTACTTGTCACTCCCCTACCTCTCATTTATTCAGTTTTGGAACTATGTTCAAATCAACTCAGCCATTATTTCTGAAAGCGGTATGTCAATCTGCTTCCCTAGGACCTTCACTCACCATTCTGCTAACTTCTAGGGAAAAGTGCCCGACCCTGGTCACTACTCCCCATGATGTGCTGACCTCTCCTTGAGGTCAGGGGCTATCTGTGCTTTTGCACCTATATCCCTAGAGTTTAGCATGGTGCCTGGCCCATAGTTAAGTACTTAAAAATGCTTAAAAAAAAAACCCAAAACTTCATTTAAATGCATGCTATGATGATCAATGGGATCTGGCAAAGTTATCTAGGGAAAAAATTGCTCCTAGTTTACAAGGCATTGTTATGTTCTATAGTCTGAGAATACAAATGGATCCCTTCCCCAACAAGGCAATCCCACTCCTCCTTGCTGATCCTCTATCCTACTTACCATAGTGGATATTGCAAACTTTCTCTCCTCTTCTCCAGCTATCTCCTCCCACCCTCTCAAATGGGGATTGGCCCTCACCCCATACTTTGCTGAAAAGATTAAAAACCATTCTCAGAGAGATTCCTTCCCCCTCCCCACCGCCGGATATAATCCCCCTTGACTCCATGCTTTCACAGTGAAGTAGACCTTTTACTTGATAAGGTCAGTCCCTCTATATGCACCCTTGACCCCATTAGCTCCCATCTTCAGAATTTTGTCCACACTACCATCTCTAGTGTCTTCAGTCTTCAATATTTCCCTATCTATTTTCTCCTTCCCTGCTACTTATAAGCATATCGGGCATTCCCCCATCCTTTAAAAACTCTTCTAGATACTGCCATGCCCTCCAGCTATCACCCCATATCACATCTGTTTTCAGGTAAACACTTTGAAAAAAACATCTATATTCAAGTGCCTCCACTTCTGTTCTAGAATCTCTTCACTCTGACTTCAGTCTCATCATTCAACTGACAATGTAGTCTCCAAAGTTACCCCTTATCTCCTAATTGCTGAATCTAATGACCCTGGGGACGTCCATCATTGGGGAATGGCTAAACAAGTTCTGGTATGTGAATATGATGGAATACTATTGTACTGGAAGAAAACGATTGATGGGAATGGTTTCAGAAAACCTTGGGAAGACTTGTATGAACCAACACAGAAAGAAGGGAGAATAGTTTATATAATAACATTGTAAAGACAATTAATTTAAAAAGACTTAGGATCTCTGGTCATCAACATAATGACGAACAACAATTTGAAAGGACTTGTGAAACATGCAGGCTATCTTCTGATAGAGACCTGGTGGACTCAAGAATGCATATTTTATTTTCTCATCTTTCTTCATTTGGATACGATTAATATCCCTCACTCAAAAACAAAGTCAAGTGCAAGTCATGTCATCATGTCTCTGATGGCATGGTCTTTTTGGCTATGAAGGATGAACACACACACACACACACACATACACACACACAAACGGTTAATATGGAAAATGGTTTTGCATGACCATACGTTATTTGCATTGGATTTTGTTTTTTTTACCTTCTTAAAGAGTGGGGGAGGGAAAGGATGAGAATGATGCCTTTCTACTCCTGTTTAATTTTTCTAGCTTTTCCTAGCTGTTACAAGTTTAGATTCTGTTCCTCTTAATAATGAGAATTCAGGCACTATTAACTCTAAATAGTATTCCAGTTGAGACAGGGAAATCAATGAGGAAGTTATTGCAATAGTACAACTAAGAGATAATAAAGGCCTGAACTGAGATAAGGGCTGTGTGAGTGGAGAGAAGGGGCCAGATATAAGGGAGGTTGTAGAGAAATGAGAAATGACAAGGTTTGGCAACTGGAGATGTGGGATGAGAGAGAGAGATACTGTAAAGAAAAACTGAGTTTTTAATCACACATTTTACAAAGAAAAAGGAGTCTGATCCCCCCC
The DNA here is from genome assembly GCA_023548195.1 of Bettongia penicillata ogilbyi. Lineage (NCBI taxonomy): Eukaryota > Metazoa > Chordata > Mammalia > Diprotodontia > Potoroidae > Bettongia > Bettongia penicillata. The sequence continues at coordinate 4,237,627 of JAJHZJ010000561.1, read as the reverse complement.
TACTCTAGAGTCTAACATCTGAGGAGATTATAAACATGCTCTTCCTGCTTGTATAGAACCTGGAACAACTTGATACTGCAGGGAGCGATGATGGTGAATTAGCAACCCTTCTGAGGGAATATTGAATCACCCCATGTCAAAAGAGCCTCCCAGGGTCATTATATTTGCAGGCATTGGCCAGCCCATGGAAACAGCACAGGACTCCCAAGGGTATCTATTCCTTGGAGATTCTCATCATTATTAGTTCTAAGATTACCTAAAGGAACTAGGAGAGGATGCCAATGGGTGGTGATTGGCTTTCAGATGCTACTTTAATGATTCACATTAGGCTGATAGTATAAATGCCCTACTTAGGTCTGGGGTATTGTGGCCAGTCCTCAGTGCAAATTTTAGGGCAAACCCTGAGAAGATCCAGAGAAAAATGATCAGCATGTTGAGGGGGCTTGGGACGTTTAGCCAGATTAGATGGCATGGAAGCATGGGGTGTGGCAGGAATACCATTGCTGTCTCTGAGTATTGCCCAGAATCGTAAAAGTCTCAGGTTTGTAAAGGACTTCTGAAGTCATCAAAAACGACCTGTACCTAAGCAAACATCACCACAATCCACCTGACAAATCTGCAGATGAAAATTTGAAGGGTTACTATATGGAAGCAGGATTCGATTCATTTTATTTGCCCCCGAGGACAATGGACCAGCTTCAGAGTCAGAATCCCAATAAATAGAAGGAAAACCTTCCTAACAATCAGAGCTGTATCCAAAGTGGAATGGGCTGCTCCAGGAGATTGGGGACTCCTTTTCATTCTATATGTAAGAACTACGTTACATTAACCATTGAAATATGTGTCTGTGTATGCGTGTGTGTGTCTATGTATATACACACATTTATAAAACCAAGCTAAAACATATTTTTGGTGAGACTCTCTGACTGGGCAATTTATTCTAATTACATTTACTAGAACTCTTTAATGTCATAAAAAAAATGTAATATCCCTATACCTTAAACTGACAAACAGAACCACAAAGTCAAAGCTTGTAAGATTTTGGTGAACCCATTATCTATCAGGATCAACCCCAACCCATCTGTGACTTCTCAGGGATCACTTTTGTCCTAAGGGGCCTGCGTTCCAGGTCTCTTGCCATGGTGTTTATGTGCTCTGCTGATCAGTTCTGAAGATGGGCTATCTCTCACGCTTGGTAAATGACTGGCCTGTCTCCTGCTCATGCCTTTCTTTGATCCTATCTTACATATTGCTTCTCCTGCAGATTTCTTTGTTGATGATATGCTATAGCCTACTCACACCCACCATGCCCTTTCTATGACCTGTAGCTTGAAGTCTTTGGGGACCAGTATTCAGGCCATATTTTGCAGGCAGGCCATGCGGCGTCACCAGATTATTGGGTCTTGGTTTTGAGAAGATGGGAGTCAGTCAAAGCCCTGTTCAGTTTCACAAAAGTGTAATATTAACATATTATAATAATAGCTAACATTTATATAGCATTTCCTGTGTGTCCAACACTGTGCTAAAAGCCCAACAGATATGTACTGATGATGGACTAGCTGTATGGGCTGTTCATCCAAAAGCATATCTTAGTCTGCATTAAAAAAATTATTTTTACAAGCATTTATTCTCTCTCCCCCTCTAGAAGAGTAGGTGATGCAGTCACCTGCAATCATCTGTTCGCCTCAGTTTCCTCTATTGTAGAACAGGATAATAATAGCACCTACCTTCTAAGGTTTGGGCAACAAACAAATGGGATAATGCTTGCAAAGAGACTAGAACAGTGCCTGGCACACAACAGGTGTGTAACAAATGCTTATTTCCTTCCTCCCTGCATCCCACCCTATCCCCTACCCCTTTCCCCACCCTCGCAACAAACACCCATATCCATATTGACCACATCTGAAAATCCTGGCTTATTTTGGATTTTAAGTCCATCATTTCCTTAGCAGTTGGCAAATCCTCTGGACTTAGGGATTATCATTCTATGTAATATTCCACAGCAGACACTGTAGTCACACAATTGACTTTTAAAGGTACAGGGAATAAAAATCCTTCTGTGTTTATTGGTTGTTGACTATTTTAAAAACAAACAAAAAAAAACCTCAACTAAGCAGAGCCAAATGCCACTCTTGGAGAGTGCTCCTCTGACAAAGCTCCCATATATATGTAAAAATTATACAGGAAATATAACTAGAATATGTAACACATATTAAAAATATACAATTTTATTCCTTGGAAAAGTCAGTAACTTTGTTCTACAACCACCTCACTATAAAGTGAGATATAAACTAGGGAGATGAATGTTTCCAAAATGTTTGCTGTCATTACGAAAGATGTCCAGATGACATCTACAGATGTTCTAAGAACCTCTAGTGAGCAATTCTTGGGCTGTGGGGAGGAGAGGTGGGGGATGTGAATTTAAAAAAAACTCAACTATTTTAGTATAAATGGTTTCCCTCACAATCTTATATGCTTTATTTTATACATTTAAATGTTTGCTGCAAGGGTGCATCCATGAAATTCTATTGCATTTAGGTAAACGGAAGACAGTGTTGGTGATGAGGTCAAGTCTTCAGCAGTAAACGACCATTGCTCTTACTGTTTCCAACTCCGTTCCTCCCTAGGATTCCCTGCTGACTCTGGCAGGCTAAGCCTACTCTAACATTAAAGTCACCTAGAATTATAAGCTTGTCCTCTTTTGGAACATTGATGATAAGGGTCTCTAGGTATCAGGGTTTGTCATGGTGGGAGCATAGGCACTGATAATGGTGGCATGGTGTTTTGTTTTCCTGCAAGTGGCAATCGCATTGTCATGAGCCTGTCATTCACTCATTTTGGCAGCCATTCCATCTTGCTGATTAGTTTTGATTGCAAAACCCACGCCAGCTTCACGGCACTCCCCGTCACTGCACCCACTCCAGAAAAAGGTGTATCTAGCTCCAACTTCAGTAAGCTGGACTTCATCTACCTGAGAGTCAGTGTGGCTTCAGAAAGGGCCAAGGAATAGTCAATATGGTGTTTGCTGCCCGACAACTCCAGGAGAAATGCCAAGAGCAGAACAGAGGTTTGTACACAATGTTTGTACATCTGACCAAGGCCTTTGACACTGTTAGTCATGAGGGCTTATGGAAAATTATATCAAAATTTGCTTGCCTGGAGAAGTTCATCAATATTGTACATCAATTTCACGATGGCACGTTTGCCTGGGTTCTGGATAATGGACAATGCTCTTATGCCTTTCCAGTCACCCATAGAGTGAAATAGGGCTGTGTGCTTGCTCCCATGCTTATTAGCATGATGTTTTCAGCCATGTTGCCAAGTGCTTTCAATGAGGATGAACACAGCATCAAGGTCAACTACCATAATAATGTTAAGTTCTTCAATTTGAAAAGGCTACAAGCCAAGACCAAAGTGGAGGGTGTTGTTGGTGCATGTTTTCTGTTTGCAGATGATTGTGCACTCAATGCAGCCTCTGAAGCTGAGATGTAAACAAAGTATGGATCAGTTATCTGCTGCCTGTGCTAATTTGGGCCTAATAATTAACACCAAGAAAACACCAGTGCTCCATCAGCCACCACACACCATCCATATGTGGAACCATCGGTTACAACAAATGGAGAAGTTTTGAATGCTGTTGATAAGTTCACTTACCTTGGTAGTGTACTCTCTAGGGATGTACACATTGACAATGAGGTCAATGCATGCATTGCCAGAGCTAGCTCAGTGTTTGGGAGGCTCCAAAGAAAGGTTTGGGAGAGAAGAGGTATTAGACTACCATACTGAAGGTCTACAGAGCCATTGTGCTGACTTCATTGTTGTATACCTGTGAAAGTCTACCAGCACCATGCCAGGAAACTGAATCACTTCCATTTGAACTCTTAGGAAGATTCTGAGGATCACCTGGCAGGATAAGATACCAGACACTGAAGTCCTTGCTTGAGCTGAACTGCCAAGTATTCAAAGTATTCTTCAGAGAGCACAAATCCAATGGACTGGCCACATTTTTCGAATACAAAATGTATCCTTGCCAAAAAGACTATTTTACGGAGAACTCACATGGGGAAGAAGATCACATAGTGGTCAGAAGAAGGCCACTCTCAAGAACTTTGGATTTGACTGTGCAACGTTGGGGACACTAGCACAGGATCACTCAGCATGGCATGCCCACATCAGAAAGGGTGCTGTGCTCTTTGAGTGAAGCAGAATTGAGACAACACAAAGTAAACACAGGATGTGCAGATTTGGGATATCCACCCCAATATTCACACGGACCATCCGTGCCCAACCTGTGGTAGAGCATTCTGAGCTCCTCTTGGTCTGATCAGTCACAGTTGGACACCCTGAAATTTCCCTTTATCATGGTGATGCCATTTTGGTCCTCTTCGAAGATGAAAGACAACACCAACTATACTTTTAAAAGTCTTGTTCTCAGAAAGAATCCACAGGCTTCCGCACACTGCCCAAAGGGTGCAGGGTGGTTGTGGGGGGGAGGAGAAAAAAGATTTTAAAATTTTATTTACATGCCTAAAAAGAGGCATTCCTCTTATGCCAGACTAGGAACCTCAGCTTAGATCACAGGGTTGCAGGCTAGTTTTCTGGATAATTACTTGAAAAATTTAGATTAACTTTGGAGAAAAACATTAGTTTGGGAAGAGACAGCTCTTTGAAATTCTGTTCTCCAAGAGCGCTATCTCCCAAGGCCTTTCCTGCCAGCCCTTAGGGGACAAACGTTGAAAGGATTAATCTTCTTTCTTCTATTTACATCCACTTTCACTTCCCTTTTCTACCCATTCTCTGGAAGATCTTTTGTCTCCACTTACAGCAGACATATTACTTCAATGAACAGCTCCAGTCAGATCAGAAACTGCTGTTTATCACAAAGTGGTTTTAGGTTTCGTACAGGGTGTCAATATTGAGGGCACTTTATAAATGCTTGATAATAACAAATTATTTGTGAAATTCTGTGACTTACATCAGCAAAAAACCTCTAATTTCCACTTTCTTATTGATAATCTTTCATTTTTGAGTCACGATGCCTCCAAATTTCAAAGCTTAATGCTTTTTTCTCAACGTAAGCATTCCACCATAGATACTAAATATAATCTATATAATAACAGCAGACAATTTTCAGAGTTGTTGTGGCCAAAAAAATGCGTGTGTGTGTGTGTGTGAAAACTGTACATTAACCTGACAATGTCTCAGAAATTGGCTAATCTGGTCCTTGGACAACAGACCTTCGGTAGTAGGAAACTGTAGCTTAGGTCTATCAGATATGTGAAATGGGCTAGCCAGGGTAGGGAACTAAGTTTCAGGAGAATATGGAGCTGGAAATTTCTCAGGCAGAAATAAAATATTCCCTTTAACTTGGTAGAGAAGGTGGGAGACAGGGGTGGCATGGGAGTGGGGTTTGTAGAGGACAAAGATACTATTTGCATGAAACAAATCCAAAAGCTCTAAGTGTTAAAGGAAGAATTCTTGGTGTAGTAATATCGATCACATCATAATTTGATCCCCACTTTAAGTTCTTTCTTCACCAAAATGTTTCAATCCAAACTGACGAGAATTGAAGGGACTGATGTGAGAGAAGGGGGCAGAGAACAGTCTAGTATTCAAATACAAGGAAATGGAAAAACATGATTTTTTTTACAAAGAGGTACAATGATGCTGAAACACATGTATTCCACAAAGGAATATTTTTTATAGCTAACTTTTTTCCAACTAGTGACTGAAAATCGAATTGAGTCCTTTAAAGTCCTTTGTTTTTATAAGAAAATATTTCATTATTCAAGCAGTTAAACTTATGCTTTATTCTCATCAGTCAACGTTTATGTAGAAAAATGCTTGCTACTGAATATTTCAATTGCCAGATACTGCATCTGAGAAAAAATGCCATGAAGCTGAAAGGCAAGCTTGTTCAGTAAACAGGCTCCACGTTTCACAAAAATGAAGTAACAACTAATTACTTTCCAAATGTTGTATTTTATTTGGCCAACAAAGTCCAGAAATGTGTGAACAAGAAAGCGTGAAACTAAGCAGTAGCCACATGTGCATCCAGCTGTCTTCAGTCTCTTAGGCAGCTGTCACTGTAGTCATATTATCAAATAGGGAGACATTTTTCTAAGTTTTCCTTTAATTTGAACATAACTTAATGAAAAGCAATTGGTTCACATACGTAATCTTTGAGAACAACTATACTTCAAACGATGTTACACTGTTTCTCATATTTCAAAAAAAAATTTAAATATTCGCAGTTTCTAAAGGTTAAGCTTATTAATCAAGAAAGCTTTTTGCTTTAATCTTTAAGAACAAGTGGACCCTTCACTTGATCTGCTACCTCTTTTCCCATCAGTTCCTCAATAATCGCAAGCCCAAATTCAAAGCTGGTTCCAGGACCTCGGCTCGTAAGAATGGCGCCATCCTTTTCCACACGATTCTCTGAGTAGGTGTAATGATCTTTAAATGGAAAAGAAAGACAGGACACGGGGTGGTAAGTTAGATCACTCAGAACACCACAGCTGACGGTGCCAGCCTTCTCTATCCATTATTCTAATAGGGATGATTTCTTACAAGTACCGTACAAAAACCCCAATGTCAGCCAAGATTACTTATTTAACACCTATGGCCTGCAGAAGACTCAGTAATGTGGGAAGAGAGTGAAGAAATAGAAGACACAGATTAGGGGAAGGGAAGGGACATCTAACACGTAGAAAGAAATGTAACCAAAGACCATGGCTAATTACTAATGAGGAAATGAAATCTCGATGGAAATCGTCCTCTACAAACAGCCAATTAAACCCAGTGACTACAGACTGAGGCCTCCTACATGCAGGGGCTATGACGGGTACAAAGGAGATAGAAGAGAATTAAGTCTGCACTCAGGGAGCATCCACTCTAACTGGGGATTCAACCTGAAACAAGGTAAGTCAGAAACACAAAGGAATTTGGGGAAGGAGAGAACACCAGCAAAGATCCAGGAGAAGTCAGTAGGGAGGAAGATGTTTGGAAGCAAGGTATGGAGAGTTGATTTGGGGGCCAGCTTTGGCTGGAACTTATGCGTGTGAGGAGAACTGAATGAAGCTGGGCTGGAGAGGTGGTCTGAGGCCAAAGCGTGGTGGGCTTTCAAGGCCAAATTGAGGAGATTCTGTTTTATTTTGAAGGCACTAGGGAGACACTGCAGCTTTCTGAACTGGGAATAGATTCCAGCAGCCAGCAGTATGGGAAGAGGCAGGAAGCAGGACCTGACAAAGCCGCTGTCCTTTTAGAACATTTCTCACCTCTGTGGATCAGGGCCTGTTCTATTGTCTGCCTGGACGCCCTTCTACCATCATTTTTCAAAATCCAAACTAAATGCCACCCCCTCTTTGAAGGTTTCCCTATTTCCCACTTGCAGCAGATGATTTCTTCCTCCTCTGTACCTTTTCCTGCATTTCTCCTTATACTCCTCTCATCTTCTCTGCCTCATGGAACTGCAAGCGCCACAAAATCAGAGATTTCTTATTTGGACTCTCCACAGCACCTACTGTTAGTGCCTTGCACAGGACTGGACAATTAATGTTTATTCAATGTGTGTTTAATTACCTGTACAACACTATGTTCTTACCAGGACTGACCTGTCTCAAAATGCTGTGGTTTTAAAAAATCATAATAATTATTAATCATTCTTTTACTTTACTGGTTAAAATCTAAACTGGTAAGATCAAATTTTAATCCCTACATCTGACTCCATGATAGGGCAGAGCTGCCTCTGAAATGGGACCACAAAGTCTCTTAAGTGTTTGTCATAGGAGACTTCGGGATATGGAGGTGCTGGGAGGTTAAAAAGCATACATACTAAGAAATTTCAGCAACTTCCTCTTCCCAAAACAAACATCAAATACTGCAAGACTATCTCCTAGAGTACTGGTTGGTGCCTCTGGTGTTGCTTTGTCTTTTGAATTCTCCCCAATCAGTCATTCTTTGGAAATGCAAAGCACACTGGTCATCAAGTGAGCCAGGCTCTGGGCTAAGCACTGGGGATACAGAGAAAAATGAATCAACAGCAGCTCTCAAGAAGCTCACCATCTGAGAACATGAAACCATGCTGTACAAACAAGGACATATACAGGGGAAACAGAGGCAGTCTCTGAGGGAAGGCCCTAAGATTGAGGAGGACTGGGACAGGCTTCTTGGAGTTGGTGAGCCGTAAGCTGGCACTTGGAAGAAGTCAAGGAATCCAGGAAGCTGAGAGGAGGAGGGAGAGCATCCAGGCAGGGTGGAAGGAGGCCAGTGTCACTGGGGAGGGGGCGGAGAAGACTGGAAAGGCAGGAAGGGGCCGCCTTATGGAGGACTTAAAAAGTCAAACAAAGGATTTTACATTTGATCCTGGAGGCTATTGAAGTTGAATAACTTTATGTGGATTTAAATAAACATTATGATGCCACCTTCCTAAACATTTGTCAAGTTATACATTATACATTATACTTTAAAGAACTTTAGAAATAAAATACAAATTTTATGTTCCTCAACTTTGTCAAAACAGAATGACAACTGTAAGCAAAAGTTATTTCTCATTAGCTCAACATAAAAATACTCACTAAAATAATAAAGTTCAAAATTTCCAGAGCAATTTGGATACCTTAAAACTCAATTCTTGGAGAGAAAAAGCAAAAAGAATAAAAATTGTATTAGTGATTTCTCAATTTCACCAGTGATATTCTTTTTAGCAACATAGAAAACAGAGTTTGATAAAGAGAACTAGAAATCTGCTTCTTGAGCTATGAAATTTTGCACTATTGGTATAACCCCAAAACCTTGTAAACCCTATAGCTATAGCTAACCCTTTGCTATAACGACTCGAGGCCTAAAAAACCTCCCTCAATACAACTGAGCTCCAATTGCTTTTTTTTTTAAACTTTTCATATTGTTTTTAGACATTTAATGTTTTAAGATCAAGCTTTAAGGATAATTTGGCATGCATGTGATTAGTAATATTAGGCATAAATTAAATGCATGCTAAATTCTATTTCTCTATAGAGTCAACGCTGGGTAATAGGTAACTTTTAAACTCTGGTTTTAAAATTAAAACCAAATTCCCTATTTGTTATTATCTAGTAGTAAGTCTAGTGAAATAGAATTTAGCATGTATTTGATTAATCCCCAATTGACTAATCACATGCATGCCAAGTGAGTTTAGATCGTTATAAATTTGGAGCAACTATGATCCACCTTCATCCATAAAGGTCCTCCTCCGATGCCTCCTTAAGGCGCGGCCTACAGGAGACCCTGGTTCTCAAAGGTTGTGCCAGGACAGCCCAGGCTTGGGCAGGTTCTACCAGGCTGGGAGTACTTTAAGCGTGGGCTGGTGACAAAGTCAAGGCATAGTCTGAGGACTTGCCTTGCTAAGTCTGGAGAGGGAGCTTCCACACTGGGTGTGGGTCATAGAGTGAGCAAACTCTAAGCTAAAGCAATTCTCAGATACATGAAGGGACTGTACCCTGCATTTGGGCAGGGGGTTCCCAGGCTAATAAAGTAGCCAATCATTGAAGTCCTTCCTCACGGCATTTCTATATTTTACACCCTGGCATAATTCTGTAAGGAATCTTATTAAGAACCAATCCAAGGAACTGAGAGTAACTGAATACAGACTGAAGCATGCTCTTTTTCCCTTTCTTTCGTTTTTTTTTTCTTTTATTCAAGTCATCTAAATGTTTCACATAAATTGCACATGGATAATCTATCTCTGATTGTTTACTGTCTCAGGGAGGAGGGAGGGAGGGAATTTGGAACTCAAACTTTAAATAAAAATGTTAAAAAATTGGAAAAAAGAAAAGGACAAATCCAAGAATCCCATCCCCAGGATATTATCAAACGAACACTGCTGAGAACTGCCCCCCACCCCACAAAGGCAGAAAATTTTTGGAAAAAGACACAAAGAAAACAAAGTTTCATAATTCTTAAAGTTTCAAAATATAAACAGTTCAGTTATTATTTAGGAGTTTTATTCTATATACTGTTTGTTTTTGTTGATAGTGATTAAATTTATAATAAAAATATTTTCAAAAAGAATTAAAACTCATTAAGACTAAAAATTAAACTCATGACTTTTTAAATTAAAAATATTTAAATTCTCTCTTTAACAAACTGTAGTTGTAATAAAGAAGAAATTAATCTTGTAACTACGGGGAGACTCCATTTTTAAGATACATTCTGATGTGATCTCTACACTTCCCCTCCTAAGGGCAAGTAATGTTTACAAAATAGGCTTGAGTCCCAGGCAGAAATTCCACCCCAAATCCCTCGAATTTCAAATGGCCCTCTAAAGAAGGCTGGTTTCTGAGAAAGATCCATTTATTCTGCAATTTAACTAATGATAAGGTGGCCCTTTCTGAATTTTTTGTTTGGGGTTCAAGAATTTAAACTTGAATATTCAAGTAGCTAAAATTCTAAGCCAACTATTTTTAGTCTGCAACATAGCTGTGAATTTGTCAAAATCAAGTACAGGAAAAGTGTCCTGTCCTATTTCCACCCACACCTCAGCCACCTCCTCAGCCTTCCATTTTACTTCAGAAACACTCCATTCTTTACCCACATACTATAACTTCTACAGCCTTCCTAAAAAATAATGAACAAAGGTGAAGAAGAAAGTTCAGCCGTTTCTGAACTCCTAGAGAATATTTGGGTGTGCTCCATTATGCATTTTTGAGAAGGCATTTTCTGCACAAAATCTACAGTTGCACTTACTTCCTTTCATCATCTTGTCTTTGGCCAGTGGGTGGGTTGTAACTTTGCTTCCCAAACTTATTTCATGAGCCAAGAGAGCTGTAGGTCCTATAAAACAGGTAAGTTTTTAAAGGATTACTAAACAAATTCTGAACTACCATTTCTGTAACTGCAATATCAAAACTTCAAAACAAAACAAAAATCGCTGAAGGCCCAGATCAAGAATCTGAACTGAACAAGTTTTGTTTCTAGAGACTGGTCAAGATGACAAAAGATGAAAATGGCCCATGTTGGACTAGCTACGGGATGATGGATAGACTAATGCACTGCTGGCAAAGCTGTGACATGATGTCACCAACCTAGAAAACAACTGAGAATGATACCAACAATGTATCACGTACAAAAATATTCACAGCAGCATTATTCTGGTTGTCTTCTAAGAACTGGAAACCATACAAGGTGTTTCATCACTTGGAAAATAGCTGAATGGAACATTTAGTGCGCTGTTAAGAAATAACAAACGATGAACCAAGAGAAACTGGAAGATGTATGAACTGATACAGAGCACAATGAGCAACAGTAAAAAACTGTTTACATAGTGACCACAATAATGAAAAGGAAAACAATTCTGAAAGACATCAGAACAACTCTGATCACCCAATGAGACTTCAGAAGACTGATGAGGAAACAACTCTTGGCCAGAAGGTGAGGGACTCAAGGTGTAACATGTTGGTCTGCTTTAACTACATTTGTTACAGTGGAGGAATGGACATGAATGCTAATTGGTCAACAGTGATAGAAATGCCCCCCAAAAGGGAAAAAGGGCATCAACACAATTTCTTAAATGCACAGAAGAAAAAAAAGTTCAGAAAGAGACATGGGAGGCAATCTTATTACTTCATGTTATATTTAGTATATACTTTTTAAAAAATTCAAAAGTATTTGCAGTTTGTAGTTTTGCATACAATCCTTTTTTTGCGTGTGTAAATGTGAATGTTGGTAATTCAGTTTACAGTAAAGAAAAAAAATTCAAGTTTTAAGAGCCTAAAACATAGTGTCCTACATAAAATTTAAAAGGAGAAAAATGTTTCTTTCTTAGAATGAGGTACAAGATAGATTTTTATAGCTAACATTTCAGTCAATATCAATATTACAATAAATAATATTTTTATACAAACATACATATATAAACACTTCTAAGTTTACAAAAGCACTTTACATATACATATATACTCTTACTTGACCTTCACAACCACCCTATGAAATAGGTGTCACTGTGATTCTCCTTTTGGGGATGACTTGCCCAGGGTCACATAGCCAGTCAGTATGTGGGAGATAGGATTCAAACTGAGACATTCCTGACCTGCCAGCTAACAAAAATATAATATGTATAACGATGAAACTACTGACTAAACATCTGATTTGAATGAAGACAAGTCTATCACTTTTTTAGCTCTCTATAGCAAGATGGACCAAATTTAATACGATGAAATTGACTTGTACGGACTCATTATCTCAATGTGTCTACCTTGTCTACAGAAACAGATCACCATCCAGCTTTCTCATCCTCATGTCTGTGAGGAAGCCTCCCCAGAGGCCCCATTAATGCACCAGTGGCCTTCCTCCAGAACTTTTAACATTTATGTCATGGGTAACAGAAAGTAACATTCAAGCTGGCTAGCTGTTATCCTTCTCTCAGTCTTGATTGATATGTGACCACCCACCTCCTTTTCTGAGTACATACTTCAAAAACAATTTTTAATTTCAAACTTAAAACACCAAAGGAAAAGCATTCTCATATACACAGAAGAACAAAAAAGTATGAAACTACAAATCTGCACTTCATATTGCTTTTTTTTTTTTAAAACAAATACACATTATTTTCAAAACTGTCCTGTTTCCTTCTGAACTCCCTTCTGTTCTTATAGATATTGAAAAAATGTTTAAATGGCTCTTTTTGGGGGCATCAATACTGCCAACAATCTACACACAATTTTTAAAAGAGAAACCAAAAACACCCTTATGATAACTTAAGCAGTCAAGTAAAATGCAACCACACAGTGACCATGTCCAAAAACCTATGTCTCTTTCTGGAACTTGAGTCCATCACCTCTGTCAGGAAATGGATAACATTTTTCATTAAAAGTCCTCTTTACAATATGGTTGTCCTTATATATATTCTATTGTCCTGGTTGTGATGACTTCCCTTTGTATCAGTTCATTTTCATGATTCTCTGAAATTTTCTCTTCCATCATTTCTTACACAGTAATAACATTCCATTACATCCACACTGAATTTGTACCCTTATTTCCTAATGAATGATGGGGAATGGGATAACCTCCACACCCCCAGAATTCTAGTTCTTCTCTTTTAATCTCCCCACTTTAGGGTCAGGAAGTAGATTTTGCCTTCCACTATTCCCTCCCTTTTAACTCCACCCCATTCCCATCCTGGATTGTTTCTCTTTTAAGTCTGAGTCTGTCTACACCAAACATGTATGCTCAACCCTCCTTTGTCCATTTCAGATAATAAGAGAGATTTATTTGAAGACCACTCCCTACCCTTGTATATGCATCTTATATAAACTCTATGAGAACACTAAGCTTCACCCCCTTCTCTTTCCTTTCTGCCCTGTTTTCTTCCCTCTTTTCTTCCCTTCTCTCTCCCCTCAGAACCTGTTTTCACCTTGAAGACCTGTATTTTCCTCCATTCTTGGCAGATTTTCTTTTTTTCCCTTCTCTCTCCCCTCAGAACCTGTTTTCACCTTGAAGACCTGTTTTTTCCTCCATACTTGGCAGATTTTAGAGTCCTAAAATGATACTTACTTCTTTTCCCTGTTAGAATGTTAGGACAAGAAAATCATACACCTCCTTCCATTTGCTCAAATAAATTTGCCTTTCTAGGTTTCTCTAGGCTCTGTGTGCATGTCATTGTTCCTGCTCAGCAGACTTCTGTTCATCACAAATACTTGAAAATCTTCTGTCATTCAAGACCCATTTCTTTCCTCTTCAAGAGGGAGTGGGGGAAGAGAACTGCTCTGCTTTGCAAGGCAAGTAATTCTTGGTTGTAAGCCCATATCTTTTAGTTTCTAGAATATCTTATTTCAAGATGAGCTCTTTTCTTGGTATAAGCTTCTAGATTTTGTGGCATCCTAACTCTGGTATTGGATTTGCTCCTTTCTAGAGGCCTGAATTCTTTTGACACGGGAGCTCTGGATTCTGACTCTGACCTTCCTGGGACTTTTTCTTTGGAGTTTCTTTCAGAAGGAGGTGACAGTGAATACTTTGTATCTTCACTCTGCCCTCTAGTTCAAATGGATCTGGGAACGTTTCATTCACCATGTCATGAAATTCACATCCAAGTTTTTTTTCATTAAGGTCAATGATTCTTAAATTAATTTTCCCTGACCCTGTTTTTGATAGAAAATATCTTTATGTTTCTTCTATTCTTTCAATCTTTTGATTTTATTCTAATATTTCTTGATGTCTCATGAAGTTATTGATTTCTCTTTGGTCTATGGAACTTTTTAGTGAATCCACTATTTGGGTAAGGATCACTTTCTTTTCTAAGTTACTTATTCTCCTGTTTCTTTCTTCAAAAGTTTTGATTTGATTTTTAAAATCTCTTGCTTCACTTCTTCTAGGTATTCATGCAGTCCTTGTGAAAAATTCATTCTCCCCCCTTTGAGCCTGCTGAAAATTAAGGAATTGCTCCCTCCTCCTTTTTGAGAGACCTTGAAATTTGCAATACCTTTTTATAGCGGTTGGGGTGTTCTTTAGTTAGACTGTGCCAGGGTAAGTTTCCATCCCTCACTGTCCTTTGGGTGGAGAGGTTAGCCCTACTTGGTACTGCCCTGGATCACTTGGGTTTCTATGATAATGTCCAGCTCCTTAGGGTGGGAGCCCACATTCAGAACACTGATTTTTAGGGCCCTCTTTGGCATCTCTGGAAAAGAGCACTGAGGCTGCTGGAGACCCATCTTGGTCTCCTTGGTCCACCTGTACAGGCCCCTGCTACACCTATACTAGTACTCTAGTGCACCAGCACGCTGCTGGAGTTCTAAGGTTCCTACTGGGGTTTATAGCCACCCTCAGGCTCTCTTGGGGCAAGTCCTCCACTTTTGCTGCTTTCAGCCCAAAGCCTTGCAGGTGATGTGTCTCTGGCTGCCCACAGTCGGTCGGGGAGGCTTGTTTGTGTTTGTACTGACTTTACTAGTGGCTCCTTTGGCAACTGTCCACTTTTTGTGAAGTTTTGGGCTAGAAGTTGCTTATTATAGTTTCTTCTTATAGTTCTTGCTCATTCTTTGGTCTGATATAAATTTCAGGGTCTTTCTAGATGAGGTATGGAGATGGGCAAACTTCCTTTGTTCAGGCAGCCATCCTAGCCCTCCGGCACTCCTAAGCCTACGTTTCCCTGATTAATTCATACTGCTTCTTGGGTACATGTCCTGGTCAGTAATATTTTGCATCTTCCTGCTACTCTCCATGAGTATCACTATTACTCTGTGGATCACTAGAAGGATGAGTTTTTGTATTAGGGAGCAGCTAATGATTACAGAAAGCATCATCTTACTTTCCAAATGCAATCCAGCCTACTCTCTTCTGTTTCATTCTGGGCCCAGATCAATGTCTCAAGTTTACATGCTGGGTCAAAGCCTGAGGTGCTAAATGCAAGGTACATCTAATTGCATATCATAAATTGGAAAGTATGTCGTTTTACATCTACCTAGAAGATTGTGCATAACTTGTTAGGACGACCTCTTTCAAGCGACCTTGGATCTCCTAAAGGAGGCCTCTTATACAATGTAATCCACAATCAGAAGCAGTCAGGGGTATTTCTTCATCTATGGGAAACTGATTCACATGAACTGAGCAGGCCCTCCTTTATGAGAACAGTAAAACCGTTTGAGAAGCACGTATCTATTTAATGCCTCACTTAACACTGGTAATCAGGGACAATGAACAGTTATCTCTGGTTGCATCTATCATAGACTCTTCCCTATGATCTTAATATAAGCAGGGAGAAGACCCTGTTACACAAAGGAGGCCTTTAAACCTACACTTGTTCTACCATGTTTTGGTTTTGAAACCAAAGAACAGTAAGACCTTATATTTTCTCTATATGTTTCAGTGGACTGTGCAAATAAAGATGTGATCTGTTGGAGAAAATCTGTAAAAGCCTTCTTGCTTTCCTCTCACATTTTAAATCAAAGATATCTCTGATGTATGCATAAAGCAACCATTTTCATCAAGATTTTAAAGCAATGAGAAGGTAGGTTATAGGTTAGTGGTTGCTGATGCTGAAACTCAACAGATCAAATTGGTACTTTTGTACCATCATTTATGGCAAAGCAAAAAATAAACAAGTTCTACAAAGATCTTGAATAAAAGAAAAATCTGGCCAATTTATGGCTTTACAACTCAGTGACTTCAGTAAAAGTAGACACAGCAAAGAATTATGAAAAATATATAAGAAAAAAATAGTTCAGGACTGAAAACTTACAGACCGCTAAGAAGTCTCATGCCTGAACAGTCAGCATAGGAAATGCTGAACAATAGTGCATACAAAGACTACATCTTGACGGGAAACCAGTGATCACTGATGAGGATGTCATTTCAGAATCAGCTATCTGATGCAGTGAGACCACAGACCAGTTAGAGCAAAGGTCAAAATCAATACCAAGTTAGAAGAATAGAGATGAGATGACACCACATACAATTACAGCAGATTCAACCTGACCTATTTCAACAAGCTACTGACTGAAAAATTGTGAACAGGGGTAAAGATACTGACTCAGACAATCATTTCTTCTAGAAGTTTATATGAATATGCAGAGGATCCGTGATTTCATCAGCCTAGGTCATCCCTTCCTTTCCATTCTCTTCCTGAAGAATGCATTTATAATACAGAGGTGTGAAGCTTCTGAGCAGTTTACAAACTTTTGGCCTCTTTCATTTCTTAATCACAAACCATATTTTCCTATGTCTTCCACTATCCTCTGCTAATCCTTTCATAGGAAAATGAAGCAGCATTTAAGGGACTTGCTTAGGGTCACACAGATAAAAGAGGTAGGCTCCGACTTCAACTCTTCAGGTATCAAAGGCAGCTCTCTCTCAAATATTCCCCGGCTGGTCACTCTGCACATTATGCGTATTGGCGGTACACTGTTATAGATTTCAGAGGCCGTGGGTTTTGCAGATGCCAATTTCCTTGTACTTAGTTTTCTGTGAATTTCTGTTAATCTGGGGTACCCAGCTTAGTGAACAAAGGCAGGCAGGTTTTTCTCTTTTTCTTTTCTTAGACTGTCACTTTTCTGATTAGATTTTCAAGACTCCAGGCAAACATATTTTTATCAGCTTCTTTTGGTGCATTCCATCTCTGTCCAAGAGTCAGCCATTCCTATATTTTAAGCCATGATCCACAAATGTTGATCCCATTTTCAGACATCATCTTTGTAACCAGCTGTTCATTTCCCAAATCTGCCTCTCTTCTGAATCCCTTGCCCACAATTGGTAGCAGAGATAAAAATACCACCTGTCCCTTCACAGCTTTGAGTTTCTTACCCACGAACCTCCCATAATTTCTCTTCATATGCAGCTTTTGGTGTGTGTCCTCCCCTAAATCCTGCTTCAAAGATCCACCCACCTGCCGGTAGCCTTCTCCTCCACCTCCTCTCTTACCATCCAATGTATCACTAAAACTACTCCTCGTTCTCACCACACCACTGGCTCACTTCCTTTACTGATTGTGTATTTCTGGGGTATCTCTTATATAGTTTCCTGCACACAAATCACTGTTGCTAACAGACTGCAACTCACTCACACCTACCATAGGTCTTCCTATTGCCCTTTAGGTCAACTGCAATTGAGATTCTTCAGGGTGACACTCCATCACTTTGAATCACATCACATCACATCAAATTATTGATTACTGAATCCATCACATCAAATTATTGAGAGATTCCTGGCATTTAAAAGGGGAGCTTTTGTTTCCAAGATCAGCAAATCTGCAGTTTCCCAGATCCAATCCTGCTTGTTTGCTTCCAATTCTGGGCCCAGATCATTGTTTATCTGCAGTATCTTTCTGAGATCAATATTAATTCAATAATACCTATTTGGCTACATTATCATAGTTTGGATAGCAGGCATTTTTCAACTACTTGGGTTTCCTTTGTAGATTTTAAAGCTGGAGTCTTAAGCGGTTATAAAATTCAATAAAGAAGTTCTGCAGTACCTTGGAACTTGATGCAATCTGCACCAAAACATCTGCCAACATTTACATCGAGAAGATCTTGCCATCTGTATGAACCCCATTTTGAACTGTTTTCTATATGTAACATTTTTGAGGATAGTGTTTGTATATTAAAATAGGAACTGCACTACTGATACTACTACCTCTAAAATTAATAAAAATTAAATAGTTTGTATAGGAGACATGCATAAGAATTTTTTTTTAAAAGTTCTCTGAAATCAAGTCCAACTGTGTGAGGGGACTAAAAATAATGCTTAGCATTATTTAAGGTTCACAAAATGCTTTTACATGAACAATCTCATCTGACCACCACAGCAATTCTAGGACATTCCAACTATTATTAATTTCATTTTCAAGGTGATACAACTGAGGCACAAAGACTGGTCCATGGTCACAGTTATGAAGTATCAGGATACAAAGCCAAATCTCTTATGACTCCAAGTCCAACTCTTATCATCTTCATCATCATCACTAGCATTTACATAGCACTTAAAGGTTTGCAAAGCACTATAAGTATTATCTCATTTTATCTTCACAACAACCGTGGGAGGCAAGTCCCATTTTACAAATAGAGAAACTGAGGCAGAGGTTAGGTGATGTACCCAGGGTCACACTACACCATACCACAGGAAGATTGGCTAAAAGAACTAGGGACACTGAACCCCTAAAAGAGAAGACTTTGGGGGTAGAAGACACAATGGTCATCATAGACCACTTTAAGAGTTGTCACATGAAAGACTAATATTTGTTTTCCATGGCCCCAGAAAGCTGAGCTAGAACCAATAAATTAGGGAGGCTGATTTCAGGCCAAAGTAAGGAAAAACTTCCTTGATGTAATTGTCCAAAAATGTAGAACAATAACTTTGAAGACAGAGAGTCCCCCATCACTGGAGGAATTCAAACAAAGGTTGAATAAATACTTGTGTTAGAGATACTACTTGAGTGTTTCATGCTTCAGTTATGAACTGGCCTTTTAGGCCTCTAAGGTGCTTCCCAATACTGGGATTCAATAAGCATTTTTCAGAAGGACATCTAGAACTCAGTATTTTTGTCATTCACAGAATCACAAAGAATTGGTTTTGGTATTTTCTATTTAAGACACTTTATAGAAAGGTAGAATAGTATAATTAATTTTTTTTTCTCTAGCTACATTTTCTCATGCCCATTCAAGGTCTGGGATCCCAAACAAACAGACATGAAATTTTCCTTTTCAAACAATGGACCTAAGTTCCTAAGATACATCCTTGCTCTCATTCC
Source organism: Bettongia penicillata ogilbyi (assembly GCA_023548195.1). Lineage (NCBI taxonomy): Eukaryota > Metazoa > Chordata > Mammalia > Diprotodontia > Potoroidae > Bettongia > Bettongia penicillata. The sequence continues at coordinate 4,218,417 of JAJHZJ010000561.1, read as the reverse complement.
GTTCACATTCAGTGTAAGTGAGAAGAGCTATCCATAAAGAGAAGGTATTGTAGAAAAGAGAGCACTAGGGTTGGACCTGGGTTCATTAATCTCTGTGATTTTATGGGCCAGTCATACAGTGTTTCAGACCTTCAGAATTTGCATCTTTAAAATGAAAAAAAAAAAAAAGACTGTGGCAAGGAAAGTGCTTTTCAAATTTTAAAATGCTAGAAACATGAATTACTGTGATGAATTAATCTTTCACATCTCAATCTAATTCCCAGAAAAAGAATAGTTATATAATACCCCTACAAGTTACTTGAAAGCCAGCTGATTCTCAGATTTAGAAGACCAAACAAATGCCCAAATAACTACATTCTCTGCAAGAATAGGCCCTGATTCACAATTATTACACAAACAAAGCTCTTTAAAGATTAAAAGAAATCTATTCATCTGTCAACTGTCTCTCATTTTAAAAAATGAGGGTGTTGGACTAGATAATTTCTAAGGTTCCTTCTTATTCTAATCAGCTATAACCCTGTGACTAGGACAGGAAAAATGTTTTATTTTTTTGATTGGTAATAAATTTATTTCAAATTCTTCCTACTAAATTCGTTGGAATGCCTTTTTTTTTTGTTCCACTTAGCTATAACATGCAAATATCTCAAAAAGAAATCAGTGTTCTGCAAATATGCAAGTTTGTAACTGAAGCCCAACATACCTGAAAAAAATTATTTACCTTAATTTTGTATCTTACCCAGCCAACATCTAGCAGTGCCCTGCACACGGCAGGCCCACTAAATGCTTGCTGAATTGAATGAATAAAAGTGAAAGAAAAGAGATCAATGCTATCTTTAAATCTGCACTTTCTGCAAACATAACTGGAGCCACAGCACACCAGTGGTACTGAATGAAAGGCAGACCTGAACAAAAGGGGCCACAATACAAAGTTCCACAGCGCCATCTTGTGACGATTCTCATGAAGCTGTTAGACAACTCAAGGGTCACTCTGGTCAACCCCCCAAAACACGGCCTGCAGTCGGCACTACCTCTTTCTCTGGATCCCTCAGTTTTGGTTCTCCTTCCTGACTGCTCTCCTTCTTCCCAACGAGTGGGCACTGAGAAGTCGAGGCTGGCCTCTCTTCAATCTCTACTGCTCGCTCACCATGACTCAAAACACACTGCCTTTTGACAACTCTCATTTTATTTAGCACTTCTACCTCAAGTGAGCTTTCATACCTATGCCTTGCCTTAATATCTAAATGAAAATCTCCTTAAGGTGACAGAACAATTCAACAAACTTCACAGTACTTACGAACATGAGACACCTCAATACAGAGAGCATTTAATAAAATGTTTGAATGTCGGTGAGACATTTGCCATCATATAATAAAGTTAAAATCGATGCTTTTGTGTGCTATAAAATAATACTAATCAGTATTGGTAACACCATGTGACTGGACCAAATACAATATGGATAAAAAAGTAAAAATTTAAAATGGAGGAATCACAGATGATACTCAGGCAACACAAGCGGATTTTTAAGTGATACTGAACAATGGAAAGTATTACTGAGATGCAAAGACATTGCTGAATGCTTTACAAACAAATGTGTAAGAATGCAAGATTAAGAGAACAGTGTGAGTATTCTCCAATTGTTTTCTACGCTAACTACTTCTCTGAGTGTTTCCTGATCCTCAGAGGGTAAAAGGCCACCACACTGTGTCACCAGTTAATGTCTTTATGCAGAGGTACTTTTTTTTATTTTAGTGGCTTATTTTTCAGAGTTGGTTAAATGACTGTGCCCAAAAACCAGTCACTAATGTAGTGATGTAAGTAAGGAAGTAATCAGTGGAAGGCCCCAGGGATCAAAATCTGTTCTTATTCTTAACGTTTTAATCGGTGGCTAGAATAAAGGCATATAGGCATGATACAAAGCTACTGGCTGACAGACTGGAGATCCAAAAAGAACCCAATAGGTGAGAAAACTGGGCCAAATCTAGTAAGATGAAATTTAATAAGAGATTAATATAGAGTCTTAAACTTAGGGTCAAATACTCAATTTCACATGCACAGGAGTGAGAGAACCAAAACATGTCTCAACACAAATTCATCCAAAAGGCCAGGGAGATTTAGGTGAATCCAAGCCCAACACGTATCAATAGTACAACAAAGCAGCCAGAAAGCTAAAGCAATCTTGGCTGCCTTAAAGGAGACACAGTTTCCAGAGTAAAGGAAAGAAGAGTCTGCCGCCCTCTGCTCGGCCGACACCGCATCTGGGGCATTGTGCTGAGTTCTGGGCCTACATTTTAGGAAGGACAATTCATATTGTGTCGTAAGATGTCAAAGGGAGGGCAAGCAGGTTAGTGAAGGGCTTCTTTCTTGACCATCAAGTGAGAACCACTTGCCAAGACACTCACTATCCAGTCCTGATTGGGGATTCTACAATTCTCCTCATTGTAATCTGAGTATATTCTAGATGAAAGTATTCTAGTTCTAGTCTTTTTTTCTTGACATCAGGGTCATCTGCCCTCCTCCAGTCCCACAGCCTCTCTTCTGCTCTTCCCTCGCAAAGAATCACTACCAGTTAACAACACCACCCATCTCCCTGGGCCAGCCACGATCTGCTGACTTAAACTCATCAAGGTCAGCTGGTGGCTTCCTTACCACCTATCTCTTGCATAATGCAAGTTTTAACTCCCTACTAGCCATATCCACCTCCGAAGTTTATATACAAATGATCAAAAAAAGAGCTACCAGATAAGGTGAGCTACAGATCCCATGCACCTCTGGTATCAGTGAAACTTGGATTTCATCTTCTCTCAATTACTGGGTGTGTATACTGTCACTGTTCTTTGGAGTCCAGTTTTGCCGACATTCTTAGGCATTTCTTTCAAATCAAAAAGAAAAGCTAAAATACTCAAAGAATAGACCTCATGCCTCTCTGTAGTCTCCTCCCTTGAAAGGCGCACTGCCAGATGAGAGCCAGTTTTTCTGTTTCCATCCCTCTGGGTGATAATGACAGCTACCCCTCATAAAGTGCTTGTGCATTCTTTTAACCTTCACAGCTCTGAGAAGCTGGAACTACATTTTATTGTCCCCATGTTACAGAGGAGAAAACTGAGGCTTGGAAAGGTGAAGCCACTTGTCCAGGAACATAAATGTCAAGGGCAGAACTGGAAGCCAACTTCCAAAGTCTGGTTTACTGTATGAAGTCAGGTACTGACAATGAAATGTTTTCAATATATTTTTCATTTGCATATAAACAGAAAACAGCTGCTCCAAGCAATGAGAAAAATTCCAATGAGAAGTCACTAAAATTAGAAAGATTACATTTTAGATTCATAAAACTAAAGGTCACATGCAGGACAGCTAATGAATTTACTTTTGGCAGATTTATGCTGTGTGACAACTGAATTTTTTGGCAAAGAGATCATCTGCCAGGGTGAGCACTTTAATTAACACCACAGGGCCACAACTTCTTCCTTTGGTGTTCGACCAAATACATTATTTAATTGCAAAGAACCTAAGCTAAGGACATGGAAAAAAGATGACAAAGGGAATAGGAGAAGAATTCTCTACAGAATCAGGAGACAACTATGCTAACTTATGAAACAGCAAAAAACTCCATTTCTATCCTTGAAGTCAAAATCAATCAACCAACACTTATTAGCCAACTACTAAGTGCCAGGCTCTATGTTACACACTGGGCATACAAAAGTAAACCAGTCCCTACCCTAAGGGAGCTTACATCTAACAGAGAAAACATTTACATACATAAATGTGTACAAAATACACATATACAAGCTATTTTATCTAGTAAGTTATTGTATGATTTCTAAAAAGTAAGGGGACCTTTAAGAACAAACCCATCAAAATGAAAGACTATTCCCAGGGCTTCTGGAGAACCAACATTTTTAAAGCATGAGAAAAATATGCCAGACCTGCACAAATGGCTGCTATGAGGCCTTTTCTTTTCTCTTGTTCTTTGAGCAATGCTTTCACATCTGCACTCTAGGAAAAGAAAAGTAACATAAAGTAGTCATTAATTCACAGATCAATCCTCTGTATAAAAAACACACAGAATTTAAAACAACTAGGATTTAGAAACACTGTACAAAAAAAAATTAATCACTCTTAAATGTTCTTCTGCTTTTAAGATGTAAGCAAACTTAGAATTCCATATTATTACGGAGTTTCACACTTTACATATCACTTTCCCTCCAAGACTTTAACAACACCAAAAATATGAAATATAAACATTCTTGAATACTTTCTTTAGACTTTACCTCACACAAGTTTTGAGCACCAAGATTACCCCCTGGTAGGACTATCACATCATATGGTCCCTAAAAGATTCAAAAACAAAAGTGCATTAAAGAGAAACATTCTAATGACATTTTTCATATTCTAAATGTGAGAGCTAAAACAAACTATAAAGGGCATTCAAAAAAAAAAACAGAATTTGAGAGAAAAGTGATCAAAAGTATTAATGTCCTAAATGTCTTCAAAAGTTGCAGTTTTCAAAAAATAATGTTAGCTAACATTCATAAAGTGCTTGAAAGTTCACTAAGTATCTTCCACATGTCATCTCATTTGCTTCTCATCACCACCTTGGGAAGTAAGTGCTATTAATAACTCCATTTTATCCTATCAGGAAATCAAAGCAGACAAAAGCAGAGGGACTTCTTCAGGGTTACACAGCCACAAAGTTTAAGAGCAGGATTCAAACTCAGGGCTTCCTAACTCCAAATCGAATACTCTCTCCACCACATTCCACTTAGCAATCTGCTAAAACTACAAACTAGACATCTGGCCTAACAGCACTTTTGAAAGTTTCTTTTTAATCTTCTAAGAAAGCGAAATGACAAACTCAATTTAGAAGTCCTGAGTACACAGTGAATACTGTGATGTAATATACTGAGATGCAACAACATTATTTTGAGGACCCTAATTTCTCTGTATTAAAAGAAAAAAAATCTAATAAAAAATATCAGAAAAATATAATTCTTTTTCTTTGTCCAAATAGTGTTGGGTTACAAAACATAAGTCATATGTCCTAAATCATCCAAATACCACAGTAGAAACAAACCCCTGAGAAACAGAAATTATATCTGACTTTTCCTTCTTGCTTTAAGCATTTCATTTTTAAATGTATCAACAAATTTCATATTTGATTAGCAGTATACAAATTCCCTACAACCTGTCATTAACATGTTTTTAAAAGAAAAAAGATTTATTCTTTCAACACTTTAAAAATTAATTGATTAAATAATATTCTCAACAGAAGTCATAGTCCAAAACTGAAGGTACCCCAAATTTCCTGTGTGCACACTGATCCCCTTGAGATTTCCTTTATCAGTTGCTGTGGCCAAAAAAAGTAACTCCTCCCCCAGGCCAAACTTCTGGATAATGAGTTTCTTCAAATTCATTTTGATGATGCCATCACTAGCCAGGTCAATGTAAAAAATATGGAAATTTTCTCATTTAAATTCTCATATCAAGTTAAAGAAAATGATAGACAGGATGAATTTATGTTGATCATTTAAATTCTCCTCCAATCAGAGGCTTATCAAACGTTCCACCTAAAGTAAACATGTAACTATTTCTGCTCCTTTGAAAACGGAATACAGGATTATGAGAATAAGAAAGGTTCAGGAGATCAAGTGCTAATTCTTGTCCTTCTGGCCCCAGTTTTGTTTTGGTAGCAAATGAAAAAGGAGCCAAACAACAGGCAAGATAACAAGATTATGTGGTTGTACAGACATAGAAAACACAAAAACGAGCAAGCTTTGTCCTGATTACACACAGTAATAAACAAGGTAACACCTGATAATGTTTTATAACATAACAGAAAACTTCCTCTGAACAATGAATAAATCATGATTAAATTTCTTTAATCAACCACTGCAGAAGGGACACAGCGAAAGAAGTTTTAAAAACTATTTCTGATGAAAAAGGACAAACCTCCTTTTTTGCATCCTCTAGACTGGCATCAGGGCAAATGAGCACATCTCTGCTACACTGCACTGCACCCTTTCCAGAAAGACCTGCCACGATGACTTTCATCTGAAAAACAAAAGCGATTCCCATACCTCTATTTAAGAATATCAAGTTTGCTGCACAACATATTCATTATGAATCCATGTGATGTGGCAGCCTAAAAGGTTAAGATCTTAGGCTACGTTAAGAGAAGCTCATGTCCAGGACTTGGGAGGTGACCGACCTGGTTCTCCTCTGCCATCTGTAACACCATTATCAGGTTTAGGTTTCACATTTTAGAAAGGGGGAGGGTAAACAGGGCAGTGAAGGACCAGAGATTGTGCCATATGAGGATCAGGTGAGAGAACTGGGGAGGTTTAGCCTCAAGAGAGGTAACATGTAATGACAACTTGTCTTCAAGTATTTGAAGCTTTTGAAGGATTAGACTTCTGCTTGGCTTTAGATAGAGAACAGAACAAGAAATTAAAGAGTTTTAAAAAAGGAAAATTTAGTTTTGTCCTAAGAAAACTTCCTGACAAAACTAAAAGCGGGATTGGCTACTATCAGAGATAGTTATAATATAGTGTGTATATATATACATATACATATATATGTATATATATATATATATATATATAATATATATAGTGGGGTCTCTCTCCCTGGAGAACTTCTGGTCAGGGATGTTGTACACAGAATTTCTGGTGATGGGAGTCTTGCATTGGCCTCAATGGTCTCTGATATAATTTTCTCAGAATTGGAAGGGGTATTCGAAGACATCCCCTTATTTTACTATGTTAGACACAGTAAACATATTTTAAATAGGTTGCCAACAGACATTGTGAAAAGTTGTAGTGAATGTTTATTTATTTCGTTATATTGCCATGCTTTGATCACTACATGCTCTGATTATTCTGTAACCTCATCAATGGGAGCAGCACTCCCTCCACTGCTACAGAGAGGAACCTAGTCATTCATCTTATCTGGGCAAATAAATCCCCATGTTCTTCTTTACAGAGGAAGTCCACCTAATATCCTGTCCCCCACCCCCAGAAAGTATACCAAATGCAGAATAGTAAAAAAGCCATGGATTTACATTTAACATTAAAGATTTATATCAGCTGTGGAGATTTAAATTTTAAAATTTCATAAAGGTTTGAATCTTATTTTGATCAAAAAACATAAAAGAAATACACAAATAAATCGATAGAAATTGCCTGCATACTTACCCCAGCCCTCCTCATTAAATCAACAGGGATAACGGTTTCCATTTCCTCTGCTCCTTTAGCTAGGATGACTAGTGCTTTTTTTGAAGCCATTTTTTAAATCTTATTTTTTAATAAACCCAATTACTCCACTCAATCTTTTACTGCAACCAAGGGAACAGACAAAACTGAAATCTGAGAAGCTTCTCGGACAGTAGAACAAACACCTCCTAGGGAAAATACAGAGTTTAGGCAGTGAGACACTAGTAAATGTTATTATTCATTAACATTTTTGAAAGCACATTCTTTTTCACAGGATTGTATCAACTAATAGATCTATTACTTATTTCTAAAGAGAGTCAAGTTTAGGGAATATATTCTCATGAATCATGACAGGAAAAACTCAGATTAGAAAAATTCAACTGAGTTTTAAATACAATTTTAAAAATTCAATGTCTAGACATTTTGTTGCAAATGAAACTTAGTAAAACTAATACACATGCCCTTTTCACACAATACCTAGTGAGAAAAGGGTGGTTTTCTCCTTTAGTAAGAAAGAAAATTCTACTTCACAGCATGCCATGACTAACTTTTATTACGGGACAAAAAATATAAAGGACTTCTCTCTGGAGATTATAGAGGGGGATTTTTAGAATTAATCTTTGAATCTATTTTATATCAACAATAGTATTTTAATACATGTATTTTTTAGAAAAGAAGAGGGCATTATCTTTATGTCAAGCTTTAAGATGAACTATACGATTTTATTTTTTAAAATGTTTTTTGCTAATAAGTGACTTCTAACCCAGTTCTTATCACAATTACTTTCGTTCCAGCTCTGAAGGGTTTAGTTTACTTGTCAAACAAACATACTCAATTGTAAGAACTACAGTAACTTATACACTGTAAGTACTTCCAACAAAGTGTAAGCTGCTGTTATTCACAACATCTGGGTTTGTTTGCTCACGGGACTACCTAAGGCAAGAAATCCAGCCTCCCAAAGTAGAAAACCTTGTTTTTCATTCAATTACCCTAAGGGCGGCAACATTAAGCTAGCAGCATTCGCAGTTTGGTTGTGCGCATTTGTCTCCACTTTCTGTTTACGAAATGCCAGTCGTGTTGCAGTCTGAGCAAGTAAGCAGTCTGTTAGCTATTCCTGAACTAGCATGCAAGACAGCGCTAAAGGTCAATCCGAGTCCAAATTCAACAATTTATGTCATGACACAAAAAGGGCTTTTCCAATAAAACAATCTAAACTTTCAATGGTCAAAATGAGCCCACTCTCAACTTCCCCCAATACTGTTCAGAAGCCCCTCGTCAGCGAAAAGATCTTGAAATCCCTACACCTGCTCCCCCCTCTGAGCCGACAGACTAATTTGCAATCTTATCACCAAGCAAGTACTTCTTCTCACAAATTTATACTTGTCATAGTCAACATAAGCAATTCTCTACCTCTTATCCAGCTCAGTCTACCTAACAAGAAAAGAGGAAATCTGAAGCAGCTTGTAATCTACCGAGGACACAGGCAGAACAGGGCTCATGCTAACTTGGAAGGAATGTCAGGTCCACCAGGATCACCGTATTGGCTACTTTTTATCTGCTTGCAGACTTACAAGAATCATTTTATACTGAACTTGTTTTTTCATGTGTAAATACGCTTCTTAAAAATTGTTTTGAATGCTTTTAAATAGGGAATCAAATGATTTATGTCAGTAAAGCTTAGGTTCCCCTACTGGTAAGAATGGAATACTCCAATCTTGTCTCCCAAAGTGCGTACTATTTTTAACCCACACTGGTCCAAACAGAAATTAAAAGAAGAGACTATCTCACACCATATTTGTATTTACTCTTAAAATTCCAAGGACAAATTCAAATTCCTTCTGTCTTTTGACATACTATTTCTTCCAGTCTACCAAGCTCATCAGCTCCCTTACTCCACAGTCAATCAATCAACACATCTCATGCCTTCTACTTCTACATCTCTTGAATCCAAACCCTTTCTCCTTACTCACAAAGTCACCACTCTATTTGAGGCCTTCATCATCTCTGGCCTAGACTATGGTAACTGACCCCTAATCAGTGTCTTCACTTAAGTTTCTCTCCACTCCAATCTACCTTTCACACAGGTGCCAAGGTGATTTTCCTTAAGCAAGGATAGGACTGTTATTCCCCTACTCAATAAATGCCAGTGGCTACCTTCTAAGATAAAATATAAACGCTTCTAAAGGTCTTCACCCTTCACAAACAAGCCTCAACCTATCTTTTCGGTCTTGTTATATATATTCTATATTTCCTTTCCTATAATCTCTAATCCAGCCAAACGGGCTTTTTCTTTCAGTCCTGACATAGTTCTCTCTCCTGTTTCCATGCCTGAAATATACTCTCTCGTCTTCTCTATCTCATGGAATCTGTCTCATCAACACACTTCTTAAGTATCATCTACATGAAGATCATCCAACTGATATTTTTCCTATCTTGTATTTATTTCTATATTATATATGTACCTGTTGTCTCCCTTGACAGAATGTAAGCTCGATGAGAACGAAGACCGCTTCATTTGTCTTTTTATCTCCAGTGTCTTGAACAGCATCTGGCTCATAGCAGGAATTTAATTGATATAAAGTATACTAATTATTAAAGGTATACAAGAGGAAAGTTCAACCCTAGGGTAACAGAGTTACTCTTTTCTATACTTATTGTTTTTTTTATAATTACTGTTAATCCTAAGACACAGATCATAGGATTTAGAGACCTTCTAATTCAACCCCTCTCATTTTGTAGATGAGGAAACTGAGTTTCCAAATGGGGTTGTCACTTGCCCAATCAGCAAGTCACTTTCCTCTTCTGTGCCTCAATTTACTTATCTGTAAAATCAACTCTTCATATCCTTCCATCAACCCTCAAAACACTTAGTCTATTGCCAAACAATGTAACACCTAATCACCTGCTATTAGCATACGAAATTAAATGAAGTATGCAAAGCATTAGGCAAATTCTAAATGTTAGTTATTAGTCACCGAATCCTGTTCTCTATTGATGCGTATCTGTCTTGTCCATCCAAAAAGTGTTTGAAGGCAGAAACCATGCCTGTCTGTGAGCAGTCTCCTGGTACCGAGCAACTGGACCCACAGTGAACATGCAGACTTCTCACAAATCTGTGTGCATCACAACCTACCCAAAACTGAATAGGGAAGTCTGAAAGCTTGTCTGAACACAGGGATTAAGGAACTTCTCCATGTTCACACAGTTAAGTGTCAGAAACAAAATCTGAACCCAGGACTTCTCAATCCATGTTCAAAACTCAATCCAACTGATCCGACTGCCAAGCACTTAGCCACCTGTTATATAGCTAAAATAGAATCTTCAACAGTATTTTACATGTTTATGTCAGTGTATCTGAGAGTTTCAGTACTGAAGTTACAGTTTTACTTATCTTTTTATCTCTAAGACAGTGATCTCAAGTTCTTCTTAATAATGAGTCACTAGTACAAGGATGTCTTAATTTAGTGGTTTGAATAAAACTCCCATCAGATTTCCACTGAACAAGTGAAAATGATAGAAACAACTCATTCATCAAAAAGTATTGTTACAGAATTGCTGTTAAAAAACAATGTAAGTCAGTCCTTTTTCTTCAGGAAAGACTTGAAGATAAGTGATCCTATTATACTACCTTTCTTACATGACATTTTAAAAAATCATTAAGCACCTACTGTATGCTCAAAACTGCTAAGCTCTGAAGTTGCAGATAGGTGGGTTCCAAAAAGCAGAACCAATACATGCCTTGAAGGGAGGTATACCCATCTTGAGATAAAGGGTTCAGAATGGGGAGGAAAGGAAATATCACAAAAAGTAACTGGCAGGGTGAGAACAGGTAATGCTGCTCCACAGGAAATTAACCTCCAATAGACACTTACTAAAAGGATCTTTGAGGTGCTAGGCATTGGGGAGTCAAAGATAAAAGGTAGTCCTTGGCCTCAAGGAGTTGAAATTCTACTTAGCGGTGACAATAATAACAGCTAACATTTATATAGTGCTGTGTACTAGATCTGATGCATATATAGGCATATGCAAAATGAGGGAATTTTGGGAGGAAAGACACTAGCAGCTGTGGAGATCAGAGAAGACTTCATGCCAAAGGTAGGGCTTGAGTTGAGCCCTGAAAGAAATCAGGGATCCTAATAAGGAAGGAATGTATTCTGGGCATGGGGAATTGCCAGTGCAAAGGCACAGATAGAACATGGGGCACTGTGTGTGAAGAACTGTAATATGGCTTGTTTGGCCAGATCGTCAAGTATTGGAAGGGGAGTAACATATAAAAAAGTACAAAGGTGGGTAAGGGTGAGGTTGAAAAGGGCTTTAAATGCCAGCAAGAGCTCCTATGTGGCACTAGAGATTATGGAATGACATGGTCAGACCTGTACTTTAGAAACATCACCGAGGCAGCCTTGTGGAGGAAGGACTGGAATGGGGAGAGCTATCCAAATAGTGCAATAGTCTAGGTGAAAGGCTATGAGGACCTGAGCTAAAGTGGGAACTGTGTGAGGTGAGAAGGAGCTGGAGGTAAGAGATGCTGGGAAGGTAGAAGGGAAGAGACGTGGCAACTGACCAGATATTTAGGGTAAGAGATGGTAGAGAATAGAAAATGCCCCAGAGACAACTGAGTCTTGATGCACCTAACATTTCATCACTGCCAACAACTTCAAGTCCCCCAGTGCGGTAATACCTGACTAAAAGGGCCAGCAAAGCCAGAAGGGCCTACCTGCTTCTGTAGGCATCTAGGAGAAAAGGAAAGAAGCTCACCCCAATTATTTTCTGATCCCATTATACATAAGAAGTGCAAAGAACAGCGGACTTGAGGGTCTGGGAATATTACGGTTCTTCCCACTCTAGCTCCAGACTGTTTCCAGACTGACTTCATATTCTACTTCACTCAGTCTAACAAGATGACTTTCTGTCACTGTGTGAGCTGATCATTCCATCACTGTGCCTTCACACTGGCTGTCCCTCATCCCCTATTCTTGGAATGAACTCCTGCCTCATGGAATCTTAAGCCTCCTTCAATGCCACCCCCTACAAGAAGCCTTCCCTAATCTGCCCAGTTAGCGCTTCCTCCAACCTCAAGTCATGTAGCATTTACTTATTTGTGAAACATGGTAACCCCTAATGAACTCCTGGAGGACAGGGAATCCTCTTTGTTTTTGTCTTTATATCATCAGTGCCTTGCACATAAAAGGGCAAATGTTTCTTGCACTTGACTCTTTAAAAAATAAATCTGGACTCTTTCTTCAAGGGTTTTAGAATCCAATAATGGTAAGATGATGTTTCCTCTGGTGGTAACACCAGATCAAATGAGATGAGCTATGTAAAGTGCTTGAGAAACCTTAAAGCACAATAAAACATTAGCTCTTACTAACATCCAGGAACAGATTTAGAAGCTGTAAAGGTGCAGGTTCCTCCCGAGTGATTTTAGCTTACTGTATACAGGAATCCTTCAAATCCTGACAGTCCAGCAACTGACAGAGAATATGGAAAAATACTCGGAGGGTATAGTTTCCTCTGACTTTGTGAGTTATTGCCATACTCTGCTTTGGCATATTTATTACACCTTAAGATCAGTTTGCAACCCAACCCAAACTTTGCCCTAGAGACACAAGAAAATCAGACATACAAGAAAAGCAGCCAGAGGCTGAATGAATAAAGATAATGCAGACTTCCTCAAAGCCACACTTAATATCACAGAGAAATCTCACTTGGCTCCCTTATTCTCTCTCCTATCAGTAAGGCCAGACAAGCCCAGATAATTGGGGCATATCTATTTTTCTAAACTGTGTAAACGTTAACTTTCCAGACTGATTTCCCCTTCTCCATCCTGGCTGTGTTTAAATCTGTTTATGTTTAAGATTTTCTGTCATTTCCTGAACTGAGCTCCCATTGCTGTGCAAGTCCTGGATTCAAGTCCTGACTCTGCATGACCATATTTAAATCATTCAACCTCAGGGTCCCGGGCAACTATCTGAGACTTAAAGTACTAGAGAAGCTATCAATCTGCAGGAGTGGAGAACTTCCTCTACCAATGGGAACTTCCCATGGAGATCACAAGATCATTACCCCTCCTTGCAAAACCATGCCCATCCCGACTCTTCCACTCCCTCCCCCCACCAAAAAATTAAAAAAGGCCACAAGGAGTAAGGGCTACAAGATGAAGCAGCTAGGTGGTGCTAAGACTTGAGAGTCAGGAAAACCAGAGTTCATATTTTATCTAGCATCTACTACCTGTGTGGCCTGGGAGGTTCAATTAACTTCCCTCAGCCTCAGTTAGAAATAACATATATAAAACGTTTTACAAACTTTAGAAGTATAAATATGTATTTGTATATGTACATATTAACATACTATATGGTACTGTCATATATATTACTAATACATATGGCAACAGACATTACTAATATACAGTACATATTAATATATATCACTAATACACATACTCTAATATACTAATTTCATATACACGCACACACATCCCAGCTTCCTGCTTCCACAAGTCAACTGTCAGGCATTCCTGAACAACTAAAGGGGATGTGGCGGCGTCAGGGGACCTGGGTTCAAGTCCCTCCCTGCGGGACAACGCTTGGGGGCCCGCGGGGTTCCCGTGGGTCCTTCCATCGCGGGGTCAGGGGGCGGGGAGAACGGCCTGGAAGGTCACCTCAGGCGAAGCCCCCCCACGTTACGCATCGCGAGGCCGAGCCTCAGTGGGGTCCTAAGGGGACGCGCCCCGTAACCTGCCCACGGTCAGGCGGGGCAGGCAAGGCCTAGCCCGGGGGCGCCCTGGCCTCCCCGCGCGGGGCGGGGGCTGAGGAGCGCTGGACGCAGCGCTCTGACATTTGAGGCCGCGAAGTGGGCGGCGGCGGCCGGGAAACTCTGACACGCAGGGCGAGCCGAGGGGCCGCGACCCAGGCGCCTCTCACCCCTTCTCAGGCGCCCAGCGAGCGGAAGACCCGGGACCAGCGCGGGGAAAGAGGACGCACACCCACCGCCTCCCTGACGCGTTCTGCAGTGGGCGGAAGTGACGCCAGCGGTGACGTCGCCACGGCCCGCTCACGGCGCAACCGCAGAACCGCCCCCTCTCGGCGGAGGTGAGATCCCACAGCAGGGCCGAGGGGGCGGGACGAGAAAAGCTCAGCCGGGTCCCAGGGTGAAGGGGGCGTGGCTAAACCCACGCATGCGCTTGCTCGATGAACTGTGGGAGGGGGAAGGGCGGGGCGGAGTAGGCGTTGGGCACACGTGTGCAGCTTGGTGTCCTGAGCTGGCGCCTCTGACTTTAATTGGGAGGGAGCTGTAGTCTGGGGTGGGCGTCGCAGGGCGCTCGGGAGGGTCAGTTTTTACATTACCTTTCAGATGGCTGTTTTTGAGTTAAATGTTTTATTCATAAAAGCACAAATTGATATAACCAGCTAAATATTATCAAAAGACTATGCATGCAAGGTGTTTAACTGGTATTATTGCAAATCTACACTCTGTATAAATGTCAATTATTAGTATTATTGTAAATATTAATTATTGCATTAATATTATTGCAAATGCAATTACAATTATCAATGCATTAAGATTATCACAAAACTTAAAGCGCCATATAAATATCCACTCTCATTATTGCAAACCTTAAAACAGTATATAAATATCAGCTGTGATTATTTTAGACAACCTATTAGATATATGTTAGGTAAATATCAGCTATTATTTTTGCAAGCCTTAAAGCATATAACTGTCAGCTTATAGTCTTATTGCAAACTTTAAAATGCGGTCTAAATGTCAGCTGTCTTGAATATCTTGGTGCACTAGTGGGATCTATTATTAATATAAACCTAAATTGTCATATGTATCAGCTATGATTGCAAATTTTAAAGCTGCTTTATGTTGGCAATTATTAGTGAAAACTTTACAGCAGTGCCTACATGTCAGCTCTTATTATTACAAACCTTAAAGTACTGTATATATATAATATCAGCTATTATTTTGGTTGCAAACTCTATACATCTTCTGTTATTGTTGCAAACCTTAAAGTAAATTTTAGCTATTACTATTTTTATAAATCTTAAAGCTCTATATAAGTATTCAGTATCATTATTGAAAACTGTCAGTTATTGTTATTCGCATTATTCAATAATTATCTCAATAATTAGCATTATTGAGAGCAGTGATTGTTTCATGTCTTGCCTTTGTATAGCCCCATCCTCCATCCCAGTGCCTGAGATACAAAGATAGAAATAATATAGTCTCTGCCCATACATTCTAATAGAGGAGTCAATGTGTACATATATAAGCATATGCAGGATATATAAAAAATAAATACATGGTGATTTTGTTGAGGGGAGCAGTAGCAGATTTCTTTGTATTCTTCATACTTTGACTTAACTGAATTGTAGAAGTATAGGAAAGTACTGTACCACAACTTATTTAACCATTAGCTTTCTGTTAGATATTTAGATTGCTTCCAATTTTTTTTTTCTATTTCATATAAGACTGCTAAGAAAATCCTTGAACAGATCTCACTCTTTCTGTTCTTGGTGACCCTTTCAGGATATGTTCCTACCAGCAATCTACAGATTTGCAAACTCCACTCCAAGATTCAATTTCATTGCTTTTAATCATTTTTTCCAGTTTGATGGGTGTGAGGTGGTACCACAAGGTGGTTTTAACTTGTAACTCTTGTTACAACTGTATCAACTGCTTTTTTTTAAAAAACATCACCTCACCTGTTCATTCTGGATTTTTGAGATGAACATTTGCATTTCAGGAGTTAATGAAATAAAATCTTTTATTAGATGATACCATCGAAGATAGATCAGATGATGTTTTTACTATGACACTTCAAAATAAAATGACAGTTTAATTCCTCAAAGTTGGACTTGCTCTATCTATCCCTTATGCCTTAAATCTTCCAATAGGAAGATAGGAGTCCAATAGGACTCCAATAGGAGTCCAAATCTTCCAATAGGAAGATAAGCTTCCAATAGGAGCAAAGACATAGAGATGGATCTTCAAGTCAACCAAATGGACACCTTCATTTTACAGATAAGGGAAATGGTTTTTACCAAAGGTCAACACAGAGAATAAAGGACAAGTCTAAGGTCAGAAAACAAGTCTTCTGAGTCTACATTCAAAGCTCCTTTCTTCCTACCTCTAAAAGTGGACTATTGGAAAATATTCAGTTTTCTGGGAGAAATCAGAATTAATTTGTGTACTCAGTTGTGTCCAACTCTCCATGATCCCATTTGGTATTTTCTTGGCAAAGATGGTGGAAAGGTTTGCCATTTCCTTCTCTCGATCATTTTACAGATGAGGAAAATGAGGCAGATAGGGTGGAGTGATCTGCCCAAGATTACCCAGCTGGTAAGTGCCTGAGGCCAGATTTGAACTCGGAAAGATGAGTGTTCCTGACTCCTGGCACAGTACTCTATCCACTGCACCACTCAGCTGCCCATTAGGTTCTTAATAAATACTGATTAATTGAGTTTTGATGGATTTTATTGGTATAGGGAATTCCCTGGTAGGGGAACTTCCACAACTCATGCAAGTTGGCCTTCTTTGAAATTTCTAGACATTGAGAGTTTGCCTAGAAGACAAGAGGCTAGATTTGAACTCAAATATGAGTGTTCCTGACTGCTGGCCCAGCACTCTATCCACTGTGCCACCTACCTGCCCGATCATTATTTAATGAGGCTGTTGCTAAACATTTTCCAAATCTCTCATTGCTCCTAGGTGGGTTTGCACAAGTGATCATTGCTGATTATGTCACTGTTTGTCTAAGATCTTCCACAGACAAGAGTTCTTAGGGAAACTGCAACCTTGGAGGGGTACAGGTAAAGTTTATATAGGATATTCTATAGTGAAACATGTGCCAAATATGCTAACTAGGTGTTTTGGGGTGGGATTAAATTACCCAGAAACCATGTCTCTCAAGCCTTTTTAATCCTCATACTAGACATGTAGATATGTGTTCTTACTTTCTTTACTATAAACTGATTAAATAATATTTTCAGATCAAAGAGGTGTGAGGCCCTAGGACGGTAGCCAAGCCAGGGTTTCTCTAAAACAGGGTGTGTATTCAAGGCTTCTACCAGATCTTTGTTCATTTTTATATCTAAGTCCCAAGCAGAACTATTCTAGGAAGAAACACCTTTCTGGCAGAAATGCCTTGCTTCATTTGCTTTTTTGCATAAACCTCAAACACTTTTCAAACTCTTACGCAATGGTAATGCCTGTGGTCCTGTAGGGGAGCTGGGCAGAGAGAACCCAAAACTTTCAATGACTAGACATTTTTTCTTACTCTTAGCAAGTTTCTGTGGAGTTTCCATGCTCTCAGTTTTCTGCTTTAGCCATCAATTAGCAACCATCTGTAAAGACCTTGTTTAGCTGAGCCTTGGGAATTTAAGGAAGCCATAAAAGGGGTGGCTGCCCCTTAGAAACTTTATTTTAAAGCATCTGGTTTATTGAATCTAAGTAATTGGAGTCCTTGTAGTATGAAGAGTGGGAGGCAGCAGCAACAGCATAGCTCAGGAGTCAGTTGGGAGAGGGCTAGGTATAGCTGGGATTGGAACTTTCAGAAGAGGGAACTCCTTGGATCAGTGCAGGTGGGCACCTTCTCTTACAGTTCTCAGAGACTAAGGGTACCCAGGGTGATCCAGCCAATAGGCATCAGAGTTGAGACTTGAATCCAAAGTCTTCTTGGCTTTCTCACGCTGAAAATTCTGTCCCCATAGCCTCCTTTTTCCACTGGCAAGTTCTTCTAGCAACCTCCATTTTGAGGAAGAGCCCAGGTCAATCCTCTTTCATTCATCTTCTGGCACCCCGGTACTTTGCCACCATTTCTATTTGGATGCCGTCCCCCTTCACCCTTTCAGCTCCCCTTTGTGTGTGTCTTCCCTCATGAGAATATACACTTCTTGAGGGGAGAATTATCTTACGCTTCAAAGTAGGCATAATTGATTTTTTATTTTAAAGTTAATTGGGACCTCAAAGACTATAGACATTTACAAATGGTCTTTGAGTAGAATTTTATGGTAGGCAGCAACATTGGGGAGGTCAATGCTGCATTTAGAGTCAGGAAGATCTGAGTTCACATCCCAGAGATTTGAATTAGCATTTTCACCATGTGTTAAGTCACTTAACTTCTCAAAATCTACGCAACTCCCCAGAATTGGTTTAAGAGTTGTAAAGTGGTTTCATAAATGGAGAGAATTCCTTTTTTTTTAATTATTAAATTTATTTATTTAACTTTTTTACATTCACTTTCACAAAATTTTGGGTTCCAAATTTTCTCCCCATTTATCCCCTCCCTCCACCCCAATACACCGAGCATTCTAATTTCCCCTATCACCAATCTGCCCTCTCTTCTATCATCCCTCCCTTCTCTTGTCCCCATCTTCTCTTTTGTCCTGTAGGGCCAGATGACTTTCTATTCCCCATTAACTGTATTTCTTATTTCCTAGTAGCAAGAACAATACTAAACAGATGTTCCTAAAACTTTAAGTTCAAAATTCTCCCCATCTCTCCCTCCCCACCCATTCCCTTTGGGAAGGCAGGCAATTCAATATAGGCCATATCTGTGTAGTTTTGGAAATGACTTCCATAATAGTCATGTTGTGTAAGACTAACTATATTTCCCTCCATCCTATCCTGCCCCCCACTGCTTCTGTTCTCTCTTTTGATCCTGTCCCTCCCCAAGAGTGTTGACTTCAGATTGCTCCCTTCTCCCATTGCCCTCCCTTCCATCCTCCCCCCCACCCTGCTTATCTCCTTCTCCCCCACTTTCCTGTATTGTAAGATAGGTTTTCATACCAAAATGAGTGTGCATTTTACTCCTTCCTTTAGTCGAATGTGATGAGGGTAAACTTCATGTTTTTTTTCTCATCTCTCCTCTTTTTCCCTCCACTAAAAAGTCTCCTGCTTGCCTCCTGAATGAGAGATAATTTACCCCATTCCATTTCACCCTCTCTCCTCCCACTACATTTCTCTCTCACCATTTACCTTAATTTCTTTTAAGATATGGTCCCATCCTATTCAATTCAATTCAATTCGCTCTCTCTCTGTGTGTGCGTGCATGTGTGTACATGTGTGTGTGTGTACGTCTGTGTGTGGTCCCACCAACTACCCAGATACTGAAACGTTTTAAGAGTTACAAATATTGTCTTTCCATGTAGGAATATAGACAGTTCACCTTTGGTAAGTCCCTTATGACTTCTCTTTGCTGTTTACTTTTTCATGCTTCTTCTCATTCTTGTGTTTGAAAGTCAAATTTTCTTTTCAGCTCTGGTCTTTTCATCAAGAATGCTTGAAAGTCCTCTGTTTCATTGAAAGACCATATTTTCCCCTGAAGTATTATACTCAGTTTTGCTGGGTAGGTGATTCTTGGTTTGAGTCCTAGTTCCTTTGACTTCTGGAATATCCTATTCCATGCCCTTCGATCCCTTAATGTAGAAGCTGCTAGATCTTATGTTATCCTGATTGTATTTCCACAATACTGGAATTGTTTCTTTCTAGCTGCTTGCAAGATTTTCTCGTTGACCTGGGAATTCTGGAATTTGGCCACAACATTCCTAGGAGTTTCCTTTTTGGATCTCTTTCAGGTGGTGATCGATGGATTCCTTCAATACTTATTTTGCCCTCTGGTTCTAGAATATCAGGGCAGTTTTCCTTGATAATTTCATGAAAGATGAGGTCTAGGCTCATTTTTTGATCATGGCTTTGAGGTAGTCTCATAATTTTTAAATTGTCTTTCCTGGATCTATTTTCCAGGTCAGTTGTTTTTCCAATGAGATATTTCACATTATCTTCTATTTTTTCATTCTTTTGGTTTTGTTTTGTGATTTCTTGGTTTCTCAGAAAGTCATTAGCCTCCATCTGTTCCATTCTAATTTTGAGAGAACTATTATCTTCAGTGATCTTTTGAACCTCTTTTTCCATTTGGCTAATTCTGCTTTTGAAAGCATTCTTCTCCTCATTGGCTTTTTGAACCTCTTTTGCCAATTGAGTGAGCCTATTTTTCAAAGTGTTATTTTCTTCAGCATTTTTTGGGTCTCCTTTACCAAGGTATTGACCCGTTTTTCATGCTTTTCTTGCATCTCTCTCATTTCTCTTCCCAGTTTTTCCTCCACCTGTCTAACTTGATTTTCAAAATCCTTTTTGATCTCTTCCATGGCCTGAGCCCACCGGACATCCACCTGGTTTGTCTGGGATACAGAGGCCCCGACCTCCACATCTTTCCCAGATGGCAAGCGTTGTACTTCCTCATCAGAAATGAAAGGAGAAACATCTCTTCCCCAGGAAAGTAGCTCTCTATGGTCTTATTTTTCTTCCCTTTTCTGGGCATTTTCCCAGCCAGTTACTTGACTTCTGAGATTCCTCTCCACCCCCGCCTAGATCTGCCCAGCTAGTTCTTGGGGTCTGAGATTCCAATGCTGCTCCCCAGCCTCAGGGCTTTCAGTGGTGGGCACGGCTGCTATTCAATGGGAGCTTAAGTTCCTCCAGGAGGTTTACGTGCAGACCTTTGGTAATGGCCCTGAGCTCCTGCCTGCTGCTCCGGGAGTTCCAGGCCGCCACTGCCTCCGCTGCTCCCTGGGCCACTGCCTCCTGAGGGGGCCCGAGCCACAGAGACACCCCGCTCCCCTCTCAGCCAGCCCAGAAGCCTCTCTCACTGACCTGGAGCGCCTGAGGGTGGAGGGACCTTCGTGGCCCGCCGGAGGTTCCGTCCCTGAAGCCTGCTCAGATCTGCTCCTCTGGGACCATGTGGCCAGAGCAGCGCAGGGGTGGGATCTGCATCCAGAGCACGACGGACCCCTAGAGATGGCTTTCCAGGGCTCTCTAGAACAGAAATCTCTTCCACTGTGTTTCTGCATGGCTTGCACTGATCCAGAATTTGTGGGGAGTTCTTTTTACAGGCAATTTACGGGCTGTGGATTTGGAGCTAGCATACGTGAGTCTTTCTACTCCGCTATCTTGGCTCCTCCCACGGAATGGGGAGAATTCCTACATTAGCTGTTCCACGTTCTGACAAAACCACAGAATTCATTGGGGTTTTTTTAATCACAGATATACATATGGCAGAAGGAAGGGTAGCTAGGTGGCACAGTGGATAGAGCACTGGGTCTAGAGTGAGGAAGACCTCAGTTTAAATCCAGCCTCAAATACTTAATAGTTGTTTGACAAGTCACTCAACTCTGTTTGCCTCAGTTTCCTCTTTTGTAAAATGAGCTGGAGAAGGAAATGGCATACCACTCCAGAATTATTGCCAAGAAAATCCCAAGTGGGGTCACAAAGAGTTGGATGCCACTGAACAACAAGAAGGAAGACTGGATTTGGAGTCAGAAGACATGGGTTGGAGTCCTGGTTTAGCTTATCCCGCTTTGTCATCTTGGCACCCTCTTTTAGTCTGTTTCTCCCCCTACAAACTGAGGTTATCAAAATAGAAAATCCAGAAAGTTCCTTTCCAGCTCTCAAAGTCCATGATCCCATAAAGCTTCTTGAAGGCAGGTAGTTGCAGAAGCAGAGAATTCTATGCTGAAAGATTTTAGAGATTATTTCTCATAGGTATCATTTATGATTTTAAATCTCCCTTAGGACCCATTACTTAAAGGCTAGCATGGCTCTTTCTCTCACCTAGTCCTCACAAAAATCCTAACAGGTAGCACAGGTTTTGCTAGAGGATTTATTGTCCCCATTTTTACAGATGAGGGGACTCAGCGGGGTTCTAAGGGATTTCATTGAAGCCACACTTCCACTAAGAGTTAAAGGCAGAATTTGAGCTCAGGGCTCCCTGACGTTAGAGCTCCATCCATTCTAGTGAGTACCACTGTGGTGCTGCAAAAATTAAAGAAACATGTGGTGACATAGAGAACTGAATCAAATTTATAAGAATATGAGTCATTCCCCAACTGATAAGTGGTCAAAGATTATGAACAGGCAGTTTTTGGAAGAAGAAATCAAAGCAGTCTATAGACATATGAAAAAAAGTTCTAAATCATTATTGATTAGAGGAATGCAAATTAAAATAGCTCCGTGCTACCACCTCACACCTGTAAGATTGGTTAAAATGATAGAAGGGGAAAATGACAAATGTTCGGGGCAGGGGCAATGTGGAAAAATTGGAACACTAGTTCCAATTTTTGGTGGAACTGTGAACTGATCCAACCATTTTGGAGAGCAATCTGGAATTATATCCAAAGAGTTATAAAACTGTGTATATCCTTTTACTCAGTAAATACCATTATTAAGTCTGTTTCCCAAGGTGATCAGGGAAAAAGGAGAACTTATATGTTCTAAAATATTTGTAGCAGCTCTCTTTGTGGTGGCAAAGAACTGCAAATTGAAAGGATGCCTGTCAAATGGGGAATGGCTGAATAAGTTGTGGTATATGATTGTGATGGAATACTGCTGTGCTGTAAGAAACGATGAGCACGATGCTTTCAGAAAAACATGGAAAGACTTGCAAAAAATAATGAAGTGAAATGAGTGAAAAGCATGTTGAACACACAAAAGTGATATTGTTTGAAGAGTAACTGAGAATGATCACATTGTTCTGAGTAACATGAACTTTCCAATCAACTATGAAAGGTATCCATCTCTAGAGAAAGAACTGATATATAGAAGTATGTATTGTATGGTTCCATATATATCTAAGTCAGATGTTGGCCTTCTTTAATTTGGGGTTGAGAGGGAGACTACTCAGAACTCAAAATGTAACCAAAAACTTTTTTTAATTGGAGAAAAAGAAACATTTGGTAAAAGACTAATGTGACTGACTCCACCAATCAGTGTGCTATGAAGTTTTAAGAATAAGGGTCAGCTAAAGAATACATATGGCTTAATGCAGATTATTAGAATATTGAAGCACTGGGTTCCCACCACCCCAAAAAGGAGAATTAATGTGTGTGTGTGGGGGAAGTGGTGTACTGAACCTGTTATTTCACTGCTTTAGGGAACTTCCAGTGAGGAAACTCCCTCTACCAATGCCAACTGCACCTGTTCTGCAACTTAACGTCTTGCATTGAGAGGTTAAATAACTTGCCCAGCATCACCCAGTAAGGATGTGGAAGAGGCAGAACTGTGTTAAGGATCCCTCTTCCCTTCCCATTAACCACCAGAACCCAGTTCTTCCTGATTCCAAGGCTAGCTCTAAAAAAAAATACCCACTATTCCATGCTGGGCTCATAATGCACATGGTGGGTGCATGTTCAATGCCTGCCCAGTGAGGGAATCTACAATCATGCTTTGGAATGAATGTCCCACAGAGGTCCTATAAAGGCTATTTGAACACATAATTAATTAATTACTAGTCAACTGGTGACTTGGAATGATTCTCCACAGGGTTTCCTCTCAAGAGTAACATGCCGCACTTCAGGATTTACTGAGCTCCTTTCCCTTACCTGGGCTGTCACTCTTTCCCCCTTCATCTCCTTCTCATTTTGGCCCTATTCCTTCCTCCTAATTCTTCCATAATGGAATTGAAGTGTTTTAATTTTCATTTTAAGTAAGGGTTCAAATCCTGCATCTTAGTGTGGCTTTGGGTAGGTCTCTTAGGACTTTTTGGAGCCCAATGACTCATCTGCAAAAATGGGGAAGATTAATTCCTCTAGCAGAATGGATGCTACATTGTAGAATCTTTGCGAGGGTCAAGTGAGAGAAAGAGCCATGCTAACCTTTGAGTGATGGATCCTAAGGAAGATTTAAAATCGTAAATGATACATATGAAAGATAATCTCTAAAGTCCTCTTTGGCTCAGAATTCTCTGATTTTGTAACCACCTGCCTTCCAGAAGATTGATGGGATCATGGACTTTGAGAATTGGAAAGGAACCTTCTGGATCCTGTATTTCTACAGCCTCAGTTTATAAGGAGAGAAACAGACCAAAGAGGATGCCAAGATGCTAAAAAGGAAACAGCTAAACCAGGGTTACAAGCCATGTCTTCTGGCTCCAAATCCAGTGCTCCTTCTATCATATGTAGAGTGTAAACTTTCATACGCATCTCTCTAAAATAAAGCTAACTAGGCAAGAATATTTAACTCCTCATTCCAGTGCTAGGCCAATAACTAGATGAAGCATTACATGTCAGACCTGGTATAAAAATATAATGCCATTCATTACCTTTCTGAAAATGTAAATTGACTTGTAGTTTCTGGGTACTCATTCAAACAGATGAAACTAAGTGTGATTTTTGACACTTGCCTCGGCATTTCTGATCTCAGCAGCTCTCAAACCACATCTTTTATAGTTTCACTATGTCTCTGTGAAGACTAAATGGGGTTTTAAAATTTATATATAAACATCTTACTTGCAATGGTGAGCTCTGATCTCCACTCTTTCCATCTCTAATCTCATCTTCATATCTCTATCAAGTTAATCTTCCTTATGTAGTGGCTTA
Organism: Bettongia penicillata ogilbyi; assembly: GCA_023548195.1. Lineage (NCBI taxonomy): Eukaryota > Metazoa > Chordata > Mammalia > Diprotodontia > Potoroidae > Bettongia > Bettongia penicillata. Next base: position 4,193,834 of record JAJHZJ010000561.1, on the reverse strand, counting down.
TATCTTTCTTCCTTTCTTTCCCACCCCCAGATCTTCATGATTGGGATTCTGATTATTCAAACACTCCTTAGGAAACTTGGTACAACTGACTGGATTGGACTTGAGGGTCAGGAAGACCTTTGTTTGGATCACACTTCAGCCATTTAACAGCTGTGTGAACCTCGACATGTCTCTTTCTTTCTCTGTGCCTCAGTTTCCTCAGCTGTAAAATGAAAGAATATGGCCACTATCGTCCCTTCCAACCCAAAAACTCTGATCCTATGTCTGGTCCTGACATTTCTAGACTTCCACATGTTCTGTGGACATTTGTCTGCCTCTGCACTATGCCCTACACTTACTTTTGCTTACTCTAAATCTTAAACAACATCCCTCTCCCTGTTGGATTTTTGCCCATACTTTGAAGCTCAACTCAAAACCTCTTTCTTTCATGTTCCCTAATCCTCTGTTAATAATATTTGTGTTTAGCCTTCGTATAGCATTTTCCTTAGCACATCTATAATACTCTTATCGGCTGTTAGACAACACAGTGAGCGGACAGAGCACTGAAGTCAGGAAGACCTGAGTTCAAATGTGACCTCAGACACTTACAAACTGGATGACCCTGGGCAAGTCACTTAACCTTGTTGGCCTCAATTTCCCTCATCTGTAAAATGAGCTGGAGAAGGAAATGGCAAACCATTCTAGTGTCTCTACCAAGAAAACCCCAAATGGGGTCACAAAGATTCAGATATGATTGAAACAACTGAATAACAACCATGGTTTTGTTTTTTTTTATCATATATAGTTAAACTCTGAAAAGGCAGAGACCCAATATCACCTACACTTAATTTTCCCCAGTTGCCTAGCATAATGTTTTGTACACAAGTAGGGTGAGAAGAAGAGTTGGGAAACATGTTATTTTGTTGTTAGACTGTATTATAAGTAGGGATTGTTTCATTTATTGTAACTGTACCCGAGGGCGGCTAGTGGCACGGTAAAATCAAGAAGACCCTAGTTCAAATGTGACCTCAGACACTCTCTAGCTGTGTGACCCTGGGTAAACCACTTAACCTCTGCTTGCCTCAGTTTCTTCAACTGTATAATGGGGACGATAATCGCACCTACCCCACAGGGTCATTGTGGTAAAATCAAGAAGACCCTAGTTCAAATGTGACCTCAGACACTCTCTAGCTGTGTGACCCTGGGTAAACCACTTAACCTCTGCTTGCCTCAGTTTCTCCAACTGTATAATGGGGACGATAATCACGCCTACCCCACTGTGAGGGGTCATTGTGAGAATCAAATGAAATAATAATTGTAAAAAACACTTAGAAGAATGCCTCACACATAGTTGTTGCACTAACAGCTATTCCCTTCTCCTTTTTACTTCTGTTGTGTCTCCAGTGCCTGGCACATATTAGGTTCTTTCTTGTTGTGATAGACTCCCCTTGACCCCATTTGAGGTTTTCTTGTCAGAGACATTGGAGGAGCTTGACATTTCCTTCTCCAGTTCATTTTACAGATGAGGAAACTGAGGCAAACAGAGCTGAGTGACTTGCCCAGGGTCACACAGCTAGGAAGTGTCTGAGGCTGGATTTGAACTCGGGAAGATGAGTCTTCCTGACTGAAAGCCAGGCGCTTTATCAGGGGCTCCACCTAGCTGCCCATTAGGTTCTTGATAGATACTTGTTCATTTATTTTGGGTTAATTTTATTGGCATAGGGAACTCCCTGGTAGGGAAATTCCCACTACTCATGCAAGTTTTCCCCAGTTTCTACTCATTAAGAGTTTGCCTAGAAGACAAGAGACTTTAAGTAAGTGGTTTGCCCAGGATCACACTGTGGGCAAGTAGGTCTTTCTGAATCCAAGGCCAGTACTGCCTCTCATTGTGCCAGTCTAGGTACTAAGTAAAAGTTTTTTTGTTTGTTTCTGTTCAGCTGGTTTTCAGTTGTGTTCAACTCTTTGTGACCCCATTTGGGGTTTTGTTTTGGTAAAGATACTAAAGTGGCTTGCCATTTCCTTCTCCAGCTTATTTGACAGAAGAGGAAACTGAGACAAACAAGGTTAAATGACTTATCCTGGGTCACATAGCTACTAAATGTCTGAGGCTGGATTTGAACTCACAAAGAGGAGTCTTCCTGAGTCCAAGCCCAGTGCTGTGTGCACTATGCTGCCACTTAGCTGCCGTGATTAAAAGTAGACCTAATTAATCAATCTAGTCTTTGAGACAGAGTGGGAAACCTGCAGCCCTAAAGCCACATGTGGCCCTCATATCCTCAAGTACAGCCCTTTGATTGAATCTAAACTTCCTAGAACAAATCCCCTTACTAAAAGGATTTGTTCTGTAAAACTTGGACTCTGTCAAAAGGCTGCACCCATGTATCTAGAAGCCACATGTAACTTCAAGGTCACAGGTTCCCCACTCTTGACAGGTTCAATGACTGACCCCCCCTTCTTGTGGACAGTATGTGTTAAAAGGTAGGACTTGAACCCAGGTCTTCTAGGTTCCATTTTGTCATGGTGTCTCTCAACTAGTCTCAATATGTCCCTAATATATACATTTCTTGTAAATAGAAAGTTTTTCATCTGTGTTTTATTGAATTAAACATTCAAATTATAATGATTGGAATCTGAAGCCAACGATTTTAAGACAGACCTAGATAAAGGAGCTGGAGGACTGAGGATCTATTTTCAGCATGGATGATGATGTAAGACTTCAAGGAGGACCACTCTATCGAAACTGGACCCGTGATTTCACTGATATAGGGACCTTCCAGGTGAGGAAACTCCATCTACCAAAGCAGGTTGGCACCTTCTCAACTTTCGGTTTTAGAAAGTTGCATAGTGGTAGAGACATCAAAAACCAGCCACCACATGCAGCCCACAATACTGAGAGCAGACTAAACCAGATTAAAATGTCATTGGAAAATATCTAATAAAGTAAAATACAGATAAAATTATATTTGAAAACTAAATCTATACATAACTGGCAGTGATCCTTAGGTAGTGTTTCTATTTGAGTTTGATTCTACTGGTCTAGATGACTGAGACAAGATGTAACTCACCCAGGATCATGGAACCAGGAGTCCAAGAAAGCTGAACCTAGACCTGTTCAGTCCACTTTACCAGGCTGCTTCGGTCAAATTTCTAAGGTCTTTAAAGTAGTTATTCTTCATAATATTGTTGTTGCCATCAGCAAATAGTTCTCCTGTTCATATTACTCTGCATCAGCTTATATAAGTATTCCTATTTTTCTTTGAATCTTTGAATCATCATTTCTTATGGGGAAGTAACTCTTTACCATTTGTTGTTATGGTTTTTCAGTTGTGTCTGACTCTTCATGAACTCATTTGGGGTTTTCTTGGAAGAGACACTGGAGTGCTTTGCTATTCCTTCTTCAGCTTATTTTATTTTATTTTATTTTTTTATTTTTTTGGTGTTCTACAATCACTTCCTTAAAATTAAGATTTTATCCCCCCTGCCCCCCCCACCTTTCCCCCACTACCCCCCTCCCTCCCCGTGACAGCATACAATTCTGTATAGGTTCTACATAGACTTTCCTATTGAGTACATTTTCACAATAGTCATGTTATGTAGTCGAACTAAAATAAATGGAAGAAATCATATAACAAATCAAAACATAATACACTAAAACCTACATATATGCAAACGTGATCTGCTAGATTTTGCGAATGACTTCCATATTTCTTTCTCTGAGTGTGGAAGACATTTTGTCTTAGAAGACCGACATTAGGATTTTTTTTTTCTCAGTAAGTTCTTGTGTTATTACAAAGTTCCAAGTCTACCAGAAAAAACTCTCGCACACTGTGGTCGTTGCTGTGCACAAAGTTCTCCTGGTTCTGCTCCTTTCGCTCAGCATCAGATCATATAAGTCCTTCCAGGCCTCCCTGAAGTCTTCTTGTTCATCATTTCTTATGGCGCAATAGTACTCCATTACATTCATATACCGTAATTTATTCAGCCATTCCCCAATTGATGGGCATCCCCTTGATTTCCAGTTCTTGGAAACCACAGAGTGCTGCTATAAATATTTTTGCACATGTGGGACCCTTTCCCATTTTTTTGATCTCTTGGGGATACAGTCCTAGTAGTGATATTACTGGGTGAAAGGGTATGCACATTTCTATAGCCCTTTGGGCATAGTTCCAAACCGTTCTCCAGAATGGTTTGATGAGCTCACAGCTCCACCAACAATGAATTAGTGTTCCAACTCTCCCACATCCTCTCCAGCATTTATCATTTTCTTGTTCTGTCATCTTCAGCTTATTTTATAAACTGAGGCAAAAAGTGTTAGGTGACTTGCCCAGGGTCACAAGAGATCAGATTTAAACTCAGGAAGATGAGTCTTTCTGACTCTAGACCTGGTCCTCTATCCATCATGCTACCTTGCGGCCCCTTATCCATAGCCACATGCCTTTTTTTCCCCAGTCATCCTCCAATTAGTATGTATTCACATTGTTTCCACTTCTTTGCCAGAAAATATTCTTGTATATATGGGACATTTCCCTCTATCCATGAGTTCCTTGAGATATAAATCTAAGAACTGCTATTACTGGGCTAAAGGGGATATATAGTTTATTGCAGAATTCCAAATTGCTTTCCTTAATAGTCAAACCAATTCACATCTTCTCATCTTGTTCCATTCTCATCCACTCCTTCCATAAATTCTCTGGAGAGGGTAGAGACCAAACATTCTAGAGTCATTTCCCAGATTTTTTCTTTTTTAATATTTTTGCGTATACTGGTGAAACACTGATTATGTTATCCCTCTATCTCACTGTGCTGGATCAGGGATTTGGAAATAGAAGGGATTTCAGAGGTCACACTGTCTGATCCCCTCACTTTACCCACCATCACACAAGGTAGCAAGTGGTAAAGGTAGGATTTGACCCAGGTCCTCTGACTCCAAATCAAGGATTCTTTTCACTGTTTGCTCATGTCATGCAGAAACTTGACTACCAGATGACCAACCGATCAATCAGTGAACATTTATCAAATACCTACTGTGTGCAAGGGGGTACTTGGGTGGCTCAATGGATAGAGTGCCAGGCCTGGAGTCAAGAAGACTTGAGTTCAAATTTGGCCTCAGATATTTAGTCACTGTGTGGCCCTGGGTAAATCACTTACTGTTTGCCTCAGTTTCCTCATCTGTAAAATGAGCTAGATAAGGAAATGGCAAGCCATTCCAGTATCTTTGCCAAGAAAATCCCCAATGAGGTCAGGAAGAGGCAGACATGACTAAAAAACAACTGAATATCACCACCACTATGTACTAAGAAATGGTATTAGGAAACCACTGGATTACTTAGCCATAATGACCTATGAAATAGTCATATGTGTCCACCATACCCATATAGACATATCCCCATATACACACACATTTTACATTGTTATACTCAGTATATATACCATATTCCTACTTCTGTATTTTGCACTTTGCCTTATGCATACTTTTGAATATGTTTGTATATCTTTGTACTTGTCATTTTTAAATGGAATTTTTATTTATTCATTTATTTTATTCCATGGCATTGATATTCGCAGTCCTGTTTAGCCATTACTCAACCACTGGGTATTTAGGTTGTTTCCAGTTGATATAGCTGTGTTAACAACATAGCTATAAATATCTTTGTACAAAGAGCTTCTTTTTCTCTATTTAGTTATTTCTTAGGACAAATTCTAAAAGGTGGTTTTACCAGGTCAAAGGTCATCACCAGTATTGCTTGACAACTTTCCTTAAAAAATTGTCCCAATTTATAATGCTACCAGAATACTACGGTCAGTTAGACCTATCTCCCCACAGCCTTACCGACACTTGAATTTGTAACTTTCTTGCCATTTGAGCAGGCAAGAACTTATAGCTCTTCATTGCTTTAATTTGTATTTATTGGTGAGATTGAATATTCTTCAAATGTTTTTACTATTTTTCCCATTTTTGTGAATTATGTGATCATATGATTTGATTCAGATGATTTCGTTTTAGTATACCTGATCTTTACAATAGTTTTACAATTGCTTGCCGAGTGAGACATACTATAAAAATTTGTATAAAGATAGGCTTTAATTTTTAAAAGTACATATATGTAAGTCTCTCAGGGCTCATGCCTCCAACTTGGCGCTTCTAGGTTGAGTCCCCAGGGAGGCAGCCGCTGCTAATCTCAGGCTTCTAGGGATAAAAGTGGCTACCTTCCAAACACTATAGCTCATGAGCCCCTGCGTGTCTGCTTCCTCTTAATAGTCAGCTCTTTAGCAAAGGCATTTACTTACATGACATAGCAAGAACAGTGGTTACAAAACACTTCTCCCAATATTCTGGAGCTTAATCTCCAACAAATACAAGAGTCCATGGGGATGCGGTAGAAGAGTAGGCATGAACATAAAGCACAGTGGTGGTAAGGCACTCATGGAGAGAGCATATGTGGTCAAGGCAGTTCATAACTTCATAACTGCAGGGCCTCAATGTCCCTTCTTTCTCTGGAGGATCTTTGGAAGTTTGTGGTTGGGATGTGGTCAGTGGAGGGAAAAGTGGCTCATCTGGGCTGGCTCCTGAAAAGGTACAATGTGGCAGCTGGATGGGTCAGTATGCTGCTAGGCTGGGTCAAGCTGGTCATTTGGCTGCTGAACTGACTCCTCACTGGCCTAGGCCTAACTCAGCAGTCTTTTTAGACCTTTGAAATGCCCAGACTCCACAGGCAAGCCCATCTTTCTGATCACTTACTCCTATAGCCTCTACCAACTCTGGTCATTGGTGGAATTTCTGATGGTATCTCTGGAGATCTCAAATTTGCCAGGTTTTCTGGGTGCTTGGAGCACTTGTTTGACTAAGATATGAAAAGAGTAAACATAAAAGAAACAAGAGGTAGCATGTCCTCACAGCCACTTGGTGGAGGGAATTTGGCCAGCTGCTTCTTCCCTACCCAGAAACTCAAAGTGATTCTCCTCACTCAAAGCCTCCAAGGAAAGAAAACAGGATATTGGTGGATGGCACTTTTGTACGCACACTCAGTTTTGCCTCAGCAACTTCTGAATCATCAGGTGGTCTGACTCTGTAGTTAATTAGAAGACTATTCATCATCACACAGTACCAAACATTGAGTTACTCATGGTGTGGTTGGATTGGAAGTAAGCAGAGAATATTGTGATCTAAGAACTGAAACCAGGCAGGGAATATCTGAGTGTATGTTAAAGACATGTTCCCACTCTGCACTTTAAAAATGATACAGTTATTCAACCAACAAATAAATATTTAGAACATTTACTTTGTGCCAGGCATGGCACCATGTTGGGTACTGGGGCTATGGAAAGTAAAAACAGTGTCTACCCTCAAAGAGTCAATATTGTAGTGGGGGATGCAACATGTGCATAATATGGTCGCACATACAAGATAAAATAATTGCAGGGCAGTGGGGTACTGGGGTAAGAATATGCTAATCAGAAGGGATGGCAGAGTTGAGAATTGAAAGAGACTAAATTCTCAGGCAGAGGGGAGGAGAAAGTGAATTCCAGGTCTGAGAGTAAGTAACATATGTGAAGGGGGGAGATGAGAGAGAGTGGTGTGTGAGGGTCAGTAAAAAAGGCCAATTTGGATTATAGAGGGCCCAAAGGGCCCTATATATGAAATAAAGCTGGAAAGGTAGCTTGGAACCAGGTCATGAAGAGCTTAATGTCAAACTGAAGAGTTTATATTTGGTGCAATAGGTAGTATGGAACTATTGGAGTTTATTGCAGAGGAAGTGATGACCAGACCTGTACCTTAGGGTCAGCTGTATGGAGGATGGTTGGGAAGGGACAGAGACAAGGGGTGTCTAATGAGAAGGCTGTTGTAGTCTAGATGAGAGGTCCTGAACTAGGGTGGTGGCTATGGAAATGCAAGGAAGAGAATGGGTATCAGAGATCTTGAGAAGGTGGAAACAGCAAGACTTGGCAATGAATTGGATATGTGGGGAGAGTAAGAGTGCGGAGGTGAAATTGTGAACCCATGTCACTAGAAGGATGGTGGTAGCCTTAACAGGAAGAGGGAACTTTAGAAGAGGAGGCAAGTTTGGGGAGAATAGGGAAGAGGATTAATCCTATTTTGTACATGTTGAGTTTGAAGGACTTCCAGGATACAGAATTTGAAATGTCTTCTAGGTAGGTGATATTGTAGGATTGGGGCTTTGTAGAGAGACTCAGGATGGATATAAAACTCTAGAAGTCATCAGTATAAGGATGATCATTAAACCCATTGGAGATGATGGAGAGAGAAAGGGAAAAAGAGAGGGAGACAGACAGAGAGAAAGAGAGAGAGGAGAGGAGAGGAGAGGAGAGGAGAGGAGAGAGGAGGTGAGGGGAGGGGAGGGGAGGAGAGGGGAGGGAAGGGGAGGGGAGAGGGGAGGGGAGGAGAAGGGAGGGAAGAGGGGAGGGGAGGGGAGAGGGGAGGGGAGGGGAAGGGAGGGGAGGGGAAAGGAAGGGAGGGGAGAGGGGGAGGGGAGGGGAGGGGAGAGGGGAGGGAAGGGGAGGGGAGAGGGGAGGGGAGAGGGGAGGAGAGGTGAGAGGGGAGGGGAGGGGAGAGGGGAGGAGAGGTGAGAGGGGAGGGGAGGGGAGGGGAGAGGGGAGGGGAGGAGAGGGGAGGGGAGGGGAGGGGAGGAGGAGGATCCAGGACAGAGACTTGGGAAACACTCACATTAGGGGATGTCATACTTGGGCAAAGGGACTGAGAAGGAGCAATTAGACAGGTAGAAGAGCCAAGAGAGAGTAGCGTTTAAATGACCCAGAGAAGAAAAAGTATCCACAAGATAAGGATGCATAACAGCATCAAATGATACAGAAGAGTCAAGAAGAGTGAGGACAAGAAAGATTTGGCAATAAGAGCTCGCTGGTAACTTTGGAGAGAGTAATTTCAGTTGAGGTTATGAGGAGAGAAGCCCGAGTGCAAAGAATTAAGAAGTGAAAGAGGAAATAAAGGCAGGGAATGTAAACAGCTTTTTTTCTCCTTAAAAATTTGGCAGAGAAAGGATAGAGAAATATTGTAAGAGTTTGCAAGGAATGGTAGGGTCTGGTGAGGGTGTTCTACCTGATGGGGGAGGATTGGGCTCCTCTTCAAAAATTCAAAATTCAACTGTTTTTTCTCATTGCTAATATATTTCTAGTCTTTAGTTAAAATTAAGATGAGTCAACAGTATGACCAAGCAATCAAAAAAACCCTTCAGTGATCTCAGACTTCATTAAGAAGCATAGTCAATTGTGTTCAGTTCTGGACATGGCACTTTTTTTGGACACTCCATCTACAGTCTAGACTCATTCAGGGGAGAGCGTATAGATTGATGAGAGTCCTTAAAACCATGATCTGTAAGGATTGGTTGAAGGAAGTGAGGATGTTTAAGCAGGCACACAATAAACATTTATAAATACTTACTACATGCCAGGCATTGTTCTGAGTGCAGGCAAATAAGAAAGACAGTACCTATCCTCAAGAAACTTACATAGGAGTTCAAATATAACCTCTGACACTTACTAGCTGAATGACCCTGGACAAGTCACTTAATTTTGTTTGTCTCTGTTTCATCAACTGTAAAATTGGAGTAATAATAGCCCCTAGTTCCCAGGGTTGTTGTAATAATTAGATGAGATAGTAATTATAAAGTGCTTAGCATAGTGCCTGGCACATAGTAAGCATGATATAAATGTTAGCTATTGTTATCATTAATAGGGAAACACAACACATAAAAGGTAGCTGAAAAGTGTGGGGGTTGGGGAAAAGGTACTTTATGGGAACTGGTATCAAAGTCTAGAGAGTTAGGAATGAACATTGGTTAGCCTGGGGCTCTTCCCAAAATGGAGCCCAGACTGGAAGTCACCAATGGGAGAAGAGGTCTACTGTGGTAGAGGATGTTCCAGGACGAGAAGGCAACTGAACGATGGTGGTGATGTCTGGAGAGTCAGAAGCAGAGGCAGAAGGGAATTGTTTAGCTTGAAGAAGATGAGACTGAAGGGGTCCCAGAATGCCCTCCTTCAAGTCTTGAAGGGGTGTCAGATAGAAGTAAGATTAGGTATGATATGCTTGGCCCTAGAAATGAGAACCAAGACCTGTGAATGGAGGCTTCACAGGGTAAACCTCCTAAGAACCACAGTATGTGAGGAATGCTTCTGGTAGACCTAGCCCTTCATAGCAACGCAGGGCCCTAAAACATTCCTAAAGGACTCTTGAGGTAATATGACATCCACATCCAGAGAAAGAACTATGGAAATGGAATACAGAATGAAGCAGACCATTTTCATTTTGTTTTATGGTTTCTCCCATTCATTTTAATTCTTCTGTGCAACATGGCTAATGTGAAAATGTGTCTAATAAGAATGAATGTGTAGAACCCATATAAGACTGCAGGCCATCTCAGGGAGGGAGGGGAAGAAAATACAAGACTTATGAAAGTGATTGTAGAAAACTGAAAACAAATAAATTGATAATAAAAAAAGAATGAAAGCTGTCCCAAAGAAGAATGGGCTACCTTCAGAAGTACTGGACATTGGACTTGCCCCCCACCACCCCAGAGATCTTTCAGTGAGGGTTATGTATTCACTAACTGGGAATGATAGATATTGGGTTAGTCTAGGAAGATTTACTGAAGGAAGCGTTTGTTAACAGAGAGGGAGAACATGATTTGACAAGAATATAATTTGGCATACAAATAATACTTTTAAGTGGGGGGGGGAATCTCCCTTATACTCCTAGGTCTGGATTAGTGTGATTAATGAACCCTCTGAAATGGTCACATAATTAGAATTCTCACTGCATATTTCATTGGACTGAAACCAATAACCATATTCACATAATTATAACTTCAAATAATATGAATTTAATACATACGGCGTCTTCGGGATTCATTATCCACATGAATTAGGATTTCACTCTATACCACCAACAGAATTTTATGTGCTTCCTAGTCAAGGCAATATTATGTTTGTGATTAATTAGCTCTTTTATTTGCTTTTGGATTCGAGCTTAACTCAGGAGCTAATCAAGTAAGAATACAGAAAGTGCCATTGCAGGACAGTAGGGTAAAATGGGGAAAAACTTTGGATTCAGAGACAGAGGACTTGGGTTTATCTCCTGGTTCTGCTACTTATCACCCCTCTTACCCTCACTTTCCTCATCTGTAAAACGAAAGAGTTGGACTAAAAGGCAAAACGCCCCTAACATCTCTGGTTCTATGATCTATGGACTCTCACAAAAGAGCCCAGGCTCTAAACAGAACAGTTCTGAAACAGCTGATTCTTTAATTATGGCCTAATAATCCTTGGCAGACAGACTTTTAGCCCAGCACTAAATTTTCTCCTGTCTCTGGCACAGCTTGAAAAGTAGGCTAAATATAGTGCTGGGAAACCAGATCTGTCACATGTAGAGATCTCAGCCACAAAATGTCAATCGAGCTCAGCAAAATGAAAAACGAATACTTAAATGTCAGCCATTACACATTGAGTATTTGGTATGACAGATGAATGAGGTCGGTTTGGTTAGGGTGGTGATTTTGAAACAGTGTAACGGGGGCTGTACTGTTATTTATGGTCTAGCACTCCTACACGAAGCTTAGTGTATTAAGACTGGGGGAGATTCCCATCACCAGCAAAGTTACAGTGCAGATATCACTGCATAATTCAGGGATACCTTTGTGATAAGCCTTTCCTTTTATTCCTCCCCTTTCCACCTGCATTTATCCATCCATCCTTCCTTCCTTCCTTCCTTCCTTCCTTCCTTCCTTCCTTCCTTCCTTCCTTCCTTCCTTCCTTCCTTCCTTCCTTCCTTCCTTCCTTCCTTCCTTTCTTTTTTCATATTTCTCAACTGGTAAAGCAGTTAGGTAATGCAATGTATCTAGAGCACTGGGCCTGCAGTCAGGAAACCCTGAGTTCAAATCCAGCCCCAGACACTTCCTATCTATAAGACTCTGAACAAATCATGTGACCTCTGTCTCCCTCAGTTTTCTAATCTGTAAAAAAAAAATGGAAGTACCTATTACTTCCCAGGGTTATCACAAGGATAGAATGAGATGATATTTGTAAAGAGCTTTGCAAACCTTAAAGAATCACATAAATAGTAGCTATTATTACACCTTCTGAATGTCTCCCTTTTGAATTGAACCTTCCTTTGTAATGAAGAACTACGATTAAGTAAAACAAAACAACGCATTGGTCATGTCTGACAATGTATACATCATTTTATACTTACAGTCTTGGCTGTTGTTCACTTATTTCAGTTGTGTCTGATTCTTTATGACCCCATATGAGGTTTTCTTGGAGGAAATATTGGAGTGGTTTGCCATTTCCTTATTAAGCTCATTTTAAAAATGAGGAAACTGAGGCAAATAAAGTTAAGCGACTTGCCCAGAGTCACACAACTGTTCTTCCTGACTCCAGGGCTGACGTTTTATCCACTGTGCCCTGCCCTACTTAGAGTCTACTATGTCTCTAGTAAAGGGAGACCTGTTTCCCCATCAGTCTTCTGAAATCAAGGTTGATCATTGACACAGAGCAGAATTTTGATTTCTTTTAGTTTTTTTCCCCTTTATATCCCTATGCAAATTGTTCTCTTGGTTCTACATATGTTGCTCTGTCTCAGTTAGTTCACATAAGTCTTCTCAAGTTTCTCTGAATCCTTTTTTGTTGTATTTCTCAGTACAATAATATTGCTGTAACTGTAGAGTGCAATGGAACAGAACACCTCTTTTCCCCAAAACAGATTGAAGGCACTCTGACCAGCTATCATCAGCCTCTAATGAAACTCAGTCTCAAAGAAGTCTTTACTTGCCCAAGGTCAACTGACTAGTAAGTGATGGAACTGAGGCTCAAGTATAATTTTAACTTTGAGTTTTCATTTGAAACAATTTTTCTGCAGAGGTTTCATAAACTCTCCATAGCGACACCCACTAGAACCCTCATGAACCGCTGGAACTCTTTTCTGCCTTCTCTCCCTTGCGCCCTTCCTCTGTTGTTCCCTCCTGCCCCCCAGTTCCAGCATCAATGTAGATGCCTTTTCACATACACATTCAGGAATTCAACCCATACATGCCCATGCTAAAAACAATCACCATCTTACTCCAGCTCATCACGCGTACAAATTTGACAATACTTCTAATTCCAGTTTTGTACTTTTCACAAAACCTTTAGCCTCTTGTCTACAGTGCCTTTCTGGTGAGGTTGACCTTCCCACCCCTTTCCTTTTTTATTTTTAACCTCATAGGGTACTGTTTAGTAAGAAGAGAAACAGAAAATAGAAAGAAATGTTTGGACCAGATTATGAGACTATCATTTGCTAGGCCAGAAAATAGTAATGTATTTTAAGCGTACCATCTCGTAAGCAAAATTAGAGTTTACTGTTGGACTTCCCATTCTTGGCTAAGGGTGAGAAATGGAAAACTCCTAGAAGTCAGAAGACCTGTTTTCTCACTTCTGCTATAGACTCCTTCTGTGACCTTGAGCAAGACGCAACTTGTCGATTCTCACTTTCTCCATTGGACACAAATACTTGGAGCTTAATAAATACTCGTGGACTGCTTGATTTGGAGAATCATGCCTTATAAAACCACAAAGAATGAACTGTTAGGACAATTTCATCTTTTTTCATACTCTTCATTTAATCTCCTTTGTTAATTTCTGTACCATCTCTTTGTTCTTTGGTCTTTTTTTCAGTCATGTCTGACTCTCTGTGATCCCATTTGGGGTTTTCTTGGTAAAGATACTGGAATGGTTTGCCATTTCCTTTTCCAGCTTGCTTTACAGATGAGGAACCTGAAGCAAAGAGGGTTAAGTGACTTACCTAGGATCACAAAGCTAGGAATCATATTTGAACTCAAGTCATCCTGACTGCAGGGATGGCACTATAATCCACTGTGCCACACACACATGTTGTTTTCACCCTATCATGATGTAAGTTCCATGAGGACAGGGGCTGTATCACTTTTGCATTGATATCCTCATTGCTGCTAGGGAGGGGTAGGACAGCAAGGTAGGTGGCAGGATGGCCAGGGTGGATGGATGAATATATGAATGGGATGGGAAATAGAGAGGTTGAGGGAGTTTGTACTCACTCATCTATCAGGACCATTCATTCCCAGGGCAGGAGTTTTAAAGCTGATTGGATTAACTCCATTAGGGAGAGGAGGGGAGGGCAAACATGATCTCTGGAGATACTGTATGGACCAAGCTGCTCTAGGTGAGCAAAGGATGGTAGAGAGCAATATCAGGCAGATTGCCTAACAGCTGGGATGGATGATTAGATGTTTTATTCTAGGTAATATTTCAATCCTTCCATGTATCTAATGACACAGTTAGTAAACCATTCTTGACTATGTCAATCTGATCCATGCCCTCCCAGAAGCTAGCTCATGACAAGGAGTCCAAACAACATGCTAGAGGAGGGTAGGTGGAGGATCCTCCTTTTCTCTTGACATCAATCTATTCTAAGGAATAGAAAAATCGAAATCTTACTAGCCTGTCCTTAATAAAGGTAAGAACTAAAGTTTGATTTCAGTGATATAAGGAACTCCCAGGAGACTCTTTCTATCAATGCAGATGGGCACCTTCTCTGTAATTTACAGAATTATTTAGAAACACTTTTTGCAAATGTTTATATGGTCTATCTCAGGGGTGGGGAAACTGTAGCCTCAAGGCCACATGTGGCCCTCTAGGCCCTCAAGTGTGGCCCTTTGACTGAGTCCAAACATCCCCTTAAGTAAAAGGATTTGTTCTGTAAAACTTGAACTCAGTCAAAAGATCTTTCCTGAGGACCTAGAATAAAAGGAATTCTCTTTTGAATAAAAGGAGAATTCTAAAGAGTTCTCAAAAAAATAAAAAACTAATTGAAATAATAAATCCAGAAAATTCACAGAATAGAAAACAAATCCACACAAATCATCAGCGTTCCTGTATATCACCAGGAATATACAACTGAAAAAGGATGAAAGGAGAAATTCCATTCAAAATAACTATAGAATTTATAAAATATTTGGGAGTCTATCTTCTAAGATATACCCAGGGATTATATGAATGCCTTATATCATCAAACTGTGAATACTGTATATTTTATAGGACAAATAGTACCTCAGGCTCTTATTACAACATTGCTCAGTACTCAGTTGGAGTTAGCATGTGTTTTTATGTTTTTGTTTTCCTCTGTTAGAATATAAGTCCCTTGAGGGTGGACATTGTCTTGTTTCTTGGTGTCTCCAGTGTTTACCATAGTGCCTGGAACATGGTAAGTATTTAACATATGCTTTCTCACTCTGTCTATCTAATCTATCCATTCATCCATCTATCCTCCTACTAGGGGTTCTAGCTCCAACTCCCCATTTTCTATGATCCTATGAGATGTAGATGAAAAAAACAGGGAAAGTCTTTTATTTTTCCACTTACTCCTTGTAAGTTTCTCCCTAGCACACAATAGGCACTTAATAAATGCTTGTTACAAGGTATAGTTCCCTGGGTTGGAGAGGGAAGAGAGATATATTGGGAAATGAATATGATGTGATATAATATGAATATAAATATGATATAATATTAAGTGATATAAATAAAAAAGTTAAGAAAAATATATTTATTTATTTTATTATTATTACCATTATTTTTTAAAATTTAAAATAAAAATTTTAAATAATAAAATGATCATTTTCTATATATGTTTAATAAAGATGAGACAGCCTGGCATAGTGGATATAGAGTGGCTCATAGAGTCAGGAAAACTAGGGTTTGAGATCCCCTTTTGACATATCCAGACTATATGACTGAGAGCATCTTACTTAAGCTTTCAGGGCCCTAGACAACCTTCTTAGACATGAAGCTGCAGATGGCCTTTTTTCAGATTGCCTTTTTCTTCATTAAGAGGAGTTTCCCTCTATTGATGAACTCATAGGTGTAGGTTCCCTCCAAAAATTTACTGAGTAATATTAATGCTCATTGGGCAATCCGGTATATGTGCCATACCATTGTGATCTCCACTTATAGGAAATTGCTTTAGTACAATGCTGACACAGACTGTGAAAGTGATCCCTTTTTATTCTTACAAAATTCCTAAAATTCCCCAGCATGTGACAGGACAGAGTTTAAGGGAATATCTAGGGGTTGAGATCATTGATTAACTTTATGGGGACTCAAACATTCTGAAGGCAGGGTAAAAGGTAGTTTTAGAAGGCTCTTTGAAGTGACTAGATCCTTTGATTTCTCAGGGAAACCTAAGAAAAATCCTAATAGAGAGTTAGAGACTGCTTCCAAGAAATGATCTGAGACCATGGTAAGAAGGGGCCCTAGGGGATTTTGGGGGCAGTCAACTTCAGCCTTGATAGAGCTCTAATTAAAATCATTTGGGGGATTTCCCAAGAGGCTCCTCCTCCCTCCCCCCCACTCACTGAGTCACCCGAGCTTATGAGGAAGGTTTAAAAGGCACCAGCTATAAAAATGCTCACTGTTTCTGAAGATCGAGAAATTGAACTCTCTGAATGCATCCCCAGAATTTACACAGGTTTGTTACTGGTAGAACTTCCTCCATTTTTTGCCTTTCTGAACTTCCTATTTCCTTCTCATTTCATCTTTTGTGTTCAGTGGTTCCCCTTTGATCGGGTCCTGGGAGCTCAGTATAAAATAGACGTTATGAAAGAGAATATCTATTTTGCTTAATGTTTTCTTTGTTTTGCTCCAGATGTCAGAACAAATCCATGTCTGCAAAGAAGACAGAAAGTAGGTTGAGCCCAGAGATGCTGCTCCATCCCCAAATGATCTCTTTAGTTGGTGTCGAAACTTCTAGTTTATTTATTCTATGTGTTAGCAATCAGCAGTGCCAATGAGAGAGATCCAAATTTCGCCAAAAAAAAAAATCATTGATAAGTATTTCTCCCCTCTTTTCAGGAATTTATGCCTGATACAGGATAGAGCAGGGACTGTTTCACTTCTGTCTTTGTATCCCTAGAGCTTTGCAAAGTGCCTGACCCTTAGGAGGTGCTTAAGAAATACTGTTGATGAATGGATCAAATGACCAAGTGTGTCTTGTTCTAGGTATGCAGAAAGCATTGCTGAACTATGGATGCCTTTGTCAGGGAACTGTGATACTGGACCTGCCTCAAGGTGATGCTCTGGAAGCTGGCTCTGCAGTTAGGAAAACCTAGGCAAACGTAGACCAAAGAGGATAGGCACAGCTGAATCTCTGACCTCTCAGGAGCAGCTGCTTCTGCTACTTTTCCAGAACAAGACTGGGTTGACATCTATGGATTTTTGAAGGAAATCAAAGAATTTTCAGGTAGACAATTAGTTCCTGAGACACATAACCTAGCTTTATCACCTGGAAGTGTCTCCTTGAGAGTGAAGATTGTGGCAACAGGCTAGAGTGTCGTGGGAACTGACCTCCTGAGCACCACCTTTCTCTATGACTCCAACATGGTAAACAGCTCCGATAAATTGGATGCAATGCTAACTCTTGTCATACTACTTTGGGGAACTCTGGTCCAGGATTCCTGTGGCAGCTGTCCAGCTGGTAAGAACAAAAACCAAGGACATGTTCTTGTTTATCTTACTGACTCTTAATTTCATGGCCACCCTACCTGATTTTAATTAATTTCTTGGGTCCATCCTGAATATAATTTTGGTGGAATAGTTAGGAAAATTCCCTTCTTAGTGGATCCAGTCATCAGGATAAGCAATGATTCTGTTCTAACTGAGACATAAGATGTATATATTTTAATTTTGCCTTATTTATATCTCATTCTTCCCCAAGCATGCTTGTGGAGGTTCTAGTTTTAAAAGTCAGTCCATCAGTTATCAAAATATAACTCCATTGCAGTAGCACCTGGGAACGACTAAATTTTCAGCATTTTTATTTTCCCCGTGTCTTTAAACATTCTTGAATGCTACAGTGAAGATTGTAAAATGCTAAAGTTTACCAGAATCTCTTGATTCCTCTCTTTTGCTCCTTAGGTACTTTCTGGAATGGTACAGACTATGGAAAAAACAAAAATCACTCTTGTATTCCATGTCCTCCAAATAGTTTCTCTAGTACAG
This sequence comes from Bettongia penicillata ogilbyi, assembly GCA_023548195.1. NCBI lineage: Eukaryota > Metazoa > Chordata > Mammalia > Diprotodontia > Potoroidae > Bettongia > Bettongia penicillata. The sequence goes on along the minus strand of JAJHZJ010000561.1, from coordinate 4,175,822 downwards.
CTGGTGAACAGAGGACATGTGACATATGCAAGAGCTGTAAAGGTAGGATCTCATACATAAATGCGAATCCATAAATATGTGTGTATGCTTATATGGTCAATTTTGAATAAGTGATGAGACAGACAACCTTTGACCCTCTATTGTGTTAAGGCTCTCTCTATGCCCATGATTTTAAAATTATTTAAAATCACCTTGAGTTTTTTGGATCATTTTCATTTACAAATATATCTTTCCTCCTTATACTACCTATTGTGTCATTCCTTATGAGAATTAATTTTTAAAAATCAGTTCAGCAAAACCAAGCAACACATAAGAATGACAGTATATACAATGTTCTATATTGAGTTCCCTTTAAGAAAAAGAAAAGAGGGGGAAAGGAGGGGAGAGAGAAAAGAGAGGAGGGAGAGGGGAAAGTAAGGAGGGAGGGAAAGGGAGAGAGAGATGTCCATTTTCTAGCCTCTTCTCCATTTCCACTACTTTTCAAATGTCATGAGTGTTATTTCCTATATGTATTGAGAAATTTAAAAAAAATTACCATAGTGGTAACTACATGGAGATAATTTGGGTTTCTTAAAATGTGAGGAGTAGCATTTTATTAAATGTTTATTCCAGGTGACATGCTATTTTACAGTTGATGGGAATATGCTTCTACTAACCAAAATGAAGGGATTATGTTTTTAAAGTTAATTTAGCACTAAAAGTCACAAGAAACTTTATCACTATAGTCATATATTTAGTTTTATTTTTATTATTCAACAAGCATTTATGTGTTTGACACTGTGGTAGGCAATAGGGCTATAAGGGCAAAAATGGAAGAGCCTGTGATCTAAGGAATTTACATTCCATTAGTGGAGGTGGGAGGTGGCAGGAGGGAAAGGTTTCATTAGAGAACTTGTCAGTAACTTGTCCTATTTTCAAATGAATTTGGATTTTTTTAAAGGTGTTTTCAGAACTAAGAAAGAATGTACTCCAACAAGTAATACAGAGTGTGATTGTATGTCTGGGTATCATTGTTCTGGAGCAGGATGTTCTAGGTGTCAACGAGAATGCAAGCAAGGACAAGAATTTATAGGAAAAGGTAGGTCTGTATTTCCCTTCCTTGAAGTCTACTAGAAGTTCTAAACTTGTTAAGTGTACCAAAACTGTATTAGCAGATTCTTAAGCAGCATGGTAAAATGAAAAGAATGCTAGACTTGGATTCAGAGGATCTGTGTTCAGATTCTGACTGTACCATTTACTACTTGTATGATCTTGAAAATGCTATTTAAGCTCCGTGGGCCTCAGTTTCCTCATCTGTAAAATTAGGGGGCTGGGCTTAGATGACTGCTAAAATTTTTCCTAGTTCTAAGCCTATGGTCCTATTAGATGCAACATTTAATAGATATGTATAAGTGACTAAGTCAAGCATACTAGTAAATAAAGACTTCTTTTCAATAAATCTTAATTTGAATATTTACTATCCATTTGATATCACATATTTTCTAATATACTCATAAAATTTTCTTAAATGCTTGTCACTAGAACGAAAACCTCAAGGCTTTTTCAAATCAGAGGACTTTGAGAACTGTTGAACAGCATTTTATGGCATTAAAAATCGTTAAGATGTTTATTTTAGGGAAAAAACTTAAAATGGTGAAAATACTTACATTTTCCCACCTTTGTTGTTCCACTAAGGTTGCAGAGACTGTAGCTTTGGTACCTTTAATGATCAGACATGGGGGAACTGCAGACACTGGACAAAGTATGTATAACATTAATTTTCTTTAGATTATTCAATGGTGGTTCTGGTTTATATTTTAAGATAATAAATGCTAAAGTTTTACATATTAATTAAGTACATAGGTAGAATGATTTATTGCAAAAATGATATATTGATGACATGAACTATATCATCAGTTCTCCCTATTCACTCCTCACTTCTATGCAGCTCTCGTTGTTATTCACTCCCTCTCTCCCTTCCTCCTCTCTCTCTCCTCCTTTCTTCTTCTTCTCTCCCTCCCTCCTTCCCTCCCCCCTCTCTTTCTCTGTTCCTCTCTGTCCCCTCTCTCTCCCCCCTCACTGCCCTCTACCATATGTCTGTCTCTCTCTCCCTCTCTCTCTCTCTCTTTCTCTCTCTCTGTCTCCCTCTCCCTCTCCTTCCCTCCCCCCTGTCTCTCTCTCTCCCTCTCCTCTAACTTTCCCCATCTCTTCTCCTTTCTTCCCATCACTTTCTCTTTCTAAAAGTATTCAGTGGTCTCCTAACTACCAAGTTCAATGACTGAACTCTCTGTTAAATTTGACACTATTAATTACCAACTCTTTGAAACTCTTTCTTCCCTTGGCTTCAATAATAATCTCCTCCTTCTCCTCCTGTATCTCTGCTTCCTTTGTGATTACTTCCATGATGTGCCCTTCTCCTATCCCTTCAATGTTGGTGGTTCCTTGGATTCTGTCCATGGTTCTTGTCTCTGTCTACATTTTCTCCCTGGCCACTTCAGCCACAGTGACATAGAATTCTGTATCTCACATTCCATTTTCACACCTTATCTTGTACTGGAGAAACAGTGGAATATAGTGTAGAAAGCTCTTGTCTAAGAATTTGGTTCAAAGTCCTACACAACCACTATTGACAAGTCATTTTCTGAGCCTCAGTTTTCTTGTCTGCGAAATGGAGATAAAGGGTTGTAAGGAAAGTGCTTTTAAAAGGTAGAGAATTATGCAAGTGTGAATTTTATTATTATTACAGTTATTTGTATCCTTGTATTATCCTTCCCACATTATAAGCTCCATGAAGGCAGGTATGCTGCTATCATCTTCTATGCATCTTCCATAACATTTACTATTATGCAGAGATATTTCAAATCTGTTCTCCCAGAATCTAAGAGATGTAAGGAATGAAGGTCAATGCAAGAAAAAAACTGCCAGCAGTTAGGATCCAACAGTGGAATGGGTCTTCTAGGGAGAGGATGATTTCTTCCTTCCTAGAGGTATTCAGCTAGAAACTGAACGCTCATGTATTGGAGGATAGTTTAGACAGGATTCAGAGTTGAATTAGAAAACCTTTAATGTCCAACTCTAAGGTTACATGACCTGTGACACATTTATTGATTATTAACTTCAAATATTATAATTATATATATATAATTATCATCCTTAACTTCAAATTCATTTTATTATTAGCTTTCCATGAACTGTAATAGAAGTAATTGCTTTGTTTTCTGAAATTAATCACATTCAAGTTTTAATTATTTGCTTGTTTCTCATTTCACTTCAGCTGCTCTTTAAATGGACTAGTAGTGTTTGTAAATGGAACTAATAAAAGGGACGTGGTATGTGGATCCACCAAAACAGATGCCACTCTGGGTACAATGTCTGTAACAGAACCCATTTCTCTCACGCGTACTGGTGAGCTATCGATTAATATCTGATTAATATGAACCTGTCATGGCTGTTCTATACTAGCTGTAGCTCAATCCATCTGGTACACACCAAATCATCAACAAGGATACTCAAATGGAGCCTCCAAGATTCAGAATTTAATAGGAATTCTGATTTGTATACAGCTACTATATATCATGAGAAGGGACATGCCATCGTGGTTAGAGAACTGCCCTCAGAGTAAAGACAGTTGAGGTTTAATTTCTGTCTGACACAAACTGACTATGTGACCCTGGATAAGTCTCTTGACATCTTAGAACACTCTCTAAGATGATAAGTTGCTGAGGAGGCACTCCTTGGGAAGACCATCTGCAATCAGTGCCTCTGCTTCCTTTCCTCTTACTCTCTGCAGTCTGACTTCCAAGGTCATCATTCAACTGAAACTGGTCTCTCCAAAAAATTACCAGTGGTTTCATTAATTTCTAAATATAAGGGACTTTTTTCTCAATCCTCATTCTTTTTTGATCTCTCTGCAGTCTCTGAGGCTGTTGATCACTGTCCTTTCTTCTGTCTAGGGTTTCATGGCACTTCATTCTTCTCCTACTTCTCTGACTGCTTTTCCTCTGTCTCCTTGATCTTTAAAGTTGTGCCTGCTAACTGACTGTGAGTGTTCCCCTAAGACTCTGTTGTGGATCCTCTTTTCTTTTCCCTCTATACTGTTTCACTTGGTGATCTCATCAGTTTCTATGGATTTAATTATCAGCTCTATGCAGATGACTCTTAAATCTATTTTATCCTTTTTTGTGACTTCCAGAGTAAAATCTTCAACTGCCTATTGGACATCTTGAATTGAGTGCCCTAGAGCTACCTCATACTCAACCTGTCCAAAATAAAATTCATTATCTTCCTCCCAGACACACAGGCTCATAGCCTACATGTCATCCTCAGCTCCTCACTCCATCCTCACTTCGTCCCCCAGTCTAATATCCAATCAGTTGTCACGATCTGTTGATTTCACCTAACGTCTCTTGTAACTGTCCCCTTTTCTCCTCTGCCACTGCCACCACCCAGCTCCAGGACACTATCACCTTCCATCACCTTATGTCTGCACTATTTTGATAGTTTTCTCATTGGTCTCCTTGCCTCAAGTCTCTCACCACTTCAGTCTGTCCTCCATACATCTGTCAAATTGATCGTCGTGTAGCTCTGATCATGTGTTCCCCCTATTCAATACATCCCAATGGCTCCCTATTACTTCCAGAATCAAATATATAAAATCCCCTTACTTTTTAACCCTAACCTTTCATAACCTGTCTTCCTACCACTTTTCCAGTCTTCTTACTCACTCCTAACGTGCTCTTTGATCCAGTGACACTGCCATCCTTGCCATTGCTCTCATAAGACACTCGGTCTCCCAGTTCTAGGCATTTGCACCAGCTATCCCTCATTTCCTGGAATGCTGTCCCTCCTCATCTCTGCCTGCTGGTTTCCTTCAAGTCTCAGCTAAAATTTTACCTTTTGCAAGAAGTCTTTCCTAATCTTCCTTATTCCTAGTGCCTCCCTTTGTATATTACCTCCAATTTATCTTGTATATATAGATATATACATCTAATATATAATATTTATATATACAATCCATAATATATATTATAGATAGTATATATCAATATAATATGTAGTTTATATGATATAGATACACACATATATATGTATATAGGTATACATACATATGTATGTATATATATGTATATATATATATATATATATATATATATCTTGTACATGGTAGTTTACATGCTACTTCCCCCATTAAACTGTGACTTACTTGAGAGCAGGAACTATTTCTGTCTTTCTTTGTATCCCTAGCACTTATCCCAATGCCTGGCACACAGCAAGTATTTAATAAAAGTTTGTTAACTTGATTTGACTGAAGGCTAGATTACACTTGACTAGAGCTTCCTATCTCGATGAAATCACCATTTCAACAACAAAAACAAACTACAAAAGAAATAAAAACCTACATAAATTAGAAAATTCGATGCTACGTAATATAGAAAAAATAGTTTTTTTAAGCAGTGTCTTTCTAAAGTAATAACCTTGAACTTTAGAATTTTTTTTCTCCAACTTTAAAGGTTCTATTCAATATGTCCTATAGAATGGACATTCCTTGAGGGTAGGGATTATTTCACTTTCTATCTCCAGCACCTACCTATATAGTGCCTGATGGGTACGCAATAGGTGCTTAATAAATGCTTATTGATCACTACATTTAGAGTATTTTAGTAGAACAAAGATCACAGTGATTGGTAGCACCAATGAAAGAGAAGAAGTTGGAAAATGTTAGAATCCTAGGAAGAGAAAAGCCAAGTTAGCATTTGCCACCCCCATACCTGCCCCTTCCCTCCCCCAATGATCAGTTATCCTGTTCTTCAACATTCTTCTAGACATGTGGGTCACTATTGATTTTCAATGCCATATAAAAATAACCCTGATCTACATCTATAAAATCAATAAGCATTTTAATAATGTATTTTAATTAATATTTAATAATTTTAATCAAATAAAAAATTTAATAATTTTAATAACATAAAAAATAAGAATTTTTTTTCATGAAGCATTTGTTAAGGACTTACCATGTTCCAGGCACTGTGTTAAGTGCCAGAGATACAAAAAAAAAAAAAGACAAAAGACACTCCCTGTCCTCTAAAAGCTCACAGTCTAATGTATAAGGTATGATCACATATATAGTAGATAGCCATTAAAGTTCAGTGTCTGGAAAAATGACTCATTTATCACAAAATTCTTCTTAGGGTCCCATCTAATTCCCAAAGCTAACATATTAGAAATATGCAAAAGTTTATCCCCCTCCATCATGCTTAGGAATAAATTTGCAACTAGGCCCCCCATTGTCAGGTTTCCTATCTATCCTCTGTTGTCTCACCTTCTGATTTTTTCTTTCTTTCTTTTTTTGAAGCTAAGGATCGGCAATTAGTCATCTTTACTTTGGCTCTGACCATGGCTATCGGATTCTTTGTGCTTCTTCTCTTGTTGTGGTTCTGTTGCAGTATCAGAAACAAAAAGAAACTGCCCTACCTACTCAAGCAAAGTAAGAACTCATCCCAGGTTTCCCTTCTGTAAGGGGATGGTGAGATCATGGTAGTGAGAACTCAGAAGCAAGGTGGAAGAATGGCTAGAGTGCACCAGATGTTTACTCCTCCAGGAGCTCCTAAACCACCACTGCTCCTATTGCACAGGGCCTGGAATCAGGGAGACCTGAGTTCAAGTCTGGCCGCGGATGCTTACTAACCATGTGACCCTGGGGAAGTCACGTAACTTTTCTCTGCCTCAGTTTCTTCCACTGTTCAGTTGGGATAATAATAGCAGCAGCTACCTTCTGGGGATGTTGTGAGATATGAGATATATCTCATATATATATATGTATATATATACATATATATGAGACAAATGAGATATTTTGTAAAGAGCTTAGCACAGTGCCCGGTTTTTGCCACATAAAATATATAATGCTATTATTATCATTATCATTAATACCACCTACCTCCCAGGAATGTTGTGAAGGCCAAATGAGATAACATTTACAGAATGCCTAGCACAATGCCTGGTACTTATGCATAATAAATGCTTCCCTTCCTTAAGGTAAACTGACACATAACTTGAGAGGGGAATGCAAAAAGCCAGGGAAGCCTTTAGAATTCAGAAATAAGGTGTTGAGGCTTAGTCTAGAGAGATGGCCTGATATGAGGACTTCAGCACCAAGAGGCAGCCTACTGGTTAACGATACTGGCTTGGAGTCAGGATGACTTAGGTTCACATCTCACCTCTGATGTTGACTGGCTATGATCATAGGCAAGCTGCTTAATCTCTCTAAAATTTAGAAATAAAGATGATAAAAAATCAATTTGTAAAAAAAGAAATCAATCAGGCTGGGAATTAAAAAAAGAAATGCCTACTGAAGAGGAAAAAGGGGTTCTCTTAATAAAATTAGGAATTCTGCCAATGATGTAAAACCTATCTAGATCCCTTTCAAGCAGTTTTTCTCTGGCGAATTGTTTAAGGTTGTGAAGAAATCATTTTCACTTTTGCTTTTAATTTCTAGTACTTTCATCATTTAACCAAGATAGGCAGGAATGAGGTTCAGAATACCCTGAAAAGTAAATAGATGTCTCTGAAATATAGCAGGTAGCAGCTGCATTTGGAATATGGGGAACTTTTCAATTTACCCAGATTTTCTACTTGTCACTTATAGAAAGGGTTCAAGGGCAGTTAGACAGTGAAGTGGATGGAACACTGGGCCTCAGTCAGGAAGACTCCTTTTCCTGAGTTTAAATCTGGCCTCAGACACTTACTAGTTGTGTGATCCTAGGCAAGTCATTTAATCCTTTTTACCTCAGTTTCTTCATTTGTAAAATGAGCTGAGGAAGGAAATGGCAAACCACTTTAGTATCTTTGCCAGGAAAATTCCAAATGGGGGCGCAGAGAGATGGACATGATTGAAATGACTGAACAGCCACAGAAAGAATCAATAAATGATTAAAATTCTTAAATCCAAGGAAAAAATTGAGAAAAATTTCTCACTGCACTAGTGAGTGTTGTAGGATGCTTCCATCCTTTCTGAAAGTTGATTTGTAGCCAAGCTTGGTTTTCCAGGTCTTTAAAACTTTGCTTCTGGGGAGACTGTGGCTGATGGATATTGCAGTCAGGCTAAAGCCTACTGGATGTCCGAAAAAAATCCTACAGTGGTGTAGCAAGCTCCTCCTGGAGCAAAGGATTACTGGGCTGACTAAGGAAGGACCAATCAGTCCAGACTAAAAATGGAGGAGGTCAGAGGTGTCCATGCTGATTTTAGTGGGATTGGCCAGTAAGTGATCACTGCGCTTGTAGCCTAGAAGAAATAGAAAGAGAAAAAGAGAAAGAGAGAGAGAGAGAGACAGAGACAGAGAGACAGACAGAGACAGAGACAGAGAGAGACAGAGAGAGAAAGGAGAAGACAAGGCAGAAGAGAAGGAGGAAAAAGGAGGGGAGGAATAAGAAAGCCAAGTTGTTTTTAAGATCTCTGTTCAGGGGAAGCAAAGGAGAATCACCCAGCCAGAGAACCAAAGGTAACCCTCTACATCTTTCTGTTTTAGCTTTTATAAAACCACTACAGACTACTCAAGAAGAGGATGCCTGTAGCTGTGGGTTTCCAGAGGAGGAACAAGGAGAGCGTGAAATCATTAAATTCCATTCGGAGCTGCATTTGGAGCTGTTTTTAAAAGACTCAAAGTAGTAAGGCTTTGGGGCCATTATCATTCACCACCCGAAAACTTATTTGCTGATGCTACTTGGAAAGAGTCTTAAGAAAGGGACTGTGCTGGTTAAAAAGAGAGAGACACAAGCCCTTTGATCAGATGTAGTGTCGTAGAATGGTCTCTGAGTTACAACTGGCTGATGAGGGCAGTCGCCTTCAACAGTAGAGATTCGAACCCATCCCTAGCTGCCCATCCCGATTGCCTTTTGCCCCGCCTTCATCATGGGTGGAGTCTATCCAATGATCTAGAAGCCTTCACTGCTCAAGGGCACCTTGCTTCAGGCTCCTCCTTGATTATACAGGGCATCCCCAAAGCCTTAGTGCTTAGTGCTCCGCTAAGACTTTGGAGAACGTCTTCATGTGATTCAAGCTCAGTTACAATGTATCCAGTCAGTTTTTCTGTGCTGCAGTATGTGAGCAATCTTTTTTAAAAGGTGGGACATCTCAAAGTAAATCTATATTATTCCTGTCAGCATAGGACACTGTCTCTAACTTATGCTATTTTTAGCTATGCTATTTTAATGAAAAAGGGAAACAGAGGCAAGAGTCTCATAAATATTGTTCAGGAAACCACAAATGGCCCCATGGATCATAGGCTAAGTTGTCGATCTCTATCAAGCCTGTAGTCTTTTTCTTCTCTCCTGTTCTGTCCCAATAAGAGTATTTTTCTCATAGGCCATCCTTCCCACTCTCTATGCTTTTCACTCTTCCTTGCCTTGCTCCAGGTTTTCTCCACCCATTCCATTCCACCCTACTTCTCACTCCTCTATAAAACACTAGATTCTTAAACCTTGTATCTTACTCATTGTTTCTGGTCATCCCCTCCTCAGAGGGCCTCCAAACATTATCACCTCCTATCCTATTTCTTCCTCATCCCTTTCTTGATAGCTGCTTGCTAATTCTCCCATGGTTCAATCATGGGTGAATGAAATGCCATTGGACTCATGATTTCATTAGTTTAGGGAATTTCCTATTACTTTGCCCATAATTAGGAGACCCTTCCACTTGGTGGGCAATGGTACTATAGTTATAGATTAAATATGGCACCAAAGAGTCATATGTTTCCTAAACGTAGTTAGTCCAATTACATTTTATTTACATTACATTATTACATTACATTTAGGCAGTACTCAAGAGTATTATGGGCAATATACGGCCCATAAGTGGTATGTTTGACCTCTCTGATCTAGCCCAACCTCCTAATTTTCCAGAGGAGGAAATTGAAGTATTAAGAATCAATGAATATATATATATATATGTATATGTATGTATATATGTATGTGTGTGTATATATGTATATCTTAAATGTTGACCTTCTCTAAAGAGGGGTTGAGGAGGGACAAATCAGAATACAAAATAAAACAAGAACTAAAGGAATGGATTTTGCCTAAAGTTGTAGTAAGTGACAAAGTCAGGATTCAAACTCAAGTTCTCTGTCTCCAAATCCAACTATTTTGCCATGCATAGGAATAACTAATAGTATTTGACTTTAGAATCTCAGAGACACATAGAGTTCCCAAGTTGGAAAGGAACCTCAGGCCATCTCATCCAGCCTGGATCGGAGCAAGAATATTTTCTATAACATACCTGATAATAGATTCTTAGGATTTCACATGCAGAATCCCAAGACCATAAACTCTTCTATAAGGTCTTTGACTCTTTACTTGAGAGAACAACCCGAAGTCATTCTACCGCAGGGATTCTTAACCAGAAGATGAATAGCACACTTTTCCATTTAGCTACATCTGTTTGTAAAGTCATTACTCTCCTGAAAATAGTTATGAATAAATACTAAAGAGAGAAGTAGTCCTCAAGAATAAGACATTAGTGAAAAAAAAATCTTGATATGACTTGGTGCTTTACTCACTCATCCCAGTGACTCACTGCTTAATCAGATTCCTCACCCTGGCATTTCAAACACTTCCCAATCTACCTCCAACCTATCTTTTAGCATTGGTTTCAGTTTACTCTCCATCACATATTCTAAACCAAATTGCCCTACTCATTATTCCCTGAACTTGACATTCCACCTCTAGACCTTTACCTAGGCTGTGTCTCTCATGTCTGGGATACACTCCCTGCTTATTTCCTTTCTTTTCAATCCTTACCTTCCTTCAAGGTAAGCCTTGAAGGCTTAGTTCAGATACTACTTCCAATAGGAAACCTTTGCTGATCACCCTTCAGTTATCTATTAAATATTGTATCTCTCCCATTCCCATCCCCAGTAGAATGTAATTCTCTTTGTGTCTTCATTTTAGCTCATGCTGAATTTTTGTTCCAGGTTACTGTCTGGACAGTTCTAAGACTTTGCATTAGTTTTGTAGCAAAATTCTTTACTCACCCACTCCTACTCTTCCCCCAGGCACCATGGATTTAATTTTCTGGTTACTTGGAGCTTTCTTTCCTTTAAGTAAAATATAAATTCTCCCAAAAGAATATAAATTCTTTGAGAGCAAGGACTAGATTTTTGTTTCTGAACCATAGACCAGCTAGTTTAATGGGAACACAGGATTACAGATTAGGATCTTTGAGGGACCTTAGAGCATGTGTGACCCAACTCCCTTATTCTACAGATGAAGAAACCGAGAGCTAGAGAGGTTGTAGGATTTATCCAAGATGACCCATAGCAATTGGTGGAACCCATCTTCTGACTCCAAACCCAGTACTTATGAGACTAATTCTATGATTCATAATAAGTAAATTATAAATGTTTATTGAATGAAACTATCTGTAGACTGATATGTAGTATTTTTCAGTTAATATTACAATTTCCTCACAATAACCCTTTGAGATGGTAAGACTATTATTTATACTTTGTAGATGAGGATTCTGAGTTTTATAGAGGTTGTCATACAATGAAGTGGAAACACTGGGGCTTAAACCTGGGTCTTGACCCCAAGGTGAATATTATTTCTTTCAATGACATTATCATTTCTATAGGTTTGCAAAACACTTTACATGTATTATCTCCTTTGATCCTCATAACAACCCTGGAAGATAGGTGGATTACTTCCACTTAACAGCTGAGAAAACTGAGACCCAGAGACATTAGCTAGTCAGTGAATGAGGTGAGATTTGAACTTGGGTCTTTCTGACTCCGAGTCAAGAACTGTATCAATTGTTCTATCTAGACTGATTCTCTCCTAGGTGAGCAGAGAATTATAAAGGCATAGCCTTTCCATCTCCTCTGTTCTCTCTGCTCCTAAGTTTCTTATCCCTATTCTCAGACATAGAGAGAGATAAACTATAGTCCTAATGACTGCTTTTTCTTCAACAAAAGAGTTCTCTCCACCAGTCACCTGACTTCTTCTATCTCTAACTTCCTTTCTTGGTAGGGTTGAGGAATGGGAGAACCAAGAAAAGAAACCAGCTCCTTCCTATTATGAATATGCCTTCTATTTACAGCTTCAACTCATAAACTCAATCCAGATACAAACTGCTTTCTATTAGAGGGATCATGTTCTTTTCTACGGAGCAGGCTGCTTAAAAAAAATTGAAGAACACAAAGACTTTAAAGAGATAAAAAATAGTTTCACCATAGAAATAAGAGATCTCTATTACTGATTTCTAGAACTAAGGTATCTTGTGGGAATGTGTATGTGTGTGTGGGGAGAGAGAGAGAGACAGAGAGAGACAGAGATAGAGGAGAGAGAGAGAGAGTGAAAGAGAGAGAGAATTTCTCTCCAGGGCAGAGGTACCCAAAAGAAGATCAAAACTGACTTTGTTGCTGGAAGATCTCATAAATGGAAGAATATAGCCCAGGTACTGCACCTGGCATTTCGTTCTGTCATTTGGATGCCAATCAGAGGATCTTGGAAGTGAGTTGAACTTATTTGCCCCAACCTCCATTTGCCTTTGCTGTTTGTATAAGGTTTTTAAAAGCAGATCTTGGTAAGATAGACCTGCAATCAGAGGTTAAATGTGAGTTACAAGAAATTTTCTAACCTTAAGTCAAATGGTTGTCTGGATCCATGTCCTTTGATCACCAACCAAAGTGTAGTTTTAAAAAAAAATGGACTATCTTAGCTTGGAGACATTCTTTTGGCATTTGTTAACTGCTTGGCTAAGTTCTGAGACATGTATAGAGGGAAGCAGAGAGCCCAACAAATGTCTTTAAAGAGATGAAACTCAGCAGAACTCAACAACCACAAGAGTAGCCAATGTACCCTGCAGAGAGAACACTATGCCAAACATGGATTTTATGTACAGAAGCAGCACAATGTCTTTACCAGAGAATTCAGTTCAGTTACCACTTTCTACCTGAAGCTTTTTTTGCCCTTCCCCACCTAAGTCCTAGTGCCCCACTTCCCCAAATTACCTTGTATTTATTTTGGTTATTTTTAAATTAGCTTTATCTTTTATTGTGAACTTAATCAGCAAATACAAAAATTTCAATATACAAGGAAGAAAGAGGATTGTCTAAAAACTAGAAACTTAGGTAGTTTAAATATATATTTTAAATTTAATGATTGTTATTTGCGTCCTTGTCTGTTCCTCTTTTTTTTTTCTTTTGTGCATTTAAAAATGTTTTGTGTCCCCTTTTTGGTACGATTGGTAGATTTTGCAAAATGACAAATTTAGACTTGATATTAGGAAAAGGATTCCTGATAATGGGATCTACCAAAAGTTGGAATGGTCTTCATCTGCATGGAGGGAGAGGGAGTTATGGGAAGATAGACTAGAGGTAGAAGGGGCCTTGGAAAGCATTTAGTTCAGAGGTGTCAAATTTAAGTAGAGATGGGGGCCTCTAAAATAGACATAAGGGTCCCTGGGAGCTGAATATTGACTTAGAAAAACATATTATTATAATGTATGTTTTACTGTATGTTTTAGTTATTTTGATCAATATTTCTCAATTATATCTTAATCTGACAATATTCAAGAGTGTTATGGACTACATGTGGCTCATAGGCTGTGTGTTTGACCTCTCTAATCTAGCCCAACTTGCTAATTTTCCAGAGAAGGAAATTGAAGTATAAAGAAGGAATGGACATATATAGATATAGATATACATACAAATATATGTGTATATATACACATGTGTATATGTATGTGGTTATATATGTATGTATAAAATGTTGGCTTCTGAAGAGGGGTTGGGAGGGAAAGAGAGAAATTAGAAAAGAAGATATAACAGCAACACCAAAAAAGAAGAATGGATTTTTCCTGAAGTTATACTGTTAGTAAGTGGCAAAATCAGTTTCTGTGACTACAAATCCAGGTACTTTTCCATTGCTAAGCGGTAACTAAAAAACTGTAGAATATCAATCCTAGAGACATATGGAATTTCCAAGGTGGAAGGGACCTCAGAAGCCATCTTATCCAATATAAATCTGAGCAAGAATGTTTTCTACAACATACCTAATAACAGATTCTCAGAATTTCACTTGCAGAAGAATCCCAAGACCATAAACACTTCTATTAGACCTTTGACTCCTCACTTGAGAGAATAACCCAAAGTCATTCTACCGCAGGGATTCTTAATCTTTTCTGTGTCATGGACCTCTGTGACAGTAGGATGGCCTCGTTCTTAGAACAATGCTCTTAAATGCATAAAATAAAACACACTAAAATCAATCATATTAAAACTTTATTCCGAAGGAGGAAGTGATTTACATGTCTAATAGCGCTTAGAGTTAGAAGGAATTTTACTCCCAAGAGAACTAGCTATTCTTTCTCCCTGGCTTCCATTCTAGTAGGGTCACAGTAAATCTATCCTGTCCTTCCCTTCAGTCATCTCCACTGGAGTAATTTCTCCCTTAGTTTACTCCCTTAGAGTATTCACTCTGCTCCTGGAGGGGTGATGAGGAGGACTAGGGCTCTTAAGCCCACCAGAAGTAATAGAAGGTAAGCTGTCTGGTATCATTGCTTCTGGGGAGCTTTGTCCCATTTCTCCTCACCATCTCTTCCCACCAGAAAGCTGCTGTTTCATCTTTTCCATTTGATCTAGATTAATTTGATTTTTTCCTTTACTTTCTACTTCGGTCACCTCAAGCTCCCAAATGAGAAAGAGTCTAGTATTTAGAAAATCTCCCTTTTCCTTCATGTGCCATTGAGTATGGAGAGCCTTGGAATTAGTTGCTTTTCATCCTGCTTCTCCTATGGCATATATATAATGAACAAAATATCTTGGAGTAATCAATTAATGTTTTTAAGAATACATGGTAAATACAGAAAGCGAACAGATGCTTAAAGAAATTAATAATAGGAATAATAATTAACATTTATTTGGTATGTTAAAGTTTGTAAAGCACTTCACACATTATAAATCATTTGAAATGAGAAACTGGAAAGAGGCTCAACACAAGCTCAAGTGAGGGATGGGTCGGGGTAGGGCTTTTGCAAGTTTTGTTCTTTGCGTTACAGTGAACCACGACCCTACATTGGCTCCAGGTAGTTCCAAGTCATTCATCCAGTCTTTTTTCTACACTCCTGGCAGGTCAGGAGCAGGGAAAACAAGACAGTGGCAATGGGGAGCCAGCACACCTGCTTGTTGAACTTGTCTCCTGCAACCCTCTGGTCATGCTTTTCTCATTCTCTGAGAGCTTGCTCCCTCGGCTCTTCTCATGAAATCTCAGCTCTCCTGCCTGAAGAAGACTATCTTTCCACA
Source organism: Bettongia penicillata ogilbyi (assembly GCA_023548195.1). Classification (NCBI taxonomy): domain Eukaryota; kingdom Metazoa; phylum Chordata; class Mammalia; order Diprotodontia; family Potoroidae; genus Bettongia; species Bettongia penicillata. The sequence goes on along the minus strand of JAJHZJ010000561.1, from coordinate 4,160,547 downwards.
AACCTCAGCACTTTGACCAAAGCATAGTGAGGATCTCTTGTCCTGTTGTGCAGGCATCTATTATCAGCTGCATTCCAATTCCTTGAGCTTGTTTACATTTTCCAACTGAGCAATATCGAAGTGTTTACACTTGCAGACAGGCATTTTTGTAATCACAAAAATCCTAGCTAGCACACATAGCCTCATAAGACTTATGGACAAGGTGATACAAGTCATATACTATGGAACATCTTGTGGTAATAGTACGTAGTTTTGTTGACACCAATACGACCCACACAAAGGAAACCACAGATCTTTTAAAGTTCTGACATACTTCAATTGTACCAATATCATCTTTCTTTTTCCTCTTGGTGATATTGCCTCTTCTCAAAGGACACAGACAAGAAAAACTAGTTTTGAATACTACTGATAAGACCATGGGGAAATCACCTCTTTGAAACTCAGTTTCCCTATCTATAAAATAGAGATATTCGTACTTGAATTATTTGTTTTACAAGGTTGGGAGGAAAGTGCTTTCAGAGGCAGCACAGTGTGGTCAATAGAGTGCTAGACTTGAAGACCAAATTCTGCCCCAGACACTAGCTCGCTGTGTGACCCCAGGCAAGATGCTTTATAAGCCTCAACTTCCCCATCTATAAAATTGGGATAATGATTATCTCCCAAAGTTGTTGTGAGGTTCAAATGAGATAATGTGTATAAAGTGTTCTGGAAATGTTAACACATTATACATCTGACTTGGTAAGTTGTTAGCATGACAGGACAAGGTCCAAACTTCTTAGCCTGGCTTTCAAAGCCTCTTACAATTTAATTCCAACTTTCCTTCCTTCATTTCTTCCTTCCTTCCTCCTTCCTTCCTTCTTTCCTTCCTCTCTCATTCTTTCCTTTTTCCCTGTTGTTTTCTCTATTTTTTCCTTGTTTTCCTTCTTTCTCTTTCTCCCTCTCTCTCTCTGTCTCTCTGTGTCTCTATGTCTGTGTCTCTCTCTCTTCCTTCCTGAGGAATTTTTTTTGTGTTTTTTGTGGGTCTCTTTAAAAATTTCAAATACCAAGAAAGTTCCCTGGGCTCTTTGGGGCTTCCCCACATTTATGCTTCCCCCCCACAACTCGAAGCCCCAGTTCCCAAACAACAGGCTCTACTTTCAAAGGCCAGCAGCTCTCAAGAACAATTCTATTCGAGTTAAATTTCTAGTCTGCTTTACAAAGATGGGAACTGTACCCGTAGAAGTCAGATCTAGATGGGAAGCCCATTTCTCTACCTTGAAGACAACCCCATCATAAGAGACATTCTTCTATAGAGTGAGACTATAGAATGATCCTTCCAGCCTCAAACCATTTCCCCTACAGAAGCCTCCACACTTAATTAGAGCCAACTATGAGCCTGCAAAAGGGTAGTCAGCAAATTTTTTTTTTGGCCCCAGCATCAATTTATATTGTCATGTCTCTATCTCCCACCCTATTCCCTCCCCCATCCCAGCCTTTTATAAGAATTTGATATAAACCATAACAAAATGTTCAGGGTCTTGGTACTCAAACCAGTTGTGAGCTGGAACACAGTTGGCAAGTGTTTCTGCATCACCTGGGCTACCTTGACTCCCCAGTCAGAAAGGGGCAAAAGTCAGCTCAGGAGCTAAGAAGAGGTCATCTCAGGCTCTGTTAAAAGTCCCAGGAAGCATTGTTCACCTTGGTCAACTACAAGCTTGCTAGTGGCAAGCTAAGCCTTTCTTCAGGGTGGGTAACATGGTTACCTGTCACTAGATTCTTGCTGAGTTCTGCCCTTGGCATAGGGTAGGTAAGTAATGAGCTTTCATTAAGCACTATGTACTGTGTTAAGTGCAGGAGATACAAAAGCAAAAAAGGTAGCCAATTCCTGCCCTCAAGGACCTTACATACTGGTGAGGAATTAGAATGCATATGAGGAAAAGGATGGAGACAAAGAATGCCCACAAAAGAGGCAATATCCTTAGTAGCCCAGTCAGGAGGGGAAGGAAGCATGGGCAGCTGAGGTACATGCCTAACAAGGAGGCCTCGCCAAAGGGCAAACATAGCAGAGGGATATTCCAGCTCAGAAGGCCCCAGGAACTGATGGAACACCCAGAATGAAAGAGGAGCTGAACCACAGTGACAAGATGGTAGTATCTGAAGCAGAACCAGGAGGGGAATGAAGCGTGGCTGACCTACTCCCAACTTGGAGGTCTCAGTGTTGGAATGTCCTGAGTCAAAGTACCTTTGGGCCTTTCTAGAGTCTCTTCTGGAGAAAGTCACAGCCCCCAAATTTTTGTCCTAGGCTTGAGTATTTGCTCTTTAGTTTTGCCTCCTGAGATCTCTTACGGATAGTACAGCGACCTGTCTGTGTCTTCTCTCCAGTCTCCAAAATCACATCCAAGGGATGCTCAGGCTCCTCTTTATAAAGCATCATAAGACTGGGAGTCTGCCTGGCTCTTGGCTCCTGGTACCTGGTTCTAGGTTTGCTCAGGCAAAATGGCCCCAACGTATCTTTCCAGTGTTGTACCTCTATATAAAGTCCCCTCCAGCCTTTCCCTCCAGGGAAACAAGTCACATAGCCATAGCACTTAGCAAATTATTTAAATTTAATTTGAGGCTAAAGATTTTCCACTGCCTATTGTGATGGTGGTATAGTAACGGGATTCAGAATGGAGAGGGCCTGGATTCAAACCCTACCTTTGACTCTACCTCTGAGCCTTCTCCATTGTAAAATAGAGGGACTAGATTCTAGATGGCCTCTGAGGTCCCCTTTAGTGCTAGGTGTATGATCTTCTACATCTTAGGTCATAGTAGAAAAAGTCCTAGAATGAATCCATTTTTGGCTGAGCAACCCTAGCAACAAGGAATAGACTAGAAATGAGAACCGGAGTACCCTTTGGAAGAGACTGGAGAGAAGCAGGACAAGTGGGGGTACTGTCCCTAAAAGAACTGAGGAAGTAAAATCAAAGACCACAAAAGCCTGGGGTCTGGGACTTCTTCCACTAGATGTTCCAGAAGAGGCAAGAGTACTTTGACTCAAGAGACTACAATATTGGGGCATTGACATTGGGAATGGGCCCAAGCTGGCCATGCTTTGTCTCCTCCTGGGCTGATTCTGAGGTTGTCACTGTGACTCAGCTGCCCTTTTATAGAAGTTCCCTCAGTGCCTGGGGTTTTCTTACCCTGGAATATCCCTCTACCATATTGGCCTCTTTCTTCTGTTGGTGAGTTCCTTTTTGGGTTCTCCATGGCCCAAGATGGTCATATTTCATTCCCTGGTGGGAGAAGATTAGGGAAAAGTTCCTGAGCTGAGCTTTGAAGAAAGATACAGATTCTAAGAGGTAGAAATGGGGGAGACAGTGCAATTCAGGCATGGCAGAACAGCTTCTACAAACACACTGAGATGGCAGAAGAAATGTTCAGTGAAGAGAATGCCACATTTCCTCCAAGGTGGGGGGGAGGGGTGGTTTCCTGCCCAACAAAGCCCTGCTTGCCCTTGTCCCCAAACCTCTGTTTTTCCCCTAAGTCCTTCTTTCTTCCTAACATCCCTCTTTCTTGACCATCCTCCAGTCACTCAAATTTTCAGACTTGAAGCCATCCTTAGACTCTTCCCTCTCAGTTTATATCACTTCATTGGCTCTCGATTTCTTTCTTTATAAAATGAAGATTGGACTACATGATCTCTAAGGTTCCTTCTAGTTTGAAAGCTAAGATTCTGCAATGTCTTACTACCCACCCCACCCATGTTTCCCTTCATCAGAGGCCATCAAATAAAAACTGGATGATTGTAGAACCATAGATCCTTAGAGGACGTTGTTCAAACCCTTCTTTGATGGAAAAACTGAGATCTAGAGAAATTAAGCAACTTATTGAAGGTTACATAGATGTCAAGAGATTAAGTTTAGGATTCAAACCAGGGCTGACTGCTTGTCAGATATGCTTCAGAGATAATAACTGTTTGGGTACTTTTTATACTAAACGGTTACTTCCAAATTCAAAATTCTGGAATTTCTTGAATTCAGGTCTTCCTGACTCTAAGACCAGCTCTCTATGTACTATGGTACGCTGCCTTCTCAATCCACTATGTATTTCTCCTAAGATACAAGTGTATGAGGAGGATATGGGGGAAGGGTGAGAAATCTTTTTATTTTATAGATAATCTCTAAAACTGACTGACATTCCATGATTCATTCTAATACCCTAATGACAGCAATGGATTGCTAAATGCCAGATCAGTCACAGAGCATGACAAATTCCAAAACTTTAGACCTAGAAAGCACCTTGGAAATCATCTACTCCAACATCTTCCTTTTGGATGAGTAAACAGGATCAGAAAGGTCCAGGGAACTGGACTAAAAGTCACTCATCAGATTAGAATCAGAGATATAACTTAAACTTGACTCTCATCCCAAGGCTTTTGTTTTTCTAAACCCAAACTCTTCCTCTTTACCCACTTCGGAATTTTTTCTTGATAACTTCTTAAAGAGACCTATTCACTGAAAGGGTGTTACCTCACTCAAAGTGAGAACCTGAAAAGACCTTAGCCTAATAGGGCCAAGGTCTCCCATTGCATCCTAGGCCCATTTTAAATCATCCTGATGAATATCTGGCCACTGGATCCAGATGGCTCAGGAGGAGGAAGTGAGGCTAGTGACCTTGCACAAGCCTCCCTCACCCAAATCCAAAGTGAACTTCAAGTCATGTCATCATTCCTTGATGTTACGGTCCTCTTCGAGAATAAAGCATGACAATATGACAACAACCTGACAATACAGCATTTCTGGACCACTTCAATGATACAACAAATAAAGTGTTTTTCTTCACATTAAAAAAAAGTTACTAAATCAATCCATTCCGGTGATAGCAGAAATAACATGTAAAGCTAAATTAAGGAACAGAAACTTCTGGTACAAAAATAAAGCAACCTCACCCAGATCTCTTTTTTCACATTAGTTTTTATCTCAGTACAAAGGGTAAATGGAACTTGAGATCTATATCTCAGGCTTCTAAATTAAAAATTGTAAAATTAGCAGTGCTATGGAGTAATGCTAAGAAAACAGACCTTGTTCCTCTCTAGCAGTAAGAGGGGAATATAAACATAGAATATGGTATACACTGGTTCAACAGAGACCCCATAGCTCTGTTGAAATGCTTTCATTTGGAAGCATTAAGCTTCCATCAAGGAAGGATTAAGCAGGAGCTAGGATGGAGTAAAGGGGAAATTTCTTATTCTTGTTGAGTCATTTTTTAGTAATGTCTGACTTGGCATGACCCCATTTGGGGTTTTCTTGGCAAAGATATTGGAGGAGTTTTCCATTTTCTTCTCCAGCTCATTTTACAGATAAGGAACTCAGACAAATGGGGTTAAGTGACTTGCCCAGAGTCACGCAGCTAGGAAGTATCTGAGGTTGGATTTGAACTCAGGAAGATGAGTTTTCCTGACTCCAGGCCTGTCATTCTATCCACCTAACTTCCCCAAAGGGGAAATCATTGTGGTATAAATATAAAAGGCAACAGTAAAATTATAAAAAAACTCATAGGGTGAAAAATTGCCAGTTTTATGATTGTCAAAGAATTTCAAGAGCAAACACCATCTCTTTCCAACACATTTATTTTAAGGAGGAAGAGCAACAGGACCATTGAAAAACATTTAAGAAGTTTAAAGCGTCACCAGCACCTTTTCTAAAGGCAATGCAGGACTACACACCAACTAGATGAGGGACAGACACATACTACTTGACAGAGTAAGTTTATAAGTTCAAAATAAAACCTTTTCACACTGTGTATGTTACCCATGTCAAAGGCAATCAATCATCCAGGTCCATCTTGAGAGCAAATTACTCTATACAAATATTATGTTAGACTTTGGGGTCAGCACCTTTAATTTCCAGTAGACCTCCCTAAATGCTTTCATTTTTGGAGAGTAGTTCCTGGAAGGATCTTGTGATTAAAAAAAAAAAAGAAATCTTGTGTATTTAAATCTGTGACATGTCTCCTTTTAATGATCTCCTCTTAAAGGAGACATGTCCCATGAAATTTGTTAGTCGAGTACAAAGACAATCAGATTTTTCATAAAGCACTGAGGTTCTGGTCAGGCTTCTGGTATCATCCTGATGCCCCTAGAGGACATTCCTCTCCTCCTTGCTTCAGGCTCAGTTTCCTTCAAGGTTCAACTTTCTTCACCTGATCTTCCTAATCCTTTGCCTTTTTCCTTGATTTCTCATCTATCTACTTCTCTGTGTATAAGATATACAGTTATCCCTTCCACATCACGATTGTGGATCAGTATAAGAAATTAAATGGAAATTTATTGGGAGTTTTGCAGAAGATACAGAAGACACACAAAGGCCATCAGATGACACAGAGTCTGTAACCAAATGCTTAGCCAAAATTTTATAACAAGGTACTGTAAATACCCCATAAAATAAAAAAGAAAAAATTCAGAATTCTTTTCTGGTACAAAGGGAGGGCCAAAATGTTTTACATGGCTTTTTCAGAATATAGGAGCACTATGTCCTTGACCTCAACCCACTCACTCTCATGTGGAAGGGATAAGTTTATTCTTCCCATAGTGAGAAAAGTTTTTAAGGTCAGGGACTGTATTTTTTGCCTTTGTCTCTCTGCTTTTGCATGTAGCAGTCATTCTATCCACCTAATCCTCTTAATAAATACTTGTTGGATTGACATGGCTAGTTCCATCTTAATCTACACTTTGTTCAAAATACAAACCTATTTTAAAATGATTGCTCTTCATGGGCAGGCATTTTCAGAAAGATGATGAGCCACATTTGGGCACTTGATTTCCTATTTCTGTTTGCAGCTGGGATTTCTTAAATGGAATTGTTATTGATGCAGCTTTCCAGTAATAGGAAATCTGGAGCCCAGAGTAGCCAGGAAACTGGCTTATTGAAGTTTGTGAAGTTTCCAATTCCTCCTCTTGGGAAATGTGCTTCGTGCTTCCTCCCTTTACTCAATTTCATTTTCATTTCCTAGAAATGAATTTTCCAAAAAATATAACTAGAACAGGTTTGGCAAAAGTGAAAGGAAACCAGCTGTGAACTCACTTAAAATACACTGAGGAAGCACAAAGGATGCAGATGTATCTAAATGGTGCAAGAACTAATTTCAAATGGATTTTTCTTTCTAAGAAATACATACATCTGACCCAGTCACAGAGATAACTGAGGAAATCACAACATAGAATAAAATAATGGGTGTCACTGGGGGTATAATGTATAATGGCTAGTCTCCACATTTTTTTCAAGGACAGAGCCCATTTATTATTTAAACCTTTATAGTCCTTTCACACAGTCGGTAACTAATAAATGCTCATTGGTTTGAAAAATGTTTGACAGAAAAGTCCATCTGGCAGAGTACAAGACCACCCACTTGTTCCAAGACTTCTTTAGCAAGTCCCCATATTTTCATTGACACCTTTCTATAGACTAGACTAATATGCTCTGAAATAGACATATGGCACCTAGAGCCTCTCATTCACTTTGGAGTTCAGTGCTAGAAGGAGAGAGAAAAATGCCATGTTTTTTATGTAGTATTTCAGTGGAAGAAACCACGAAGAGAATGGTTTACTAAGAGGAACCATGGTTCTTTCATATCCTTTTCATGGCACCAGGATGGTTTTAATCCTATCTGATTTATGAAATTCTCCTTCTGCTACCCTTAGTCCCATAAATCCAAGATCAAGAACTGCTTGATCTTTGACATTTTTAGAGCAAATGTGTCACAGGTTAAAAAAAAAGATGACATCTCTGACAATAATAATAGATACCATTTACACATAGCACTTTAAGGAACTTGTTTGACCCTCATAACAATCCCAAAAGGTAAGTACTATAATGATCCCCATCTAACAGAAGAGGAGACAGAAGTAGGTAGCAGTTAAGTGACTTGCCCAGGATCACACAGCTAATAAATGTCTGAGGCTGGATTTGAACTCAGGTCTTTCTGCTTCCAGATCGGATGTTCTATCCAGTAAGTCATTAGCTGCCTCTTTATTCAGCAAAAACATTTTCCCAACACACACACACAAACACACACACACAATAACTTAGGAATCAAGGTGTCTCAATATGGCCATGAGCCATGAAGTCACTGAAGAACATGGTAAAGTAGTTTCTGTGGTCCAGGGTTTGATCCAACATGAAGTATAACTAAGTTTTCCTTTGGGGAGTCGGTACGGGGGGAGGGAAAGGGGAAAGGGATGGAGTGGGGGGAGGGAGAAGTTTTATTTCACTGTTGCTTGCAGGTTTCTTTCTTGTCTTTGGTTTTCTGACGTCCTGACTGACGCTTGGTTGGTGAAATAAAGGCTGCTTCGAGACTTTCCTCATTGTACTCAAAGAGACCCTCCACTGGAACTGTATGGGCAAGAGCTGAGAGTAGAAAAAGGGAAAGAATGAATGTAAAAGGGAAAAAATGAATTAGCGAATGGCCAAGAGGATGCCCTGCCTCTGTCATGTATAGAAGGATGAATGATGAAATGTTGAATATTTAAAAATGTTTCTTTTGTTTGTAGTGGATAGAGCACCAGTCTTGAAGTTAGGAAGTAAACAAATATTTATTAAGTGCCTCCTAAGTACCAGGCACTGTGCTAAACATCAGGGATACAAAAGAAGGCAAATGAAGCCAGTCCTAAATAGACTCCAAATAGAACAAAACTCACAATCTAATGGGGGAAAATAATAATAACTCCTAAGATGTATGTGGGGGCAAAGTAGATAGAGTGCCAGCCCTGAAGTCAGAAAGACTCATCTTTCTTTAGTTCAAATCTGGCCTCAGACATTTACTAGCTGTGTGATTCTGGACAAGTCACGTCACCTATTTGCCTCAGTTTCCCCAACTGTAAAATGAGTTGGAGAAGGAAATGGCAAAACACGCCAGTATCTTTGCCAAGAAAACCCCAAATGGGGTCACAAAGAGTCAAACACAGCTGAAATGACTAAACAACAAGGATAAAGACTGTGTGTGATGATTAAAAGCAATAGGAGGAAATTACAAGGATGTTGATGGTAACTAACACATCGGTACAATATTAGAAAAAAAAATCAATTCAACAGTCACTTTAATTAAGTGATTATTAAGGTCGAGTTTACTCCGGGAGAAGACAGAGACACAAAGAAAAGATAATCTTTGCCATCCTACTGCAGAGACACAGACTGTAAATTAGTTAAGATGTATGTTTAGTTAAGAAGAGGCAATACGCTAACATCTAGGAGATTAGAAAAGGCTTCCAAGGTAGGAGGTGTCACGTGGACAGAGCCTTAAAGAATGGTAGAGATTCTTAGAAGCAGAGGGGAGGAGAGCAAACATTCTAGGCATGGGGAACAGCATGGGCAAAGGTGGGGAGATGGGAGTACTTTCCATCATAAATGCCCTTTATCCTTCAGGAGAGCTAGACTATTGGTCTTTTTTACATACTGTCTCTCTAGTTGCCTTTAAAAAGAGGAAGAGATAATGCCCAGTTCAGGGAAAAAGAGCCAATGGGTCAGTTTGGCTGGAATGAAGAGTATAGGAAAGGTAGGCTGGAAAGGAAGCCTAAAGCCAGATTGTGGTAGGCTTGAAATGCTTCATACCTAGAGTTTTACAATGATGGAGAAGGTCATCTGGTATGGTACAGGATGCCCAGTCACTGAAGCTTTTCTGAAGGGGTGAGACTGACACTTGGCAGAGACGCCATGGAAGGGACTGAGGCTTGGAGGAGGTTGGACTGGGTTACTGGGTTGAGCCAGGGGGATCTCAGACACAGCCAAGGGTACATGCTGAATTTTAGGCTGTGGATTATTTAACTGAGTGTAGCAGAAAAAATATACCTTGAGAACTGACAGCAGGTACATCAACAGGTGGGTCTGCTCCACTTGACTTGAATGTGGGGTCCAGTTCTTCAGCAATATTCCGGGAAAACAGCTGCCTGCAAAAGTGTTTAATAGAACAGCAGGCATTAGTAAGCTAAAGAGTTTTTTTCTTCTGTTAGGCTATTGATTTATGGGATGTTTGTCATTGTTGTTGGGACTGGGTCTCCTTAACAAAGTCAGGCTGGAAGTACAAGGGCCACTCATGGGCCTGCCCCCACTGCTGATTGGCAGGAAGCTTTAACCTCCTCTGTTTTGTGACCTTTCAAAGAAGAAAGGGAGGAAGAAAGGGATTAAGAAAAGAAGGAAGGGAGGGAGGAAAGGAGAAAGGAAAGAAAGGATGGAGGGCAGAAGGAAGAAGTAATGTGAGAAGGAGAGAGAGAGGAAAAAGGGAAGAAGAGAGAAAGAAAGAGAGTGAGGAAGGAAAGGAGGAAGAAGGAGATGGAAGAAGGGAAGACTTTTCTCACTGGTTTTGAAATGTATTATTATAAAAGAAAATGGTAACTTGGAGAAGATTTTTCCTTATTCAAAATACCCTTCTACCACTGGAGCACAAAAATACATTCCATTCTCCCTTTCCACTCTCCACATCCCAATGTAGGAAAGGAGTCCATGGATGAATCAGGAGGAAGAAAAGAAGACTCTGGTTTGAATAAGGTTACCTACTTTGTATTGTGTCCCTCAGATCCTTGGGCTGGGAAGTCAGAACACTCTGGAGGTGGGTCTCTAGCAAGAGGCAGGACCTCAGAATCTGGTCGTACTTGAATCTGTCAGAAAAAAGCAAAAGATGCTTTTGATGGAATCATGGCATGGTGGAGAAACAGCATGGCCTTTGGCTGTCAAGAGGGAGCCATGAGTGCGAATCCCATTTCAGGCACTTGTAAATTATAGGATCTCAAGTCAGTTATCTAATCTCCCCCAGTTGTGGTATCCAGGCTACCTGACTCTGGATCCAGAATGTTTTCCCACCGTTTGGGGATCCTTCCCCTCTAGGTGTGTCAATTACTTTACATGAGACCCTCCAGCTCCCAAATCCAGGAATTTTTCCTGGTTGTCTCCCATGCCTGGACTGCTCTAGCTTCTCTGAATGCTGAGTTCCTGGAGGGCAGGGCCTCTCTTTTATCTTTCTTTGTATCCCCAGATCTTAGCATAGTGCTTGGCACCTAACAGGCACTGAATAAATTTATGTTGGTTCTTTTTGCTCAATTATATATTAACTACATATTTTTATTATATATATGTCTGTCTGTCTATCTATCTATATCTATATATCTCAAGTAGGGGCAGCTAGGTGGTGCAGTGGATAGAGCACCAGTGCAGGAGTCAGGAGGACATGAGTTCAAATCTCACCTCAGACATTTGACACTCACTAGCTGTGTGACCTTGGGCAAGTCACTTAACCCTAACTGCCTCATCCTGGGTCATCTCCAGTCGTCCTGATGACTATCTGGTTACTGGATTCAAATGGCTCTGGAGGAGAAGTAATGCTGGTGACCTGCACAACCTTCCCTCACTCAAAAAAACAAAGTCAAGTGAAAGGCATGTCGTTATTTCTCTGATGGCATGGTCTTCTTTGGCAATGAAGGAGGAACACACACATATATAAAGTATATATATTGTATATATTATATATATATATATATATATTTATAAGACTTCCCTTCTTTCAGGGGAGGGGTAGTGGAAGGGAGAGAAAAATCAATTTTTGTTAAGTAACATTTGATGAAAAAATATAAAATGCACCCTCACACAAAGAATTCAATGGAGAAATAGTAGGCAGGAAGTTCCCCCCTCCCACTACTGTCCAGCGGATTGCCGATGATTATGATAAAAAGCACTGAAGGAGAAATTTGTCAGTAATGTTAAATGAGCATACCAGATCTGGAGAGGTCCTTCAGCTAAGGATGGTCAGGGAAGTAACATAGCCAATTCCTGACTGAGATGGCCCTGGCCATATAGGGAAAGTTCATGGGTCTTGACTGCTTAGGACTCATTAAAGCTAAAGTGAGTATTTCCTTTCAATGAATAGAAAAATTTCCTTCTCTCTTGTCACAAGTTTAGAAACATCATGGCCTGTATGATTTAGCCATATGGGATCCGATGCTTAGCTTGGACTAACTCAGTCAAGAAATAAAATGAAAAAGGCAATCCTTCCTTCCCGCTTCCTTACATCCCCCCTCCCAAATTACAGAAGATTTTTTGAACATTCCAAACTTTTATATGATCAACCCCAGAGCTGGAAGGGACCTCAGGGGCCACCTAATCCAACACCCTCGTTTTACAGATGAGGAAACTGAGGACCAGAGAAGAGAAATAACCTGCCCAAGGCCATACAGGTAGCAAATGATCTGGTCAGCATTCGAACTCAAGTCTGTTGATTTCAAGTTGAACGCTATCATTCCTATCTTAAACTGTTGGTTTATTATTGTATGTGTGTGTGTGTGTGTTTTTTTAATTTCCTTCCTCCAGTTTTAAGGAAGTGGTTTATTTCTATATTTGATTTAGCCGCAGAGCTGAAAAAGCAATGCCTGAGAGAATTTTTTTCCCTAGAGATATTGAGTGATAGTTACTCAATTTTCACTTTCAAGCAATAATACTGCTTTTCCCATAAGGGTACAGTCTGTTATTATCCAGTATGTGGGGCAGCAGCCACGTATTTGGTTAATGAGTAAAAGTTATAAGAGAAAAATAGGAACATAAGATGACTCATCTTCTCTCAAAGAGTGTCAGTCAACAGGCAATCAAAGCTGATTAAAAAGCTCCCTTCATGTTAATTTACAAAAATAAGTAATTCATCTTTATTACTGAATCATAAGATCAGATCAGGAAGGAATCTCCCTGGTCACCTAGTCCAGCCTGCACCAGATAGGCATCCTCCTCATCCGGAGTCTATAATACCTCCAAAGTGAGAAGACTCACTATCCCATTCCACTCTGGGATAGCCCAAAGCACTAGGAACCCTGACATCGAGCCTATGTTTGTGCCTTTGAGACTGTTACCCATGGCTTCTGATAATGTTCTCTAAGCCCAAGTGGAGCAAGATGAATCCAATCCCTTCACTTTACAAATGAGGAAACTGAGACTCAAAGAGGTTAAGAGACTTAGTTGATAAATCCTACTATTCACCAGTTAGCTTGATTCTACAGTTTCCATTGGCTACCTATTGTTTATGGATTATAAAATCCCTCAGTTTGGCTACCAAAGCTGGTTCCTTCCTACCCTTTCCAATCTTCTTAACTTTACGCTTCTCCACCTACACTATGATCCAGTAACAGAAGCCACCATGCACAGGACACCCTATCTCCCAATTTTGCCCATTTTCACTGGCCATTCCCCATGCCTAGAACTCTCTCCCACCTTGTTTCCTCCTGCTCTCCGTCCTGTTCTTTCTGATTTCCTTCAAGTCTCAACTAAAGCCCCCTCTTCTGCCCAAAACCTTTCCCATTCCTTCTTAATCTTAGTGCCTTTCTGCCAAGATGGCATAATAAACATGAGAAGTACCCCCATTTATCTTGTAAATATCTTCTCTGTACATAGTTGTTTGCATGTTGTCTTCTCCATATATTCTTATTTTTTGCCTTTTTTTTTTGTCTCCCCAGGGCTTAGCATAATGCCTGACACATGGTAGGTACTTAATAAATGCTTTGATTGTCTAACCCCTTCACAGCTTGGAAGTCTCATACTGGAAGACAGTTATCCAGTTCTCTGAGTACAGCCTCATTCTTCTCTAATTTAGGGTAAGATCCCTAGGTCCTTCAAATGATCCTTAAATGGTATGAACTAGAGACCCTTTGCTGTCCTGGTAGTCCTCTCCTGGATGGTCTCCAGTTTATGAACAGCTCCTAAATTGTGATGTCCAGAACTGAACATGGTATTCTAGATAGGGAATGTCCAGGACTTTTTACTCCTGGAAACAATGACTTCCTTTTATGACAGCTAGGTGGTGAATAGTAGGATTTATCAGCTAAGTCACTTAACCTCTTTGAGTCTCAGTTTTCTCATTTGTAAAGTGAAGGGGTTGGATTTCATAGCCTCTTAGGTGATTTCCAGCTCCATAATCATGGAGGCACTTAGGTTGTGCAGTGGAGAGAACACTGGTCCTGGAGATAGGAAGATCTAAGTTCAAATCCGGCCTCAGACACTAACTGTACCACTCTGTACTCTCACTTAACTACTGCTTGCCTTAGTTTCCCCATCTGTAAAATAGGGCTAATAACAGCACACTCCTTCCCCATCCCCCAGTTTGTTGTAAGAACTCCATGAGATAATATCTGTGAAGTGCTCAGCCCAGTGCCTGGAACATAGTACGCACGATATAAAAGTTAGCTATCATTAGCTATCATAACAGTGATTATTACTCCTGGAAGCAATGTCTTTGTTAGTGTAGTCTAAGGTCCCATTCAGTTGTTCTGTTTGCCACCTTACTCTACTGAGTCAGAATCAACTAGAATGTGTTAAGAAAATATTTATCTACCTCTTAAAATGATTAGTGTGACTTGGAAGTTGCTCCCTAACTCCTTGAGTGGAGATGTGGTTGCATTTGAAATTCTGACATCCTTTTCTGGTCTCACACTCTCTAACGGAAACTTCTATAGGTCTCAAGCACACTTTTGCCAATGACCCTGTTGAGTGACTTGGGTGGGTGTCTAGTTCACAGCAGAAAGGAAGTAAACATTTCCACTTGTGGGTGGAGCAGTACAGATGCCACAGCTAAGGTGGGTGGGCATGTGGAGGGGGCTTAAGAATCATCAAGCACATTAGCTAGGAATCAAAATCAGATTGAAACTGATCATTTTAATAAAGTCTCTAAAAATAGCATGACTGTTTTTGGAACCAATTTTTTAAAAAAATTGTTCCTATTAGCATCAGCTTTAACACCACCAGGCAGAAAAGTAAAAATGATGGAGAAACCTTTAGAAAGAAGGGAGGATTCATATGACAATATGATAATAATTTAGATTATATATATAATTATGTGATAATAACAATTTAAAGCTAGAAGGGACCTTAGAGGTCATTGATCCAACTTCCTTGTTTCTCGAGCCAGAGCTGGAGAGGTGAGTGGTTTGCCCAAGGACACCCAGGTAGTAAGAGAAGCAGTCAGGATTTGAATGCTCATGGTCTCTCCGCACTCATTGCTCTTTTCATCCAGCCTTGGCTGTCTTCTCCCAATCAAGGGCTTCTCTGCTGCCCACAAATGAATAATGGATGTGCACGCTTTTCCTTCACACGAATCCTCAAACAGAACTTATGCTTCAGTGACTTCATAGGGAAGGGATGGTAGAGTATACAAAGAACCAGATTAATAGTCAGGAAGATTTGGCTTGGCCAATTCATCTAATCCTTCCATTGCCCAGGATGTACTGTGACCTGCTGGTGAAGGGAATTTCCATGCAGAAGAAATCACAAATACTTCATCCTTGCTCTACTACTGACTACCTGGATGAGCTTCGGTAGCTTTTCTGGGCCTCAGTTTCCTCCTCTGTAAAATGAGGAGATTGGCTTCTAACATTGCTTACCTGTTCTCTGTCAGTAGATAGAACGCAGGACTTGTAATCAAGAAAACCCGAGTTCAAATCCAGCCTCAAGATCCTTACTAGATATGTGACCATGAGCAAGTCATTTAACCACTGCCTGCCTCAGTTTCTTCAACTGTAAAAGAGCACATTCCTTCCAGGGTTGTTGTTAGGATCAAATCAGATAATATTTGCAAAACACTTAGCAAATACCTGGCACAATACCTGGCACACAATACCTGGCACATCGTAAGTACTTAAAGATATTTGTTGAAAAATAAAATCAAGAAAAAATCTAAGCCAGCCCCTCTCCTTCAACAGTTGAAGGCAGTGAGGCTTTGACTTCTCCAAGGTCACAAAATAAAAAGTAGCACTTCTGTTTCACCTAGTCCAGCCTCTTCAGATGACCAAGAGAAAGGCTGAGATGTTGGCAGAGTGCTAGAATAGAACCCGGAGGACTTGACTTTAACTCCCATCTGGGACATTTTCTGTCTGAGCCTTTTTCCTTATCTGTAAAATGGGGATAAACATACTGCTCAGCCTCATTGCTAGGAGGCTCAAGTGATAGAATGTGTATCAAACGCTTTGCAAACTGTCTTTTGATATTTAGTCATTTCCAACTCTTCTTGACCACATTTGGGGCTTTCTTGGCAAAGATACTGGAGTGGTTTGCCATTTCCTTCTTTAGCTCATTTGACATATGGGGAAACTGAGGCAAACAGGGTGAAGTGACTTGCCCAGGGTCACATAGCTAGTAAATGTCTGAGGTCTGAATCCAGAGTTGTCACTCTATCCACTACACCATCTAGCTACCCAGATTCTTAATGCGCAACTTTATATACTCTGAATTCCAATCAAACTGGCCTATCTGTGGTT